>CM065299.1:75668703-76901203 GCA_032871835.1 Dipteronia dyeriana
GAGTCGATATCATCGGAGACGTAGCCATGACCCATCAGGGCAAGACCGATATCATAAACATACAGGGCGGAGGAACCAGTCGTCATCATCAGAGGACGATTATCATCTCTAAAAATGCCATAGGGGAACTATAAGCCTACAGGGCTTGACTTGAGAAAACCAAAGGCAAGATGAGGAAGAGCCCATAACAAGCTTAACAGACACCCAAGGATTTAACCATCAGGGGGAGCCAGTAGGCGAGAGAGATGTCTTGATACAAAGTTTGACTCAGGAGGTTTAAAATAATAGGCATTAAATGAACGCATTGGTTAGGCGCTACAGACGCAATGAGTTTTCGAATGATGACTCTGATAGCCCATTCACAAACAATGTCCTCCGAAAAATGTTCCCAGAGTGATTCAGGATGCCTTATGTGGAACAGTTCAAGAAAGATACGGACCCCAAAGAACACATCAGGCGATACAGAAGAGCCATGGCCCAATATGCCTACAGCGATGCCTTGTTATGCCTTAATTTCCCTCAGACCTTAGGAGACGTAGGGTCCCAATGGTTTGACAGCCTACTTACTGCAATCATCGGAAACTTTGACGAATTAAGCAAAGCCTTTTCAAGGTAAATTCTCGGGAATGTACATAGGATGAAATCAGTAGCTCATTTCTCTCAATTAAAGCAAGAAAAGGACGAGTCACTAAAAAATACATGGGGAGATTCAGTCAGGCAGTGTCAGAGATCGAAAGCACGAATGATGAAGCAATCATCACCATATTTATAAACAATTTATAGAACGGTCGATTATCATTTGACTTGAGGAGAGCCCGCCTCACCAAGTATGCAGATCTGATGGACATGGCAGATGGATATGCATTAGCCGAGGAGGAAGAAATTACAATCGAGGGTCATTTCATGCATGGAGGGCACCCAGAAGAACCAAAGCCCAAGGAGGATGAGTCCCTATCCCAGAACCAAAAAGAAGTTAAGCAAAAAGGTCACAACAAAGATGATAAAAACAAGGATGGGAATACTGAACATAGGGGCACCGACCAAGCGAAGGATAAGTTTCAGGGAAAATACACAAATTATACTCCTCTCAGGAAAAGACAGGATGAGATCTTAGCTATCTTGGAAGTGAAAAACTTGGTTTAGGAACCTCGACGACAGTCGCAATTCGCTCGAAGAGACACTACAAAATACTGTCGTTTTAATAAAAAGAATGGGCATGAAACTGCCAAATGTTGCCAGCTCAAGAACCAAATCGAGACTCTCATCCGAGAAGGGCATTTACAAGACATTGTTCTAAAGAATGATGAAAAGGTGGAGGCCCAACGGGAAAATAAGTCAGAGGACTGAAATTGAAAAAAGAGTCTGAAAGGGACCGAGGAAGGGGTAATAAACACCATTTTTGGAGGACCTTCTACTGGTAAAAGCAACATAGAACAAGCCCAAGAAATCATAGAAGCAATAGTTTAAAGGAAAAACCTCAATTTCAACTCTGTCGAGCCTAACCCAAAAAGGATCAAGGAAGGATGGGATCCAATAGTGTTCACTGAAGCTGATTCTTATGGGGTGGACGTTTGGCCAAATGACGCATTGGTCATAAGCGCTCAGATAGGCCACCGAGAGGTTCATCGAGTGCTGATTGACAATGGGAGTTCAACAGATATTTTGAATGTAAGGGTGTTTGACCAGTTCCGACTGGATCGAAAGGATTTGTAACCTTTCCATACACCGCTTTGAGGATTTGGAGGGGCTGAGGTCAGGCCGCTGGGGACTGTGAAGTTACTGGTAAAGACTGGAGAACCCCCTTGCCAGAAAACTGTGTTACTCGACTTTATGGTAGTAGACATTGAAAATTGACCTTACAACGCTTTGTTGGGCCGACCATTCTTGAACAAGACCAAATAAGTGACAACTACTTATGTTTTAATGATCAAATTCCCGACCGAGTGGGGGGAGGGGGGGTAGGATCAGCTAAAAGGTCATAAGAGATGGCAAGAAGGGTGAATCTCTCGGTTTATAGAGACAATGAGAATGATGGACATCACGTATGCACTCTCTCCTTGCCCGATCAAGTAGTAACAAGGATGCACTTGGAATTCGAGCTGGACCTAAGGGAAGAACCGGAGACGTAAAAGGATGAACCAACATAGGAAATAACTTTAAAGGAAGATGAGCTAACCAAGAGAGTTAGGATTAGGGTGAACTTAGATTAACGTGTCAAGACAAGTCTCATAAACCTGATTAGGGAATAGAAGGACGTATTTGCTTGGAGCCATAAAGACATGGTAGAGATAGATGCACAGGTAATGTCGCATTACCTAGCCATTGATCCGGGAGTTAAACCTGTTATATAGAAGAGAAGATTGTTCAACCTGGAGAGAAGTTAAACGATCAAAAGGGAGGTGGAAACGTTGCTTCTTGCTGGATCCATTAGAGAGGTGAAATATCCACAATAGGTAGCCAATGTTGCGTTGGTTAAAAAAAAAAGAATGGCCAATGGAGAATGTGTGTGGATTTTACACATCTGAGCAAAGCATGCCCAAAGGATAGTTTTCCCCTGCCAAGGATATATCAGTTGGTGGATGTCATATCAGGTCATGAGTTGCTAAGTTTTATGGATGCTTATTCGGGATACAACCAAATCCGAATGAATAAAGCAGATGAGGACAAAACAACGTTCACAACCGACTAAGGATTATATTGTTACACGATGAAACCTTTCGGGCTGAAAAACGCTGGGTCAACATACCAGAGGTTGGTCAATAAGATTTTTGCTCGGTAGATAGAAAGAAACGTGGAAGTTTATGTAGATAACATGCTGATAAAAATCATCGTAGTGACAAGACATGCAGTAGCCTGAGGGAGACTTTCAATGTATTAAAACGGTACTATATGAAGTTTAATCCAAGTAAATGTGTGTTCGGGGTACCATCAGAGAGATTCCTAGGTTTTTAGGTTCATCAAAGAGGAATCGAAGTGAATCCGAAAAAGATTAAGGCCCTCTCGAAATTGTCCTCCCCGAGAACATTAAAAGAAGTCCAACGATTGACATGATGCCTTGCTTCACTCGACAAGTTTATTACTAAATCAAGTGACAAATATTCATTGTTCTTTACGGCAATCAAAAAGGGCACATGACTTGAATGGAGCACAGAATTTGAGCAAACATTTCAAAAGATAAAGGAATACCTAGGCCGAGTACCAATTCTCTCCAAACCTAAGACGGGTGAAACTCTCTATATGTATCTGCGGTAAGTTCGATGATGGTCAGGATAGAAGATGAGATATAGAAACCAATATATTATACCAGCAAAGCTGTACTCCCAGCAGAGATGAGGTACTCACGGGCAGAAAAGATGGCCTTGGCCTTGGTTTCAGCCGCCAAAAACATAAGACTCTATTTGCAGGCATATGCAGTAGAGGTGCTCATCGACTGCTCGTTCAGATAGATTCTATAGAAGCCAGAGTTGTTGGGAAGATTGACGAAGTGGGTGATCGAGCTAAGCGAGTTCGACATAAAATATGTATCTAGAGCATCATTCAAAGGAAAAGCTGTGGCGGATTTTATAGCCGAATTCACTGAGCCTAACCGGAGGTCAGGAGGAGGTTAGAAGGAAAGAACTTTTCATGGAAATTACATGTTGACGGTTCATCGAATACTCATGGCAGTGGGGCAGGGATTACAATGTTCACTCCAGAAAAAGATGACATTGAGTGTGCAATGAGATTTGACTTCAAAGCAACGAATAATCAAGCGAAATACGAGGCACTACTGGCAGGCCTCAAGGTGTGCATTGCACTCGGAGCAGATGAAGTAGAAGTATTCAGTGACTCTCAGGTTATCGTCAATCAGATTCTGGACGAATACCAGTCCAAGCATGGAAGCATGGCTACTTACTTGGACATCACTAAGCAGCTCCTTAGACGATTCAAGAAATTTAAGATCACTCAGATCCCGCGTAGCAAGAATGAAAAATCAGACGCCTTACCCAAATTAGCATCAGCTACAACTTGCATAAAATTTAAAATTGTTCCAGTGGTACACCTACTCAAGTCGAGTATATATGAGTCAAAAGATCTCGGTGTAGCAGAAATTCAAGCTTAACCAAGTGGTTGGATGACCCAACAAAAGAAATATTTAGAAGAAGATGTGCTCCCTAAGGATCCCCTATAGACAAAATGCATTACGTATAGGTCAGCCAGGTACACTATGATCGGAGGAGAACTGTACAGGAGAGGATTTTCTAGGGCACTCTAAAGATACGTAGCAGAAGAAGAAGCCAATCAGATATTAAAGGAAGTCTATAGTGGTGTGAGCGGGAATCACATAGGGGGCAAAAGCTTAGAACACAAGATACTCAGGCAAGGTTTATACTGGCCTACCTTGTTTTTCGTTACACAACAATTCTCAGACAGTTGCAATACCTGTCAGAGAATTGCCAATGATATCCGGTAGCCCCCCAAATACCTGAGGTGTCTCACTTCACCTTGGTCGTTCTCCGTGTGGGGTTTGGATTTGATCGGACCAATGTCGGCTGCAATGCAAGGAGGCGCGAAACACACGATTGCAGCAGTTGACTATTTCACAAAATGGGTAGAGGCAGACGAATTAGTGCATATCACAGAGGCAAACATAACAAACTTTGTGAAAAAGAACATACCCTATCGATTTAGAGTTCCCAACACCGTCATCACTGTCAACGGCAGTATATTCGATAATAAAAAATTTAGGCAACTTTAAGCTAAATACACGATCTCAAACTACTGCGCTACACCTGCTTATCCCTATGCGAATGGATAGGCAGAAGCAGTAAACAAGGTAATCAAACACACCCTCAAAGCAAAACTGAAAGCAAAAAATAGGCAATTGGACGGAGAAACTACTTGAGGTTTTATGGGCATATCGAACAACTGCAAGAACCCCTACAGGGGAAACCTCATTCTCTTTAGTATATGGAACGGAGGCCGTGATCCCAACAAAGACATCTTACATATCCCTTAGGGTCCAACTATATGATGAAAGGCATAATGTTGACGCACTATTATAGAACCTAGAAGAGTTAAGAAACGAGAGAGAGGCCCAGGTGCGAAAATCTGCCTACCAACAAAGAGCAGCTAGATATTACAACTCCTTTGTTCGGGTTAGAAAATTTCAGCTGGGAGACCTTATGCTCAAGAGAATATCCCCGAACACCAAAGATAAAGCGACGGGATCCCTCACCGATAAATGGGAAGGACCATATTTAATCGACGGGATAGCTGGACACAAAGCATATTGGATCGCCTGACCAAGAGGAGAAGTCTTACAACGACCATGCAATGCCCAGTACCTGAAGATCTTTTATCCTTGAGGGATTCTCAAAGAACCTTGAATCAACAAATCAGTAAATCAGCATAGTTTAAGTTAAGTTTCAGTTTTTAGTTAGCTTTAGTTTCAGTTTCAGTTTTTAGCCGGTTTTAGTTTCAGTATTTAGTTTCAATTATTTTCTGAATTAAGTATGTCTATTTAGTTTAGTTTTTGCAAAATGAATAAAATTCCTATGCGGAACCCTTCTGGAAAAATGATCAGAGATAATGAGAACAAATAATGACAAATAAAATGCTCGGGTGCCATTAATTTGATAAAATTACACCTGAATGGGCCGAGAAGCTTAAGATAGCATGCCAGCCAAGCAAGGTTAAAATCTAAACCTTAGTAAAAATGTAAACCCGAAGCACCATCATGCCTGGAAAACAGCTCGGGGTGCCCTCATGGCAGACCTAGTGAGTTGTCAAGTTGTGTTAGGTAATTAACTATCCAACTATTTGGTAAACCCTTGCATAGAAAAAACCAGGAGACGTCATTGGAGACTTGTACAAGGACCCAAGTGTTTGATCGTGGTGAGCTTCGAAGCAACACTCGGGTAGAAACTGGGTAAGACATAATTATGAGTTTAAGACAACTCAATTTTATAATGAAGCTACTCGGTTAAAAACACTAGCCGGTTAAAAACACTAGCCGGTTAAAGGAGATACTTGGCATCACAAAAACAAACTTGGCAGCCAAGCACTCAACAAAAGGACTTAGGTGTACTCAGCCAAGCTTATATCATCCATGGAATTTCAAACCATGAAAAGTCATGCAAGATAATTCAAAAGGAATATTCAAAAATTAGTGTATTAATCAAATACAAGATACAAAAAAAAAAATATAATAGTTAAGTCGGTGATAGGGGTTTCGAGCTACTACCACCTACGCTCGAGTCAGGCACCATCTCATACTCATTCAGGAGACTAACGTTTGAAGGCCAAATAATCTCATCCACTTCGTCGTCTAGCCAAGCACTATAGTCCATCCCGGCAATAGGACCAACGTTGGGTTCTTCCCCATCCATCCCGCCCTTCTAACTTGCATGGAAAGTTGAAAAGACATGCTATGTAGGGACTTCCAGATGCATGGGGTGGGGGTCCTTGCCTCGACTACGACAGTAGGCTCGCCATTCTTTCATATGAACCTGAAGAGTTTCCAAAGAATGATTAACATGATTCTTTATCGACAATTCCCAATTTGATCATGCCTTATCAATTGTCTGGTTCTTCACTTCAAAAAATTTACCGACCGAGACCATCCAACGTTGGAATTCCCTGAGGAGCAAGGCATCATAGGCTGGAGACCTTTTAAAACGATCGACTCCTTGCATCTCTAGCTCGCATTTGGCCTCTTTGGAGAGGGATCAACAGTTGGAGCTTTGCGCTTAAGATCTTTAACTTTGTGATCATAGGAAAACTTAACCTCTTCAGCCTCCTATCAGCACAAAGCATCAATTCCTGAGTAGCAGACAACAAACGTTCAAAGGATTTTGCTTTTTCCTTAATAAGTGAAGCCCTTTTCTGTGCTTCTAATTGCCTTGCTAAGCATCTATCTGTGTGTTCTTGGCTCGTGCTGATTTCCTTCTGGTATATAGCCTCAACCCGAGCACGGTTGTCCTCGCTCTCTTTCAAATGAGCTTCCAGATGCCATATCCGATCAGCCTATGACTGTTGGGTCTGGAAAGCCTCAGAAACTTCGGCCACTATCTATAAAATAAATTAAGTTATTATGAACTGATTTAAACTAAAAGGCTAAGAAATGTTCAATAATTTACAACAAAGAATACGTACATAGGCAGCACTGTTAAAAAAGTTTTGAAGGCGCATGGATGTAGCCCTACTTCTGAAATGGCTCCAATGAAAGCATGACTCGGAGACATGGCTTTCAACGTATCTTTAAGGGAAGGATCTATTGATCGACCTGATGACCCTACATCGACAGTATTAGCAGGAGTTTGGGGATCTTCTTTGCCCGAGTCATCGAACGGGGTGTCCCCGAGTAAACGAACCAGGTAAATCTATAGCAATTTTCTCAGCCTGGACACCTGTAGGATCCCTTGCACTAATGTTTTCGTCACTGGAAGATTCAACAAATACCATGACCCTAGGAATTTTTGGGTGAGGTCGAATTGGCAAAAAAGATGTTTTTCTCTTCCCAGCCTGCCTAAAGCGAGTGTTAAGGTCAACAACATGATCTTCATCACCAACCTCCTCAACCACAGTTGGGAAATATTCAAAAATAGCGGGACAGAAAGGATCAATTGGCTCGATGGGAGATTCTCTGACCTTTTCCTTACTCTTTACAGAAGGTTGTTCGGCAGCTGCCTCGGTAATTTGACCTTAATCCGCAGATCCTTCATTGGTGTGACCAAATCTCACAACTGCCTCGCCTGCAGCATGGTCCTTCTCTACATCCCAGTCATCAGGCATTCTTTCCTCTCTGCCATAACCATCTGGGCTCCCAGGCTTACTCGATTCACCTACGGTCTGTTGGGGAATTTCCTCAGGAATATGCTCTGGTGCATTCTCATCGACTTCAACATCCTCAGAATCTTTATCCGACTCACCATTAGGCGGAGAAATACTAGCCACTTCCTGGCAAGGTGCTTTTTTTTTACTCGCCCGAATAATGGATTTTACCTGGCGAGCTTGAGCCTCGCAGATAATATCCGAGTCATACACTGGAAATTTGAGATTACTCAGTGATGAAAAAAAGAGGGAAATATAAAATGCCAACTCACAACGTTTGCGGTGGGCAAAAATTTGAGCAAAATGGTTGGCTTTGATAATCTTCTTCTCATTAAAGAGGTATGAACTACTTTGCTTTTCCAGATGTCGTACAGCAGCTCTGGCCAGGCTAGCCAATTCCCAGTTGTAAAAGTAGGGGGTGTGGTTCTAGGCATCAGGTGAGTAAAAGTAGCGAGGGACCTTCCAAGTTACTCGATCACCATCCTTGTCCAAGTCAATCAAACGTCTCTAACCCCCTCCAATAAAAACTCAACTGTTCTTCCAGTATTTCTTGGAGGTGGGAAAATCCCGAATGAATCCTTTTTTCTTGTTTTCAGTAGACGTTTTAACCGTCCTATCAATGTCTACCCCATCCGGGATCCAACTGTTAGGCTGACTGGAAAAGAGAAAGTAAGACGATGTCCGACCAGACTGCCTCAAAGTATAAAAGTGCCTAATTTCATGAGGGGTAGGTGTGGGTAAGCCCATTATCTTCTGCATGTGCCACATGCACACCAAAATATTGCAGTTGTTCGGGGCAAGTTAGACCGGAGTAATTCCCACTTCAGCTAGGAATAAAGTAATAAAAGATTGAAGAGGGAGTTTTATTTCACAACAGAAAATTGCTCCATAAATAGCCACCATTCAGGACGGAGGATTCCACGCAGCTCTATCCCCTGCCACTTCCTGTCGGACAAGATTTACATCCAAATCAAACCGGTAGAAATAATTCTCAATCTCAGCTTCGCCAACCATATTCGGCTCAACGTCATAAGCGCAAACGCGCTCATTGGAAAAGTGTATACGAGGTGCCTGATGCTCCTTATCTATACAACTCTCATTCAAAACCTGAACCCTAATCCGAGCATCGCAACGCTGGCCTGTGTGCTTTCCCATTCTCTTCCAGGAGCGAAAATTGCTGAGAGCAGTAACAGATGGGTTAGATTGGGCCTGAGTGTTGGAAGATTCTAAATCAGAGGCGGGGGAAACTTCACGATGAAGCCCCTAAACATCATCATTCAAGAAATAAGGCTAGTTATGGGGTGGTGTTGTATGTATATTTTTATTAAATGTACACGTCACTGACAAGGTGGATAGTCCCTTAAGATTGCCAGGTAGATATCCGAATAAGCATCCATAAAATATCCTTCAAGATATCACTAAGGAATACGAACCCGAGTAAGTGTGAATACAAGTATTCGGCAAGTCAAGACCTTCTCTGGACCAAGTGACATCATGTTTCACTCGGGACCAAGTAACATCAAATTCTACTCGGGAAAAAAACGAGAAACCTGAATAAAGAAGTCCAGTACATAATTCGCACATGGATATGCCAAGAGTCATGCTCAAATATGCAAAGACATCCATATCAAGAAGAATTTCTAGAATAATAAAATACCAAACAGGGAACATGTTCCAAATCGGGCAACAAGTTTACTTATTCAAGAAGACTGCACATTTATAAGGAAATAAAGTCCTAAACTGACTATATCTCCAGAGTCCCATTCTATCTCCATACAATCTCCGAAATAGGAAAGAAGTAAAAGACGACTCTAACAAGCAACCAAATTTTAACTGATTACAAAATTCTTTCATTACTTGTACAACAAGGATTAGGGTTATATGCAAATAAAAATAGACCAATAATCTCATTGCTGAAAGGAACAGAAATGAAAAAGAGACAGAATCCCTAGCAGAGAGAAGAAAGAGAGATCGAGTGGTGTAATTTTTTATTTGAATAGTGAATTTTAACTCATTTGTTTGTTCAACCACCTGTGGATGTTTCTCCGATCACCGAAGTTTTACCACGTAAACTCGAGTCTAACTAGCTTCGAAGTACATTTTCTTTCTCTTTCTCTTTGACAGGTCACAACTAAATCCAATCTTATTGACTTTCTCACCCATCGAGAAATCGACGTCAACAATTGGCGCTAGAAGAAGGGGGTTGAACTTCCGATTTGATTAAACAATGGCTGGTAGCGGAAGCAGAAATAGTTCAGGGGGTATTCAAAAATCTCTAGATAATGATCACATAGGTGGGAGTACACAAGATCCCACCACAACCGTCGAGAACCAACCAGCACCCATGGTTGGTATCCAACAAATTCCTCTTACCAGTAAGGACATAGCACATCGTTTCTGTGAGGCACTATAACAGTTATTGACGGACGCGACAAAGGAATGGGTAGATCTATTAGCTGCGGAAGAGGCATATCCTCCACATACAAGGCTCCGTTTTGGTTATAGTTGGGCCAGATGTACCAGAAGCTGGTAGGAACTCTGGCCAAATCAATCAAGCTGGGGGTATAACACGTAACCAGGACAAGGGATGTGAAACACCCGAAGAACAACAACCATACCAAAGGCGGAGTCACGGTCAGATGGCCCATGATAAACATCGCAAATATGACCGGCGCAGGGATTAGTCATCATTGTCAGAGGATAGCGATTAGTACCATCGCAAGCGTCGTCATGGAACCATACGTCTACAAGGATTGACCCATGAGACTCGGTAATGAAGTGAAGAGGGGCTGGAAGCAGGCATGACGATCAATTGATGGTTTAACAATCATGGAGAACCGGTGGGGGACAGAGATGTTATGATTCAGAGTTTGACTCGAGAAGTCGAAAACAACAGGCGTCAAATGGATGCATTGGTTAGGCAAAATAGATATAACGAGTTATCTGACAATGATTCTGATAGTCCATTCACTAGAGACATTTTGCGAACCCCATTCCCAGAAAGGTTCAGGATGCCACACGTGGAACAATTTAAGAAGGATACAGATCCTAAAGAACATGTCAGATGATATAAAAGCGCTATGGCTCAGTATGCCCACAACGACCCTTTACTATGTCTCTACTTTCCACAAACTCTGAGAGACACAGGCTCAAGATGGTTCGGAAGATTGCCCCCGGTATGCATCGGGAGTTTCGGTGAGTTGAGCAGAAGTTTCTTAAGATAATTTCTGGACAATGTACACAGGAAAAAATCAGCGACTTACCTTTCTCAGTTGAAACAAGGAAAAGATAAGTCAGTGAAAAATATACCTGGGAAGATTCGGCCAGGCGGTCTCAGAAATCGGCAGTGCAAATGATGAAGCAATAATTGCTGCATTCATAAACAACTTGCAGAATGGACGACTATCTTTTGACCTAAGAAGTGCCCGTTTAACCAGATATGCAAACATGATGGACATGGCTGAAGAATATGCACTAGCCGAGGAAGAGGAGTTAGCATCATGAGGTTGCTACATGCATGAAGGGAGGCCCGAACAAAAATATGTCGAGTCAAAGGTACAGAACCATAAAGGAAAAAAAAATGGAAATAGCAAAGAAAGAAGCATGGATAGGGGAAACGAGCATAATGCTGACCAGAACACGGAGAAGTTCCGAGAAAAATACACGAACTACACCCTTTTCCGGAAAAAAACAAGAAGAAATTCTGGCCATATTAGAAGAAAAGAATCTGGTAAAGGAGCCACGCCGATAGTCTCAATTCACTTGGCGAGATACAACAAAATACTGCAGATTCCATAAGAAAACCGGTCATGAGACTTCCAAATGTTACCAGCTTAGAGACTACATAGAGACCTTCATTTGAGAAGGACACCTCCAAGATATAATCCTAAAGAAAGATGAGAAGTCAGAGACAAAGAAAGAGACCAAGGCCGATCATAATTCTGGTAAGAACAAAAGTAATACATACAATCTTCTAAGGACCATCAACTGGGAGAAGTAACGGGGAGCAAACTCAGGAAATCTGAGAAGAGGTGGAGGTAAGGTAAAACTTTGATGTCAACTCCGTCGAACCAGACCCGAAAAGGATAAAGGAAGGATGAGACCCAATAATATTCACAGAGGCCGACTCACACGGGGTCGATATTTGACCGAATGACGCCCTCGTCATAAGTGCTCGAATTGGCCACGAGGAAGTCAGAAGAATTTTAATAAACAATGGTAGTTCGACCGATATTCTCAATGTAGCTGTTTACGATCAACTCAGCTTGGACCAAAAGGATTTGCAACCTTTCCATACCCCACTCAGAGGATTTGGGGGAGTCAAGGTCAGGTCTCTCAATAAAGTTATCCATAAAAATCGGAGTAGCACCTTGTCAGAGAACAGTGTTACTCGACTTTGTAGTGGTAGACCTGGACAATTGGACTTATGATGCGCTGTTAGGTCGACCATTCTTGAATAAAACTAAGGCAGTAAAGCTATTTATGCTCTGATGATCAAATTCCCAACCGAACGAGGGGTAGGAGTAGTCAAGGGGTCCTAGGAGATGGCTAGAAGAGCTAATCTCTCAGTTTATAAAGACAGGGACAATAGTGAGCAAGTGTGTACCATAACACAGTCAGATAAGATCGAGCAAGAATCACTGTTGTTTGAGTTCGATCGGAGGGAAGAGCCGAAAGTGTCTAAAAGTGAACCAATAGAGGAAATCGTCTTAAAGGAATATGAACTAGATAAGAAGATCAAATTCGGGGATAGTTTGGAAGGAAAGGTTAAGCAAAACC
Source organism: Dipteronia dyeriana (assembly GCA_032871835.1). NCBI lineage: Eukaryota > Viridiplantae > Streptophyta > Magnoliopsida > Sapindales > Sapindaceae > Dipteronia > Dipteronia dyeriana. The sequence goes on from CM065299.1 coordinate 75,681,298, forward strand.
TTATTGATCTACTCAAAGAATACAAAGATGTGTTCGTTTGGAGTCATGAAGACATGGTAGGGATATATGCATGAGTAATATCACATCACCTTGTAGTGAACCCAAATGCAAAACCAGTAATACAAAAGATAAGATCTTTCAACCTCGAAAGAAGTCAGACGATCAAGCAGGAAGTGGAGAAGTTACTCGCTATAGGGTCGATCAGAGAGATCAGCTACCCTCAGTAGGTAGCCAATGTGGTCCTCGTCCAGAAGAAAAATGGCCAGTGAAGAATGTGCGTAGACTTCACGAACCTGAATAAGGTCTGCTCAAAAGATAGTTTTCCACTGCCAAGGATAGACCAACTGGTTGATGCCACATCAGGCCATGAATTACTCAGTTTTATGGACACCTACTCAGGGTACAACCAAATCCGGATGAATAAGGTTGATGAGGAAAAAACAGTGTTCACAACCGATCAGGGCTTATACTGTTACACAGTAATGCCTTTTAGGCTAAAGAATGCAGCAGCAACATGCCAAAGACTGGTCAACAGAATCTTCACACGTCAAATAGGAAGAAACATGGAAGTTTACATAGATGACATGTTGATGAAGAGCATCTCGACAGACGGGCATGCTTCAGACTTGCGGGAAACATTCGATGTATTGAGGAGATATCATATGAAGTTGAATCTGAACAAATGCCTGTTTGAAGTTCCTTCATGACGATTCCTGGTTTTTCAAGTTCGCCAAAGGGAAATCGAAGTGAACCCTGAGAAGATCCAAGCCCTTCAAAAAATGACCTCGCCAAGGACGCTAAAAGAAGTGCAGCGCTTAACAGGATGCTTAGCCTCTTTGGGCAGATTTATTTCAAAGGCCACAGATAGATGTGCTCCATTTTTTAAAGTAATTATAAAAGGAAAAGAGCTCGAATGGAACGAAGAATGTGAGCAGGCGTTCCTAAAAATCAAAGAGTACTTAGAGCAGGCTCCCATCCTTTCAAAAATTAAAATGGGAGAAGTACTCCACTTGTACTTATTAATTAAGGAATTGGCAGCGAGCTCGGTTCTAGTCAGAACAGAAGATGGGTATAGAGGCCAGTATACTATACCAGCAAGGCACTGCTTCCAGCGGAAACCAAGTATTCATAGGCAAAAAAAATGGCCATAGCATTGGTTTTGGCAGCAACGAAGCTAAGGCCATACTTTCAGGCTCATACAATCCAGGTTCTCACCGACTGCCCACTTAAAAAAATCTTACAAAAGCCAGAAATTTCGAGGAGACTAACCAAAAAGGCAATCGAGCTGAGTGAATTTGATATTCAGTACATCCCTAAGACATCCCTCAAAGGCCATGCAGTGGCAGATTTTATAACAGAATTTACAGAACCAAACCTAGAAGCAAAAAGAATGTTGAGCAAGAGTTTCTCGTGGAGATTATATGTCGATGGTTCCTCGAACACTCATGGCAGCGGGGCAGGGATTATAGTATGCACCCCCCGGAAGGAGATGATGTTGAATGTGCCATGCGATTCTATTTCAAAGCAACAAATAATCAAGCCGAGTACGAGGCGTTATTAGCTAGACTTAGAGTATGTATAGCCCTCGGAGCAGATGAGGTCGAAATATTCAGTGACTCATAGGTAATCGTCAACCAAGTCCTAGACGAATACCAAGCTAGAGATGAAGGTATGATAGCTTATCGTGGTATAGCAAAACAACTCCTACAAAAATTCAAAGAATATAAGGTTGACCATATTCTCAGGGAAGAGAATGAAAAAGCAGACGCCTTATCCAAACTAGCATCAGCAACAACCACAATCAGGCCAAAAACTATTCTGATCGCACATCTCCTCAGACCGAGTATAGTTGAGCCAAAAAACTTTGAAAACTCAGAAATACGAACACCATCAGACGATTGGATAACTCAGCTAAAAAAGAACCTGGAAGAAGGCGTACTTCTGGAAGATCCCCTAAAAACCAAACGTGTCAGGTACAGGTCAACAAGATACACATTGATCGAAGGAGAACTATACAGAAGAGGGTTTTCCCGAACACACCAAAGATGTGTATCAAAGGAAGATGCATGTCGGATACTATAGAAAATCCATGGCGGAGTATGCAGAAACCATACTGGGGGTAAAAGTTTGGCACACAAGGTACTCAAGCAAGGTTATTATTGGCCCTCTTTGTTCTCGGATGCACAACGATGTTCAAAAAGCTACAATGCATGCCAAAGGATTGCTAACTATATCCGACAGCCCCCTGAACAACTCAGAAGCCTTACGTCCCTATGACCATTTGCCATGTGGGGCCTGGACTTAATTGGCCCAATGCCAGCAGGGACAGGGGGTGGAGCAAAGCATGCGATAGTTGATTATTTCATAAAGTGGGTAGAAGCTGAAGCATTGGTACATATCACAGAAGCAAATACCACGAACTTTGTGAAGAAAAATATACTCTATAGATTTGGAGTCCTAAGGACTATCATCACTCCCAGTTCGATAATCTAAAATTCAGACAATTGTACAATGAGTACCAAATTGCCAATTACCTCGCTACACCTGCCCACCCTCAGACGAATGGGCAAGCTGAAGCGGTAAACAAAATCATCAAGCACACACTCAAATCAAAGCTAGATGCCAAAAAGGGAAGTTGGGTTGAAAAACTTCCTGAGGTATTATGGGCATATCGAACGACAGCAAGGACTTCTACAGAAGAGACTCCATTCACTTTAGCGTTTGGAACAGAAGCTGTCACCTAGGGTTAGGTTGTATGATGAGGACCAAAATGTTGATATGATGTTACAAAGTCTAGATAAGCTAGAAGAGAAAATGGAGAAATCGCGAATAAGAAATATGGCGTATCAGCAAAGAGTGGCCCACAACTACAACTCTCATGTTCGGATCAGGGAATTCCAACTAGGAGACCTGGTATTTAGAAAAGTGTCATTGAACATAAAAAACAAAGCTGCAGGCTCTTTGGCTGACAAATGGGAAGGCCCGTACAAAATTGAAGGAGTAGCTGGTCATGGAGCATATTGAATTGCCCGACAAGATGGAGGGGTTTTACCTCGGCCATGCAACGCCCAATATTTGAAGATTTTTTATCCTTGAAATTTGTTTACTTTAGACAGGACAATTTTGATTAGTCATGATATTTTTTAGTTTTGATATTTTATCCTTGTTAATTTTGCAGTTATAAATAAAAGCCCAACACGGGATTTCAGAAATTAAAGCATATGATAATAAGAACATATGAAAGACGAGCATGATAATAAGAAAATGCAAATAGAATGCTAGTGACCATTAATTTGGCAAAATTCCTGAATGGGCGGAGAAGCGCGAAGAAGTAAGCCAGCAGAGCAAGGTCAGTTGACCTTAACCAAAAGGCAAACCCGATGCACCAGATTCTAGAGAACGGCTCGGGGCACAGTTGGGAAAAATCCCGGTGAGATACGCAGATGTGTTAATCAGTTCAAAAGCTTAACGATTCGGCAAACCCTTGCACAGACAAAACTAGCGAGACGTCCTCAGTGACTTGTGTAAAGACTCGAACATATAATCATGGTGAGCCTTGATGTAATGTTTGGGTAGCAACCGTGTATGAAATACGAGTATAAATCTACTTTCTTGTTTCAAGATGGCTCGGTTAATAATATTAGACAGTTTAATAAGATACTTGACACAGATAAATTGTATTAGCCAGTTTAATAAGATACTTGACATTGGAAAATTGTTCCGAGTAAACGAAACCAAGTTAAATAAGATACTGGGTAAAGTTACTCAGGCAACATAATTGGCCAGTTTAACAAGATACTTGGCACCAAGATTGCATTAGCCAGTTTAATAAGATATTTGGCGTCAAAAATTATTCCGAGTAACGAAACTAAGTTAAATAAGATACTCAGTGAAGTTACTCGACAACAGAGTTAGTCATTTAAATAAGATACTTGGCGTTAAAAATTGTTCCTGTTAACGAAGCTAAGTTAAACAAGATACTCGGTGAAATTAATCAGACAACGGAGTTAGCCAGTCCAATAATATACTTGGCGTTAGAAGCTATTCCAAGTAACAAAACCAAGTTAAATAAGATAATCGGTGAAATTACTGGAGCAATAAGGCAGCCGGTTTAAACCAAATACTTGGCATTCTGAATAAAGCAGTTCACAAAAAATATAATTTCATTGATCAAAATTTTTAGAAGGTGAAAATTTTACAAAAATGACTAAGGCTGGGATGAGGATTTGGAACTCTTACTGATACTCGAGTCAGACACCATCTCATACTCACAGAGGAGACTTTCATTTGAAGGCCAAGCAATTATGTCGATCGAATCATCCATCCACTCACTGTAATCTACTCCAAGGATCGGTCCCACATCAGGCGTCAAACCATCCACACCAGATTCCTGACTGGCATAAAAGGTCGAGAGAGAATGCTCTGATGGAACCTCCAAATGCATAGGATGAGGCTCTTTACCTCGGTTATGACAGTAAGCTCTCCATTCCTTCATCTGAGTCTGAAGAGGATCCAGGGACCGGTCGACATGGTTTTTGATCGATAGCTCCCAATTGTTTTGAGCTTTATCTGTTACCCGATTCTTGACCTTACAAAATTCTCCAACTGAAACTAACCCTCGCTGAAATTCCCGAAGGAGAAGGGTGTCATAAGCTGGAGACCTTTTGAAGCGATCATCCCTCTGGACCTCAAGTTCCAACCTAGCCTCTTTTGAGAGGGATTCAACCGTCAAGGGTTAGCGCTCCAAATCTTTGATTTTTTGCTCATAAGATGACTTGGCCTGTTTAGCCTCATGTTCTGCCTTGAGCATCGACTCCTTGGCAACAGATAATAAATTCTGGAAGGACACAACCTTCTCTTCTGCCACGAGAGCTCTCTCATCGGTGCCTATTTGCTTAGCCAAGCAATTCTTCAATAAGCCGCTTCAACCCACGCACAGTTATCCTCAGTCTCCTTTAGCTGAGCCTCAAGACTCCTTATCCGATCAGCTTGATGTTGTCGCATCTAAACCAGCTCAACAAACTTGACCACCACCTACACGGAAAATCAAGTTAAAAATCTAACAGACATTAAGATAAATGGTTAGGATAGAAGACTTACATAAGACATACTGTTGAAAATATTTTGAAGACGATCTGTTGAAGAACCATCCCTACAACGACTTCAATGGTCATCCCCAATGAAGGCCCGACCAGATGACTTAGCCCTTAGCATATGATGGGGAAAAGGATAAGAAAGGTCTCCCAAAGATTCTGCCATTATATCTTCAACCTTAGAAGGTAAGGAATCCCTGTTTAGACCTGAAGTTTTCGCTCTTCCTACAGACGCTTCAACTTGAACTCTCGAAGAGACTCTGACCTCGGTATCATCATCATACGATTCAATAAACAGTACCACCCGAGGAACTTTATGAGTGCGAGTGGGGGAGTCAACCATCTTTCTTTTGTCGCCTCGAGTACAATAAAAGCTGAGGTTAGCAGTAGGATCTTCCTGACCACCATCTTGGAAGGATCCGAAAAGGCTAGGATCGAAATCTACTTGTTCATCTGAGGGTTCATCTCCAACCCTGACAGTAAACTGCTCAACAAGAACCTCATCAACTAGGGAGTTTGGCTGACCAGACACCTCACCACCAAGACGATCTCTTTGCCAGCCTTTATCTTCAAGCAACTTATGGGCATTGGCAGTTTCAGTAGGGCCACTCGGATAGCTAGATTCCCCCACGGTCAGCTGAATGACCTCGTCAGCCTCACCAGACTTTTCATCTAATTCGTCAGGCAGAGCAATGCCTTCCCTGTTTTGGTGAGAAGTTTCTTTTTGGCTTGCCTGAAGGATCGATTTCACTTGGCAAGCTTGAACCTCGCAGACCATTTCTGAGTCATACACTAAACACAAGATAAAGAAAGAACCAAGTATGAAATAGTAATATATAGGTGAAATAGAAGCAAAAAAAACTTACATCGCCTGGGATAATCTGAAATCTGACTAAAGAAGTTAAGCTCTATCATCTTCTTCTCACTAAAAAGGTAGGACTTGCTCCTCTTTTCCAGAGTACTCACTACGGCCCGAGCAAGTCTGGTCAGCTCAGCATCAGTGAAGACGAGTTTTTTCTTGTTCCATGTGTCATGAGAATAGAAAAAATGAGGAACCTTTAGCACCATCTGATTCTCTCTAACCGAGAGAGTAACCTCAAGTCCCAAGTCCCCTCCGGTAAAGATCCAGTAGTTCTTCCAATGCTTGTTCGACGTAGGAAACCCACACACGAAGCCTCTCTTTTTGGCATCAGAAGAAATATCAACTCCCCAGTTTAATTTGGTCCCCATAGGGACCCAACAATCTAGCGGATTTGACATAAGAAAATAAGTTCCAGTTCGACCAGATTGCCTTAGTATGAAGAAATGCCTAATTTCGCTTGGAGAAGGTGGTGACAGGTTCATTCAGCTCCACATATGCCACATACACATCAGGATTCTGTAGCTGTTCGGAGCAAGTTAGGCTGGAGCGATCCCCGCTTCGGCAAGGAACCAAGTGATGAATGGTTGAAGTGGAAGAGTCACACCACAACAGAGCATGGACCCATAAATCGCCACCATACCCGGAGGTGGGTTCCATACGGCTCTATCACCGGTAGGAGTCAATATGACCTAGTCGTCTAGATTAAACCGAGCATGATACTTTTTGATATCATCTTCCCCGACCACATTTGGCTCGGCATCATATCCACTTGGACGATCAAGAGAAAAGGGAATATGAGATGCACTATGCTCCTCCGCAACATCCCTTTCGTCAATTATTTGCCTCCTGATTTGAACGCTGCCCGAGCCATGCTTGTGAACTACACGTTTGCTCTGATGTTTTCCCATCCTTGATCGTAAAGGAACCCTGTGATGATCAGAAACAGAAGGTTCAGAACTAGAAGAAGATTCGAAACTAGAACTTAAACGAACATCAAGATAAAGCCCGGAAACATCAATGTCTAAAAAAGGAGACTCATCAGGAGGGATTTCCCCCAATAATCTACGAACATAAGACACTAATTGAAAATCTCCACGCTCAAGCGCTTCGAAAGCTATAACAAAAATGCGTTGTCAAGAAACAAAATCTATCGAAACTAACCTTTAAAATAAAACACAAAGAAACCTGTAAAAGCTTCAATGGAGAATTAAGATGAATCTCTACGTAAGAAATCTGGGTTCAATGTCTGCTTATGGGTAAATGAACCGGAATAGTTCCTTTTCGACTTAAATAGATTATTCAAGACGTAAAACCCTAGGGTCTCAAAAAGCCGAAAAAAATCGAAAAGGAGGATTTGATGACGTAGGCGGTGCATTAGGAGACGCACAAGTCACTTCTCATATATGCTACTATGGGAATAAAGCGGTGGGAAGACATGTGCCAGGAAAAGAACTGACCAAACCGTCATAATTTTGAAACGTCGCAATCATTGAGATTTCGTGTAAAGGGATTTACGCGGTAGCCATTAAGACACGTCATTATTGCAAGGCACTGTTATTTTGGTATTAACGAGGCATAAAGATTAAAGGGTCAATTAAAATATTTACGCCAAGGAAAAATTTCTACTCGGCAAAAATATTTTAAGGGGATATTGTTGTATGTATATTTTTATCGAATGTACATGTCACTGATAAGGTGGAGAGTCCCTTAAGATTGCCAGGTAGATATCCTAATAGACATCCAGAAAATATCCTTCAAGATATCACTAAGGAATATGAACCCTAGTAAGTGTGAATACAAGTATTCGGCAAGTCAAGACCTGCTCGGGACCAAATGACATCATGTTTCACTCGGGACCAAGTAGTGTCAAATTCTACTCGGGACAAAAATGAAAAACCCAAATAAAGAAGTCCAGTACATAATTCGCACATGGGTATACTAAGAGTCATGCTCAAATACGCAAAGACATCCATATCAAGAAGAATTTCTAGAAAAATAAAAAACCAAACAGGGAACAGGTTCCAAATCGGGCAACAACTTTACTTATTTAAGAATGCACATTTATAAGGAAATAAAATCCTAAACTGACTATATCTCCAAAGTCCCATTCAATCTCCAAACAATCTTTGAAATAGGAAAGAATTAAAAGACTACTCCAACAAGCAACCAAATTGTAACTTAATACAAAATTCTTTCATTACTTGTACAACAAGGATTAGGGTTCTATACAAATATAAATTGACCAATAATCTCATTGTTGAAAGGAACAGAAAAAAAAAAGAGACAAAATCCCTAGCAAAGAGAAGAAAGAGAGATCGAGTGGTGTAATTCTTTATTTCAATAGTGAATTTTAACTCAGTTGTTTGTTCAACCACCCGTGGACGTTTCTTCGATCACCGGAGTTTTACCACGTAAACTCGTGTCTAACTAGCTTCGAAGTACATTCTCTTTCTCTTTCCCTTTGATAGGTCACAACTAAATCCAATCTTGTTGACTTTGTCACCCATCGAGAAATCACCGTCAACATGGGGTGTATCCCCCATCAACCTATGAATACATGAAGCTATAAAAGTATCAACTTTCTCAAGAGCCTTCATTGCAATAACAAAAAGGTGAAGTTTAGCAATAGGATCCATGAAAACTAACCTTGAGTTTTTTGGTGAGCAAACAGACGAATCTAGAAAAACCTTCAACGTAAGATGAATATAAAGAGATCTGTAAAATAAAACTGAAGGAAGCAGAGAAAGCAACCTAAAATTATCTACGGTTTCTCTCTTAAACCAACAGGAGACAAATGACCCAAAAAATCGTTTTGTGTTGGTTTAAATAGAAAAATTAGTGGTTTCAAAAATTAAAGCCATGGGTTAAAGACGTGGAAAATCAGGAAATGAAAGGGCGTAAGAAGTGATAGAGGTGGCACATCAAATAGTCAGAGATACGTGTCCCATTAATGCCATTAATGCCATCAGGAACACCAAATTGAAAGACGATAAGTGGCATAAGGAAGGGTCTTCAGGCTGCCAGAACATCTAAATGTCACAATCAACAGGATTTTGTGTGAAAGACAAAACATGCATGCAGGGATGCCATTAAGACACGTCATTAATACTAGGAAGTAACGAGGAATAATAATAATTTACTGATTTATGAAGTATTTATGAAGGAAAAGGCAACCAATGAAGCCATCATAGTCGTGCAAACGTGTGTTAAAAAACTTTTGCCAAGTGAAGAATAAGTTGCACTCGGTAAAAGTATTTTAAGGGGGTACTGTTATACGTAAATCTTGTTGAAAGTACACATCATCGCAAAACCAAGTAAGCATGACACTTCATCAGGAAAAATCGCGAGATCAGTATCCTCGATGGAGTCCAAGTCCCCGTCATTGGAATACTCAGTGGAAATCTGAGTAGATCCAACTAAGGATGAGCCAAGTGTTACCACGTATTCAGCTATACTCAGGACAACAAAGAAGATTCCATAAAGTTCCGCTTTTTCTAGTTTCAGCCATGAGACTCCCAATGTGGTAACAACACTACATACTTACGCAAACGTAAGGGGGAATTTCAGAAGGAGACAAACATATTCTCCTCAATATATACTTCATCATAAAGAATCTATACCATTAATGCTATTAAGTAGACAAACTCAAATAGGAAAGATCTCTTTTTTGTCAATCTTTGGCTTGCATGCCAAGAAACGAAACCCTAAATAAACATGTATAAATACATTTGTAAATCATGTTGTAAATAGAGATAACAACGGCAAAAGAGGCAAGAGAGATTGAATTTTGTAATTCAAATATTTCTTTACTAGATTTGATTTGGTTGCATACGTAACCATCTGTGGACGTTTCTCCGGTCGTTGGAGTTTTACCACGTATTTTTGGTTTTCGTTTTATGCTACTTTTTGTGATCTTTTCACTATAACAGATTGCAGAGGTTAACGAAATTGATTTTCTTGACCATCAAGAAACTGCCGTCAACAAAAACTATACCACAAAAATTAGAAAACTAAAACAAGATGTGTAAAAAAAAGTCAGAACTTTATATTTGTATAAAAACTGAAAATTAATAATAAAAACAAATCTGAATAAATTAAAAAGAAGTCAGAAAATCAAAACAATATAGATGAACAGAATCACTATAATTTAATTTAGTTTTTTTCCTATTTTAATCAATACAATCACATATGAATCTTTTTCCTATTAATTGATTATAATTTAATTTATTAATTTTTTAGTGAAACGCTGCCTTCTTCATTTCTGGTAAAGATATGAATCCTTTGCTAATAATTGATTTCAAATTGCTTGAATCTTTAAGGTTATTCGTTTATGTTTGAAATTTATTTTAATACAAAAAGTGAGTTTGCGTGTGTTTCGAATGTTTATTCTCTTAAATGCATGAAACATGATTTTATTCATTGTGTTTTCTTTATTTTTCCGGCTTCATTCATCGTGAGAATTTGTATGATACATTTTTCTTTACGTACAACTAATTAAGTTCAATCTCTCATGTGTTCTTTATAGGAAAATTCGTAAAACAAAGAAAGAAACTATGAAAGAAGGGGTATTAAATATATGTGTTGACTTCGATTTCTGGATGTATGAGAAAAAGTCAACAAGATTGGATTTTAGCTGTGATTTCAAAGAGAAAGAGAATGAGAAAGTAATCGGATGCAAGTTTTACGTGGTAAAACTCCGATGACAGGAGAAACGTCCACGAGTGGCTGAATAATCAACCGAGCCAAAATCTACTATTGAAAAGATTTACAACTCTCGATCTCTCTTTTTCTCTCTGTATTTTTCTATATGTTTTCTATATATTTTTTGTGACGAGATTATGGGTCTATTTATATGTTCATAGAACCCTAATCCTCTTTGTACAAATAACAAAAGATCTTTGTATTTAATTATGAATGGTTACTTGTTCGAAGTAGTTTGTCTTCTTTCCTATTTCGGAGACTTGTATGGAGATCGAATGGGACTCTAGTGATATAGTCCAGTTAGGACTTATTTCCTTATAAAGGCGTAGTCTTTTTTGAACAAATAAAATTGTTGTCTGATTTGGAACCCTTTCTATTTGGTATTCTATTCTTCTTGGAACTCTTATTTGATATGGATATCTATGCATTTTAACGACTCTTGATTCGTGTGCGAGTTATGCGCTGGGCTTCTTTATTCGGTTTTCTTCATGATTGTCCCGAGTAGAACATGATATTAGCTGGTCCCGAATGTCGTCATCTGATCCCAAGTAGAACATGTCATCAGTTAACCTCGAACATCGTTAACTGGCCCCGAGTAGTATATGATGTCAGTTGACCCCGAGTAGGTTTTGTTCAATACTTTTTTACTTGGGTTTCTCTTATTTGGTGATGTCTTGCATGATATTTTCTGAGTGGCTATTCGGATATCCACCTGGCAACTTTATCCTTTTTGTCAATAACGTGTACGTCTGAAAATTTACATACAACAATACCCCCTTAAAATATTTTTACCGAACAGGGTTTCGTTTAGGGCAAAAGTATTTTAATCAACTCTTCAATTTCTTCGTTTCTTTAATGTCAGGGTAAATGTCTTGTCATAATGGCATGTCTTAATGGTGACCATGTAAATTCAATTTGCCTCCTCACGCGAGATCTCAATGATTGCGGCGTTTTGGAGTTCTGACGGCCTTGGCCAGTTCTTCTCATAACACGTGTCCTCTACCGCTTCATTTCTCGATGCCATTTATGAGAAACGACCTATGCGTCTCCTAGTGCGCCGCCTACGTTATCAGATCTGTCTTTGATTTTTCCCGCCAAGAGATCCTAGGGTTTTGTGCTATTTTCCCTTTAAATTCTCCATTGAAAGAAGTTGCATTGGTTCATTCTCAGACTTAAACCAAAAAATTTCCAGCCCAGATTTCATTACGCAGAAAATCCTTATTCTCCGTTGAAGATTTTGCATCAGGTGTCTTCATTCAAGGTTAGTTTTAATAAATCCGACTTCCCGTCATCGACTTTTTACTATAGCTCTCGAAGCGCTTGATCATGGGGATTTTCAACTAGTATCTTACGCTCGAAGATTGTTGGGGGAAATCCCCCCAGATGAACCTCCTTTTTTAGAAGTCGACGTTTCTGAGCTTTACCTTGACGTCCATTTTAGTTTTGTATCCAGTTCTGATTCTGATTCTGATTCATCTAGTTCTGAATCTATCGTTTCTAATCACAAGGTACCACTTCGATCAAGGATGGGAAAACATCAAAGTAAAAGTGAAGTCCATAAGCACAACTCGGGTAGAGTCCAGATCAGGGAGCAGATTATTAATGAGAAGGACGTCGAAGAGGAGTTCAGAAAATCTCGTCTCTCTTTTTCTGTTGATCGCCCAAGTGGGTTTGACACCGAACCAAATGTGGTCGGGGTAGATGAGATCGGGAAATATCATGCCCGATTCAACTTAGATAATTCTGTTACTCCAATTCCTGCTGGTGATAGAGCTGCGTGGAACCCTCCCCGGGTATGGCGGCAATCTATGGGTCCATGCTTTGTTGCGGCGTTACTCTTCCTCTTCAGCTGTTCATTGCCTGGTTTCTAGCTAAAGCAGGGATCGCTCCAGCTTAATTAGCCCCGAATAGCTACAAGATCTTGATGTGAATGTGGTACATGTGGAGCTGAATAAACCTGTCACTGCCTTCCCCTTGTGAAATCAGGCACTTCTACACGCTAAGGCAGTCTGGTAAGACAGGGACTTATTTCCTCATGTCTAACCCTCCAGATTGCTGGGTCCCCGATGGGACAAAGGTGAATCGGGGAGTTGACACCTCCTATGACGCCAAAAATAGGGGATTTATATAGGGATTTCCTTCATCCAACAAGTACTGGAAGAACAGTTGGTTTTTTTACCGGAGGAAACCAAGGTCTTGAAGTCACTCTTTCGGTTAGGGAAACTCGATTGGTGCTGAAAGTTCCCCATTTTTTCTGTTCCCCTGAGGTATAGAACAAGAAAAAACTTGAATTTCATGATACTGAGCTGACAAGACTTGCTCGGGCAGCAGTTCGCACTCTAGAGAAAAGAAGCATGACTTATCTTTTCAATGAGAAGAAGATGATAGAACTCAGCTTCTTTAGCCAGATTTCAGGCTACCACAGGTGATGTAAGTGATCTTTGTACCTTTTTTTTACTTTTTATATTCTGACGTGATTCCCTTTTTTCTCCTAAGTGTATGACTCGGGCATCATCTGTGACATTCAAGCTCGTCAGGTGAAGTCAATCCTCCAAGCAAGCCAAAAAGAAGCTTCTCATTAGAGCAAAGAGAGCATCGCCCCACCTTAGTCAGATGAGGACCATAATGAGGCTGACGAGCAAATTCCTGAAAATATCCTCAATGAAGTTATCCGGTCGACCGTAGGGGATTCTAGTGGTCCGAGTGGCCATACTCAAGAGTTTCCTGAAAACGGAGGGAGGCAGAGTGATGGTCTTGGTAAGCGGCCTAGTGAATCGAGCTCCCCGGTTATGGTCCCTACCGAGCTGACAGACGCCGGTGATGGAGGTAAAACCTCTGAGGGATAAGTAAATTTAGATCCTGATTTTTTTATATCTTTTCGGGATGATGTTCAGGAAGATTCCTTAGCTGATCTTGGCTTTCATCACTCTCGGGCTGAGAAAAGGAAGTCGGTCAATTTTCCCACTCGTCCTCATAAGGTTCTTCGGGTTGTTTCATTCATCGACTCCAGTGATAAAGACACCGGGGCTAAGATTCCTCCGAGCGTTGATGTTGAAGCATTGACGGGTGTGGAGACTTCTGACCCGAACAAAGGCTCTTTCCCCACCGAGGTTGAAGATCTAAGGGCTGAATCTTCAGGAGGTCCTTCCTATCCTTCCCCACAGAATATGCTAAGGGCGATGTTATCCGGTCGTGCTTTCTTCGGAGATGATCATTGGAGCCACCTCAGGGATGCGTCTTTGAGGAGTCGTCTTCAAAATATTTTTAACGGCGCATCTTATGTAAGTTATTCCCAACTCTTCAATCGTCTTGCTTGCTTGCTAGATTTTTAATTAAACTCCTTTATAGATGGTGGCCGAGTTTGCTGAGTTGGTTCAGACACAACAACATCAAGCCGATCGAATAAGGCGTCTTGAGGCTCAACTGAAGAGAGTAAGGATAGCCAGGCTCGGGTTGAATCGGCTTATCAGAAGGAAGTCAGGTCCGCCCAAGTGTTTGCTGACCATTGTTTGGCGAAGCAAGTGGCGGCCGAGGAAAGAACTTTTTTGGTAGAGGATAAGGCTATGTCACTACAAAACTTGTTGTCTTCTGCCCAGGAATCAATGCTTAAAGCCGTACAGGAGGCGGAGCAGTCCAAGTTGGTGTATGAAAAGAAGATTGAAGACTTGGAGTGCCAATCTTTGACAGTTGAGTCCCTATCCAAAGAGGTCAGGCTGGAACTCGAAGTCCAAGGGGTCGACCATTTAAAAGATCCCCTGCTTATGATGCTCTTCTCCTTCAGGAATTTCAGCGAGGGATAGTTTCAGTTAATGAATTTTTTAAGTTAAAGAATCGGGCAATTGAGAAATCTCGAACCAACTAGGAGCTGTCGATCAAGAATCATGTAGATCAGCCCCTGGAATATCTTCAGACTCTAATGAATGAGTGGAGAGCTTATTGTTGTAGTCGAGACAAAGAGCCTCATCCAATGCATTTGTAGGTTCCATCAGAGCACTCCCTCTCGACCTTTATGCCAGTCAGGAGTCAGGCGTGGAAGGTTTGGTGTTTGATGTCGGACCGATCCCGGGAGAAGATTACAACAGATGGATGGATGATTCGGTCGATACGATTGCTTGGCCTTCTAATGAAAGTCTCCTCCGTGAATACGAAATGGTGCCCGACCCGAGCAACGGCAAGAGTTCTAAATCCTCTTAACCTTGATTTATTTTGTAGAAATTTCATTGTGAAGATTCTTTGTAACGATTCTTTGTAAAGATTATCAATGAAATTCCAAGTTAACTGTAATTCTAAAAACCAAATGGTTTGATCTGATTCATTGCTCAAGGAATTTCACCGAGTATTTTCTTTAACTTGATTCTATTGTTGCCGAGTATCCTATTAAACAGGCTATTGCAATTTATACCAAGTATCTTATTAAACTGGCTATTGCAATCTTTATGCTAAGTATCTTATTAAACTTGCTATTGAAATTTATGCTAAGTATCTTATTAAACTGGCTATTGCAATCTTTTATGCCAAGTATCTTATTAAACTGGCTATTAACGGAGTCATCTTGAAACAAACAAATAGATTTACGTGTTTCATACTCGGGTTATCACCCAAACATTACATCAAGGCTCACCATGATCATATGTTCGAGTCCTTACACATTACCGAGGATTTCTCCTCAGTTTTTCTGTGCAAGAGTTTGTCGAATCGTTAAGCTTTTCGAACCGCTTAACACAGCTACGCATTTCACCGAATTTTTTTCCGATGGCGTCCATAGCTTTTCTAGAATCTGGTGTATCGGGTTTGCCTTTTTACTAAAGTCAATTGACTTTGCTCGGCTGGTAGCTCATTCAAGCTTATCCGCCCATTCGGGAATCAATGGTCCCGAGTATTCTATTTGCATGTTCTTATTATCATGCTCATCTTTCATATGTTCTTATTATCATATGCTTTATTTTTCGGAAATCCCGAGTTTGATTTTTATTTATAACTGCAAAACCAACAAAAATTTAAATTCCAAAACTAAAATTGTCCTAACTAAAGGAAACAAAAAATAATTTAAGGACAGAAAATCTTCAGATTTTGGGCATTGCATGGTCGGGGTAAGACCTCTCCATTGGGTCGTGCAATCCAATATGCTTCATGGCAAACTATTCCTTTAATTTTGTACAAGCCTTCTCACTTATCAGCCAGGGAACCTGCAGCTTTATTTTTTGTATTCAATGACACCTTCCTGAGTACCAGGTCTCCCAGTTGGTATTTCCTGACTCGAACATGAGAATTGTAGTGGCGAGCTACTCTTTGCTGATACGCCATATTTCGTATTCGGGACTTCTCCCTTTTCTTTTCTAGCTCATATAGACTTTGTAACAGCATATCAACATTCTGATTTTCATTATATAGCTTGACCTGGGGTGATGCATATGACGTTTCTATAGGGATAACAGCTTCTGTTCTAAACGTAAAAGTGTATGGAGTCTCTCCTGTTGAAGTTCTTGCTGTCGTCGAATATGCCCATAATACTTCGAGAAGCTTTTCAACCCAACTTGGTTGACAACTACCTGTGAATCGCTAAATATCTCGACTTCATCTGCTCCAAGAGCTATGCAGACTGTAAGTCTAGCTAGTAGCGCCTCGTACTTGACTTGATTATTAGTTGCTTTGAAGTCAAACCTCATGGTACATTCGACATCATCTCCTTCTGAAGTGCATACTACGATTCCTGTCCCGCTGCCGTGAGTGTTTGAAGAGCCATCAACATATAATTTCCATGGGAAATTTTTAACCAACATTTTTTTTGCTTCCAAGTTTGGTTTTGTGAACTCTGCTATAAAATCTGCAACTGCTTGTCCTTTGAGAGATGTCCTGGGGATGTAGTGGATATCGAATTCACTTAGCTCAATTGCCCATTTGGTTAGTCTTTCTGAAATCTCTGGCTTCTATAAAATTTGTTTCAATGGGCAGTCGGTGAGAACCTGGATTGTATGAGCATGAAAGTATGGCCTTAGCTTCCTTGCAGCTGAAACCAATGCTAGGACCATTTTTTCTGCCTGTGAATACCTGGTCTCGGCTGGTAAATATGCCTTGCTGGTATAATACACTGGCTTCTGTACTCAATCTTCTGTTCTGACTAGGACTGAGCTTGCTGCTAGTTCTGTAATTGATAAGTATAAATGGAGTATCTCTCCCATTTGTGGTTTCGAAAGGATGGGAGCCTGTCCTAGGTACTCTTTGATTTTTAAGAATGCCTGCTCGCACTCTTCATTCCATTCGAGTCATTTTCCTTTTTTAAATTACTATGAAAAAGAGTGTGCATCTGTCTGTGGCCTTTGAGATGAATCTACCCAAGAAAGCTAAACATCATGTTAAGCGCTGTACTTCTTTTAGTGTCCTTGGTGAGGTCATTCTCTACAGGGCTTGGATCTTTTCAGGATTGAGTTCGATTCCCTTTTGGTGAACTTGGAAACCAAAGAACCTTCCTTAAAGAACTCCAAATAAACACTTGTTCGGATTCAGCTTCATTTGGTATCTCCTCAAAACATCAAATGTCTCTTGCAGGTCTGAGGTATGCTTGTCTGCCGAGATGCTCTTGGCAGTATGTCATCAATGTATACTTCCATGTTTCTTCCTATTTATCGTGCGAAGATTCTGTTGACCAGCCTTTGATATGTTGCCCCTGTATTTTTTAATCCGAATGACATTACTGTGTAACAGTACAAGCCCTAATCGGTTGTGAACGCTGTTTTTTCTTCATCAGCCTTGTTCATCTGGATTTGGTTATATCCCGAGTAGGCATCCATGAAACTGTGCAATTCATGGCCTGATGTAGCATCCACCAGTTGGTTTATCCTTGGAAGTGGAAAACTGTCTTTTGGGCATGCTTTGTTCAAATCTGTGAAATCTACGCACATTCTCCATTATCGATTTTTCTTTTGAACAAGGACTACATTAGCTACCCATTGAGGGTAGTTGATCTCTCTAATCGACCTATAGCGAGTAGCTTCTCCACTTCCTGTTTGACTGCCTGACTTCTCTCGAGATTGAATGACCTTCTCTTTTGTATCACTGGTTTTGCATTCGGGTGTACTGCGAGATGGTAAGATATTATTCAAGCATCTATCCTGACCATGTCATTATGACTCCAGGCAAACACATCCTTGTATTCTTTGAGCAGATCAGTGAGGCTTTGTTTAACTTTTCCTTCCAAATTGGACCCGATCTTGATCTTCTTATCTGGTTCATCTTCTTTCAAGATAATTTCTTCGACCAATTCATTTTTGGATTCCTTCGACTCTTCCCTTGGATCAAATTCAAATGACAGTGACTCTTTGTTCTAACTCGGCTGTGTTATAATGCATACTTGTTCACCATCATTTTTTGTCTGTATACTGACAGGTTAGCTCTTCGGGCCATCTCTTGGGACCTCTTGACTACACCGACCCCCTGTTCGGTCGGGAATTTGATCATCAATGCATAAATGGTTGTTACGACCTTAGTTTTATTCAAGAATGGCTAACCCAACAATGCATTATACGGCCAATTGTCCAAGTCTACCACCACGAAATCGAGCAATATTGTTCTTTGACAAGGTGCCGCTCAAATTTTTATGGGTAACTTTGTCGTCCTGATAGACCTAGCCTCAAATCCTCCGAATCCTCTGAGTGGGGTATGGAAAGACTGTAAATACTTTCTGTCCAACCTGAGTTGATCGTGGACGGTTACATTGAGAATGTATGTCGAACTTTCATTATCTATCAGGATTCTCCTAACTTCCCGGTGACCAATCTTAGCAATTATGACCAGGGCTTCATTTTGGCCGAACATCGACCCCATATGAGTCAGCTTCTGTGAATATTATTAAGTCACATCTTTCTTTTACCCTCTTCGGGTTTGGCTCGACCGAGTTCACGTCAAAGTTCTGTATTGCCTCCACTGCTTCTCTGATTTCCTGTGTTTGCTCTCGGTTACTTCTCCCAGTGGACGGTCCTCCAAAGATTGTTTGTATTCATTCATTGGCCTCGGGGCTGGCCATTTGATTTTGACCAGAGTTATGATCGGCCCTGGTCTCTTTCTTTGTTTCTGACCTCTCATCCCTTTTCAAGATTACATCCTAAAGGTATCATTCCTGAATGAGGGTTTCTATGTAATTTTTGAGCTGGTAACACATGAAAGTCTCATGACCGGTTTCCTTATGGAATCTACAGTATTTGGTTGTATCTCGCCGAGCAAACTGAGACTGTCGATGTGGTTCTTTTACTAGATTTTTCTCTTCCAATATGGCCAAGATTTCCTCATGCTTTTTCCAAAGAGGGGTGTAGTTGGCGTATCTACCTCGGAGTTTCTCCGTGGTCTGTTCTGTATTACGCTCGTTTCCTCCGTCCTTGCTTTTTTCTTTGCTATTTCCTTTCTGTTTTCCCTTTTGGTTTTGTACCTTAGACTCGGCGTCCTTTTCGGGTTTTCCTCCATACATGTAGCATCATCTCGTGGTTAACTCTTCTTCTTCAGCTAGTGCATATCCTCCCGCCGTGTCTATCATATATGAATATCTGGTAAAACGGGCTCTTCTGAGGTCAAAAGATAGTTGTCCATTCTGTAGATTGTTGATGAATGCAGCAATTATCGCTTCGCCGTTTGCACTGCCGATTTTTGATACCGCTTGGCCGAATCTCCCCAGGTATTTCTTCAACGAATCATCTTTTCCCTGTTTTATCCGAGAAAGGTAAGCCACTGATTTTTTCCTGTGAACGTTGCCCAGAAATTATCTTGAGAAACTCCTGCTCAGTTCACTGAAACTTCCGATACTCGCTAGGGGCAATCTCCCGAACCATCTTGAGCCTGTGTCTCCTAGAGTTTGTGGAAAGTTAAGGCATAGTAAGGGATCGTTGTGGGCATACTGAGCCATAGCACTTTTATACCGCCTGACGTGTTCTTTAGGATTCGTATCCTTCTTGAACTGCTCCACGTGCGATATCCTGAATCTTTTTAGGAATGAAGTCCGCAGGATGTCCCTAGTGAATGGACTGTGAGAATCTTCGTCAGATAAGTCGTACCCATAACGTCTTACCAGTGCGTCCATCTGATGCCTATTGTTTTCAACTTCTCTGGTCAGGCTCTGAATTACGATATCTCTATCTCCCACCGGACTTCCATGATGGTTAAACAGTCGGGTGACTGTCATTCCTCTCTCTGGCTCTTCGCTTTGATGTCGAGTCTCACGGGTTGATTCTTATAGGCGTATGGTTCTGTTATGACACTTACGATGGTGCTGATCTCTATCTTTTGATGACGACTAATCCCTGTGTCGATCGTGCTTGCGGTGTCTAGCACGGGTTATCTGATCATGGCTCTGCCTCTGGCGTGGTTGCTCCTCTTAGGGTGTTTCACGTTCAACCTGATTTATTGGAACAGAGTTCCTTCCGACTTCCTGTGCATTTAGTTATGGCCCCACTATAACCGAATGAAGCCTTGTAAGTGGGAGGTTGAAGGTTGCGCTTCTTCTGTAACTAGTGGATCAATTTCTTCCTTTGTTGCGTCTGCCACCAGTTGTTGCAACACCTCGCGGAAGTGTTGTGTTAGGTCTTCGCTAGTCGGAGGGATTTTTTGAATCTCTGCCAGGGATGTTGGTTGGCTGTCAGTGGTTGCAGCGAGATCTCGTGAACTACTACCAATATGGACATTAACTGGGGATTTTTGGACATCCTCAGGATTGTTTCTGCTTCCCGCCATTACTTTTAATTAAATTGGAGAAAGAGAAGGAGAAAGTAATCGGACGCAAGTTTTACGTGGTAAAACTCCGATAACCGGAGAAACTTCCACGGGTGGCTGAATAATCAACCGAGCCAAAATACACTATTGAAAAGATATACAACTCTCGATCTCTCTTTTTCTCTCTGTATTTTTCTATATGTTTTTTATATTTTTTTGTGACGAGATTATGGGTCTATTTATATGTTCATAGAACCCTAATCCTTTTTGTACAAGTAACAAAAGATCTTTGTATTTAATTATGATTGGTTACTTGTTCGAAGTAGTCTGTCTTCTTTCCTATTTCGGAGACTTGTATAGAGATCGAATGAGACTCTAGTGATATAGTCCAGCTAGGACTTATTTCCTTATAAAGGCATAGTTTTTTTTAAAGAAATAAAATTGTTGTATGATTTGGAACCCTTTCTTTTTGGTATTCTATTCTTCTTGGAACTCTTATTTGATATGGATATCTACGCATTTTAACGACTCTTGATTCGTGTGCGAGTTATGTGATGGGCTTCTTTATTCGGTTTTCTTCATGTCTGTCCCGAGTAGAACATGATATTAGCTGGTCCCGAATAACATCATCTGATCCCGAGTAGAACATGTCATCAGCTAACCCCGATCATCGTTAATTGACCCCGAGTAGTATATAATGTCAGTTGACCCCGAGTAGGTTTTGTTCAATACTTTTTTACTCAGGTTTCTCTTCTTTGGTGATGTCTTGCTGGATATTTTCTGAGTGCCTATTCGGATGTCCACCTAAAAATTTTATCCATTTTGTCAATAACGTGTACATCTGAAAATTTACATACAACAATATGCAATTCTAATGTTATCACCACTCATCGGCCACCAACCTAAGTTTGAACAATTGTACATTTATGATACAGAGAATGAAGTCTCAATTAGAATTCGAGCGCTTACTTAGCACGATCACATACCTCCATTAGAACCTTCTATTGTTAATGGATTAGAAAAGATGCTTGATGAACATAATCGGTTGGCTAATGTATTTCACATGGCACGAGAGCGATTTGTTGAATTTTATTTGCGCCTAGTTCGTATAAGATTAATGACAGAATGTTCACAGTCTGGCGGTGTGTACAGTTTACCAAATGCCTCAGAAGTAGCAACGCTTATTGTTGGAGATTTAAATGATACAAATGGTAATCGCGATGTTGTTTATGATAGATCATTTGGATTAAGGAGAATAGTTGAGCTTCATCCGTCATTTATGACAATGCAATACCCTTTACTCTTTCCATACGGGGAAGATGGGTTTTATGTCGGTATACTCTATCATAACAATCAATGCATCTCACGGTCTGGGAGGTTGTACCAACAATATCTGGTCGATACTTATACATGTATTGAGGAAGAAAGGCTATGTTGGATTCGTTCAAACCAACCACAGTTCAGAGCTGAATTATATAGTGGCTTGAGAGATGCAGTTCTAAGAGGTGATACAACACAAGCTTCTATTGCAAAACTTATAGTTCTGCCATCAGGTTTCACCGGTAGCCCTCGATACATGGCTCAATATTTTCAGGATGTATTGGCTATTTGCAGATGGGCAGGCAATCCAGGTTTGTTTATAAAGCTTCTTAGATAGAAAATATAAAGCTTCTTAGATAGGCAAACAACATATGAGCGACCGAATATTATATCAAGAGTTTTCAAAATTAAAATAGATCAATTCATGAGAGATTGTACAACAAAGTCATTTTGGAAGAGTTTCAGCAGGTATATTATTTAAATCATTTACTTAACTTACAACAAATTATAACGTTAAGCATGTCAATTAAATTAAAGTTAATGTTTTACAGCATTTCAATTCCAAAAGAGGGTCTACCGCATGCTCACATAGCATTATTTTTGCACCCTGAAGATAAATACCGATCAACAACTGATATAAATTGAATTATTACTGCTGAGAGACCAGACCCAAAAATAAATCAAGTGGGATATCCAGTTGTTGCCCAATTTATGATGCATGGCCCCGTGTAGGGAAGCAAAATAAATTCACCATGTATGAAACAGAAGCATTGCTCGAAGCACTTTCTAAAAGAATTTTTCCATCAGACTACGGTGGATGAAAATGGATTCCCAGTCTACAAACGAAGAGATACCAAAATCTATGTAGAAAAGAATGGGATCAAACTTGACAACAGATTTATGGTGCCGTATTATATTGATTTGGTGGTGAGATACCAGGCTCATATAAATGTTAAGCTTTGTAATAAAGCAAGATCAATAAAGTATCTTTTCAAATGCATGAACAATGGCCTGATAAAACAAGAATGATATTGGTGGAAAATATGTCAATCAATGATAATACTGGTACACAGCAGGTTCATCAAATAGATGAGATATAGTCATTTCTAGATTGTTGTTACATATCTACATCGGAAGCATGTTGGAGAATATATCATTTCAACATTCAATAACGCAACGTATCTGTTGAAAGACTTCAATTCCATTTACCTTATGAGAACATCGTTACCTTCAGAGATTCAGACCATTTACATGATGTGCTCAACAGAATGGATGCTCAAAAAACAATGTTCACGAAATGGATGAAAACAAATGAACTTTATGAAGATGCTAGAGAACTAGCATATGTAGATTTCCCGATCAATTGGGTTTGGCACCAAAAATATAAAGAATGAAGAAGAAGACGTTCAGGCAAATCCATTGGACGCGTTATTTATGCACACCTAGCATCGGGAGAGCGATTTTACCTTCTAATGCTCCTAAATAGGGGTGGGCACCAACCCACCAACCCAACCCAACCCGACCAACCCGATTCAACCCGATTCAACCCGACTAGATTGGGTTGGGTTGCTTTCAAGATTGGGTTGGGTTGGGTTAATAAAATATAACCCAACCCAACCCGACAACCCGATATAAATAATAAAAAATAAATTAAATAATTTTTTTTACTATTAGATTTATTATGAAATCTTTTTTTTTTAATAATTAAAAGTTTACTCATGCACCATTTATAATATTTTAAATGACAAATATAAATACATAATTTTAAATATTGTATACCGTAATATATAATACATTTATTAAAAATATGAGATTATATTAATTTATTATCTTCATCTTTTGTATTGAATGACACATCATTGATTATACTTTAAAATGTTATTTTTTCCTTATGATTTGATTAAGAATTTAGTAGAAAAAGTCTAATAATTGTATATAAACTCAAACTATTATGTTGGTTAAAATAAATAATAGATTATCCAACCACGGAATATTTGACGAAGTGATTATAATTGTAAAATGGATAGGAGACTTAGATGGAGACTTTTCAAGTTGGATAAATTGCTATATTTTAATTTTTTAATTATGTAAAAGATATTTAAACAATTTATATTATATGTTATGATTTGATTTTGATACTCTTAAGTAATCTAAACTCAACGTGATATGATATTATGGTGAAAAATTATTTTTAATTTAAATTTTGATATAACAAAATTTGAATTTAAATATATTTTTTCTATTGGGCTAAAAAAGTCCAACCCGATCAACCCAACCCAACCCAACCCGACAAATATTGGGTTGGGTTGGGTTGGGTTGGGTTAAAATTTATGTTGGGTTGGATTGGGTTGACAAATTTTCAACCCAATCCAACCCAACTCGAAAATGCTCACCCCTACTCCTAAACATTGTTAAGGGCACACATACCTTTGACAAAATTAAAACCATTAATGAGGCGAGCTATCCAACGTACAAGGCTGCATTCTACGCACTTGGCTTACTAGATGGAGATAAAGAATGGCATGATACAAGGGCATCGACTGCTTGAGCTATTTGTAACGCTATTGATGTTTTGTGTGTTGGTGGGATGGTATGGTTTGAGGTCACTTATGGTACACCTCTGAGAGAGATTTCGAACACAAACACAATGAAAGGAGAATCTTTTTTATTTATCTGTCTAGATTTCTTACACCACTCCACACATTTTCAATACAATCTTCATCCCTTTATATAGGGAAATAAGATAAGCTAAAAAAAACAAAACAACTGGTTGATGGCAGTTGGAAGCTGGCTTGTTGAAAATTTTGGTTGGTTGTTGGAGTCATGTGATGGCCTGTTTCTAGAAGAGTGGCGGGAAGTCAAAGTTTAATTTTCAACATCCCCCCTTAAACTTGACTCCTCGTGCTTCGTCATATCAAGCATTGTCTTTAGTTTTGAAAACACATCATGTTTGAGTGGCTTGGTGAAAATATCAGCAACTTGATCATATGTCCTACAAGAGACTAGTTCCACCTTCTTATTATTCACATGCTCTTTGATGAAATGATACCGCGCATCAATATGTTTGCTTCTTTCATGGAATACTGGATTTTTTGCTAACGCAAATGCTGACCGATTGTCGATGTAGACCTCTGTGGGATTATCTTGTGGAAATCTCAAGTACTGCAACACATTCCTGATCCAGATACCATGACAAACAGCTGAGCAGACAGCAACTTACTCAGCTTCACATGATGACAGTGTCACAATGGCTTGCTTTTTGGATGACCATGTGAACGTTGTATCTCCCATAAAAAATGTAAAGTATGTCGTGCTTTTACGTTCATCCAGATCTCTTCCCTAATCACTGTATGAATACCCAATCAACCTACAATATTCACATTTGGTATAAAATATACCATCATCAATTGTACCTTTTAAGTAGCGAAGTATCCTCTTTGCAGCATTTAGGTGAGACTAGTCAGGAGTCTCCATGTATCTGCCGACTAGTCCAACTCCATAAAGTATATCTGGCCTGGTACACGTCAAGTAGCTCAGGCTTCCAACCAAGCTCTTGAAATAGGTTGGATATACATCTCCTCTTTCATTCTTTCTTAACTCCAATCCTGTTTCTACTGGAGTTGTGACAGGATTGCATTTTTCCATACTAAATCTCTTTAGAATTTCTTTTGCATAGATACTCTAGGAGATGAAGATACCTTTTCGCTTTGCACAACTTCAATACCAAGAAAATGAGTCATTAGGTCAATGTCAGTCATCTCAAATTCTTTCACCATTCTCCATTTGAAATCTTCAAACATGGCTGGATTGTTGCCGGTGAAGATCAAATCATCAACATATAGACATGCATATAACAAGCTTCCATCAGTCTCTTTCCTCAAATATAGTGCATGCTCATATGAACATTTCTCGAATCCGTTCTCTTGGAAGAAATCATCAATCCTCATGTTTCATGCACGGGGTGCTTGCTTCAAACCATATAGAGCTTTCTTCAGTCTGCAAACTTTATCTTCTTTGCCTTTCTTCACATATCCAGGTGGTTGCTCCACATAGATTTCTTTTTCAAGAAAGCCATTCATGAATGCTGACTTTACATCAAGTTGGTAAATTTTCCAACTTTTCTGAGCTGCCAATGATATTAGCAATCTGATGGTCTCTAGCCTGGCAACAGAAGCAAAGACTTCTCCGTAATCAACTCCTTCTTTCTGTTTATAGCCTTTATTTTACTCCTATGGTTTTTCGGCCTTTTGGGAGATTAGTCAACTCCCATGTCTTGTTCTTTTCGATGGATCGAATCTCTTCATCCATTGCACTTCTCCATTTTCCTTCTTGGTTAGCCTTCTTAAAGTTAACTGGATCACTTCTCATCAGTAGACAATACAGAGTAATGTCTTTTTCTACCTGTTATGTATTTTCATACAGATCTTCTAGGCTATGTGTCCATTTAGGCATTATATCAAAAAAATCACGTTCAATCGGTGATGAAAAATCATACCTTTGTGGTGAAGGGAAACCATGTTGAGGAGTCTGTTGATTTCTGGGTATTTGTGGCTCTGTAGCCACTTTTCTTGTCTCTTCTTCAGATATCAACTCTGCACTTCTGGAAGCTTTGTTATGATCCCAATTCCAGGATTCATTTTCTTCAAAAATGACATCCCTTCTAAAGATTACTTTCTTGGTGATGGGGCTGTATAGCCGGTAACCCATAGTCCTATCACCGTATCCAACCAGGACACATTTTTCTCCTTTATCTTCAAGCTTCATTCTTCTTGCTTCTGGGACCTTGATATAGGCAATGGAGCCAAAAACTCTAAAGTGGCTCACATTTGGTTTGTGAGTGCTCCATGCTTTTTGCGGTGTCTTTGTATCAAGACTCTTTGTAGGACATCTGTTTTGTAGATATACCGCATATAAGACTGCTTCAGCCCAAAAACTCTTAGGCATGTTTTTATCCTTTAACATGCTTCTGACCATGTTAAGGATTGTTCGATTCTTCCTTTCAGCTAAATCGTTTAATTTAGGAGTATAAGCTGGTGTAAATTGATATCTGATTCCTTATTGCTTAAGGAATTCCTAGAAAGCACCTGCAATGTATTCTCCACCTTGATCTGATCTCAGTGTTTTGATGTAGTAGCCACTTTGCTTCTCCACAAGAGTTTTGAACTATTTAAAGTAATCAAATACTTCAGACTTCCTTTTAAGGAAATAAACCCAAGTCTTTCTGCTGTAGTTGTCAATGAAGGTGAGGAAGTATTGATTCTATCCATTTGATACTTGCGTCAATGGACCACACACATCTGTGTGAACGAGCTCAAGTGGCATGGTTGCTTTCCAATTTACCTCTTTTCCGAAGCTATTTCTGTGTTGTTTACTGAGAACACAACTTTCACACATCTCATTTGGGTGATGGATGTTTGGAAATCCTTTCACTATCTTCTTACTTCCCAATTGGTTTAAACTTTCAAAATTGAGATGTCCATACCTTATATGCCACAACCAGTCTTTGTCATCGATGATGGCTGTCAAACACCTTGGCGCATCATGATGAATTGCGAGAAGGAACATCCTGTTCTTTATCATCTGGACTCGGGTAACCAGATTTCCTCGAGCATCTGTGATGGTGAGTTGCATATTTTGAAGGCTAATGTGGTAGCCTTTCTCTAACAGTTGTCCGAGACTTAGGATGTTTGTCTTCATGTCTGTAACATAATAGACATTTGAGATGAAAGCATGATCTCCATTCTTCTGCTTGATCATGACATCTCCTCTTCCTTAGATAGGGATTTTAGAGAGGTCACCAAATGAGATATCTCCGTGAACTTTCTCATCAAGTTCAGTGAATAAGTCTTTTCTACCAGTCATATGGTTGCTGGCTCTAGAATCAAGAAACTAAATATTTTGGTTTTGATATGTTGAGTTATGTGCCATCAACATCAACGATTCTCCTTTAAATTGCTCTCTCTCTACAAAGTTAGAATTTTCATTTACCTCATTTGGCGGGCTTCTGCACTCGTTGCTATAGTGGCCATATTTGTGGCAGTTATAGCATTGAACATTCTTTTGTCAATGTTCAGACAGTTGTTGTACCCGCCTCTTCTTCCTTGTCCTCTTCCTCATAGGACATAGTTCTGTTGTCCACGTCCTCCTCTGTTTGTGTCTCTTCCTCCTCTGCCTCTACTCCTGGTTTCAGCATTTCTTGAACCTCTTCCATGAGATCCTCTACCTCGTTCTCTTCCTTGTTGTGAGGTCCCCCCTTGCTCATATCTTTTTTCATTGAGGGAGAGCTTTGATTGGAGAGCTTGCTCTAATACTCTGTCGTCGCTTCTTCTTGTGACTTTCTGCTCATGGGCTTGTAAAGATCCCATAAGTTCTTCAACAGACATCGTCTCCAAATCTTTTGTTTCTTCCAGTGCCACAACTATGAAGTCAAACTTTGGATCTAATAATAGTAAAATTTTCTCTGAAATTCTCATGTCAGTGAGAGTTTCTCCATTTCTTCTTAGCTGATTCGCAACGACCATAACTCGTGTATAGAACTCAGCAATAGATTCACTAGATTTCATTTGTAGGGATTCAAACTCACCTCGTAGAGTTTGAAGACGGATCATTTTCACTTTTTCAGCACCTTTGTTGGTTTTGAGAAGGGTGTCCCAGACTTCTTTTGATAACCTACCGGATGCTATGATCTCGAACGTTACTTCGTCTAGCCCCTGATAGATTATGGACTTTGCTTTACAATCCCTCTTTCGATCGGCTTGAGAGTTGATATTTGAGTTTCTGTCATGGTTCCTTCAGCTTCTTTGGATTCGGCTTCTATATATCCATCTTCCACAATATCCATAACATCTTAAGAGCCTAGTAGAGCTCTCATTTGTATGCACCAATTGTCATAGTTGTCTTTGGTGAGTTTCGGGATGACAACATGTGTGTTACCGTTGGCCATCGAGACTTGAAGTGCTTAGATAGCTAATTTGGAGTCAGAATTTTCAAAATCGGAGTACACGGTTGCGTCAGGAATGGTCCAAAACCTTAGAAACCAGTCCGAGTTTGTCAAAAACAGAGTTCGAAAGCGTCCGAAACGAGCGGTCAACAAAAGATAATGGAATATTCCCTTTGACTGATGGAGTATTCCAACCGTTATAACGGCTTTAGTGACGTCAGCACCGTGAACAGTAACAGGTTTGGGTCGGATTCCGAGTCGGGTCAAGAGGTCGGGTTTTGGGTCGGATCTGGTACCAGGTTGACGGATCGGACATTGGGTCGGATCCTGAAAACGGGCGAGGAAGATTATCGGCGCGTGTTGGTGACACGTCGAGGAAAGGTTGCGCGTGGACGGCGCGTGGGTTCACGTTCCAACTTCAGGTGGCGCATGCGGCTTCTCTGGTGCTCCGATTTGAGTGGCGTTTTCACCGTTAAACTCCTGACGATGAGTAGAACACTCTGGTGTGATCAAAAATGGATTTTGGGCACTTTAATTTATGGCCAATTCGACTTTGGCCTCTGTTCTTCGAGTTTCTGGTTCTCCTGAGCTCTTATGCAACTGTTGGTGGGATGGTATGGTTTGAGGTCACTTGTGGTGCACCTATAAGAGAGATTTCAAACGCAAACACAATGAAAGGAGAAGCTTTTCTATTTATCTCTTTAGATTTCTTAAACCATTATATAGGGAAATAAGATAAGTTAAAAACAAACAAAATAAAAGCAAAACAGCTGGTTGATGGCAGTTGGCAATAGGTTTGTTGAAAATTTTGGTTGGTTGTTGGAGTCATGTGATGGCCGGTTTGTAGAAGATTTCAGATCTATTGTAGTTACGGGGATAAGAATTGGGAATTTTTAAAAGAGGAAATTTTGTATCGGCAGAGAAAAATTCTATTCCTTGAAAGATTAACCTCGAGTGAAATTCAACTACAAAATTATGCACTCTTTGAAATAGAACATATGTTACAAAAGAATAATAAATCCTTGAACGACTTTCCACCGCTTCCGACTCCAAACCGGTTGTTACTTAAAGAGATGGGTAATAGATTAATGAGAGAAAAGCTAGCGTATGACACCGATAAGCTACTCTTAGAACACCAAGAATTACATACAGAGCTTAACAATGACCAGAAGAGAGTGTACAATGTGGTTGTCAATTCGGTTGCCGAAGATAGACGTGGTCTCTTCTTTGTTTTTGGAGCTAGAGGACCAGGAAAGACGTATTTATATAAGACTATAATTGCACGTCTGAGAGGTGAGGGGAAAATTGTACTAACAGTTGCTTCATCGGGTATTGCAACTTGTTACTACCGGGCGGAAGGACTGCACATTCCAGATTTTAAATTCCAATTGACATATCAGACCAATCCACCTGTGACATTCGCTAAGGAACTCAGCTAGCTGATCTCATTCGCAAGAGCAATTTGATCATTTGGGACGAAGTACCGATGGATCATTGAAATACATTTGAGGTTGTTGATAAAACCTTAAGAGACATTCTTAGATTCGATGAGGTAAATTAAAATGATAAACTTTTGAAGGGAAAACAATTCTTCTGGGAGGAGATTTCGGCCAAACATTACCTGTAGTTCCTAGAGGTTTGAGAGAAGATGTGGTTAAAGCATCAATAAATATGTCTGCCATATGGACCATTGTCATGTATTTGAACTCAAACAAAACATGAGAATCAAAGATTCAGCGTCTTTTAGAGAATGGGTATTAGCTGTTGGAGATGGAAAATTGCCTACAGTAAGATTAGAAGAAGCAGAAGAGTCATCGTGGATTGAAATACCAGAAGATTTACTCATTCTGGCGAGAGAAAACCATATTCAAAACATTGTTGCAAGTACTTACCCAGATATTCATACCAAATACATCGAACACAAGTATTTACGAGAAAGAGCAATACTTACTCATAGAAATGGCATTGTCGGTAAGATAAACCCCTATGTTCTAAGTGAGATTTCGGGTGAGAAAATTACATATCTAAGTTCTGATTATATTTGCAGAGCTTCATGCGATGTGAACGAGCAAAACATCCAATTTCCAGTAGAGTTTTTTAATACATTGCATTTCCCTAGCCTTCCAAATCATCAGTTGGAGTTAAAATTAGGCGCACCAACCATTTGCTTAGAAATATCAACCAAAGTGCCAGCCCTTGCAATGGAACTCGGATAGTGGTCACAGAGCTTTCAAAATGGGTATTAGACGGTAAAATCATCACGGGCTCAAACATGGCGCACAAGTTTTCATTCCCAGAATTATTATGTCCGCAACAGAAAGAAAAAGGAAATTTGTATTGAAACGTTGCCAATATCCAGTCCGTGTATCTTTTGCGATGACAATAAACAAAATCCAAGGACAAACTCTACAACACGAAGGGATTTTCTTACCAAATCCAGTTTTCTATCATGGATAACTTTATGTTGCTGTATCAAGAATCAAGTCGCGCCAATGCCTGAAATTTTTAATAAAAAGTGACGATGGAATTGAAAATAATTACACCAGGAATATAGTGTATCAGGAGGTTTATGCTTCATTAAACGAAGGTAAAAACAAATAATATTTCTCTGCTTTCAATTTCTAACAGCATTATTTTTTTTATTTAAATAATAGTAAAATATTTCTATAGCAATGATAAAATTGTGAATTGTAACCGTGTTCTTTCAAAAAAATTGTTTTAAGAATACATAACAACAATTACCATGTTTTATCTTCTATACAGGTATTAACTCGGACCAACGACAAGTGACTACACAACACACGGAAACATACAAAAAGATAGAGAAGATTGTATTATTAGAGTTAGATTGACAACTAGAATCATCATTTTGGTGCGAGCAATGCAAAATTGAAGCAGAATATCCGACACCAAGGTAAAATATTACATAAAACTTTTTCATAGACAATCTCATATTTCATCAAAAATTCATTACTTCTATTTCACAAATCATGTATAGAATAGAAGTTGAAGTTGAAGACACGACAACAAATGCAACATTCATAATTTTTTATAGAGAAGTTGAAAAATTAATTGGAGTTTATGTCTCAGATCTTTACAATGGAAAGAATAAGGTATGTCCCCACTACAAAAAGTCACTTACAAATTAAATACAAAAAAATATATTGCACTTTATTAGCACTTAAACTAATGTAATATCAGTTGCTTAGGAACGTGGCCAACTAAACGAGATTCCAATAACTCTTCGAAGGATAATTGGTTCAGCTTACCTATTCCGCTTAAAGTTGGACTCCTTCAATTTGAAAAGAGGCTACTCAAAGTTGACTGTGCTCAACATATTCCCAATGTAATTTAGATATCAAGAATTTATCTAACAATTGTATATAAGGATGGGCGTGGGGCCCATTGGGGCGGGGAGGGTCCCCTTACTCCAACTCCACCCCCACCCCCACCCCCACCCCCACCCCAATACCCCATTAGGGGGAAGTGGGGATGGGGGTGTTTGGGGGAAGGTTCCCCTACCCCACCCACGTCCCCCATTTCTCTTATTTTTCTCGTTTTTAATTCTAATATTTTTTAATTTGAAATCTAAAATTTAGAATTCAAGATTCGAAATTCAATCATTTAAATCATTCGATTCATAATGTTTATCCAATTCAATAAATAATAAAAAATATATAATTGATTTAATTTAATCAAAAATTAATACAAATAACTATAGTAATATAGTTTTACACAAATAAATACGGGGAAATGAAGGAAATTGGTAGAAAGTAAATGAGTAATAGAGTTAAAGTTATTATTTTTTAAAAAATAAAAGTAAAATTATATAAATATATATAGTGAAATAGGGAAAATACGGCTCCACCACCACCCTAATTAAAAGAAATGGAGGAATAAGGGTGGGGGTACCTACCCCCATTTAAATTTTATAGGTAAAATTTGCTCTCACCCCTAACCCCAAACCCCATTTGGTGGTAAAATTTACCCTCAAATGGGGGTGGGGCTCTATGGAGGCGGGCCCCATAGGAGAAATACCCATCCATAATTGTATATCAATAAAAAGAATAGATCCTTACATAATACATAAAAAAGCAAACATATTCCAGAATCGACATCAAGTTTAATAGAAGAAATAGTCTCATAAATCAAAAGAATACAACTCACAAGACTCATCAACTTAATCTTCAACAACAAGACCTAAGAATTGTGGACATGTTGAAGAGCTTCAATAGAGGAATAAGCTGTTATAATATTTATGGCTTTTCCACCACCTACACTTTACCACTTGATATGTTTTACTTCATTAGTAAGCAATCCATCCAAATTGCCAATCAGTCATGTTTGAGGCTATATATATGTAATCATTTCTTTGTAAAAGTTTAAGGAAAATACTTGGGTACTGACTAGTCAGTACCCAAGGTGCTGACTCTTGTATTTGTATTGGTGGAAAAATTCACTACCAACCCAATATATTTAATATCAAACACTATAAATGGTTTTTTCCACCAATTAAAATATAGGGTCAGTACTTTGGGTACTGACTAATCAGTAATTAAATATTGTCCAAAGTTTAATCATCAGAAATCATCAAAAGCCATTTTCTCTCTTTGTCTCTCTCGTGTTTTCATTTTCTCTCATTTCTTATCTTTATTTCTTCCACTGATCAGTTCTCTCATCTCAGTTTTTCCTTGTTTATTTGTTATTTGTGTAATGATTCACAACACGTTATCAGTACGAGTATAAATTAGGCATTACTAAGTATTAATTTTGTTCCAGAGAGAGTTCTTGAGAGTTTTAATTTGGTTTTTGATTGAGTCCAAAATTTTTGAAGTGTTTAAATCATTTTTCGAAGGATACCGTTGTGTTCCTCTCGGAAATACGATTCCAACGCCACTGACCATGTCTCAAACGGAGCTCTAACGAACTCTCTAGAGTCGGTCAAATATGAAAATTTTCTAGAATTTTCCTGCAGATTTTTCTTATGTAGAAGATGATACCGTAGCAACACGTCATCCGCTACATCATCATCCAGTCAGCACTAGTCAGATGCACATCATTGCACTGTCAGTGCCACGTCATAGACATGTCATTGATATACCATATCACCAGTTGGGGAATATTCTGTTACCTTCCAAGCATATTCCGTTACTGTCAGGTAATATTCTGTTAAGCGAGTCAACTCAGTCCAGAAATGTTTTGTGCCAAACTCAGTACAATTTTCACCCGTTTTCAACCGAGTTGAACCTATTTCCAGTTATTTCGACCGTTCCGGATGCAACCGTGCCATCGGTTTCAGCTAATTTTTCTTGTTAGTATTGTTTTGACATATTTAAGTTTTATTAACTTTATTTTAAGATGCGAAGAAAATTCCTGATATCCAACATAATTGCATAAAAGTAACCCGATAGGTAATTTACTTATATCTCAACATTCTGGATATGTATATATAGTTCCGCATAACAAAATGACTTATGCCGTCAACGGAACTCATATATATAATTCTGGATTTGTTTATCCGAAATGCTTTAATATTATGCTCATATCGGGAGAACTTATGTCCCCGAAATATTTTAATATTATGCTCATATCGGGAGAACTCATGTCCCTGAAATGCTTTAATTTCATGTTCATATCGTGAGAACTCATGTCCCCGAAATGCTTTAATTTCATGCCCATATCGGGATAACTCATGTCCCTGAAATGCTTTTAATTTTATGCTCATATCGGGAGAACTCATGTCCCCGAAATGTTTTAATATTATGAACATATCAGGAGAACTCCTGTCCCTGAAATGTTTTAATATTATGCTCATATCGGGAGAACTCGTGTCCCTGAAATACTTTAATTTCATGCTCATATCGAGAAACTCGTGTCCTCGAAATGCTTTAATTTCATGCTCATATCGGGAGAACTCATGTCCCCGAAATGTTTTTAATTTTATGCTCATATCGGGAGAACTCATGTCCCCGAAATGTTTTAATATTATGCACATATCAGGAGAACTCATGTCCCTGAAATGTTTTAATTTTATGGTTATATCGGGAGAACTTATGTCCTCTATATATGGGACTGGCTTCGGCCGTGTCATGGGACTGGCTTATGTTGTGTCTCCAGACTGGCTTATGTTGTGTCTTCAAATAAATTGTTTAATTATTCAGCATTTATATATGAGACTGGCTTATGCCATGACGCGGGACTGGTTTCGGCCGTGTGTTAGGACTGGCTTTGGTCGTGCCTCCATATATAATTGTATAACTATTATGCTTTTTAAATATTCATATTATTTACTTATGCATAATATATGAGACAGACTAGACCAACTAACCAGAACTTAAAGTTTCTGGATTTATGACATTTAAGTTGGTACGGTTTTGATAACCGATGAGAACCTGAAGTTTTGGATCCAGTGTTATATATATGAAAGCCATACTTCATTATTTGGAACCTGGAGTTTCAAACTCATTCAGAATCTGAAGTTACTCATATATATGAAGTGATATATTTACATGTCATTCATTTGAGAAAAATGATTTATACATCCAACAGGATGTTGTGAGTATCATAAAAAGGATTTAATATCCTAATGGATAAATGAATTTGAAAATAATGTTTTATCCATTTCATTCGCATCCAACAGGATGTTGTGAGTATCGTAAAAGGGATTTAAGATCCTAACGTATAATTTATTTGAGAACAAAGATTTACACATCCAGTAGAATGTTGTGAGTATCATAAAAAGGATTTAATATCCTAATGAATAAATGAATTTGGAAATAATATTTTATTCCATTCATACGCATCCATCAGGATGCTGTGAGTATCGTAAAAGAGATTTAATATCCTAATATTACGAATATTGAGATTGTAAATGATATTTTATCCATTTTATACTTTTTCTTGAAGAAGTAAATATCAAGAGAGTAAATTTGGATATATTTAAATTTATGAGATATCAAAACATACCCCAAGAGTGGATATTTGTAAATGATAAGAGAAAATGGTTTACAGAATAAACCTAAAAGGGGGGGGAGTGGGGGGGGGGGGGGGGGGGGGGGGAGGATTATTATCATTTCAGATGAGATATAAAATGACAGTCTATGAAATTCCTAGAAGGAAAATAAACATCTTGTCGAGAGTGCAATGATTTATACAGTTTCTGTGGAGCCAGATATATTTTATGAATTTGACTTTGCTCTGAGCAAATGTTAATACTGTTTTAGGTCCAACGGATTTGATAGAAAGCTTTGGAGGAGCCACGATATTGTTGTCAAACAATACTAAATTATGCATCAGATCCAACAGATCTGAAAGAAAACTCTGGAAGAGCCACGATATTGTTATCAAACAATACTAAATTATATATCAATGATACTTGATATTATTCAAATAAAACATAAAGAAATATGTTTATTTCAAGGGTATATAAGGTTAATACCAGATCAGATCCAGCAGATCTGATTAAAGGCTTTAGAAGAGCCACAATCTTTTTACCAGATAGTATTAAATTGTGTATCGTTGATACTTTATATCATTCAAACAGAATATAAAAGAATCTGTTTAATTTCAAAGTTATACTAATGAATGGATATCATATTGAAACTATGAGTAATGAAAATGTTGAATATATGTTCATTACTTCTCATGATTCAGACCATAAACTCATTATAGAAAAGCTGAGAGCTTTATCATATGGATTATATTACACTATTAATAAGAGTGTAGATGTTGACGCGGTTATAAATCAATAGATCTTAGACCCCAAAAAAAAAATGTTTATACTTTGACGTGACAGTATCGGTCACCCAGGATCTACAATGATATGTAGAATCATTGAAAAATCTCATAGATATCCATTCAAGAATCAGAAGAGTCTTTATCGAATGGGAACTTATGTACTGCATTTTCACATAAGAGACTAGCAGTTAAATCATCTTATTATAAAAGTTGGTTTTGAATCCTAATCATTACTACAAAGAATTCAATGAATATATGTGGATATAAACATTCACCAAATGATCCCTTTCATTATTATATGGTTTTAGTTTATGCATCTATAAGATGATCACATGTTTGTTTATCATCAAACATCGCCATATTACTTGTATTGATTATTAGTTTTTCAGATATATTAACTTGATTAAACTTACAATATATATGATGAATATTGCAAATCAACTGGGATAGATGTTCAACATCTAGTTTTCAGATATACTCATAATTAAAATGGATCAGAGGAATCAATTGTCAAATGTTTCCAGGTATTTACGAGGATTTTATTATTTCGATACAGTTATTAAATTCTATAGAGGGACTTACTCAGTTCTTAAGATATTTGATTGTGTTGTATATCTCCTTATCACATATCTGGCATGCTCTAAGATAAAGTTTCTATATCATTATGAGATTAATGTCGAATTTGAATTAATCTTCAATTAGATCATATAAACTTCTGATAGTTTATAATTTTACGCACAATCTGAATATTATC
The DNA here is from genome assembly GCA_032871835.1 of Dipteronia dyeriana. NCBI lineage: Eukaryota > Viridiplantae > Streptophyta > Magnoliopsida > Sapindales > Sapindaceae > Dipteronia > Dipteronia dyeriana. The sequence continues at coordinate 75,718,398 of CM065299.1, forward strand.
ATATTGATTAATTTCCAAATGTGAAAATATCTCTACAAGAGAAGTCAATGAAAAGTTACTTATATACAAAATAAAGATACTAGTTCGGTTATATATATATATGTGTGTGTGTGTGTGTGTGTGTGTGTGTGTGTGTGTGCGTGCGCGCGCGCGTGTGTGTGTGTGTCTCATTTCAATATCTGTATCTCTCAAATACGGAAGATAATTGATCATCAAATGATTATTAATATGTTACCTGGTATATAAAGGTAACAAGATTTTATAATTTGCTATCTCATAAACCCCGGCCGGGTAATTGCTCCTACAGAACAATCAAAGCAAAATGCAACAAATAAATCATCTGATGCATATTATAAGCTTATGAACCTTTGAAATGTATTGTTATTGGGATACCAAGAGTAAACAAAACTCGAGTTATGAATAAATCCACTTTCTCTAAATCAACTCTTTAAAAGTCTGATATATCTAAAGAGACACAAGTCTATGAAATGACTAAATCCATTGAAATGGAAGAAATCTCATTAGAGATACAAGTATATTGAAATTAAGAAAATTTCTATACAAGTCTATGAAATGACTAAATCCATTGAAATGGAAGAAATCTCAACAGAGATACAAGAATATAGAAATTGAGAAAATTTTCTACATAAGAGAAATGTGAGATCACAAAGAAAACAATCATTGAAGATGTATTTTTATACACAGTAGCGCTGCTGAAATTATAAATGAGAATTATGAATTTCATGATATCAATGATTATAGACAAAGGCATGATTGGCCTAAATAAAAAGAAGCAATTCAAGAAGAATTGACTTTATAAAGCCAAACATAAAGTATTTAGACCAACAATACTCCAGACATCTGGAGATGTCAAACTAATTGGATACTAATGGGTCTTTATACGGAAATGTAATGAGAAAAACGAGATCGTGAGGTATGAGACACGACTCGTAGTACAAGATTTCTTACAGAAACTTGGTATTCACTTTTGATGAATACGATTACGTTCCGAATTTTTAATAAATTTGGCTGCCTTTGAAAGGTTTGAAATACGTCTTCTAGACGTAGTAATTGTTTATCTATATGATTCACTCAATACATATATTTATAATCCATGAAGGATTTAAAAATGCTAGAAGCATGTAAATCGAGATCTCGTAATCTGTATTTGATGAACATACAAAAATCCTTATATGGATTAAATAATAATATGAACGGATTTAGTATAACTGTCTCAGTTAATAACTGATAAGATAAAGATATAAATCATATTATATACTAATGTGTCTTCATAAAGAAGTGAGAAAATAAATATTGTCTCGACTTGAAGATCGAGCATAGATCAAATAGAATTTTTATCTATCAATCAGTATATGTTGAAAAGATTCTGAAAAGATTCCATATGGATATTACTCCATAAAGCAAGTTTTTGCTTATATTTCCCCCAATCATTTATGATGTTATTTTATGAAATAAACATCCATATACTTCAGTATGCAATCATGAAGATTGGTTCAAAATAATTATTATCAGGGCGAGCATCCCTTCATGGGGAGTGTTCTATCAGGGGGAGCATATCAAATGAAGTATATTAATTATGTTGGGGCATATGTGCATTGTACTCTTTTTCCTTCCAATCAGATTTTTGTCCCAATGGGTTTTCCTGATAAGGTTTTAATGAGACAATTCTCTAAGCACACCCAGAAATCATTTGATCCATAAAGATCACCATAACAATTACATTGATCCAATTGATCATCGTATATATGTTGTTTTGATCAAGAAGATCATTGTAACTATTACTTTGATCTTGCTAATCATCGTATATATGTTACCTTGATCCAGAAAATCATCATAAATATTACTTCGATTCGACAGATCAATAAATATATTCGCTATGGTTTTTATCCCACTAGGTTTTTCCTAGTAAAGTATAAATGTGGGAAATGTTCTAAAGAAAACAATAATTATGGATACTCTTTTTCCCTTCGATCAGGTTTTATCCCACTGGGTTTTTCTGACAAGGTTTTTAATGAGATAGTTTTGAGAACATCCAACACTATAAGATTCAGAAGATCATTGACTATTGTTTGTCAAGGTTTTTATCCCTTTGGGTTTTACCTAGAAAATTACAATTAAGGTGGTGAAAAATCCAAGAGGAAGTGTTATAATATTTATGGCTTTTCCACCGCCTACACCTTACCACTTGATATGTTTTACTTCATTAGTAAGCAATCCATCCAAATTGCCAATCAGTCATGTGTGAGGCTATATATATGTAATCATTTCTTTGTAAAAGTTTAATCATCAGAAATCATCAAAAGCCATTTTCTCTCTTTGTCTCTCTCGTGTTTTCATTCTCTCATTTCTTATCTTTATTTCTTCCACTGATCAGTTCTCTCATCTTAGTTTTTCCTTGTTTATTTGTTATTTGTTTAATGATTCACAACATAAGCGGATATGTATAGAAGAGTAAGTTATTTGGCAGAAAATACGCCACATTTAATTTCATTATAACATATAATCAATCAAAAATATCTTTTAACTTTTTTTTATAGGACAACCATCAAGAAAGAAAACACGTGAAAATATACGACAATGTAACTTGGCCTCTAGATTATTCCATCTATCTTTATAAACAGGGTCCAATTTACTTTAAAAAATATCAAACTTCTGAAACTATAATAGGCCCAGCTTGGTATTGTTGTGCTGTGAGGAGAAGTGCTTTTGAAATTGTTGGGGGGAATTGCTTTTGAAATTGCTGTGGGAAGAATCAGCTGAGTGTTTGGTAAACTGATTTTCAAAAGTGCTGTGAGAACTAAAAGCAATTTCAATATGTTTGGTAAACTGAAATAAAAAGTGTTGTGAGTGTGTAAAATTACTAAAATGACATAGACATCTAAATGGTACTACATTTTTCTTGTTTATTTGTGTTTAGTGTTAAGTGTTATATAATTATGGTACTTTATTGAATTAATTAGCCCCATTTTTTTATTCTACTTTATTTAATTAATTAGCCCAATTTATTTATTTATTTTATTCTACTTTATTTATTTATTTATTTCATTTTTATTCTACTTTATTGAATTACTTATCCCAATTTTTTATACAGTTATGGCAACATTTTTTTTGTACAAAAATATAAATCCAATTTTTTTTGTTAAATTTCGTTAAAGGCAATGACAAAGTTGGAAAGTTAGTAAAATTTCATTTAATATCACTATAGTGTGTTTTTTAAAAGTAGAAGCCAAAATCCAAAAGCATGTATTTGTAGCTTCTCAAAAACTCAATTGAGAGAAGCTAAAAGTGACCAAAAGCACTTCCCCGCGATTTTACCAAACACACTGTCTTAGGTCCAGAATCACTTTTGGCCCCAAAAACAGCTGGGGAAGCAATGCCAAACTGGACCAATAATAGTTTGCTGGATTTCTTTTTTCTACCCTTTATTCTATAATTAGACTTGAATCATTTTATTCCGATTGGTGGCTTTATATTATATATATGAGAATATACTCTCAAAAATTTACAAATAGTTGGAGTATGGGCATTGCTACCACCAAACAACAATTTATAATCTATTGAGGTTAACATGACTTAGGTTACTAAAGGAAAAACTATATGTTTATTATTTTTAAAGATGTTACATCAAAAAATACGATATAAACAACACATTGTTTCACAAATAATTTATAATGCAAAGGCCATGCAACGCTCGGGTTGAAAAACTAGTTATTATTATTATTATTATTATTATTATTATTATTCTATATTAAGTTGATTTTTAAAATTCTTGATTTATTTAAATCATATATTAATTTAGAAAATTCTACTACTCCATTGTCTCTTTGTTTCCTTAAATTCAGGGTTTTTTTTTTAAAGAAAACACTCAAACCCGAAACCTCAAGGTACATGCGTGAAGAGTTTATCATTGGATCAACCTGATCTCATCAAACATTAAATATTTACATGTGGTTGAGTATTAGTTTTATAAAAAAGGGATGTTAAAACCATTATCCCAACTAGACATGCCCCCGGCCCGGTTCGGTTCCAGTTCTTGATTCTGAATCGACGGTTCTGATTCACTCGATTCTGAACCGGCAGTTGCAGTTCACCCGGTTCCGATCCAGTTCCGATCCAGTTCCATGATTCAGACGGTTCGATCCTTAAGGAAAAACAAAACAGAACAGAACCTACACCTTCTTAGTTCTCACTAACTCAGTAACTCACCTAACCCCACCCAAATCACCTTCATCTTTGATTTCTAACTAGACTCTCTCTCTCTCTCTCTCTCTCACATCAGTGGCGACCACCACCCTTGAATCAACCAACATCAGTTTGTGAATCCCTAAACGCCCAAATCCACAATCAATTGCCAAATCAACCCTTTCTCCTCTTTATTTCGAATCCAATTGAAACCCTAAATCCAATTTCCTTTTCTTTGATTCACTCGGATTCTCCAATCCTATCAGCTTGAAAGTTGGATCGTTCATCATCATCATCTTTTTTTTTCCTTCTTCTTCGATGGCAATCGTCGATCGGTGTATGTGTGTGATAGGTGGTGGTGTGTGTGTTTGACTGGTTTGACTGGTGTGGCGGATGTGTGTATGTGTTTGACTAGTTTGTGGTGGATTTTATGTCGGTGGATTTTAAGTTTAGGTGATGATTGATCATTTGATTGTGAGCTTTGTCTAAAGAGAAAATCTAAAGTTGCGTGAGTTTGGTTTGAAGGAAATGATGGCTTTTATACCTAGGGTTAGTTTTTTTTTTTCAGATTAAAAAAAAGCCGGTAAGGGAACTACCGGTTCCATAACCGGACCAGAACCGAAACTGAACTGACGGTTCCTATCTGGTTATGAGAATTGGAGAACTGGAACAGAAACCTCCCTGGTTTCGGTTCACAGTCCGGTTTCGGTTAGGTTTTGAGACTCATAGTTTTGGTGGAACCGAACCGTAATCATGTTTACTCCCAACCCACTCTCTCTTCAAGTGATGACATATGTACACATTCTATTTTTTTGACATTAAATTTGGAGCCATATAAATGCACTGTTTTTTTTTAATATTATTTACCATTCAAACCAACAAACATCTCCCTAAATTTCCTCTTTTCTTTTTCAATAAATAAAACCCAGAATTAGCATGCTTAAAAAATAAACCAGAATTAATAAGGGCCAATTTGGTACTGGTGTAACTTTTATAATAATCATTGTTAGTTGTGCAAAATGAATAATCAATTGTAAAGTTAATCAATAGATGTTTGGTTAATTGTATTTTTAAGACTATTGTATAGTTCTAAAGCAGTATACATATGTTTGGTAATTTTATTACAAAAGTGCTTAAATTAGTTACTGTAACTAAAATATACATGAGTTTAAGACCCTATTTTAATTTTTTTCATTAATTATATCTATTAAATCAATATTTAAATATAATATTTTAAATTAGAAAAAACTTCCATAAGAACAATAAAAATATTTTTAAAAGATTTTATAAATCAAATCATGTTATAAAGCATAAAAGATAGAAAGTAATAATACGAACCAGGAGATGAGAGTGAGAGAAAATCAATTCTATGAATATATTTATCTTTGTATATAGAATGCTTACACAATAATCCTTTATATAGGCATAGAGTGAATTGAATCTACAATAAAATAGTATATAAGATCAAGAGAGGTAATTGCCTTATATTGAAATAGGAAATGAGATCAACAGAATTAATTGTAAATTATTCTCTAGGTGGCGAAAGTCAATTATTTCACAACACTCCTCCTTGCACGTACGTTACATAGATAATAGTTTCTAAGATTCATCTAAAATTATATTAGACGTGCTTAAATACTGCCTCATTAAAAACCTTGCTAAAAAAACCCAGTAGGACAAAACCTGATCATGGGAAAAAGAGTACAGTGCACAAATGTCCGAAATGAAGAATGCCACCCCCCCCTCTGAAAAGTGCTTCATTCTCAATCTTGTAGTTTGCTAAGTCGACGTATCCCAATGCCATATATCAATTTCTATAATGTTGTCGTTGGTAAGGTCTTCATAAATAAATCTGCAAGGTTATTTGTAAACCTTATCTACTTGACATCAATTTGTCGACTTTCTTGAAGTTCAAAGTGTAGAAGAACTTTGGTAATATGTGAATGGTTTTGTCTCCCTTGATGTACCCTCCTCTGACTTGTGCAATACAAGTTGTATTATCTTTATATATTATTATTGCCAAATATGTGATTTTGGGCAATTTACAAGTACTCAGGATATGATGAATAACGGACCTCAGCCATACACACTCTCAACTTGCTTTATGAAGCGTAAAGATTTCAGAATGATTAAAAGAAGTAGCAACAAGAGTTTGTTTGGTGGAGCGCCATGAAATTGTTGTACCATTATATGTGAAAATATATCCAGTATGTGAACGTGACTTGTGAGGATCAAAGAGATAACCAACATCAGCATAACCGACAAGTCCTGAACTATTTGACCTTGATTAAAACAAACCCAATTCTATAGTTCCTCGAAGGTATTGAAAAATATTTTTGATCCCATTCCAATGTCATCGAGTTGGCACAGAACTGAGTCTTGCCAATAGATTCACAGAAAATGAAATATCTGGTCTCATACATTGTGCTAAATATAATAAAGCACCAATTGCATTAAGATACAGTACTTCTGGACCAAGTATCATTTCATCAATATCATTAGATCGAAATGGATCTTTCTTGGGATCTAAAGACCGAAAAACATAGGAGTACTCAAAGGATGGGACTTATCCATGTTGAATCTTTTTAGAATCTTCTCGACGTAAGTTAATTGATGGAAAAATATTCCATCTGATTTATGATCGATCTCCAGGCCGAGACAAAATTTTATTTTTCCCAAATCTTTCATTTCAAAATCTCTTTTCAAATATTCTGCAGTTTTTGGAAGTCCTTCAAGAGTTCCAATTAAATTCATGTCATCGACATAAACTACTATTATGGCAAATCCGATTTCTGATTTCTTTATGAATATACCCAAACATATAGGATCATTAATATATCTCTTCTTTATAAGATATTCACTAAGACGATTATACACATTCGTCAGGATTGTTTTAAACCATATAAAGATCATTGTAACTTTATTGAATACAAGTTACGAGAATTTGAATTACATGTTTCTGGCATTTAAATTTTTGAGGGATTTTCATGTATATATTGGTATCTAGTGACCCATATAAATATGCTATCACCACATCCATAAGAAAAACTTCAAGTCGCTCAGAGACTGCCAAACCTATTAAAAATCGAAACATAATTAAGTTCATTACAGGAGAATATGTCTCATCGTAATCAATGTTTGTTCTCTGAGAGAACCCTTACATGACAAGTCGTGCCTTATATCTCACGATTTTTATTTTCTCATTACGTTTTTGAACAAAATACCCCTATTTGTATCCAACAGGTCTGACGACTTCAGGCGTCTAGACTACTGGTCCAAAAACTTCTCGTTTGACTAATGAAGCCAATTCTGCTTGAATTGCTTCTTTCCACTTAGACCAATCATGCCTTTGTCGACACTCCTCAATAGTATGAGGGTCATGATCATCATCTAAAAATTTAAAAGCTACTACATATGCAAATATATCGTTGATGATTATTTTATCACGACTATACTATTCTCTAGTATAATTTATTGAAATCTCTTATTTTCAATTTCCTGAACCTCTTCAAAGGTTTGTTCCTCTTCATGGGATTTAACCTCTTTAGGGTCTAATAACTCTTCTAGAGTTGATAATTAAGAGATAATGGTATTATTCATAGCTCGAGCATTATTTTCCATAGGATCCTGATACTTTACTTTCCGCTTTCTAGGAATGGTATCTTTTGAACCAAGTGGCCTACCATGTTTTTGGTATACTACAGATGATTCATTTGTTGCTATTTGATTAGATTGTTCTTCAGGAACAATCACCTTAGCTAGTGTATTAGTAGCTGGTATGTGAGATTTTGTTACTTTAATTTGCATCTGTAAATGCATTGTAATTGATTTGCAATCATCTAGAGATTAAATATCCTCTGTACTTCATTTTCACATTGAACTGTACGAGGGTCTAAATGGGTCATATTTATAACATTCCATGAAAAAACAATTTTCTCTTAAGGAGAGAGTTTTCTTTCGAGCTTATTTTCAGGAGAAGTTTTCTCTTTCCCTAATGAAGGAAAAATTGTCTCATTAAAATGACAATCTGTAAATCGTGCGGTAAAAAGATCACCTATCATAGGTTCAAGAAATCTAATTACTGAAGGTGAATTATAACCAACGTAAATCCCTACATGATGTTGGGGACCCATTTTAGTTATTTACGATGGTGCAATAGGGACTTGTACTACACAACCAAATGTGCATAGATAAGAAATGTCTGGTTCATGACCAAGAACAATTTGTATCGGAGAATATTGATGAGATGCAGTGGGTCGAAGACTAGTGTCTAGTTCATGACCAAGGAACAGTATCCTAAGACACCTCAAGTAGTTAAGGATATGAGATGTGTACCCTATGCATCAGCAGTAGGTAGTCTTATGTATGCTATGTTATGCACGAGATCGGGCATCTGTTATGCAGTAGGAGTAGTCAGCAAATGCTAGTCCAACCCAAGATTGAATCATTAGGTTGCTGTCAAGACTATTCTCAAGTATCTTCGGAGAACGAGAAATTATATGCTAGTGTATTCCTGATAAGATTTGATCTCGTTAGGATACATGGATTCTGATCTTCAGTCAGACAGAGATTCTAGAAAATCCACGTTTGAATCAGTATTCACCTTATATGGTGAAGCCATTGTATGGAGAAGTATCAATAAATCTTGCATTGCTGACTCCACATTGGAAGCCGAATATTTAACCGCTTGTGAAGTTACTAAAGAGACTGTTTGGCTCCGTAAGTTCTGGAGTGATCTGAAAGTTGTTTATGATCTGGATAAGTCCATCATACTTTATTGTGATAACAGTGGTGTTATGGTGAATTCCAAATAACCAAGAAGCCATAAGAGAAGGAAGCATATAGAGAGAAAATATCATCTCAATAGAGAGATAGTGCAGAGAGGAGATGTGATCATCACCAAGATAGCCTCACAAGAGAATCATGTTGATCCATTTACAAAGACCTTACCAGCTAAAGTGTTTTTGGGTCACCTAGATGGTCTAGGGTTACGACACATGCCTCACATGCTTTAGTGTAAGTGGGAGATTGTTCGGGTTTATACCCTAAACATATAATTTGTAAAAATAAATAAAAAAAGTTCAATTCATTCTTATTGTGTTGTTTATTTTATAACTTGTGCATATTGACATCCTAGATTAACAGATGTGATCTCGAACTGTGAATATGAGTGTCATAAACTGATGGATACAGTAAGAGACATTCAATCTAAAGAGTCCATAGATAACAAATAAAACCATGTACTTTATTTGCGGTAATCTATAGTTGCGGTCTATTCCGTAATGTACGGCGATTCTATCTTGTAATGTACGGCGATTCTATCCTAAATCATTCATATGAAATATGAGAATGGAGGCACCTTGTATGATGTGATCATTTAGGACTGGGCTATGATCTATATGAATCTATCACCAATATCTGTGTACCGATGAGATTCATATATATCAACTAATGATGACTATATACGGTTGATCTTAATCTTGAGTATCTTATCGACTCCTTCAGATTATATCGTGGTCTTTGATATACCATGGGTGAGGTCGGATGCAGTTCCTAATCAATATGCTTCGTATGTTGGAATTACGGTTTGACTTATGGCTGAGAAGGTTTGTACACAATAGTGGAATCCATTCCTTGTGAGAAGTAGATGGTAGTTTCCTTAATGGTTAATTCAAGGCTTGGACAATATGAGTGCTCTCCTAATTCCATGAGGAAATAGGATTTATTATCCATTAGAGAATCAATGGTAATTAAAGGATATATGTAATTAGAGGTGTGTAATGAATATTATGACCCAGCTCTAATTATGAATTACTATGGAGGATCACACAATGTGTAATAGCTATATCGATGGACACCGAGTTGTATCGGTATGTGTAAAAGCGTCAACAGTTGAGAGTGTACAGCTTTGGGTTTTTAGTGTAATAACACCAGAGTTAATTATCAAGGAATATTAATTAAAGAGTTTAATTAATGTTTCCGATGATTATTGGAGCTCTAAATACTATGGGTTCATTAGGTCCCCTAGGTTACCCGATCGATTTAGGTAACAAGGGTCACGATTATTTAATTGGATTATACAATTAATTGTGTTACAAAAGTGACACGTATTTATTTATGAATTAATTGAATAATGAGATTATTTGATTAATGAATAATGGTGATTAAATAAATTAAATAATAAGATTATTTAATTATGTTATTAATCACTAAATGGAGGGTGTCTGTTGATATTTGTTTTTTTAAATAAAATAAGATATTACAATTATTTTATTTTACTAAATTAAATATTTAATCTATTCTATGATATAACATAACATACATATACGAGAAATTTCATTAGAAACTAGACTTATATACGCTCATTTGAATTTAAATATTTTAAATTCAAATTAGATGATATCTTTTAATAAAAATAAAATAAAGATTTTGTTTTAAATAAAAAGATATCTTGAGGATTTTAAAAGAGGAAATATATATATATTCTTTAAAAACCGACCAAAACAATGTATAAATTAAAATAAAATGATTTACAAAATATATAACATACACATATGTTTGTTAAAAAAAAGTGTGGGTGAAGCAATATAGGTATCAAAGAAAAAAGAAAAACAAAATAGTTTTGTGATTTGTGTTCGTGAACTTTGAAAAAAAAATATAAGATATTTTTTTTTTAAAACTAGAATAGTTCTAAGTTGTTTTCACATAGAAGAAAGATGTAAGTTCATCGGTGTTTGATTGGCTTATTTCGTTGACAACTACATTTGGGATTAATATGTAAGGTAGTTTAGGCCATCATTGTTCGTGACCAAGCTTAAGCTTCAAAGGTATATCACTTGCTTAATTTCATTGAAGAGATATAGTGCACACACTCACTCCCATGCATGTTTTTTTTATTGCCTTGCATTAGTGGTTAATTGCTTTTATGTGTGTTTTATTTATCTATCTCTAGCGTGCTTGGATTGCATAATTATTGATCTTGCATTTTTATTGTCGCTTGCTGCGTCGCGGTTGTCCTTATACGCGACACTGTTTGTCGTGCGCTTTGTCACGTGTTGTCTGAGCGACATCTTATCGCAGCACTTTGAAATAGTAACTGTTGCTTGCTGTGTCGCGCTTTTCCTTATACACGACACTGTTTGTCGCATGCTTTGTCGCATGCTGTCTGAGCGACATCTTATCGCGACATGTTGAAATAGTTGTTGTCGCGGTCGTCCATGACGACATCCTTCGTGACGACACTCCGTCCTTTCGTGCTCGCACTATTTTGTTTTTATATATATATATATTCTCTTCTCTTCTATTTGATTTTTAAGGAGTCCAAGAAGCCATCTTTGAGTAACCTAGCTTTTCTAGAGAGAGAAAGACTCCCAAACACTCATTTTCACTCAACCTAACTTCATCCCATGGTTATCTAGTTTCATTCTAGGATCATCTAAGCATGGAACATCATCTTCTTCTAGACTAGGTAATTTCTACATGCTCTAGACTTTATAGTTTCATTACTAAGACATGTATACATAGGTTTTAGTCTTTATTGCAAATTAAATGCATGCGTGTATGTTTAATAGCTTTTGTGACATGCTTGTGGTCTTGGTTGTTGGTTGAGAGTATTGATTAGTGATAGCTAGAATTTAGGACGATTTTACCCTTCTAGCTAACTCTTCTTGCCTTAGTATTTAGAATATTGATATCTAGGATTTGCTTTTCTTATCATTTTTAATCCTAGATAAGCATGAATGTTTTAACCCAGCATTTTTGCATATACAATATTCTTGCATATTCATTTAGGTTGCCATTATCTCTTCATTGTTGATTAAGCTTGTGGAAAAGTGGTTAGTGCATAAGGTTGGTGATCCAAAATCACTATAAAAGGCCCGTCGGGTGGAGTGAAAAGGTTAGTAACCGTATCAGGTGTGACGGGAGGTCAACCTAGGCTGTAAACTTTCATTCAATAATGGATTTTAAGGATCGAGTATGGCGCACTGAACAGCCCGTGGTTTTTCCCATTTGGAGGGTTTCCACGTATATATTGTGTTCTGTTATTGCTTTATGTTTATTGTCATTTATTTGAACACTTGGGAAAATGGGGTAGTTATGCTAATATTGATTAATTTTTGAAAATGGTAATCAATCAAATTAAAACCTATTCACCCCCTTCTAGGTTTATAGACATATACTTTCTAGGGAATTTCAATCGGTATCAGAGCAGGTGCCTAGATATACTTAGGTGATCTGAGCTCTGTGTATGTCTTGCTTGATGCATTTTGTTTGTTTGTTTTTTGTTGTGTGACATTGCATTTGCATTACATTCATTACCCTCAAACACTATAACTTGAAACGGTGGTAGTCAAGAGGGAGCCTTAAGCACAAGACCCCATTTGCTCAATGAGGTGAATTACGTGTCATGGAAGGGCAAGATGGAATCATATCTTTGCGAAATTGATAACCGGGCTTGGGTGACAATAGAAGATGGTTATGCTCTTTCGAAGACGACTACTGATGGTGTAGAAGCTCCCAAGCCTAAGTCTAGTTGGAGTACTTAAGAGTTTGAAGCATCCAAGTGGAACAACAAGGCTATGTATGCCATCCTTTGCGCGATGGATGATAATCAATACAAGTTATTCCAAAACACTAGGATTGGAAAGGAGGCTTGGGAAATTCTTCAAACGGCTCATGAGGGAACCAAAGTAGTTAAGGACTCAAAGCTCCAAGTCCTTCAAATGCAATTTGCGATGATTAGGATGGAGGAGTATGAATACTTCATTGACTTTCAAGTGAAGTTGATGGATATCGTCAACCAAAGCCATCAACTTGGTGACCTCTATTCGGATAGGAGAATCAAGCAAAAAATTATGAGGTCACTTCCGTCAAGGTTCGAATCAAAGGTGATAGCACTTGAGGAGAATATTGAGTACATGAATATGAAACCAAGTGAAGTCATTGGAAGACTTCTAGCATATGAGTTAAGATAGACCACCATACCCACACCTCTAAATATGCAAAAGAGTATTGCCTTGAAGACCTCCAAGGTTGAAGAAGAGGAGGAGGACTCGGATGAAGAAATGGCCCTCATGGTTAGAAGATTCAAGAAATTCATGAAGTTTGAAAGGAAAGGATATAGGTCTAATGGAAAGGAAGTGAAGAAGAAAACTCCCTTCAAGAAGATGGGAAGGTCTCAAGAGAGTGACTCCAAGAAGAGCATTCAATGCTATGAATGTAGTGGCTTTGGCCACATTGCTCCAGAATGTGCCAATTTGAAGAAAAAGAAGAAAGGGAAGGCGATGGCGGCCACTTGGAGCGATAGTGAAGACTTAGAAGATGGAGAAAAATCTTTGGATGATGAAGATAGAGTTGCAAACTCCATTGCCTTCACAACATCTCATAATGGCAAGGAAGTTGTGAGTGATAAGGAACAAGTAGATGACTCTAGTGATGAGAGTACCTCTTATAACTTTAGGTTTGAGATTGATGAGGAAATGGACTATATAGAATTTATGAAGTTTTTTGAAAAGTCTAGATTGAAGAAGAAGAAGGAGATTCAAGAGTTGAAAAAGAAGAATCTTGAGTTGACTTCCAAGCTAAATCACTTGAGTGAGAAAGTAAAAAGTGGAAAAGAGTTAGAAAAGAGCTTGAAATTAGAGCTTGTGATCACTAAGGAGAGTGAAGAGAACTTGAAGATTGAGCTTAGGGAAGCAAAAAAATTGGTTGCCAAGATGACATCCAGAACTGAGAAACTTGACAAGAAGCTAATAAGTGGGAAGAGTCCTATCGATAAGAAGGGATATGTTAAAGACAATGATGCCACTTCCTTGAAGAATACCATATTTTTCAAGAGTTAGGAGGTTAGAGAAGTTCAAGCTTCACAGTAACCAATGAGATTGATCGAAGTTAGAGAATCATCAAAGCAAGCTCAGAAAAAGGCTCTAACAATGCCTCAAGCTAAAGCTCATCATAAAAAGCTAGAGATCATCAAACAAGACCTCAACTTCCAAGGAGCTCTCAAAGTCAACAAAGGACTTTTCACCTACAACCAAAAAGGGAAGCTAAATTGGCTCTACCACAAAGGGTGTTTCAAAAAAGATATCCGGCTCAACACCAAAAGACAACTCAAAGGAGAGAGAACTCTTCCATGCTTGCACAAGGATATGGTATGAATTCTTACTTTACTCCCATTTGCCATTATTGTTGTGTTGAAGGTCACATAAGGCCAAATTGTTTTAAATTTATTAATTTGTGTCATTTTGAAAGCATGATTGAGGAGAATATGCTTAGAAGAACCAAAATACATGCATCTAGGAATTTTAAAGCAAATGAACCCAAGGCTTCTAGAAATGACAATGTTGCTACTAGGTGGACTAGAAAAAAATGGGTATTTTTGCCATGTGGTCCAAGTGGCCTTGAAGGCCAAAGCCTCTAACACTTGGTATCTTTATAGTGGTTGCTCTAGGCATATGACTGGAAACAAGAGTTTCTTTGAGACTCTTGTTATGGAGGATGATGGATTTGTCACCTTTGGTGATGGTTCATGTAAAAAGGTTTTAGGAAAAGGAAACATATCTATCCCAGGTTTGCCTTCCTTGCCCAATATCTTTATGTAGATGGCTTGCAAGTCAATCTTATTAGCATATCACATTTAAGTGATGAAGGGCTTTGGGTTATTTTTGGCAAAGTTGATTACTCTACTCTAAAAGAAGATGGACAAGTTTTATTGAAAGGTAAAAGATCAAGTGACAATTGTTATTGTCTTGATTCCAATGGAATCTCTTGTAATTTGTCTAGTTGTGATCAAGTTGAATTGTGGCATCAAACGTTAAGTCATATGAATTTCAAAGACTTGAAAGTTCTTGAGTGGTTGAATGTTGTAAGAGGCCTTCCTAAGTTTAGGAATAGGATTGAGGGAGAGTATGGACCTTGTCAACAAGGAAAGCAAACTAAGAGTGTGCATAAGAAAAGTAAGTATCTCGCCACCAAGAAGCCACTAGAGCTTTTTCATATGGACCTTATAGGTCCCATACAAACCGAGAGTCTCGGTGGCAAGAGGTACATCTTTGTGTGTGTTGATGATTTTTCTAGATTTACATGGACCTACTTTCTTAGAGAAAAATCTGAAACTTTTGAAAATTTTAAAATGTTTTGCAATAAATTCAAAATGAGAAGGATTCTCACATAAAATGAATTAAGAGAATTAAGAGTGACCACAAGAGAGAATTTGTAAATGTTTGCTTTGGAAATTTTTGTGATAGTCTTGAAATCTCCCATGAGTTCTCGGCTTCTTGAACTCCTCAACAAAATGGAGTTATAGAGAGGAAGAATAGGGTCCTCCAAGAGATGGCTCGTGTGATGTTGCTTAGCAACAATGCTCTTAGGAATCTTTGGGCTGAGGCCGTGAATACAGCTTGTTATATAGGAAATAGAGTGTTTTAAAGGCCTGGTACTAGGCAAACCTCTTATGAATTGTGGAAGGGTAGGAAGCCAAATGTTAGCTACTTCCACTCATTTGGAAGCAAATGTTACATTCTAAATGACCGTGATCAACTTGGCAAGTTTGATGCTAAGAGTGATGAGGGGATTTTCATTGGCTATACCTTAAATAGTAAGGCCTATAGAGTTTTTAATTTGAAGACACGAAGTGTCATGGAATCATCTAATGTGGTCATAGATGATTATAGGCCTAAGGTTAGTAACCATGATGAGAAGATTAGTGTGTTTGATGATTCTCCCTTGGAGAAGATTGGTGAGACTTCAAGTGATGAAAAGTCAATTCTTGAAAAAGAGGTCTCTCAATCTCTTGATAGAGATCCTACTTTGGACTCTAAGGAACCCGCTCATTGGGTTAGACATCTCCATAACAAGAGTGACATTCTTGGAGATGTGAATGAGGGTGTTAGGACTTGGCATCAATTAGCCAGTCAAATTAGCTATACTTGCTACACCTCTCAAATTAAACCTAAAAAGATTGATAAAGCCTTTAATGATGAGTTTTGGGTTCTTGCTATGCAAGAAGAGCTAAACCAATTTGAAAGAAATGAGGTTTGGACACTAGTTCTTAGGTCTAAGAACACTAATGTGGTAGGCACCAAGTGGGTCTATAGGAACAAATCCGATGAGGATGGCAACATTGTGTGGAACAAGGCTAAACTTGTAGCACAAGGGTACTCTCAAATTGAGGGTATCGATTTTGAGGAGACTTTTGCTCCCCGTAGTCCGATTAGAGTCCATTAGGCTTCTCTTATCCATATCTTGTGTGCACAAGTTTAAATTGCATCAAATGGATGTTAAGAGTGCTTTCCTCAATGGCTTCTTATAAGAGGAAGTGTTTGTTGAGTAACCCAAGGGGTTTGTGGATCCACACCACCCCAATCATGTTTATCGCCACAAAAAGGCACTATATGGGTTGAAACAAGCACCGAGGGCTTGGTATGAGTGCCTCACTCTTTATCTTGTTGACAATGGCTACACTAAAGAAAGTGTTGACAAGACTTTGTTCATCAAGTGTACTAAAGATGAGCTATTCATAGCTCAAATTTATGTTGATGACATCATTTTTGGTTCCACCAACAACTTGAAAGTTAAACAATTTATTGATGTCATGACTCATGAGTTTGAAATGAGCATGGTTGGTGAACGAAATTACTTCATAGGCTTGCAAATCAAGCAAATGCATGATGGGATCTTCATATCCCAAGCTAAATATGCCAAGAACCTAGTAAAGAAATTTGGCCTTGAGAATGCCAAGCATTGTGACACACCTATGAGTACCACATTGAAACTTAGCAAGGTTGATAGTGTGAAAAGTGTGGATCAAAGCCTATATCGGGGCATTATAGGGAGCTTGCTATACTTGACGGCTAGTAGGCCCGATATAGCTTTTAGTGTTGGTGTGTGTGCTAGGTACCAAACCAATCCTAAGGAATCCCATATCTCATCCATGAAGAGAATCATTCGATATGTGAATGGGACATCCAACTATGGGATATGGTACTCTTTTGACACTAATGCTAGCTTAGTTGGCTTTAGTGATGCAGATTGGACAGGTAATTGTGATGATAGGAAGAGTTCATTGGGCGATTGCTTCTTCCTAGGGAACAATCTTGTGTCATGGTTTTGTAAGAAACAAAATTCCATATCCTTATCCACAGCCGAGGTCGAGTATATAGCCGCTAGGAGTTCTTACACATAACTCCTATGGATGAAGCAAATGCTTGTGGATCATGGCTTTGAGCAAGGTACTCTAACCCTTTATTGTGATAACATGTGTGCCATTAATATTTCAAAAAATCCTGTCCAACATTCTAGAACCAAGCATATTGACATTAGACATCATTTCATTAGAGAGCTAGTTGAGAGCAATGCATTGTACTTGAACATATGGGCACAAATGATCAACTAGCGGACTTGTTTACTAAACCATTAGATTCAACTAAGTTTAAATCTCTTAGCAGGTCTATTGAGATTTGTCATATGCATTGATGAGTTTTGGTGTTTGACTCCATATGGGGAGCTCAAGCAAAGAGAGCGAACTTGCATTTCAATAAACTAATAATTGTTCAATTTTATGCTCTTTAATTAATTGCTTGAGTATCTTGGATGCATATATTATTATATGAATTTTTATTCAATAAGTGTGCCTTTGCCTTATATGAAATGCATGTCTCATTTGTGTTCAAACATATCTTTTTAGACTAGGAAATTTGATTGGGAAGTCCATTTGATTGACCCAAAGTTTATCTTCATGTTTATGAAAACTTGATCTTGACATGCTTAAATTGATATGCTTGATGAATTTATTGAATGCTTTAAAATGATTGCAAATTTGTGTGAGAGTGACTTTTGACACTTCAATCAATAAGGATATTGTATCCATTTCAAGGATTTCACAATCAAATAGTCTCTCTCTCTTTACTTGTTGAACAAAGCTACTATCATACGGGCATTTCACCCGGAAAGATCTAAAAGGGCACAATAGTCGCTCATGTCTTGTTTAGCTTGTAAAGATTGATAGTTGCTCTTATCTTTTGTTAAACTATATCTTGTTTTCCATTGACAAATTGGTGCAAATTTGTTTGACTTCTCTTGGAACCTCATGTTCTGTTTTCCTTTGCCAAATACCATGCTTTTGGAAGTTGATGTTGAATGTATTTCATTCAAGGCAATCTTTTCACACATGTTCCAAAAATCAAACTTCCTTGAATTTCTCTTTCTCTTAATTAAATTGCATAAAGTTGTTGTATATGATTATGAATTTACATTACAAATATCTCTCTTTGCTAAAGCGTCCTGGTTGGGGAATACTCCTTTACCTATCTTGTGACAAAAAGGGGGGAGTAATGTTGGATTTAGTGGGAGTTTGTGTTACTTTTGCATATGAAGGGAGACCGACTCGTTGAGGGGGAGTCAACCATTTTAGGGGGAGCATTTGCATGTGCATTATTGATGCATGTTGTCTGTTTAATTCATTTTAGGGGGAGCATTTGCATGTGCATTATTGATGCATGTTGTTTGTTTGATTCTAAACAAATTGCTCTTGTTTTTTATTTTCTCTTGATCACCTCTTATACACTTGTCTTGGAAAGTGTAGTTTTATGGTTTTGTAGGAATGTTGATTCTACAAGAGATAGATGTCTTGAAGATCTAGTGTTTAGGCATCTCTTTGTATTATAGAAACATCTTGTGTTGACCCATTGTCTTTTATTTTGTTTATTTGTGAGGATGATATGTGAGTAGTGTTTTTGTCACAAAATATCCAAAGGGGGAGATTGTAAATTCCTTGGTGTTTGATTGGCTTATTTCGTTGACAACCACATTTGGGATTAATATGTAAGGATAGTTTAGGCCATCATTGTTCGTGACCAAGCTCAAGCTTCAAAGGCATATCACTTGCTTAATTTCATTGAAGAGATTTAGTGCACACACTCACTCCCATGCATGTTTTTTTTATTGCCTTGAATTAGTGGTTAATTGCTTTTATGTGTGTTTTATTTATCTATCTCTTGCTTGCTTGGATTGCATGATTATTGGTCTTGCATTTTTAGTATCCCTTGCTGTGTCGTGCCTGTGTCGCGGTTGTCCTTATATGCGACACTGTTTGTCATGTGCTTTGTCGCGTGTTGTCTGAGCGACATCTTATTGCGACACTTTGAAATAGTTACTGTCGCGCTTGTGTCGTGGTTGTCCTTATATGCGACACTGTTAGTCGCGTGCTTTGGCTGTCTGAGGGACATCTTATCGCGACACTTTAAAATAGTTGTTGTCGCGTGTTTTGTCGCGGTTGTCCATGACGACATCCTTCGAGTCGACAATCCATCCTTTCGTGCTCTCACTATTTTGTTCATTTATATATATATATATATATATGTTCTCTTCTCTTCTCTTTGGTTTTTGAGGAGTCCAAGAAGCCATATTTGAGTAACCTAGCTTTTCTAGAGAGAGGAAGACTCCCAAACACTCATTTTTACTCAACCTAACTTCATCTCATGGTCCTCTAGTTTATTCTAGGATCATCTAAGCATGGAGCATCATCTTCTTCTAGACTAGGTAATTCCTACATGCTCTAAACTTTATAGTTTCATTACTAAGACTTGTATACCTAGGTTTTAGTATTTATTACAAATTAAATGCATGTGTGTATGTTTAATAGCTTTTATGACATGCTTGTGGTATTGGTTGTTGGTTGAGAGTATTGATTAGTGATAGTTAGAATTTAGGACGGTTTTACCCATCTAGCTAATTCTTCTTGCCTTTGCATTTAGAACATTGATATCTAGAATTTTCTTTTCTTGTCATTTTTAATCCTAGATAAGCATGAATGTTTTGACCTAGCATTTTTACATGTAAAATATTCTTGCATATTCACTTAGGTTGCCATTATCTCGTCATTGTTGATTAAGCTTGTGGCTAAGTGGTTAGTGCACAAGGTTGGTGATCCAAAATCACTATAAAAGGCCAGTCGGGTAAAGTGAAAGGGTTTGTAACCGTATTGGGTGTGACGGGAGGTCAACCTGGGTTGTAAACTTTCATTCAATAGTAGATTTTGAGGATCGAGTGTGGTGCACTGAATAACCTGTGGTTTTTCCCATCTGGATGGTTTCAATGTATATATTGCGTGCTGTTATTGCTTTATGTTTATTATCAATTATTTGAACACTTTGAAGAATGGGGTAGTTATGCTAATATTGATTAATTCGCGAAAATGGTAATCAATCGAATTAAAACATATTCACCCCACTTTAGGTTTATAGACACACTTTCCAAGGAATTTCAAAAGAGTTTCTTCTTCTTTTCGCTACATCCTTCATTCAAGTTCCTGAGACCGTGACACGTCCACACACAGTTACCAGGCCCGGGATATAGCGAGGAAGATCGAATGGTACAGACTATGAGCATATTGCACGAAGTAAAGAAGCTTCCAAACGTTGGTAAGGTTCTAATATATTCTTCTAATTATGTTGATTTCAATTTCCTCTGTGTGTATATATATATATATTGTAATATTTTTTTATGTATAAGTTCCGAAAAATTAAGATCCTAAGTTCATTGGTCCCAGATCGTATAAAATTTTTAAAACCTAATTCCGCTACGTTACCAGTGAACGGGGTTCCAACAAAAACAACTCCAATATCGGCCCGAGACTCGTTGCCTGAATTAATAAGATTCACCACCTATTTCGAATCACTTTTCACCATAGCTGGAAGAAGACAACAATTAATCACAGTCCTGCAGACTTCTTAAAATAATAGATGCCTCTGCCACTGAAGAAGAGAAGCAAGCAGTGAACCTCTGTACAGAAGAGATCGAAATATGGCCATTTGAATCTCGAATTATTAATCCCACTCCAACTAGCTACTGGTCTGCCATAATAGCCGTATCCAAGTTCACCTTATAGATACCAACTGAAGGTAATGTCCACTTCACCACCGAATCAGTAGAACCAAAGGGAGAAGTATAACAAGAAAAACCATTCGGCCTAGCACATTTAAAATCCTCCAAAAACAAGAAGCCCAGGACACCACATCTTCCAAACGACGAAGAGATACAATGCACCCTCTGATTTCTCCAATACCAGATTCTCTACAACACAATTCATAGAAGTTCCATGTCCTCCAAATAGAGAACACGTTTATAGAAAAGAAAGAAATCTTCAAAATCCATATAATCCCTCCACTTAGGACCAGAAATGAAAGAACAAGCCAATCGAATATCTTTCAGACTCTTGCAACTCCACAAGGCATGGATCGTCGTTTCCTATTTCTTAGTATTGTTTCAGAATGGCTTCAAAATATCTCCTTTTTAGCCTCTTTTTATGGTTTTGACATGTATCGTTAATATATATATATATATATATATATATATAAATATAAATATATATATATATATATTGATAAGAATAAAGAAGCATCACCAAAGGATACATTGCATATTCTAGTTGGGTCAGTTACAAGGGGGTAAGAGGATCAAAGAAACATTTAATGATGGGTTGATTCTGAGATTCTACGGTCCAAGTTAGGCCCATATAAAGACCAAATCTAGGCTGAACTTCGTGGGCATCTGTAGAGGGTATATAAGGTCGGATCGTCTATTATAATATGTTTCCGGAAAGCCCAAGACGAGCCATACAGATGTTATGAAGACTCCATCCACTGTAATAGATCACAACAGGCCCAAATTCGACCATCTATCTTGTTGCGCGAAGACTTGAGCTGAGCAATCCAAATTTCAGCATATTTAATTTCAACATATTTCTTACTTTCTGGGCGACGTATGGTTGGAGGAGAATCCAACTTCAATATATTTCCTATTTTCTTTATTTTCCTCAAATAAAGAGTTGATTTGTTTCCCAAATTCAATTTTCCAAATAAGGAACAAATCAACTAGTTGCTAGTTTTAGTCTTTATTATTTACTAAATTTGTTTGCATTTATTTTCCTAATTGTATGGCATTAATTGCCTAATATTTATTCCTTTTTATGTCCTAGATCTTTTTAGTATATAAGGGAGGAATTGTTGTAATTTTCGGTGGACTTGAATTGAATTAAAATTGAGAGAGTTTATCTCTTTGGTTCAGAATACCTTGACTTATCACTCACCTTTCTTTCTTGTTCTTGAGTGTGGCGTCTTTAATGTTCTTGATACCGTTGGTTTTTATCTCATTATAGATAACGGGTCCCGGTCCTATATTATTCTTGCTTACAAACTTGAATTTAGTAAACAATCCTTACTACCATATATTGGTTCCGGGTCTCACTGTTCTTGGTGAGGCTCATATCATATATATATATATATATATATATATATATATATATATATATATTAAATTTAGGTAATTTTAAACATATTAATTTAGGTTGTTATATATTATAGAAGAAAAAAGGCAACTTGGGAACGTAGGTTTAAGTTGTAAATAACAATAATAATAAAAAAAGAAAACAATGAATTTATATGGTTCCAAATTTGATGTCAAAAAATAAAAAAGATGTACATATGTCAACAGTGGCGGATCCAAAATTTTTAATCAGGCAATATATATACTGAAAAATTAAAATCATAGTAAAATGACTGTTTTGTAAAACAAAAATGAGTTTATTTTAGATAAAGCAAAACAAATATAACACTTACTCAGATGAATTAAATAATTTTACATTAAAAAAGAAATAAAAACAAAAAAAATCTTAAAAATTAAATAATAACAAGAAAAAAAAAACATAAATAATGAAAACAATTAAACGAATAAATTACAATATAATTTTATAATAAGATTATTTTTAACATTTATAATGAACTCAATTTAAATTTATACATAAATATTACTAGACATATTTTTAAATTTGTTATTCTTCAAGTTATTGGTAAATTATTGATTCTAAATATATTAAAACTTTAAAATAAAGAAAAATACTAAAGATAAAATAAAGTTGTTAATGGTGATTTTTGGATCGTTGAAAAGTCAACCGATGAACATTAACACGTAGGTAGATCGAAGCTTTAACCAGTCTATGATTGAATAATCAAAGCCTCCTTCTCCACATAAATGTGATACGATTTGTTCGTATTTGTGAATGATAATGTAGAAAAGTAAAGAAGTAGAAAATAAAGATAATTCCAGTATAACACATATTTTACGTGGTAAAACCCCAAGATGGGGAAACATCCACGGTTGCCAGCGATGGCAAGAAGAAATCCACTATGAATAGAATGATTATACACACAATCTCTCCTTCTCTCTTATTGTTGTTAAGCTTTTTTGGTATACATAAATAGATAGATAGATCGATCAATTGATCCTAAGATCCCTCAATATCTAGATTTCTTCATAGGAGGATCAGATTGAACCTCTTTACACAATGAGATTATAGGTCTATTTATATGTACATAGAACCCTAATCCTTGTTGTATAAGTAAGAAAATGTGTGGTGTTTAATTAGAACTTGTTACTTGATGAAGTCGTATTTAACTTCTTTCCTATTTTGAAGATCTTGTACATTGAATTAGATTCTTTGTAGGATTCTAGTTGAGTAGTCCATTTAGAACTTATTTCTTGATTTGTGTGCAATCATCTAGAAGAATAGAGTTATGCATGATCTGGACTCTCTGATATGTAGGAGGAAATAATAATATTTCCTTATCGGAATGTTGTTCTAGATTCCTTGATGGTGTAAGATTATTCTTCTTCGTATTTAAGTCATAGTTGAATTTGTGTTACTATCTTGACTAAGCATCTCTTGGTCGACCGTTTCCCAACCTGACCAGGTTCTCTTTCCCCGATCAGTTTTGTAACCCGGTCTGTTTTAGACCTATCTTGGCTGATCGGTTTAGTTTGACCGTCCCATCCAATAACATCAACTTTGACTTGGGCGATTGTTAACCGGTTGACTTTCCTGATCGTTCTTGTTTTACCCAATCGGTTCATCCGACCGCTCGCTAATTACTAGGGACTGTTTTTCTTTTCTGTTGACATGGTCTGCCATATATTCCAAATTATCCACTTTCTTTGCTGACATGTCATGCTACCAAAAAATCCCTATAACAACACTCTCTCAAATCCGTGAGATGAGTTCTTGGCGACTCGACGAAGGGGATTTGAATAGTTTTCCTTTGATTTTTGACGCTCTGACCACATCAATTTTTTATTATTCTTCTACACACTGATAATCTTCAAGCTAATTATGTAGTTGAGATACACCTTTGGACCTATATCTGTAAGTGTCTTCGGAACACAAATCAGGTCATTGAGATACCTTTGGATACTTTATTATGAGATGAACTTGCTCTTGGTTTGCTCAGTCCATAGCTAATCTCCAAATGCTCATATTCATTATTTTACGTAATTAGCTTCACTTTTTTTTTTTACTAACGCTTAGATCCTCTCGCTCATTTGGGCGAATCTGAGCCCATTTTTAGCATTATTCATCTTTACTTGAATCCATCTTTGAGCGGGTCTTACTAACGCTCATATTCTCCTTCATCCTGGTTTGGCTTTGCTTGGATCCATCTTTGAGCCGATCTGACTAGCGCTCGAGTCCTTCCTAGGCAGTGTGTTTTAGCTTGATATTTTCTTCTTTGCACTGTTTCTACCCGAAGCATCTTTTCTTTCGTCATACAGTACTCCACTGTCTTATGCTTTTATCACCGTGTATAGGTATCCTTTAAAGGTAAATTTTGAGGATCTTTTGAAGTTTTGGTGCTCGAGACAACTTGAAAATTTCAAAGTTGAAGACCACAATAGAAACTGATTAAGGTTTCCCTGAGCAACATCTTTCCTCATGAGCTAAGAAAAATGTAGCAGATGTCGTTGCTCTCAGAAAAGTAAGATGACGCTCCATCAAGATTGTGCTTCTTAGCATCCACCCTCTAAGGCCAATACCATATATATACATGTTCATGGTGAATTGAGGGCTCTTATTCTCTAGCCAATCATGTTGCTCGAAATTTATCCACTAACATCGTTTGTCATTTAGAAGTTGATGTCGATGTGTAGAGTAAGAATCATACTTTAGGCACATTAGCTCGTTTGTTTTTTTGTTTTTTTTTTACAAATCAGGTTTTGTCTTTAGTTGACTAGGAACTCTAACTAACCGGATTCTATCTTTGGTTGACAATAATATTTGCCAACCAGAATCTGTGGCTGTACAAACTCTAACTTTTGGCTTTTGGTCAAACAAATTCTATCTTTTACGGACAAAATTCTTCCTTTTGGTTGATCTTTCTTATAGGTCGGCTTCGTTTTGGCCGATCTTTCTTGAAGTCTGTCTTTTTTTTTAGACCTTCTAGCTGTTATTTCTGTAAAAGCAGAAGATATCTTATACGCATAAATACAAGTTAGACTTTTGACTTACTTGTATTTGATTTCGATCATTATTAGCTCTTTTGTAATTGCTCATTGGTTTTTTTACTTCTCGCAAATTATTCCGGAGGCTCACTCGGTGCATCAAAATTTTCACCCACCTACCAGGGTCATTACTTGATTTTTAGCAAGTCACGCCATCCATAAGGTGTTCAACTGTAGTGGCCCAGATCTTGCGTTTGAAAACCTCCTGACCTTTTTTTTTCTTTTTTTCTTTTTTCTTTTTGTGCGCTTATCCATTGGAGCATTTTACCTGCACATTTTAAACTGAATATAAATATAACTTAAGTAAAAAAGTCTTTACCCCATTTTCTTTTCAGATGCCCAGATCACTGACAGTGCTTTATTTACACTCAGTCAGTTCTAGGGCAAACAATACTTTATTTGCATCCAGTCAATTTCCTTTCTGGTCGATCATTATGACCAGTTTTGTATACCTGTACACTCATAAACGTGTAAATAATAAAAGTATTTAAGTATTTTATTCTTACCGAGTGTATCATTGTTTTTTTTTTGTTTAGGTTGAATACCTCATTTAACTTAATTTAGCCAGGTATCTCGTCAACGGACATTAAGTTTGAGTAATCCAATGGCTTAATTGGGTCAAATTTTTTTTACTTGACTGGTTTTTGACTGAGTATATGATTACCTCATTCTGATCAAGTATCTCATTATACTCGATCATCTGACCATATATCTTATTAAACCGCAATCATATGAGACTAATAAGTTATCTTACTAAACTGATCAGTTTTGCTTTGATGGATGATCGGTCTTAGAGTTTGTCCTCTCAGGCTTGCTCACAATAAAGACTTGGTTAGATGTTGACTGGTTGTTTGGTTGACTTTTGACAACATGACATACTTAGTTACTAGCACTTCAGTAACAATACTGGCTTGTTAGCCAACCAATCTTTACCAATAACGATACCTTCTTAACTATTTGAGTTGTGCATCTTGATCTACTTTCTCAACGGATCTGATCGGCAAGCTATTAAGCATATTATCGATCTAAGCTTAGCAGCTCACTTAACTTAATTGGACTAAGTACTTAACTAGTCTTAAGTCAGAGTAGCCTATTGGCTTAGTCAATTTATACTCTTTACTATACCTGATTGATTTGTCCAAGTATTTTGTTACCTTGTGACAAATTGAATTTCTAGGCTGGTATTTCTTCAATTAGTTCCCCACTGAGCATTTCATTACTTCAGTTTGATCAAGTGTCTCATCAGATTCGATCGGTCTTTATATTTGAGTTCTCTTTTCTTTATTTTTTTATTCTGTCATGCAACGAGATGAACTTGACATTTTTTTTTATTTAATTTTTTTTTTCAAACGCTTGGATCTTCTCGCCTATTAAGGTGAATCTAAAACCCCCTTTTAGCACTGTTTAGCTTCTCTTTGATCCATCCTTAAGCATTCCTTACTAACACTCATATCCTTCCTTGGTGGTGTACTGACATTTAGTTACCATTTAACAACTAAATTCTGAGCCAAGAATCTATCCAATTGATTTTATTTTAAGTATCTCATTACCCAGTCTAACCAAGTATCTTTATTAAGCTGGTCACTTCTAGATCTGATCAGTTACCTTATTGAGTTGATCACTTTAGATCTGATCAGTTATCTTTATCGAACTAATATCCTTTGGACCGATCAGTTATCTCATTATATTGACCACTCTGTGACTGATCAGTTATATCCGTTATGGTCGGTGGTTCCAATTGGTTTTTACGTTAATTCGCTTGAGTCACTCTCGATCAATCTCGTCGTTTGTCAAGTAGTCTTTTTTTTTTACCTAAGCTGGATATTTCATTTAACTTTATTGAACCAAGTGTCATTTTGACTGGTTTTAAGTCTGAGTAACCCATTGACTTAGTTAACTGGTTTGTTCGAGTACCTGATTAACCAGTAGCAAACAATGTTCTTAACAAAGTTTTTTTTATATTGGTTTTATACTAAGCATCTACTTACCTCAGTCCAATCCGAAATTTTATTACGCTGATTAGTTTTGTGGCCAATCAGTTATCTTGTTAAACTGATCGCTTTGATTCAATCAGTTATCTTATTGGCTGATCCTTTTTATCTGATCAATTATCTTATTAGAAGACCGTTTTTTATCTTGATCAACTATCTTATTAGCTGACCATCTTTGATCTTGATCAACTATCTTACTAGTCGTGGTCATATTTAATCAGATCAATTATCTTATTAACAGATCATTTTTGACCCGATCAGTTACCTCAATAACTAACTGAAATTGGTCTGACCTGATCAGTTTTCTTATTAAACGACCTCGCTTGCTTGATCTATTCACGATCAATCTTAATATTTACCAAGTAGTGTTCTTCAGGACCATTTTCATGGTATCTAATTTATAGATGTTTGTCTTTTATCTGTCAACTAAGTCACTGGGACGTCTCCTAGTAGTCTATTGTTCAAAATTCGTTACAACGAGGGTAACTTATATTTTACTAACTTTACAGAATATGATGGAGTTTGCATTGACAACTATTTCAAGTACAAATATTTTATTCTTCATTCAACTCTTAACGCATCCCATTAGGTACCTGTGACCTAAAGGCGCTCTAACAGTGCTTTAATGCACCTAGTTAGTTTCAATGAGTATGCGTTGTCTTTGCTATTTTTGCTTTCGGCCTCCTCACTAGGCCCACCAGCACCCTTTGCCTAAGAAAACTCAAGTGTTCAAACATGCCTCTGTGTGGCGGGGACAAATTTCGAACACTTTTACTTGGATTTTATTTGGTGAATTTCTCCTTAAATGGTCTTTTTGAGTTTTTGGACGTATACATGACTTGGTCCGATCTTTAACGTTTCTTTGAGTGTAGATACCTGTTTGAGTTGGCTCTATTTCTTTATACTAGGTATGTTTGTAACATTTGCACAAACAATAAACAAATATAAATGTTGAACATGAATAGTTAGATCCATACCTCGTAAAGTCTACGGTTGTTGTTCAAGATACATTACCCATGAATTCTTCAAGAAGGGTGATTTGTATGAAAAATGTACGGTATGCATTTTGCAAAATATGTGTGTTTGAAATAACTATCATGTAATTGATAATCACACTATGGCAACATATGTATGCATGGTATAACGTTAGGATAAATATACAAAGATACATTCATTGCATATCATATTAAAAGCATAGTATAGATGAATAAGGGTGAACAAAGTGTCTCACAATCTTTTACCTCCCCGTTATCGTTATTCGGTCAGGAAGTCTAGAGAATCTTGACCAATCTATGTTTTGGGAGTTTGTATCTCTGATGCAGAGTTATGACACCTCGAATATTGTCAATCATTCCGTAAGGTGATGATCTTTATGACCTTCCACGAACTGCAACAATCCATCTAATTCTTATTTTTCCAAGGAATGACTTAATTTTTGGTCGTGAGCAATCCTTTGATTAAACCGCTGAGATTGAGATGGTCTGTTGCTACTCGACTTTTTACATGTGTTGAGAGGTGGTGATTGATCTATAGGCTTTTGTCTTATACCCTCATTTCCGTTCTAGCCCATTTTTTTTATATATATACATATATCAGTTATCTTATTACACTGATTACTTTGCGAATCAATTATCTTATTACATTGATAAGTTATCTTTGATCTTAATCAACTATCTCGTTAGCTGACCAACTTTGGCCTGATCAATTATTTTAATGTACTGATCAACTTTGGACTGATTAGTTATCTTATTACACTGATCAATTTTAGACTGATCTTGATCAACTGTCTTAATAGCTGATCAACTTTGGCCCGATCAGATGTCTTATTACACTGATCAACTTTGGGCCGATATTGATCAACTATCTTATTAGCTTATCAACTTTGGCTCGATCAGATATCTTATTACACTGATCAACTTTAGACTGATTAGTTATATATATATATATATATATATATATATATATATATTATCCATCATCTGAATCACCGGGTTTCAGAACAGACTTTGCTAAAAGCTGCTATGCAACTATAATTTTTTTTAACGTAACATGCTCCTTTGCTGTATTGTGCTACCCCATAGCCCCCTAGCAGTTGTTAAAGTAGGTTTTATTCAAACGAAGTTCTTTTAACATAGTATCCTTTTTTCCTCCTTTTTTTAATGCTTTACTGAGTAGCCGGTTAGGGTATCCGACAGAATGGTAAGTTGAAATATATGCAATGGTCGAATACCTTTGGTGAATCGACCAGTTCTGATGAGCTGAGTAGTTCCACCGATTTGAACAGCTATGGCAAACCAACTGCGATAACACTCAGGTTTTGTTGCTTCATTTGCCGGTTGTCTGTGGCGAAATTATTTCTAAATAAACTTGGTGAGGCCGTGGAAGTGAAATATTATCAACTCTTAATTGTTGCACATGATTGAGTAATTATATTGCCATCCATTTGAGCGACATGGAGTCAGTGTGAGGTTTCTGTGATGCCATTTTATGCTTTCGACGGTCGATTGCTCATTGTTTAGTTGATGTTTGCTTTGATACGATCACTGTTTGGATTCTTCATCTACATGTTAAACCTGGAAAGTCTGTGGGAAGCTATCTTTTCTATGTTGAATCTAATGAACCACTCACGACTCCAAAGTTTAGTTGCTAAGATTGTAAATTTTTTCAGTTGTTTTCGGTTCAGCTGATAACAGATAGCTTATTCGACTTAACCAACAATCAAATTGTGATGTTTTCTACAATCATGGGTCCGGTTTTCAACGCTCATCGAAGTAAACTTTTCTTTAAGTGCATCTTGCATTTTTTTTACCAAACTCTAGTTGCAAATTTGCTTGCTTGCGTATCTCTTGGGGCTAATACAACAGATAATCTGCCCCCTAGTACCCTTGTTCTTTTTATCAGGCTGGCTAGTATCTTTGTGTTTTGTCTGTTATGTTTTAGTCGCCAGGATGATCTTGATTTTTATAGATGTGACTAATTGTAATAACTCCATTAAGATCTGACCTCTCATATTTGTTGATCTTTTTTCATTGACCATGATGTCTTTTTTTTTTTACCGGAATCTTTGATGAATCAGATTTCATCTTTGGCCGATAAGAAACTTTAGTCAATCAGATGCTCTTTCACCGACTGGATTTTATCTTTAGCTGATCAAGAACTCTAATCGACTAGATTCTATCTTTAGTAGACCATAATTATGGTCGACCAGAATCTTTGGCCGAATAGGTTCTATCTTTGACAGCCGATAATGTGGTGTCATCTGGTAATTGACTAACACAGTTACGGTTTGGAGGTTTGTCAACCTTTCTGATCAAGATGCTTTTGGAAAGCAACATTATCTGAGTCAAACTTGATAAACCTTTCACTATAAAAATTCTCAACAAATTGTTAGTTAAAGAAAAACATTTAATGATCGTTTTTTGGAGTGACCTTTACTCGGGTACTTTTTTTTTCCTTAAACATATGTCGGGCTCCATTTACAGTTCTAGAGTATATATAATAAGATATTCATGCTCAGGTAATAAAAGATAATGGTAAGTTATAAACGATTTTTATTCGCACATCATATTAGCGAAAGAGGAAATCCGTTATGTTAATAGGAGAGATCAAACCCGGATTACTTGTTAGCAATGTGAGGCCAATGCTACTCTTCTATCTCTGATTGGGTCACCGAGGTTATATGGTCTCTTATTTTTTGAAATCAATAAGCGCATCAAGATGAAATTCGATTTCAACGTGCCGAGGTAAGACTCAATACCTGAGCTAGTGTTTTCAACTTATTTTCCATACCAAGCATTTGAGTAGTGTGCACACAAGTAATAATGAGACCAAATATTTGGAAGCGATTAACGCATACATGATACTAATAATGGTTAGTGTTAAAATTCGACACCTATAAGTCTATGATAGATAACATGCGTGTAAGATCCATAAAGGTTGTCAGACATACCAATTAAGCATGCATTATATGTTCATAGACTTGTGCATGCATATTATGCATTGCGTATGAGAGAAACACACATAGATTGTGTATCAGCAAATTTATGGTACTTTTAAAAATTAAATAAATGTCATGCCATTCTACTAAACTATCGATTGAGATACAATATGATGTTAATAAATAACATAACAAATAAGCGAAAACGTACCTCCGTGTCCAGATGATTTTGACATTGTCATTAAACACTTTCGGAAGTGCTTCTTATCAAGGTCAAAGTTTTGATTTATTCATTAAATAACACTTATTCGAAAGATATTATGAAAGACTATAATTATTTTCAAGCAATATATACATAACAGATCATAACATTGTTAACTACATTGAATAAGTTTTATCGCTATATTTATATAATTTAAATGTTTGCCCAAAACAATTATATGCTATATAAGCAATGTATATCGTGAGTGTAGTAGTTTTTGTTAGACAATATATATTCAATCATTATAAATAAATATGTATTCTATATCTGTGTAATTATTAATGAAATCATAAAATTAAACTTATGTGTAAATTGGCTTACCTCTGCCACTTACCGAACTTGGAGTCTAGTCATTTTATTCTTGGATCCTTCGTAGTTGAATTGACGAAGAGTCGAGTGAGTTTAATTGAGAATTGACATTGGGTGTTCTATACCAATATGGGCTCGATTTCTGACACCTGTCAAGGTAAACTTGTCCTCAGACCCCTATTTACACCGAATCACAATGTCCTGGAGAACGTCAAGTATTCCTCGAAATGAAATGCTTTACGAATCACACATCTATGGAAATCTCTATGTGTCTAGTTTACATCAAAATTTATGGCTCGTGATTTTGTGCACTTTAGTGAAAATTATCTCTATTTTAGCATCAGGTTGTTGAGATATAAAATCTTCAGCGAATCACTTTCATCAATCTTTTAGGGGCTATACATTCTTTCACAAGGTTATCTAGATTATGAACCATATATTTCCAGAAAGCTCTAGATGTCTAGTTTTCAACGGTTTTATGGATTGTGATTTCAACTTATGTGAGGGAGATATAACCGATTTAGTGTTCATTGGTCATATTAGAAATCTGTCCGTGATATGTTTTTCTTCAATATTGCGGGAGCCACCAAAAAATGATAAGATCAAACTAGGCTACGAACCATATATTCTTGGAAATATTTGGATGTCTAGTTTCCAAAAGTTATTACGGTTTAAAAATCCGAGTTTCGTGGAGGAAGATATGACTGCTTTAGTGATCAATGGCCAGATCAGGAAATCCTCTGCGAGTTACTTGCTTTAGTGTTGCGGGGGCCACCAAAACTTGTATGAACCAAAATAGGTTACGAACCATATATGCTTGGAAAGGTCTGGAGGTCTAGTCTTTGGTGGTTTTTACGGTTTATAATTTTAAGTTTTGTATAGGGAGTTATACTCACTTTAGTGCCTGAAGGTCAGAAGTTCCGCAACTTGCGATGATTTTTGTATTGTAAGTTGTCAGAATGGGAAAACAATTCCTCAGAAAGATTATGGACACCTTGAAGCTTTGTGAGAACTACTATTTCAATATCCTACCTCTGAATTTTGTCACGGTCGTGCCTCCTACTGTGGGCACTGCTTCTGATCCACCCCATAGAGTTTCCAAACGTCATTTGCTGAGGTGTTTCAGATGTATGATCCATAATGAAATTCTTTTTGTAGTCTGTTCATGAGGGTTCCTCGAAGCTGAGTTCTTGCCCCTTCTTCTAGCACCAGTTATTGACGGTGATTTTTGGATCGTTGAAAATTCAACCGCCAAACATTAACACGTAGGTAGATCGAAGCTTTAATTTGTCTAAGGTAGAATAATTAAAGCCTATTTCTCCACGTAAATGTGATATGATTTGTTCGTATTTGTGAATGATAATGTAGAAAAATAGAAAATAAAGATAAATCAAGCATAACACATATTTCACGTGGTAAAACCTCAAGATTGGAAAACATCCACGGTTGCCGGAGACGGTAAGAAGAAATCCACTATGGATAGAATGATTATACACTCAATCTCTCATTCTCTCTTACTGTTGTTATGCTTTTTTCTTATACATAAATAGATAGATAGATCGATTGATTGATCCTAAGATCCCTCGATATCTAGATCTCTTCGTAGGTGGATCAGATTGAACCCCTTTACACAATGAGATTATGAGTCTATTTATATGTGCATATAACCCTAATCCTTGTTGTACAAGTAAGGAAATGTTGTGGTGTTTAATTAGGACTTGTTACTTGATGAAGTCGTATTTAACTTCTTTCCTGTTTCGGACATCTTTTGCATTAAATTAGATTCTTTGTAGGATTCTAGTTAAGGAGTCCATTTATGACTTATTTCCTGATTGTTGTGCAATCTTCTAAAAGAATAGAGTTATTGTATGATTTGGACTCTCTGATATGTAGGAGGAAATAATAATATTTCCTTATCGGAATGTTGTTCTAGATTCCTTGCTTGTGTAAGATTATTCTTCTTCGTATTTGAGTAGTAGTTGAATTTGTGTTACTATCTTGACTGAGCATCTCTTGACCAATCGTTTCCCAACCTAACTAGGTCCTCTTTCTCCGATCGGTTTTCCTACCCGATCTGGTTTATACCTATCTTTGCCAATCGGTTTAGTTTGACCATCCCGTCCAGTAACATCAACCTTGACTTGGGCGAATGTTAACTGATTGCGAATGTTAACTGGTTGACTTTCCCGACCGTGCTTATTTTATCAGATCGGTTCACCCGATAGCTTAGGACTGTCTTTCTTCCTAATGACCTAGTTGTAGGTGAAAAAACGGTTCAAAACGCAACAGAAGCGTGAGAAAAACAAAAATTAGGATTCGCATATAAATAAAAAATTTCCCTTTTAATAAAAAGAACCTTAACCCTAGATTAATTGTTGTACATAAAAAGTATTGTACATTTTTTTTTCTCGTAATGATTGAATTAGCGTCGAATTGAATCCGTAAGATCTTCCAATCCAATCACGATGTGAATCACCTAGGAGTGTGGGCTCCCTTTCTT
Organism: Dipteronia dyeriana; assembly: GCA_032871835.1. Taxonomy (NCBI): domain Eukaryota; kingdom Viridiplantae; phylum Streptophyta; class Magnoliopsida; order Sapindales; family Sapindaceae; genus Dipteronia; species Dipteronia dyeriana. The sequence goes on from CM065299.1 coordinate 75,752,924, forward strand.
TAAATTGTATGCCTGAGGATGGAAACAAACAAAATCTTCTTCTTTGTTAGTCACAATACTCCTCCAAGAAAAAAAACCAAGAACGTTCGGTCACTTGTGAATTATCAATCAATTTGATTGAAACTCGCATAAACCTTGATTCGATGTTGTACACAAAACCTTTTTGATGCAAAGAATACTAGTGTACTATTGAAAACAAAACCGTTCCCTCTTTTGATGCAAAGTTTTTTTTTTAATAACAATAAAAAACAACTTCTCATCCCCAAAAATTCATGCTTGGACGAAATTTACAAGTATCTATATATATAGGAAACCAAATCCTCTCCTAAGAAGGATTTACTTGGTGGTTAAGAATCCTATCCTTAGGATGATTTACTTGATGGTTAAGAATCGTTTTCCAAAAGGAATTCTTTCCTACACCAAGACTCCTAATCTAATTCAATAGTGTATTTGTAACCATATTAAAGACTTCCTAATTTGATTAGATAAATAATTCCTTTTATTTATCTACTTATCAAATATAGTCTTTGATATTAATTAAACTACCAACAATAGTATAATATTAGGAGACCATCTCCTAATAGAAAAAGATTTTGACTTTTAATTAAATAATTAATTAATCAACAAATTAATTAATTTTCATTTAATTAAATAATAAAATAAAAAATAATATATTTAAGCTATTCTTAATAGTTTTTGCCGTCCACACCGTATATAAGAGCCATATATTATTTTTCTTATTTTATTAAATCCATTGGACCTTAATAAAAAATCCACATGTGAACTAGACCTATTCTTACAAAAATAAACAAGTTCTCATGCCTTATTACAATTCTAGATGGATCCTTATTGGTCCGGTAGAATATATCAAGTGATCCATGTAAGTTCGTGTGGACTGGGGATCTTGGCGGGCTATCTAAATTTAAACTCCAATAGACACAACCCAATCACAATCAACAAATGATTCACTTAGGTCCGATCTATTTAATTTTAGTTCATTCTACTAAAGAAATAAAATTGAACTCTTAAATAAAGATAGAATAAGTTGATGTTACTCACTCATACCCTAGACAACCTTATTGGAGAAAGTGTATCCTCGTGAAGAATACCGGTAATCGCCAAGAGCTCATAGACCACCTATAGCTCTCCAAGTTATCATATTTACTCATATGACCACATTTTGAACTTGGATATTTTGACTTGTCCAGAAGCCATGTTTCAATGGACACTATTGAAAACTTAACGTTAAGATTTAATATCCAGTACCTCAAAATATCCATATGATGGTATTCTACTCTCATTTAATAAATGGAGCCACGATTTCTATATCTATAAATAAAGCCCTCTATTAATTAACAAATGAATACCACCAAACTATCGAGGATAGACTATGCTATATAATCGTATTCATTGATAGCTCAAATGATAACACTTGCAACCATAAGTCCATCATTTATCTCAGGATTGAGATAGACTCTCTGATTGTCTTCAAATAATTTTTTTTATCTATTGACGGTTCTAGATAAAGTATTTCATTGTGATCCTATTCAATGCACCCAGTGCACTAGATTCCTTTGCCTAAAGACACCACACTTTGATGATTTTAGACTCATCATAACACATTTGATCTCACTCAAATGCTAGCAAAAGAATCTACAACTTTGACAAAATAAAGGCGTCCAACCCTTTATCTTAAGTTGTGAATATTATTCAAGACTAACTAAAGAATTGTGTATACCTTATACATATCTAGATGTATGAACAATTCTTCTTTTCTCATAGTCTTTTGACCTTATGATTATTTACTTTTGACAATTATAATAATTAAACTATAAATGCTATAAAATTTGTTAAAATAGAAATCACTTTATTAATATGAAAAGATTGTCAAATACATTATTATACTCTTGCTATCGAGCATAATCCTAACAATCTCCCACTTGCTCTATAGCAAATGTGTCATATCTCTCATCCCCATGTCTTTAGATGCCCATCAAAACTCTTTTGTGGAAGAGCCTTTGTAAAGGGATCCGCTAGATTTTTTACTGACACGATCTTGGTAATCGTCACGTCACCCCTATACACAATTTCCCTCAGAAGGTGATACTTTATTTCAATGTGTTTCCCTCTCTTATGACTTCTTGGTTCTCTCGAATTAGCCACTGCTCCATTATTGTCACAATAGATAGTGATATGCCTATTCGCATCAGGAACCACTTCCAAGTCAACCAGGAATTGACGGAGCCAGACAACCTCTTTAGCAGCCTCGCATACGGCAACATACTCGGCTTCCATTGTGGAATCGGCAATACAAGATTGCTTGATACTCCTCCATATGACTGCCCCTCCTCCAATAGTAAACACAGATCCTGATGTTGATCTTCTGGAGTCAGAATCTAATTGAAAATCAGAATCTGTATACCCAACGGGAATTAAATCCCCTCCAGAGTATATAAGCATATAATCTCTCGTTCTCCTAAGATACTTGAAAATATGCTTGACTGCCGTCCAGTGATCAAAACCAGGCTTCGATTGAAACCTGCTAACTATGCCCACAACAGAACAAATATCTGGTCTAGTACAGAGCATTGCATACATGAGACGTCCTACTGCCGAATCATATGGAATCCTACTCATGAATTGCTCTTCATGCTCATTCTTAGGAACTTGTTCCTTAGAAAGTTTGATTCCATGTCTAAAAGGTAACATACCTTTTTTGGAATCTTGCACTGAAAACAAAGACAAGATTTGATCTATGTATGAAGCTTAGGATAATGCAATCGTTCTATTCTTTCTAACCCTTATGACTTGGATACCAAGAATATAACTTGTTTCTCCTAAGTCCTTCATATCAAATTGATTTGCTAACCATTCTTTTATTGATGTCAATACACCTACATCGTTTCCGATGAGTAGTATATCATCAACGTAAAGAACTAGGAAAACCAACTTGTCGGCTTTAATCCTTTTTTTTACACAAGGTTCATCAAGGTTTTGAATAAATCCAAAACTTTTTACGGCTTGATCGAACCTTATGTTCCAGGATCTGGATGCTTGCTTCAATCCATATATGATCTTTGCAACTTGCTTCAATCCATATATGGATCTTTGCAACTTGCATACCCTTTCCTCTTGGTCCTTTTCAATGAATCCTTCTGGTTGCATCATGTAGATGCATTCGTCAAGACTTCCATTAAGGAAAGCTATCTTGACGTCCATTTGCCAAATCTCTAGGTCTAGAGATGTCGCAATGGATAAAAGTATCCCAATGGATTTAAGCATGGCCACAGGAGAGAAGGTTTCTTCATAATCGATACCTTCCTTCTGTGTATAACCTTTAGCTACCAATCTAGCTTTAAAGGTTTCCACCATACCATCCAATCCTCTTTTCCTTTTGTATACCCACCTGCGCCCGATGGGTTTTATCCCTTCAGGCAAGTCTACAAGGGACCAGACTTTGTTTTTGAACATAGATTCAATTTCGGATTGCATTGCCTTTTGCCAATGGCCACAATCAACATCTTCTATTGCTTCCTTGTATGTATAGGGATCATAGTCGTCCGGAAGATTCTCTACAAATTCTCCTAGACCATTGTATTTCTCGGGTTGTCTAACAACCCTCCCACTACGACGAGGTATGGTAGATTGTTGATTTTGTGTTGGTATGGAACTTACAATTGGGCTTGGTTGCAAAAACTCTTATGGAATTGTATCTCCTAAAAGCTCATTTAGGACAATTCTACTTTTAGACACAAAATTATTCATATAGTCCTCATCTAGAAATTTAGCATTTGTCGAAACAAATACTTTAAGATATGAAGGACTATAAAAATAATATACTTTTGTTCCTTTTGGTACCCTACAAATATGCATGTTTCAGAACGAGACTCCATCTTTTCTGTCTTTCCTTTTAACACGTGCGCAGGACATCCAATTATCATTAAGTGTTGTAAACTAGGCTTTCGCCCGTTGGAACCCCGTTCACCCGGTCAAGCAGCGGAACTAGGTTTATAAATTTTTATACATATCATAATCTGTATTTGGGACCAGTGAACTTGGAATCGTAATTATTTTTTGGAACTAATACATACAATATGTATATACAGGAAATTGTAATCAACAAAAATCAGAAGAACATACCAACGTTTGGAGACTCCTTCACTTTAAGTTATGCTCATGTTTGAACCACTCGATCTTCCTCGCTATCTCCCGGGACTGGTAACTGCGTGTGGGGGCGTCAAGGTCTCAGGAACTTGAATGAAGTATGTAGAGAGAATTAAAGATACTCTTTCTTCTATGTTCACAAACTAGAACAACTCTAGTTTATAAAAATATTGCCAATATTTTTTAACAATATATATATATATATATATATATGTATATATATTTATTTTTTTTGTTTGCACCGAACAGTGCGCGAACATATACACATATATATATAAAAACTCTTTTTGACTTCTTTGTTCACCTGATGCATGCCTTTTCTTTCCACAAAACTAAAATATGCTTTTTTTTACGCCTCCACTTACGTTTTATATATATATATATATATATATATATATATATATTATTCTTGTTTGTATCCTATACAAACACTTATATATGTGCACACACCAATTTGAATCCAATGCAATCTCTGGTGTTATAATTGATATATATCTTTTAATTATCCTTTTCAGATATATCTAATAAATTAAAAGTGATAATAAGTATTTTAAATTTAAACTTAAATTCAAATACTTAGATAAATGATTTATTAAAATAAAATAATCATATTATTTTATCTTCACCTAAATCCATATATCAACTAACACCCTCCATATTAATAGTTAATTAATAATTCATAATTATCAATATAATTAAATAATCTAATTATTTAATTAAAATAATCATTATCATTCATTAATTAAATAATCTCATTATTCAAATAATTCCTGAATAAATATGTGTCACTTTAGTAACACAATTAATTGGACAATCCAATTAATTAACCCTGACCCTTGTTACCTAAATCGATCGGGCTAGCAAGGGGACCTAATGGACCCACAGTATTTTGAGCTCCAATAATCATCGGAATCATTAATTAAACTCTTTAATTAATATTCCTTGATTATTAACTCCGGTGTTATTCCACTAAAAACCCGAAGCTGCACTCTCTCAACTGTAGACGCTTTTACACAGACCGATACAACTCGGCGTCCATCGATATAGCTATTACATATGGTGTGATCCTCCACAGTAGTTTATAATTAGAGCTAGGCAATAATGTCCGTTATACCCCTCTAATTACATATATCCTTTAAGTACCGTTGATTCTATAATGAACAATAAATCCTATTTCCTTACGGAACTAGGAGAGCGCTCATATTGTCCAAGCCAATCCTTAAGGGAACTACCGTCTACTTCTCACAAGAAGGAGTGGATTCCACTATTGTGTACAAACTTCCTAGCCACAAGCGAAACCGTAATCCCAACATACGGAGCATATTGATCTGGAACTGCATCCGACATCATCCATGGTATATCAAAAACCACGATCTAACCTGAAGGAGTCGATAAGACAAACAGGATTAACATCACCCACATATAGCCATCAATAGTTGATATATATGAATCTCATCGGTAAACAGATCTTGGTGAGAGATTCATATAGATCATGACCCAGTCCTATATGATCACATCATACAAGGTGCCTCAATTCCCACATCTCATATGAATGATTCAGGATAGAATCATCGTACATTACGGAATTGACCGCAACTATAGATTAACAACAAATAAAGTACCCAACTTTATTTGCTATCTATGGGCTCTTTAGATTGCACGTCTCTTGCTGTATCCATCCGTATATAACACTCATATACACAGTTCGAGATTACATTCGGCAACTTGGATGTTAAATATATGCACATGTTTATAAAATAAATAACATAACAAGAATGAATTGAACTTTTCTTTTTATTTATTTCATAAATCCATTTACAATTTACATCTTTAGAGCATAAACATCTTTTGCATTGAATTAGATTCTTTGTAGGATTCTAGTTGAGGAGTCCCAACCTAACCAGGTCCTCTTTCCCCGATCGGTTTTGCTACCCGATCGGGTTTATACGTATCTTGGTCGATCGATTTAGTTTGACCGTCCCGTCCAGTAACATCACCTTTGACTTAGGCGAATGTTAACCGGTTGACTTTCTCGACCGTGCTTATTTTATCAGATCGGTTCACCCGACCACTCGCTAATTACTTAGGGCTGTTTTTCTTCTCTAATGACCTGGTCGCCATATATTCCAGATTATCCGCTTTCTTTGCTGACATGTCATACTACCAAAAATCCCTACAACAATAAGTCATAATAATAGATTGACTATTTTAATTAAATAAAGTAAAATTTAAGATTGTATGGTTTATTGATTGGATGTGTTAAATATATCAAACTAAAACTATTTAAAATAATAATAATCCAAAATAATAGTAGATAATTTAATATTAACAAGAAACTGAATTGTTTTGTTTTAGAAGAAATGAAAATTTGATAAAAGAATTGAAAAAGATAACAAAATAAGAAAAACAATCACAAGATAAATTTGAATTAAAAAAGGGGTCAAAAAATTATTGGCACTATTTGAGGGGGGTGTTGTGCAAATATCACCACTTTACTAATGTATGTTTAAAAAGCACAATTTAACGCGTTCAGACGTAAATATCCCGAAATATTAAAACAGTGAGGAATTTGTCGTTTTCAAAGTCAGAGAGATGCAACAGTCAAACCGACAGGAAACTAATCGACGGTGAAGTGGCCGGAAGAGCTGCGATTGAGAAAGGTAAGATAATTTTTTTTTTCAATGTTTTTGTTGTTGTTAACTTGCATTACATGTTAGAATTGAGTTTTGTTGATAGGAATTGTAGAAACCGGTTAAAATAGATATGTGAGAATAGTTGTGGTTTAGGTTAGGGTTTTTAATTTGGTTGAATATCAGTTGAGGAAGATGAAATATGGGTTATCGAGACTTTATGTAAGAGAATCGAGCTTATTTGTTCAGTCGAGCTTTTATTTTCATGAAAATTTGGTTTGAGTAAGTCGAGCTTTTTTTGAATTGGATCGAGTCATTTTGAAAGGGATCGAGCTTTTTTGAAAGGAATCGAGCTTTTTAGAAAAGGAATAGAGCTTTTTCAATAGGGTTTTTTTTTGAATTGGATCGAGCCTTTTTGAAAGAGATCGAGCTTTTTTGAAAATGAACCGCTTTTTTGAAAGAGATCGAGCTTTTTTAAAAAGGATCCGAGCTTTTTCCAATAGGTTCGAGCTTTTTTTGAATTGAATCGAGCGTTTTTAAAAGGGATCGAACTTTTTTTTAAAAGGGATCGAGCTTTTTTGAAAGGGATCGAGTTTTTTTGAAAAGGATTCGAGCTTTTTTCAATAGGTTTGAGCTTTTTTTTCATTGGATCTAGCTTTTTCATCATGACATCGAGGTTTTTTTAATTAAATATAGTTTTTCTTACATAGGATCGAGCTTATTTGTTCATAGGATCGAGTTTTTTTTTCTAATTTTTCGTGCAATAGTTAGGTTTTGGTGGGTCGAGCTTTTTTTATATATAAGGGTTCGAGCGTTTTCTGAATAGGATCGAGCTTTTTTGAAAAGGATCGAGTTTTTTTTACATTGGATCGAGCTTTATCACCATGGGATCGAGTTTTTTTTACATAAGATAGAGCTGTTTTTACATAGGATCGAGCTATTTTGTTATGGGATTGAGCATTTTTTCATAGGATCGAGTTTTTTTTAAAAGGCTCGAGCTTTTTTGTCCTTGGATCGAGCTTTTTTTCTCTTGGATCGAGCTTTTGTGTTATGGGATCGAGCATTTTTGTCATAGGATCGAACTTTTTTTGAAAAGGGTTAAGCTTTTTTCTCCTGGAATCGAGCCTTTTTGTTTTAGGACCGAGCTATTTTGACATTGGATCGAGAATTTTAATTTTGGTTACGAAATCTGTTCTGTCTAATGATGTTGTATTTCTGTTACATTGCATATGAGAAATAGGTTGAGGGATTCGCTTAAAACTGCAGAAGGAGACTGGTACGAGGGTAAATTGACTCGACACAACCATTTTGATGCCCTTGGCCATATAGATGACGTGCTGAACCATGTCCCTGTAGAATTTACAAATGAAGATCGGCGTCGGTTCATGGCGTCATGTTTTGAGCATTTTCTAACGATGCATCGGGAGATGAAGTTTTCGGGTGGTATTATCCATCGGTTGCTTTTGAGGGAGCTGCATCATAATGGCCCAACAGATGAGATGCAGTTCATGTTAGGGAACCAGTCGGTGAGGTTTCAGAAGGTGGAATTTTACCTGATCACCGGACTACGGTTTGGAGTTGTACCAAACACGACCAAGTATGCAGCAATGGAGAATGGCATACATGAGCGGTACTTTCCTTGAGCCGATGAAGTGTAGTTGGAGAAGATTAGGGGTGTTGTCACCGGCGTAGAGTTCGGAAAGGCGTACGATGCTGTCAAGCTCTGCCTCTTATATATGTTGAACTGGATACTGATCGGGGTGGATGAGAGATTCAAGATTCCAGTTTGGCAGTTTCAGCTGGTTGAGGATCTCGATGCGTTCGATGCGTTCTCTTGGGGTGCCCACATGTACATGCATTCTATTTACTCATTCAAGCATGCGCTTGACGGGCGACGAGACTGGTTCTAGCTACGCCAGCAGTAAAAGGGCACTGACATACACATGGTGGATACCTACAACATATACGGTCTATCTCATGCCCTATTGGTAAGAACTTCTAACTACAAATTGTACTTTATTGTTGGTGTCCAAAATATTATGGATACTTATCGTACTTATCTTTGATACAGATATTTGCTTTAGAGGTGATCCCTGATTTGGCCAAAGAGGTCGGTGCCCGGAGGGTTACTGATCTGACTCCTAGTATTTTGAAGTAGGAGTTGACCAAACAACCGAGAGGGAAGAAGCTGACAAAGATTTTCAATGCCAGGGTATGTATTTATTTTGTTAATGTTTTTATTAGTTAGTATTTATACAATTACATTGTTGTAACTAATATTTTAGATGTTTGCGAGGAAAGAACTGGTGCCAACACCAGTTGAGAGACAGGCACCGTACTATGCCTGGCTAGACGAGGGGGGGAACCTATATGTAGAAGATGACATGGATGATATGCCGCCTCTGGTCCCTGATCATACTACCTTAGGCGGGATCAGTGGTACAGAGGGTGGGGGTTTAACAGACAGGCCCAATGACAGTGAGGGATATGAGACAGACCCTAAACGAGAAAGGCATAGGCATAGACGGCTTCGGTTTTCCACCCCCGGACATGGTACATCTGCTGGGGATTCCCGTGGGGGCGTTGGACATGATGGAGAGGTAAGTTGAAAACAAAGTTTAGTGTTTTTTATTAACACGTGGTAATAGTTTTTTACTAACAATGTAGACATGATTTCAAGCTCCGTGGGCAGATATGTTGAACGATGTGCGTGAAGCCCTCTGGAAGAGTGAGGAGGATCGACATCGTCAACACTTGGAGTTGTTGGATATGATCCGGAAGAGGGATGAGGATCGTCAGTAGCAACACCGATTATTACTAGATATGATCTGAGGGCTTTAAGGGTCGACCATGCGTACACACTGGGATGAACCCCCACCTCCTGATCCAGAATTTAGTCTCGGAGGGTCGAAAATAGGTATACGGGGGGGGGGGGGGGGGGGGGGGGGGGGATAGACATGACAGCTCCATGTAGTCAGGACCCGCAGACCAAGGGGGTAGGTCCGGAGAGGCAACCTCAGTTGTATACCAGCAATAGTAGGCTTGGTTCACGTACAACAATCGGGTCGGACCTCCCAACTATCCTATCTGGGTCTACCCAGACTTATTGGTCCCCCCACCTCCTAACACATCGATCCCCCACCTCCCAGCACATCGATCCCCCACCTCTCAGCACATCGATTCAGCCACATCGGTGTTCTCCCCTACCCAGCACATTTGTAGCTTTGGAGCGGTCCCCTCCCCTACCCAGAACGTCTGTTGCGTCAACGCGGTCCCCTCCCCCACCCAACACGTCTGTGGCATCGACATGGTCCCCTCCTCCACCCATCACGTCTGTGGCGTCGGAGCGGTCCCCTCCCCCGGCCATTACATCGAAGCGTTTAGTTAAGCGCGGATGACAGTTGATGAGCCCTTACACAGATCCGTGTCGTCCAAAGAGGTTGAGGACATGGCCCGAGTCCGTGGAACACATTTTTGACCCCTACGAACTAGTAGAGGCTGACCAGCTTAAGACATACAAAGCCTTCAAGAGGAACATCAACGGGGAACTGTGAGTCCAACTTTTTATAATAAAAATGGTTGTATATTTAATGTTTATTCAAATTTACGTAAAGCTAAGCTAATTCAATCATTAAACAGACGTGATGTGGACGTACTGACACCAGTGGACGCGGGATGGTTCGTGCTTATGCAGTCCAACTTCATGGACTTGGAGGACACGGTACGTACTTACGTGATTTTCATATTAACGTTTGTGTAAGTAATGTTGTATTGTTAACAATTACGGTGGTTTTATTGTTTGTCAGCATATGGACGCATACCTCCATATTCTTCGCAAGCGTCAGCGAGGATTTCCCAATGTGTACAACCAGAGGATCAACGTGTTGGATACACAAATTTATGTAAGTTGTTACAAATTTTTGGAATCGAATCGCATTTTCTGGTTTTGTATTATTAATACGATATTGTCAATGCTTGTATGTATAGCCACTTATGTTGTACATGTGGGAGAGGATGATGCCTTGTGATTCGCACGGGGCTGTGACCATGGCAAGGTGGAATGTGTTATAGTCCCAATGGTTGGAAGAGGACCTTCTGATGGTCCATGGAGCAACCACGAGTGGAAACCGCCCATGGCACGAGGTTGACCTGGTAAGTGTTAAATGATGGAAATGATTTAAAAAATAAACTGTTCGTATATCCTGACCTAACACCGTATGCATACTATTACAGATCCTGATTCCGTGCATTATTGGGGGCCAACATTGGCTGGTGGTGACCGTCAACCTTAGTCTCGGGAAGATTGACATTTTTGACCACTGTATACAGGAAGTCCCTTATCATATTAGGCACCAGCAGGTCCGGCCATTACAGTGGTTTTTACCCTCCATGTTGAGTGACGCTGGGTTCCACTCTGCACGATGAGGTGGTCGTCGAGCGTTCCCTTGGGAAAATAAGCCCTTCTCTGTCAGCCTGGTGCCTACTTCTACAGTCCCCCAACAAAAAAAATTGTAAGACATTCTATTTCATTCACTTGCTTAGATATTCTTTATGAACGATTTCTAACGGTGTTTTATGTGTCGAATTACAGAGGTAACTGTGGTCCCCATACTTTGAGACTTATCGAGTACTTACTGGCGGGTCAAAGGCCTTTTGATTGGTCAGATGACGACATGGGGATCATTCGGGAGAAAATGGTTGTGAAGATTTTTTGTAACTCCAGGCCCGCCTAGTGATTGGTTGTATATTTCCATTGTTTATGTACAAAGACATGTAATTAATTCATGAATATTAATTCATTCATTATTCATTCATTAATATTAATTCATTCATTAATAACTAATTATTGCAATTTCAAATTATTACAATCTGATACAATTCCAAATATTTACAATGTGATCAAAACTTTGTCATTCATTCCCTATTATAATCAATGTTAGGGCACGTCTGTTTGTTGTGTCCAATTGAATGGCAGAAGCTACACTTGCGGCGGTATTCATCGGGAACACCTCTGCTTGTACCTTCATTAATCATAGGTGGATTAGAACATCTCCTGGAATTATACCCTGGTTGTCCACATCTTCTACAGGATTGTGTAGTTGTCCTCTCCGAAGACGAGACATGGCGACCCACGCTCGGGCGTCCTGCTTGTCTTCTGGAGTTTGGATTCAAAATCACCCTCTGAGCAATGTCAGATGGCATAATCCAAGTGAAAGGATGGCACACTAGCATAATAGGAACCGAGTACGCGTCTATAAGTGTTTGTCTCTTGTAGTAGTCCGAACACAAAGTTGTCAAGTCCAAGTTTCGCTCCCTGTAAAAACCATTGAAAACGATCAGTTTCATGTTTCAGTAATAATCACCTCACAGTACAACTTGAAAGTAATGTACCGTGCCACCGCAAGGGCATGAGAACATGGAAAATGATCCATTTGAAATTTGTTGTAAATACAAGTCTTCCGGGCTAAGTCAACAGTACACTGTTTTCCATACCGCTTGACCGAGAAAATATTCCAGTCTACTGGATTTACGGTCAAAAAACCACACTTCTCCACACTTCTCCACACTTTTTAAGAGCACAAGATGTGTTGCGTCGGTCAACTGATGACGCATGGTTTGTACAGCTCTATAGCGGTCGTAAAACCACCGTTGTAGCATATTCCTAATGAACTCAGCCAGAGTCAACATAGGCAATTAGCATGCAAATTTTAGGCATGAGTTTATGCATTTTGTAGCATTTGTCGTCATCACCCTGTACCTTCTTTCTGGGCAGTGTACACGGGACCACTTGTGTGGACCGGTATCAATTACATAATCATATGCATTCAGGTGCAAGTTTCTTAACTCTTCCATATACCGGTTATATTCAAACTCGGTGTATGCGCGGGCTGCTTTGTCCATTATTACAGCAACATCCTTCCTATGAAATCACTTTTTAATATTTTCACCAAAGTGCCAGCAACATATGGTATGGGTGGCATAAGAGAACACTTTAGAAATCTCTGCTTCAATGCTTGCATGTCTGTCGGAAATGAAAACTAGCTCATCAATATGACCTAGGGCACCCTTCAAGCAATCTAAAAACCATTCCCATGAAAGGTTATTTTCTGAGTCGCCGTACCCAAAAGCAATTGGATACACCTGTTCGTTCCCATCTTGTGATGTTGCAACAAACATTGTACCCCTGAATCGTCCCTTCAAATGGGTACCATCAACGACAATGACTGGATGCATACACGTCCGGAATCCTCTAAGTGAGGCACCATCGACATGAAGAAGTATAAAAATTTACCATCTTCGTCGCACTGTAAGTCAGTGATTGTGCCAGGATTTTGTTATTCCAAAACGTAACCAAATGATGGAAGCAGTTGGAAGGTTTCCTCATGCGTTCCATATGTCAGTGACAACGTATAATCGAGAGCGACGTGTGTCTTACTGTACATGATTTGGATTCCATACATTGATTTCATATCGGCGATTATGTCCTTCGAACGCATTAGTCGACCATCTTGTTGTTGAAGTCTAGGTGCAATAACTTCTCCAATTATAACTGCACTAGCTTGTCGGTGCCGGTGGTGAATTTCCTCTAACGGACAAGTGTGTTCGTTGACAAAACTTCTTACTTGAAAGTATGTGCCTTCATCTCTCCTCACCGCTCTTAACTTCCACGTACAATTTCTCATCAAACAAACTAGATGTAATGTTGTCTTATTGGACCTTTTCACATTCCACTCGAAGTTCTGCCGCATTGCAAAATGGCCTACTTGTCTCTTCAAATCCTTTTTCGTTGGAAAAAATTGCCCTTTATATATCATGCTTGTAGGTTCATCTTCAACCAAGTTCCTGCTTCCACCAATACCAAACGAGTATGATTATGCTCCTGGAATAACCCATGTTGTGGCATTATCAGAATCATCTGGAGTTACATTAGCCCTCCTCTCGGAGGTCCCAGCTATATCTGGTGCACTGGAACTAAATCTGTCTACATGTCTTACACATCTTTCCGTTTCGACAGGTTCTTCATCATCCTGATTGTCCTCTACATTTTCTACAGAATTGAAATTGCCATCATTATCCACTCATGATTCACCCCAACATTCAGTGATGTATTCTGCTCATTGTTGATGTCATTATAGATCTCATTGTATTGGTGGTTGTACTGTCTACCATTCATCTCAATTTGACAACCAAATACATTATCGAATTGAGGTCCAGGTATATTATCATGGGATGCTACTTCCGGTGGGACAACACATATGTTTTCCTGACCATCAATCCCACTTCTTTCTATGAACAACTGGTTGCTTCCGCTTGACGATCGAAATTGTGGTGTTATCACGATCAGGGATATCTTCACCAATGACACCTCCTGCAGGCCTCTCGATTAGACTAACACATACTTGAGGGATCACCCTATCTTCCCCTAGCATAAGCTGAACATCATCATTATTTCTTATAAATGTACGACATGTAGTCCTATGAACAATTGATGGAAACTGTAGATCAGCACTGTATTTGTTCTTATCAAACTTCACAATGGTTTGCAGGATCTACAACAGTTCGTCGTAACTCAAATTCTTTGACACATACAAACCTTGGTCATCAGAACCTAAATACCTCTGATTTCTGTCGGGTAATTGCTCTCATCGACCGTTGTAAGATATGACTATTCTCACCCTATCCGTTGTCCTGTCAAAACCATCATCAAAACCCATTATTAAGAAATAAATATTTAATATTAAATTTACAATTATAAAAGATTAAACAAAAATCAAAAGTGTAAGAGATGAAGCTTTTTTTTTAACTGATCGAGCTTTTTTTTGTACATGATCGAGCCGTTTTTGTATATGATCGAGCTTTTTCTAATGAGATCGAGCTTTTTTTGTTCAAGACCGAGCTCTATTTGTACATCATCGAGCTTTTTTTAATATGGCTCGAGCTTTTTTCAAATATGGCTCGAGCTTTTTTCAAATATGGCTCGACCTTTTTATTTTAGGGATTGGGTTTTTTTATGAGAAATCGAGCTTTTTTGTGCGGGATCGAGCTCTTTTTAATATTGCTCGAGTATTTTTTCATATGGCTCGAGCTTTTTTCAAATATGGCTCGACCTTTTTATTTTAAGGATTGAGCTTTTTTATGAGGAATTGAGCTTTTTTGTGAGGGATCAAGTTTTTTTTATATATGGGATCGAGCTATTTTTGTGAGGGATAGAACTTTTTTTGTCAAGGATATAGCTTTTTTTTAGGGATCGAGCTTTTTTTCTGATGGATCGAGCCTTTTTTTGAGGGATCGAACTTTTTTTTTTACGTATCCAGCATCTATTTTTTGGATCGAGCATTTATTTTATGGATCGAGTTTTTTTATAATTTGATCGAGCTTTTTTTAAATGCTTTCCAGCTTTTATGTCCAAGATTTTAAATTTGTTTGCACCACTACAACTCAACTCGGCCAACTATATATACAAAAAAATATGCATACATGTTCATTCATTATTTTTAAAAAGTTTACTACTCCCAGATATAAACATAAAAAAATTGAGACAACATGTTCATAAATGTTCATACAGTGTTATACCACACAGAAATACAAGAAAAAATAGAAATGAAGATCAGAAATATTAATTTACATTCTTATGCAATATCTGGAATGGAGCTCGTTTTCTGAAGAAAAAATGGAGTAGTTGATTGATTTTCAGACAACTTTTTTGGACGACAGCTTTTAAAGAATAAAAAATCGATTATTTAAGGGTAATTTCGGTAGCTCACCATAATAGATGTCTTTTAAACTTAACTTATTATAACGGTGACATCACTGCAAGGGACAAAAAAAAAGGTGACATTCCTCATTATTTCCAATTAAAAAAAGAAAAACATTAACTTGAGAGGGAATTGAACCCAGTTGATCATGCCTAGAAATAAACTTATTTTACCGATTATACTAAAGGGAACATGTGCAAGTGTGCAACTAGACATGACCCCGGTTCCAGTTCCGGTTTGGAACCGGCGGTTCCGGTTATGGAAGGAGCCAGAACCGGAACCGGAACCGTGGAACATAAGACATGTAATAATAAGAACTTGTAAATGAATTTTATTGTGTAAGGCCGTAACCCGAAATTAAAATTTAAAAAAATAATACTAAATACATAAATTGAAATAAATGTATAAAACTAAAAATTAAAAAAATTGGTCTTGCACTTAATTTGTACCAAAATTAAGTTGCCTACGTATCCTCCCGGACTCGGGGTTTAGAGGAATCAAAGACCACGTAGTTCTTTTACATTTTATTGTCTTTTACATATGTAATTTTGTAAGTCTGTAACTAATCGCTGCCATCCGTTCCGGTGCCGGTGGTGTGATCATCATCGAAGAAATCATAAATAACTTCTGGCTCCATTTCTTGTTGTCTATATCCAGTCTTTGTCCAATCATCAACACACACTTGGACTTGAATTGATTCTGGACACAAAAGCGACCGTCTTGTGTCCAAAATATTTCCACCCTCGCTAAACTCTTATTCCACAGCCACTGTAGAAACCGGTGTTGCAAGAATCTGTTTGGCTATTATAGACAAGATTGGGAAGTGCTTTTCATGTTCTCTCCACCAATGTAGAATATCAAATTTATCCACATCATCGTCTCCTATAAACTCAAAATTGGTACTATGATAAGTTTCTATCTCATCATACGAGATCGGACTTGATGAAGAAGAAGAAGAACCTCGCAATCTTTTGATCTTTTGGGATAAAAGTGCAGACCATGCCCCCAACACTCCAGAAGATCGAGTTTGGGAGACATTTTCATTTTGTGGAACACTAATGTTTAATGATGGACCATAAAATAATATCTTAATTGCAGCACAATAAATATTAATTTTTAATTGTATACCTAAACATTTATAATAAAGAGTTAAATAATCTGTCAATGCATCTAGTTTACAACGTGGGTCAAAACACAACGCAAGCAGGTAAATAGTTGGAAACTCTCTATAATAGTCTAACCATTTTTTTTTCATAGCTTCAATGCATGTCTATAATTGTATATCAGATGAACAGTCAGCAAATGCACCAGCAATATTATAACCCTCAATAATAAATAATTGAGTAGTAGGATAATAAATACCTGATAAATTGTTAGTAGCACTATTAAAAACTTTTAACAAATTATAAATTTTTGTACAAACATCCCAATGGTGTGCATAAAGATTGATTTGACTAACATTTTATTGCATAAAAGAAACTAATAAATCCCTATATTCATAATTTTCACAAAACAATTTATAAGTAGAGTTCCAATGTGTTGGAACATCACGAGAAAATCTAATGGGATGTCTACCTGCCTGTTAACAAAATCTTACCCATGCTTTCATAACATTAGGATGTTTCCACAAATATGAGAGGGCCTCTTTAATGGGTTTAATAAAAGATTGAAGAATTTCCAAACCTTTTTTAACGTATAAATTTAAAACATGGCAAGCACATCTTTGATGAAAAATTTTACTATTAAAATAAGGCTTGCATAATTCAATTAAAGCAGGAATAACTGCTGTATTATTAGAAGCATTATCAAAACCAATTTAAAAAATTTGCTTTCAATTTTATACTCTTCAAAAATGATTTTCATATTTTTATAAATATTATCAGCAGTATGTGCATCATCAAAAGCTCTAAATGCAAGAATTCTTTTTTGTATTGTCCATGTTTATCCATATAATGACAAGTTACACCTAAGTATGAATGCATTCGCCAATAGTCAGTCCATATATCAGCACATACGGAAACACGACCTATATAGTTCGCAAAATATTTTTTTTAAATCCTTTTTTCCTTTTTATAAATATCATACATTGTACGCGTGAGAGTGGTCCTAGGGACACGACATGCAGCAGGATTTAATGCTTTATGACAATATTTAATAAAACCAACTTTTTCACCAAAACTAAAAGGTAAATGTTCTACAGCTACCATCCTAGCTAATTCTTATCTATTAGCTTGATCACTATATTTAAATAATTGAGTGTCAGAGGTAGAAAACCTGGAAATTTGAGATTGTGCATTCCCCTTGGCAAGTTCTGCTGGATGACTGGTCGTAATATGCTTCCTATATGTGCCGTATCCTCCAGATTTAGTCCACTTGTATTCTTTAGGGCAGTAATTGCACACCGCCTAACATGTTCCATTCGGTTTCGTAACTTTATTCATTTTGAGAACGAATAGATCAGATTTGAGATGCTTCTTATCCTTCTCTGCCTGCTCTTCAAAATTTGGATCTGCAGCAAAATAGGGTATATTTTCTGATTGACTTTTCATATTACTAGGGCTAGGGCTAGGGCTAGGGGCGCTAGGCTGGCTAGAATTGGGTTCAGAAATTATTAAAGAGGGATTTGGATTGATTGGATAGTTTAGAGATTCAAGATAGGCTTGCCGTTGTAGGAACTCTTGGTAAGTGGTGTCATCAAAACCGATATTATCCTGTTGGACCGGATCCGGCTCCGACATACGACCCTTACCGGTCTTGGAAACGGAATGCCTTGGTGGAATATCTCTTACTCCACTTCCACTTCCACTTCCACTTCCACTTCCACTTGCCATCGAAAAAAATAATTTGTAAATAAACTCTTCAAAAAAATTAAGATAAAAATTGTTGACAAGGATTTTAAAATGATTTTAAAAAGATTTAAAAAAATAATAATTGTAATACACTAAATATAAACAAATAAATAATTGACTAATTGGAAGATAATTGAAGAGAATTAGGAGAATTGAGATTTGAGAGAGAGTTGAGACTTGAGAGAACAATTGTATGATAAGAAATGAATTAGGGGGGTATTTATAGGAAATAAAGAATTAAAGGGAAAAAGAAAGAAAAAATTAAAAAAAATTAAAAAAAATTTGAGCCGTTAGGCCCAACGGTCTTTTTTTTTTTAAAATAAAGGCCAGGAACCGGCGGTTCCTGAACCGGTACCGAACCGTCGGTTCCTTACCGGTTTTTCAAGAGAAGGAATCGGAACCGAATCGCGGACTCCCCGTTCCGGTTACGGTTCCGAAACCGATTCCCCTGTTACGGTTACGGTTACGGTTACGGTTACGGTTACGGTTACGGTTCCGGTTTATTTCATACAGTTACGGTTCGGTTCCACGGTTCAAACCGAACCGTGGTCAATCTCTATGTGCAACTTCTGTTAATTATTACCTATATTTTAAATATATAAAAAATCACTTTTTTTACAAAAAACTAAGATAGGACACGTACCCTTACCTGATCTCCACATGGGTCCATAGCATCCTTCTTTATAAAACAGTTAACGTTGAATTATTAAAATAAGGATAAGAAAAACATTTATTGTAGAATAAATGATTGGACTCCTTTTCTATAATCGGCCAAATTTTAGGTGCAGTTAGATGCAGCGTGTAATATACGCGAAAATCTGGTATGCATACGATCCAATACATACATCCATCAAATGGGTAAACCAATCGAGTTTTTCTACGATGTATGGTATCGGGTGCATGTACGTTTTTTTCCCAACTGAGATGTTTTAGTGTGAGATTGTTACGTGGCAGCATCACAGCGCGTATCTCTTCACGGATCGGAAAACAGGTTACATAGGTGGGCCACGTCACTGCAGACGTTTCCCGTATTATTATTATTTTATGACAAAATAAAAGTGATTTAAAAGAAGAGCAAAGGAGTTTTTAGAAGAGATAAACAAGGCAAGTCATCTATTTTATATTTATTATTATATTTTATCCGCAACCAACAATTCACGACACGAGCTTCAAGAGTTTTGATCCAAAAAGCTTCTCATCTTTTCCTCTCCTATTTTCGTTTCCTCTTCTCTTCTCCAGGTTCGTCTTTCCTTTTTATTACACTCGTAATTTGTTTTTATTTTCGGACTTGTGTTGCCTTCTTTTATTTATTCGATTATTCGTTTTTGGTAATTTTTTAAATACTTGCTGTTCATGGTTTGTTATGCGATGTGATCAGAGATAGTTTTCTTTAATTGTTTTACGGGTGTTGTTTGTATTTCTAGTTTTAAGGGGTAGTGAGTTATAGTGAGTTTGATTTTGTGCTTATTCAGTCAGTTCTTTTAAATAAAACTGTTATTATGGGTTTTAAGTTTTGTGATCTTGGAATAATTTGTTGTAACATAATATAATTTTTCTGAGTTAATAGTTTCAGGAAGAATGTCAAAGAGTTACTTCAAGCAAGAGCATGATCTTGGTAAGCCTTTTAAAAAAAAAAAAAACTTGAGTGTGTGTGCATGCTCGCGCGCCTGAATTGTGTAATAAAGTTATGTTTGTGGAAAATTTGGTGAAAAGTATTTTATTTACAAAGTTATGGTTTCATTCTTTTTTTAGAGAAGAGATGTGCGGAGGCTGCTAGGATCAGGGAGAAGTACCCGGATAGGATTCCGGTGAGACATTAACCCAGCTCCATTATCCATTTTGCAAATTGATCTTTTAATGTTTAATCTGTAAACAGGATATCCAATTGAATTTACCTTTCTCTGATTTGGTTACGACATATGACTTTAATGTTGGTAGATATTGACCGGTGAACTGATCTGAGTTGTATGTTGACCGGTGAACTGGTCTCTGACTTATACCTAATCACGGTTTTAACAGCCACAAATGGGTTTAGAAGCTCTGAATTGTTAAGCATTAGAAAAATACATGTGCTAGAATCTAGATGCAATTAAAGTGTCAGCTATCAAGGATAGAGCCTTGCATGTATCCCTTGAGTTGCAATCTATAAGAAAAGTCACTTGGTTTGATTGCTCTTCATAATAGCTTGTCACAGATTAAACCAACTGATTTGCATTAACTTTTTAGTATTTAGCCGGTCTAGTAATTTAGTCGTTCTCTTTTGGTACATGTTCTGATGTTCCTTATCTTTTTCCTTTTCCTTTTGCCAATGCATGTTTTAGAGAGAATATATGTAGCACAAATTCAATTAAAAGCAACTTTTGTCTTTTCTATGCATGTGAACTGTAGCATAAGTTGATTAATCATAAGTCATAAGAACTATTCATTTCATTCTGGGTTTTCAAACTGACTTGTATGTGAATGCTGTTTCCTTGATTTTAAGGTGATCGTGGAGAAGACAGAGAGAAGTGATATACCAAATATAGATAAGAAAAAGTAAGCATACCATACTATTGATGACTCTGGATTTTTTTGTTAGCTTTCTTTTTCTCCTCTTCAAATATGTTCTACTTTAATTTATTAGATTCTGGCAAATGAAAATCATCTCGTTTTAAAGTTTAAAAGCATATAAGTATTCTAAACATGGATTAAAAGAAGTAATGGGTGCTCCAAATTCTTACAACTACTGCCTGTTTCTTATAATGATATATATGGTCGTTCATGATGCACTCTTGCACTCGTCATGCCCTCACATAAGTACACAGGTGCAAATTTCATCACCATCATTGTCATAATGATGCCCATCTCAAGATTGCAAGAATCTTAAAGAGAAAATAATCCATATTAAAGAGTTCATACTCTGCTTCTATGTTCTAATTTTCATGCCATGATAATGGAAAAAGACATTGTGGTGATGCAGTAGATAAATGCTGTTTTGGGATACTTGAGCCTGATTCCTTTATAACTTGTGATGCAGTTTTTGTGAACAATGCTCGGTAGTCATCTGATAAATCTTCTGAAGCACTTTCTTTCTGGTCCTTATTGGTTTACCTTTATCTAATCACATGACTATGTCATATGGGGCAACCTCCAAAACTAGAAAGCTTTGTAATTGTGCTTGTTTTTTTATTATTGTTGTCACCGTCATTATTGTCAATTGTCATGTAATATCTGGTTTTTTTGTTCTCATTCAACTGATCACATGATAATGTTATTTTTGGCCACCTACAAACTATGACAGCTGTTTGATTGCTACTTTGTCCATTTTTATCTCCTAAAACTAAACCTAACCCCTATACCAACACCGTGACCTCATCCGTTTAACTGTTGAGCATATTTACCTTCTTTTGTTGGCTAAATTTCTTTGAAAGGCGATTGTTGAATTGATTGTCCTTTGTCTGTGATCATGGTCAGTCGTTATATAGGTGCCAGATGGTAATTAGTCCATAAGGCCCTGTAATCATCAGTTCCTTGCTTAATTTTTCTTTCACACTTGTGAGGTCTTCTAATTGGTATGTGAAAATTACAGGTATCTTGTTCCAGCTGACCTGACTGTTGGACAATTTGTGTATGTTATCCGTAAAAGGATCAAACTCAGTGCAGAAAAGGCAATATTCATATTTGTGGATAACGTTCTTCCACCTACAGGTAAACTTCCAAATTATTTAATTAACAATCTAATACTCTAGTTAGGCATTTTGATTGACAATGATCCAGCTTCTTATTCTTTTGTATGGTTTTGTTAGGTGCGATCATGTCTGCAATATATGAAGAGAAAAAGGATGAAGATGGCTTTCTCTACGTGACTTATAGTGGGGAGAACACATTTGGGTGCGAGATCCCTGTGTTTGTTTTGGCATAGCTAATTTCTGTGGCACCGCATTTAATTTCATCATAATTATCCTCCTTGCTTCATTCTGACAATTTCCTAATAGTGCATATTTCATGTTTTATCGAGACCTGGCAAGTGATAAATATGTACAGTTACAT
Source organism: Dipteronia dyeriana (assembly GCA_032871835.1). Lineage (NCBI taxonomy): Eukaryota > Viridiplantae > Streptophyta > Magnoliopsida > Sapindales > Sapindaceae > Dipteronia > Dipteronia dyeriana. Next base: position 75,775,352 of record CM065299.1, read on the forward strand.
ATTTTGTATATAAATTCCAAATCCCTGATAAATACTAAAGTTCCTTGCTTGTCCTCTTCTATTAATAATAGTTGATATCAATCCTCTTCAAGCCGCTTTCAGTTTTTGTCATGAAATAGAGGAAAGTTATAATTTATGGGTACATCCGATTGACTCCAAAAGATTGCATTTTAGTTTGAGCAGTAGAGTAAACCAATCAGATTATAGTTTTTTTTATATTATTATTTTAATTCTGCCGAAATGAAAAGAATCTGGTACTATAAATAATTCCAATTAGAGGGGCTCAGATACGATGCCCAGTTATTTTAATCCAAATTTGGTTCTGGGAATGTTTTCATCTGGATTTAATCTAAAGGCCAATATGTTATGTAATGGCCTGTTAACGTAACTTGGGCCGGAAGTTAAGCACTTCAAAATGACCCAACCTCCAATCGGCATTGTACAAGTGCCTAATCTATATTTCTATTCTTGTTTATTGTTAATCTACATTGTTTCTTCGAATATTTATCCAAGAATAATATTAGGTCCTATAATTTATAGGATTTTAACACTTCACGTGTCATATTATTTGGATAAGCTTGCATAATTTATTTATCAAAACTATTCTCTACCATCGTCCAGATTTTGTACAATAAAAAAAAAAAAAATCAAAACAATCCCCAAGATCTCGATAAAATGTACAAAATCTCATACATGAAAGTCATTATTACTTAAACCGTCCTCACAACCTAAAAGATTCAGTCAAGTTTCAATAAAAATTCATGCGAGGTAAAAGATTCAGTCAAGTTTCAATAAAAATTCAGGCGAGGTTATATATATATGATGAGTTGGTTTTGATGATATTAACAAAAGAGTAAGTATTGTTATAAGACGATTAGCCACGACTGTTTTAGACACGGACTCGTGACTATTTCTGCACAGTCCACGATTATAGAACTAAGTGATTAACAGAAATTCTGTCGTTCTCATACTGTCCTTATCTAGATTACTAGATAACGTGTTTTTGTTAGAATTATAAAAATTAAATAGGTAATATTAGCATATTTTTGCAAATGAAAATAACAAACAATCAGAAAAACAGAAATGATTATGGATCCTAACTCATATTTGTTGGAGGGCATCGAATTACTTGTTTAGTTAGAAGTTCATGTCCTCACTGTCAAGTTCAAAACAAAATATGATGCACACAAAGTAAAAATTTAATTAATTTGATAAACGAAAACAAAACAAAATAAATATAATTCATTATAATTTAGATATTGAGATAGATGTAATCTCAGAAAGAAAATGAAAGTACCAAATTTTCATTATTTTTAGAGAATATAGCACTTGACACCATTAATTGGTGGGTGGAGTCCCACAAAAACCATTCACTGTTTAAATTGTTCCAAAATCATCATTTTAACAAAATCACAATTTTCATAAAACATTGTTCATTGGCAGCCATTCTGTTGAAATATAATAGAAAGCTACTGTAATATGTGATATGACACAAATAAAGAATTTTATTTGGCAGCCATTATATTGAAATATAATAGAAAGGTGCTGTAATCTGTGATATGACACCAATAAAGAATTTTATAGGTAATATTTTATGTATTTTGATTATTTAATTATATTTAAAAATTAATGATTTGATTAATTTATTATTTTTATGGGCAATATCTTCTGTTGATGGGTGACATCAAGCTTATTATTATTCCCTGAATAATTAATTTCCGGATTAATTTGAGAGTGATATCGAACTTATTTCATGATTAATTTAATTATATATATATATATATATATATATAAAGTAATGATTTGATTATAAGAATTTTATTTGAATATTTCCTGTTTTATAAATCAATCATGATAAAAAATAATAATCAAAATACAGGTAAAAAACCGGTTTAAGACCCGTTCAAAAACTAGTGTAAAACATGTATTTTGACCAATATTCTAATAAGTTATGACATAAGCAAACAGATTTCAAACAATTAATGGGTAAAGTGGCAACAATTGATATTTTATTTATATGAAATGGCTAATTTAAGCCATTTGAAAAATTAATAGTCATTTAAGGACTAGCTCACCAAATCAGTGGCTCAAGATATCACTGAACTTTTATTTATATATTCTAAACTGATTTTGATGATGTGCAATTTAGAGCATTTTAAAAAATAAATCCAAATATAGGTATGTTTTCTTAAACTATTGAAATTCTACAATATGAGAAATATGAGAAATATGCTAACATAACTTTTTCCGGATCGAAAATTGAATGAATCACAGGTCAGGTTAGTGTCACCAATCAGGAGCCCAAACTCTGTTCATAGTATAAGAACCTATACTCCTTTTCTGTTTCTCTTTATTATCAATAGAATTATACGTAATTCTATTTTTACTGACAACTGACTTGCTTCTGTAATAAATGTGTGTGTGTATATATATATATATATATTGCAATAAACTGCTCTGGCAGTTATTCTTTGATAACTACTACAGTTATCAAAATATGTTGGGTTGGGTTTCATTGGTCAAGTCCATGACATTAGGTTTGGACCCATCTTGAGTGTACCCAATATTAAAACTAACATCTCCCACTCGTACAAGTGGGTCCAACATAACACCATTAGAAATAGCATAGTTATGATATCATCATAAAATTACAAAGAGTATTCATACATATAAATATACCATGTGACCTATGAACAATCAATATAAATAAGAAGAGCTTTGGAATCTCAATTGTAAATCCATTATTTACAAAAGATACAACATTGTTCATTTGTTATGTCCTAAATTTAATTTCTTAAATTTTTATCAGTCCAAAAAACATACTTAATCCCTTAAGAAGCTATGCTTGACTTTATCACATTTTTCATGTATTTACAATTGTATCTTCAATTACAATTAGCTAGCCGGTAAATACATAATTAAGATAAAAATTTATTAAATCTTCCCATTCCATCTTTGTCTTTTAGTCTCCAAAACTGCTGCTACCTTAGACATGTCCCATAGGCTGGATTATCATAGCCATAGAAATAACATGCTAAAAGTGCTAACACTATTGTGTCATTTCAAGACAAAGTCAATAGTCATAAGGACATCATTTGAAGTTTTTTTAATATAAATTCAGTGGAACTTACACAATAGGAAGCAAGGATTCATTCTCTCATTTTTCACATCAACCACAAATAGCACGCGCGGTATGAAACACATGTTACAGTGATCTTCATTCAAATTATGAATGGCTATGTCTTTTTTTAAATCACTGTACAGATTTAAGTTCAGCCAGACACCCTGTGACAAACATGAGTTCTTAAAAGCTCGCCATCTTTTAGTGCCATATTAAGATCTAACATCTGGCTTAATCAGACATCAATGATAGTGGGGTCTATCATGATCGGTTCTGAGATATTTATATGTATATTTGTTAAGCACCTCATCTTGACATAGTCATATATATATATATATATATTCTCATATATCCTTTAATATTTATGTGTCTCATCTCAGCTTGTTTCTCTAAACAATTGAGGCGACCGCACGTGTAAGAATGCTGATCTCAACCTGATGACATAATTATATGTGAAATACAACATGCTAGTACAATTTCAAACGGAAATCAATTTTATTTATAACTATAATAACATCGTTTAGTACAGTGATTCAATCTATCATTATAATCTACGTAACCATAATGACTTGTCATGTGACTCATAAACATCTCTAGTCATAACTTTAGTGAGAGGATCAGCTACCATCTCATGGGTTGAAATGTATTGAATCATTACTTCTTTCTTCAACACGATGTCTCTGACAAAATTATATTTTGTCTCTATGTGTTTGGATTTACTATGATACTTAAAGTCTTTAGTATAAGCAATGGTTGCTTGACTGTCACAGTAAATGGTTACTGGTTTCCCTTTGTCCTTGGAGACATCCAAATCTTATAAATCTTTTGAGTCAAACAACTTCCTGTACTGCTGCCGAACAAGCCACAAATTCGGCCTCCATAATTGACAGAGCAACACATGTATGTTTCTTACTACTCCAAGAGATAACACCATCACTGAGTAGAAAAGCATATCCTGATGTTGATTTTCGCTTATCCAGATCACCCCCCCCCCCCCACCCCCCCAATCAACATCTGTATATCCAATGACACGTAAATTTACACCTTGGTAACAAAGGGAGTAATCAGTAGTACCTTTAAGATACGCCAATATTCTCTTCACGGTAACCCAATGTTTCTTTCCAGGATTGGATTGATATCTACTTATGAAACCAACCGCAGAGCAGATATCAGGTCTTGTACACATCATAGCATACATGAGACTGTAGATAGCACTGGAATAAGGAACATTTTTCATTCTTTCAATTTCTTGAGGTGTTTTAGGACACATGTCGAGACTAAGAGTTTGTCCCTTTGATATATGTGTATCTATAGGCTTACAATCAGTCATGTTAAAAGGTTTAAGAATTTTCCTTATATAAGGCTCTTGCGACAGAGTAAGTAGTTTCTTTGAATGATCTCTTGTAATTTTGACTCCTAAAACATAGGTAACCTCACCAATATCTTTCATCTCAAATTTTGAAGATAACCATTTCTTAATGGTCAACACAAACTCTTTACAATTTCCAGCCAACAAAATATCGTCCACATATAAAGATAATATCACATACTTATCTTTATTTCATTTTATATACACACAATGGTCTTCTTCATCCATTTTGAACCCATAAGTCATAACAGCCTGATGGAACCATAGGTACCATTGTCTGGATGATTGTTTCAAACCATATATTGACATTTTGAGCTTACAAACTTTATGCTCCTGGCATTTTGAAACAAAATTTACAGGCTGTTCCATGTAAATTTCTTCATCCAGTTCTCCATTTAGAAACACTGTTTTAACATCCATTTGATGCAATTCTAGGTCCATATATGCGACGATTTCCATAATAAGGTGTATTGAAGCAAACCTAACTACAGGGGAAAAAGTTTATTCATAGTCAATAACCTCTTATTGAGTATGACCTTTTGCGACTAAGCGCGCTTTATGTCTCTCTACCGTGCCATCCGTCTTTCGTTTGATACGAAGAACCCATTTCTTTCCAATGGCTTTTCTTTCAGGCAGTAAGTCAACCAAGTCCCAGACATGGTTACTTTTCATCGAATACATCTCCTCTTGCATAACTTTTACCCATAATTCCTTATCAGGTGAGTTGAAAGCCTCATTAATATTTTTAGGCTCATCAGCATCATGTCAAGCAATCATAAATACTTCCCCTTCTATCTTAAAAAGATGACGAGGAACATTTCCACGATTGCTTCTACGAGTTGGTAAATCCAAAAATGTTGTCTCAATAACTTTATTACTCCCACTATGATCAGAAGGTCCAGATAGATTTGTATTTATTTTAAATGGAGTATCACTCCCACTAGGCACAAAAGTCCCAGATAGATCCACATTAACTTCTAGTGGAGTATTTAGATTTGATTTCTCGATTTGATTACCCAATTCGTAGAATCGGATATCTCTATCAACTTCACCTCTATTAAGAAATTCACTCTTTAAAAAATTCACATCGCGTGATTCTATCTCAGTCACTCTTCCATCTGAGTTTTCACCTATGAGTACATATCCTTTTGAATGCTCAGAGTATCTAACAAAGATACATTTCTTTCCTCTTGCACCCAATTTTCCATATTTGTCAGATGGATCATGTACGTAACCGGCGCACCCCCAAGGTCACAGATAAGTTAAGTCAGGTTTTCAACTAGTCCATAACTCATAAGGTGTAGAAGTGACCGACTTTGTGGGGACTCGATTAAGTACATATGTGGCAGTTAACAAAGCATATCCCCAATAGTGTACTGGTAGATTTTCTTGAGCCATTATAGATCTAACCATTTCAAGTAATGTTCAATTCCTCCTTTTTGCTACACCATTTTGTTGCGGAGTCTTAGGAATACTTAACTATCTTTGAATACCTTTTTCATCACACAATTCCTTGAATTGATCTGAAAGGTATTCACGTCCTCTGTCAGTACGTAATGCTTTAACCCTTTTATCTAATTGATTCTCTATTAAGTTTAAGTATGATTTGAAACAATCTAATGCTTCAGACTTATGAGAAATCAAGTAGACATAACCAAAACAGGTAAAGTCATCTATGAATGTAATAAAGTATGAGGCACCATGCCTTGCTTTTACACTCATTGGACCACAAATGTCAGAGTGAATTAATTGTAATGGATTTTCAGCTCTAGTTCTCTTTCCAAATGTTTTTCTAGTTGTTTTTCTAGCTAGACAATTTTCACAGATAGGTAACTCTATTTTATTAAATGAACCTAAGAGGCCCTCTCTAGCCAATCTGTTCATTCTATCTTGGCAAATATGACCCAGTCTAGCATGCCAAATGTTCACATCAACATTGACATCATTAGCGGAAGCAATTAATAAAAAACAAACATCATCATAATTAAAACAGTCCAACTCGGTATTTAATACAATAAAACCATTCATCAAATATCCAGTACCAATACCAACAGAATTATAAATAATATCCATACAACCACCATAAAAGTTAAGTTCGTAACCTAAACTTAAGAGGAAAATAACTGAAACTAAATTTCGTCGAATCTCAGAAGCATATAAAACATCATGGAGATAAAGTATTTTACCACCATGCAACATTAATTTGCAAGTGCCAATACCCTTCACTTCAACTCTCGAGTTGTTCCCCATGTAAATCCATCTAGTCCCCTAACTGATCAGATGATATTCTACGCATGTTGCTCTGTCTCTAGTTACATGGTTTGTGGCTCCTGAGTCTATAGTCCACAAAGGACGAGATTCAGTAAGTAAAATAAAACTAGAAACCAAAGCATAGTTATCAGTTAATTAAGTTGGGTCGTACCTTTTTCGGCTTAGTGCACTCACGAGCAAAATGACCCAATTTGACACAATTGAAACATTTCAACTTGGCTTTGTCCTTTTTAACACCAGAACTCTTGCCTCTATTCTGATTTCCAGTCCTATTCTTGTTGAAATTCTATTTTGGACCCTTCCTCTATTGCTTTTGGAAGTTCCCTTTCTTTCCTTTGCACATGGAGCTCTTAGCCTTGCGATTGCTGGACTCAGCCATGTAAAGTTAACTGGAAGCCTTAGTTGCCTCTAGGGGCTCTTCTTCCAGTTCAACATGACATGATATATCATCAAAAATCTTGATGTTGTCATTATGGGTCATGTTAATCTTCATGTTTTCCCAACTATTAGGAAGAGATTGAATCACAGCTTGAATTTCTTGCTCATCAGTTAAAGTATGACCTGCAGACTTCAATTCACGTATCATGTTTGACATCTCTCTCAAGTGCTACCTCATATCATGATTCTGGCACTTTTTGTAGGTGTCAAACTTAATTGTAAGTCTTCTAAGTTTGGTAGTAGAAGTACCACCAAACTTGTCCTTCAACGCAATCCACATATCTTGCACAGTGTCATACTCTTCATATACACACATGAGAGTATCAGTCATACTGCTTAGCATCGTTATACGAGCTAGATTGTTTTTCCTTTTCCAAGTCTGATATGTTTTCATATCTCTCCTATGTTGGGCAGTGCTACCATCTGGTAGTTTTACCATAGTGTTCATAAGAGTTTCCAGAGCCACTTGCTCTTCAAGGATTAACTGAATTTTTCGGTGCCACATCTCATAGTTGTCACCGTTCAGCTTCTCTCCCTTGTTCAACTCAGCAACAATTGACTTAGATGCAGATGTCATTTCCTGAAATTTTATGTAACACATAGTCTAATTAATAGTTATTCTAGCATGTTTTTCTAATAATTTCACACTTAGCACAAATGCTATGCAAACTTACACTAAAAATTATAATAAGAGGAATATTATGATAGGAATCAAAACAAGAATCAAAGCTCTTGATCATCATCCATATCCATAACATTCACTAATTTATATTTATTAGTGTCCTTTGCACAAAACAGTTCTAACATTGTTTCTTACAATTTAGAACAGCCATATTGAATATGCACAAGTAAATAAAACTTTGCATAATCGTGTGCACTAATATCCCATTTTATTAATAATAAAGAGTTTGTACAAATTAGGAGTATTTACAAATATATACATCCTAAGAATTACAATCTCAATCAGTAATTCTAAAACTCTCTGAGATTTCATGCAAGATTCGCTCAAAGTGTGCAAAGATACTTTGCTTATCATTTACAAATAGGTAGTAATCCCCATCTACCCTAAACCTTCTAAATGCAGATATTGCATACCATCCTTCACTAACTTTACAATGTCTTTGTGATCTCAAATTAGCACCCGTGCTATAGGCCACATGCCTTTTGAGGTTTATATACACTTGAATATCTCGATATTCTAATATAGTTGTTAATGCTTCACCAAATGTGGTAATTTTATCTGCTTCTAGAAAGACTAACATCTTAATGTTATTATGTCGTAGTTCGTTTGGTAGAACCTTAAAGAGTGCATGAATTATGTCTTTCCATATATGCTCTATTCCACCATCACTCAAAGGACATTCATAAACTATGAGATCCCCAAACCTTAACAACTGTTCATATAAACTAGTGCTAATCCATTTTATGGTCTTTCAGTTTGTTTATGAACTTAGCAAGAGAAATTTCAAAATTCCTATATCTTTCAATATCCACTTCATCTATCTCCATTCTTAGAGACTGTTGACTTTCATCATCCTCGAGTGTCCCAGGTATATACTCATCAATAATATTTTCCTCTATCGACATTTCAACTGACAATAGTGAATAATCTTATACCAATTGCAGTGAATTTTCCTCCAACAATAATGGTGAGTACTCTTCTTGAGGATCAGAGTCATCCGACAATGGTGAATTATCTTCTACCAATTGTGGTGAATTTTCCTCCACCGACAGTGGTGAGTACTCCTCTTGAAGATCAGAGTCATCCGACAATGGTGAATTGGTGAGGACTCCTCTTGAGGATTAGTTTCAGATGAGCCGTGGTTATACATTTCCTCAATCTACAGAGAAAAGAAAAATAGATACCGTTAATAATTTGTTAGTAAAATTTTGAGAACTTATAAAAATTTATCGAGTATATTCAACTCAAACTAGAGTGAAAATTTAGTCAATGGAATTAATCAAATTTTTTTCATCGGAAACCCGCCATAGTCACCGGAAAACCACTTTTTTTTTACTGAAAACCGTCTATTTGTATTAAAAAAACCACTAAAAACACCAGAAATTCACCAGAAAATGGTCAGAAAACATTGTCGGAAACCGTCATTGGAAATCGCTGTCGAAAACCGATATCGAAAACCGTTGCCAGAAACTGTCATCGGAAACCGCTACCAAAAATCGTCATTGGAAACTGTTGGGGTTTATGCCCTAAAGATATAATTTGTAAATAGATTTATGAAATAAATAAAAGGAAAAGTTCCATTCATTCATGTTGTGTTGTTTATTTAATAACTTGTGCATATATTTAACATCCAAGATTGCCAGATATATTCTCGAACTGTGTATATGAGTGTCATATACAGATGGATACAGTAAGAGACGTGCAATCTAAAGAGTCCATAGATAGCAAATAAAGCTGGGTACTTTATTTGTGGTTAATCTATAGTTGCGGTCCATTCCGTAATGTACGATGATTCTATCATGAATCATTCATATGAGATATGAGAATGGAGGTACCTTGTATGATGTAATTATATAGGACTGAGCCATGATCTATATGAATCTCTCACCAAGATCCGTTTACCGATGAGATTCAGATATATCAACTAATGATGGCTATATGTGGGTGATCTTAATCCTAAGTGTCTTATCGACTCCTTCAGGTTAGATCGTGGTCTTTGATATACCATGGGTGAGGTCGGATGCAGTTTCCGATCAATATGCTCCGTATGTTGGGATTACGGTTTGGCTTGTGGCTGGGAAGGTTTGTACACAATAGTGGAATGCACCCTTTATTGTGAGAAGTAGACGATATGTAATAGCTATATCGATGGACACCGAGTTGTATCGGTCTATGTAAAAGCGTCTACGGTTGAGAGAGTACAGCTTCGGGTTTTTAGTGGAATAACACCGGAGTTAATAATCAAGAAATATTAATTAAAGAGTTTAATTAAGGATTTCAAGGATTATTAGAGATCAAAATACTGTGGGTCCATTAGGTCCTCTTGCTAGCCTGATCGATTTAGGTAACAAAGGTCACGGTTAATTAATTGAATTGTCCAATTAATTGTGTTTCTAAAGTGGCACATATTTATTCAGAAATTATTTGAATAATGAGATTATTTAATTAATGAATGATAATGATTATTTTAATTAAATAATTAGATTATTTAATTGTGTAATTAATCATTAGTTGGAGGGTGTTGATTGATATTTAATTTTTTAAAGATAAGATAATTTGATTATTTTATTTTTATTAAATTAGATATTTTTATTTGAATTTAAAGAGTTTGAATTCAATACAAGTTGATTATTATCTTTAGAGATATGAGATATCTTAAAAGATTTAAATTGATGAGTTTTATAAAAAATATAATACATATACATCAAAATATAATTATATATGATGTATATGTATTATATTTTTAAATAAGATAAAAGATATCAATTAAAGGGTTTGTGCAATAATATATATATTAGATAACAACAACTAACATGCATTAGTATTTGCATGAGATGTAATGTGGCCGTGCGTGGGACACAAAAATATCAACTAAAAAAAGAAACAATGCACATAAGCTTGTACAGGGTACAAACAGATCACCAAGTCAACGCACTGATTTATGAATTGCATTATGAAAAAATTGATTTTGCTTTTCTGGTGTGTACTTGATACAGGTGGAAAAAAGAATAAACATCAGTTTTGCATGAGATGTAATTTATGTGTGTGTGAAATCAATACACCAAATTGAGAAGAAAGAGTTTCTTCAAGTATTTATCTACATCCTCCATTCAAGTTTCTGAGACCGCGACACTCCCACACGCAGTTACCAGTTCCGGGAGATAGCGAGGAAGATCGAGTGGTTCAGACGAGATCACATCGTAAAGTGGAGGAGTCTCCAAACCCGTTAGTAAGAGTGGTTCAGACAGGAGCATATCATAAAGTGAAGGAGCCTCCAAACGTTGGTAAAGTTTTATTCTTCTGATTATTTCGATTTCAATTTCCTGCGTTTACATATTCTATGTATTAGTTCTGAAAAATAATTACGATCCCAAGTTCACTGGTCCCAGATACAGATTATGATCTGTATTAAAATTTTTAAAACCTAGTTCCTTTGCTTGACCGGTGAACGGGGTTCCAATAATTGGTATCAGAGCCAATTTATTTTTCGAAACAGGAAATTGTTTTCGATGCTCCTATATGTATGAATGTGTAGGCACTATCTTTATGATTGTATGAATGTTTATAATTAAATTGTTTAATTTAAACATGGTTGATCGTAAATTTTTACGGTACTGTGGATTTAGGTTTTAAGGTTTATGGGTTGTATAATTTTTATTTTATTTATTGTTACTGTTATTGTATTGTAAATAAATATAATTGTAACCTGTAAACGAAGAACTTGAAACGCGATACTGTTCATGGGCACTGTTCACGATGGCACTGTTCATGCGTTTTGTTCATACGATACCATTCACATCTTGCACGGTTCCGTTGGCAAGTGTTGCCTAGTGTGTTCCGTGCAGATTTCTCGTTTCGGATTCATGAGATGAATCAGAGTGACCTGAAGAGACTAGAAGATATCTGAAGTTAAGCTCGTGAGATCTAAAATGGTGGGTTACACTCACGAAGGTTTAGATTAAGTTTGTTAATTAAAAACCTGACTGAATGAACGATGGTTGAATGATATGGAATAAGAGTTATTCTAGAATATCATTTGATTGAGAATGTCTCGGTCCAACATGCAAAAACTTGACCGACCATAGGGCGGCACTTCTTTGTGGTATGTTGGATTGTCGTGGTATAACAACTTGTTTTAGGGTAGTTCTAGTTCGTTAAACATGTTCATGCATCATGTTTAAATTTATGCCAAAGCACTCGCACTTGTTTTAAATAAATGACTGAATGAATGTTTTATTTATTTCAACAATAATGTCTTCTGCATTACTTCAAATTCTTGCAAACGACAAATTGACTAGTGATAACTACACTAAGTGGAAACTTAACATTAGTGCAATATTGGTCACCAAAGACCTCAAATTTGTGCTTACGGAGGAATGTCCTCCAGCACCTGCTGATAATGCCGCATGAACTGTTCTTGAGGCATACGAGCGATGGGTCTCATCTGATGAGAAGGCTCGAACATATCTGTTGACTTCAATGACAGGCGTGCTTGTCACAAAGCACAAAGCAATGACTTCAGCATTCGAAATCATGGAGTCATTGCAAGCGATGTTCGGGCAGCCCTCCGAGTAAAAGTGACATGAAGCTATTCGTTCTGCTATGCTCATCCGCATGAAGGATGGTACATCAATTCAGGAACATGTCCTAAGCACGATGTCATACTTCAACACGGCAGAAGTCAATGGCGGGGCCATTGACGAACCCAGTCAAGTGAGCATCATACTGACGACTCTTTTGAAGAGTTTTGATCAGTTTAAAAGCAACTACGAGATGAACAAGTTAAGGTTTAGTCTCATACAATTGCTCAATGAGCTCACTACTTTTGAGTCATTGACTAAGGACAACAAGGGCAAGACCGGTGAGGCAAGTGTTGTCGAACCATCTTTCTCCAATTTTAAGAAGAGGAAGAGGTCTACTGGGAAGGCGAAAGGTAAGCCCAAACCCAAGAAATCCCAACGAAAAAAGAAGTCCAAGAAAGGTAAATATGATTTACTTGTTCTTGAGTCATGTTTAGTGGAAGATGATTCTTCGCCATGGATAGTTGATTCAGGGGCCACTAACCATGTTTGTTCTTTTTTACAATGGACTGATTCTTAGACACAGCTAGAGGAGAAAGCCTTCTCAATGCGTGTGAGGTCAGGGGATATCGTGTCGGCACGAGCAGCGGGCATAATTAGATTACGTTTTTGTAATTATTATATATTGTTGGACAATGTATTTTATATTCTTGGATTTAAACGGAATTTGATTTCCGTTTCTAAGTTTTTAGAATAAAAATATTCTGTTTCTTTTAATAATAAGTCTGTTATTATTGGAAAGAATGGTCTGAATATTTATTCAGGAATTAATGAAAACAATTTGTATGTGTTAAGACTGTTAATACATACTACACTGCTCAACACCGAAATGTTTAAGGTTGAAAAACCAAAAACTAAACGATATAAGATTTCTCCAGATAATAACACGTATCTCTGGCATCTAAGGCTTGGTCATATCAACCTTGACCGGATAGACAGACTAGTAAAAATCAGGCCTTTAAGTTAATTACAGGTTGACACCGTACCTGTCTGCGAATCTTGTCTGGAAGGTAAGATGACTAAGAGACCTTTTACTGGAAAAGGGCTTAGAGCTAAAGAACAACTAGAGCTTATACATACAGATGTCTGTGGACCGATGAATGTTAAAGCTAGGGGTGGTTATGAGTATTATGTCACCTTTATAGATGACTACTCAAGATACAGATACATATACGTCTACCTAATACAACGGAAGTCGGATACATTTGAAATGTTCAAAGAATTCTGAGCCGAAGTTGAGAATCAATTAGGTAGGACTATCAAGTCACTATGATCGGATCATAGAGGTGAGTACCTTGACCAAGAGTTTGAAGACTTCATGGTCGAGTATGGGATAGTTTCCTAACTCACAGCTTCCGGTACACCTCAATAAAATAGTGTAGCAGAGAGGAGAAATAGAATCCTAATGGAAATGGTGAGATCTATGATTAGTTTCTCATCATTACCAAATTCCTTCTAGGGGAATGCGTTACAAACAGTGGCATACATTGTGAATGTGGTGCCATCCAAATCTGTTTCTAAGACTCCCCTAGAGTTGTGGAATGGTCTTAAAGCTAGTTTGCGATATTTCCGCATATGTGGGTGTCCAACACACGAGCTAAAGAACATAAGTAGAAAGCTAGACGCCAAGTCCGTGGTCTACCTGTTTGTAGGATACTCCAAGGAGACTAGAGGTGGACACTTCTATAGTACCGAAGATAACAAAGTATTTGTATTGGCAAATGTAACGTTTCTTGAGGATAATTATATTAGTGACCATAAACCTCGTTCTAAGATTATATTGAATGAGTTGGAGCGTGGTGAGACTAGTGCTTCAACAACAAGAGTTGTTGATCCACAAACATCTGAGAGTCAGACGGTGCCTGATCAGGATACACTACCACCTATACGTAGTGAAAGGGTTGTGAGACAACCTGAACACTATTTAGGTATAGGAGAGGGACAAGGTGTTATCTCTGCTAATAGTGTGAATGATCCATTGACATTTAAGAATGCAATGGAAGATCCTGATAAAGAGGAATGGCTTAAAGCCATAAATCTCGAGATGGAGTCCATATACTCTAACTCAGTCTGGGATCTTGTAGACTTACCGGATGGGGTAAAACCCATAGGGTGTAAGTGGATCTACAAGAGAAAAAAAGGAGTAGGTGGGAAGGTAGAGACCTTCAAAGTAAGGCTAGTGGCCAAGGGACAAGGTGTTGTCTCTACTGATAGTGTGGATGATTCATTAACATTTAAGAATGCAATGGAAGATACTGATAAAGAGGAATAGCTTAAAGCCATGAATCTCGAGATGGAGTCCATGTACTCTAACTCAGTCTGGGATATTATAGACTTAACGGATGGGGTAAAACCCATAGGGTGTAAGTGGATCTATAAGAGAAAGAAAGGAGTAGATGGGAAGGTAGAAACCTTTAAAGCAAGGCTAGTGGCTAAGGGTTATACCCAGAAAGAGGGGGTCGATTATGAAGACCTTCTCGTCATTAGCCATGTTTAAGTCTATTAGGATTCTCTTATTCATTGCTGTCTATTTTGATTATGAAATTTGGTAAATGGACGTCAAGACTGCATTCTTGAATGACAATCTTGACGAGAGCATTTATATGATACAACCAGAGGGATTCATGTCTCCAGATCAAGAGCTAATGGTTTGCAAGCTACAAAGGTCCATCTAGGGACTCAAGCAAGCATCTAGATCTTGGAACATAAGGTTTGATGGTGTGATCAAAACCTATGGCTTCGAGCAGAACGTCGATGAGCCATGTGTCTACAAGCGTATCATTGACAAGAAAGTAGTTTTCTTGATCCTATACGCAGATGATATCCTACTCATTGAGAATGATGTGAGACTGTTGTCTGATGTAAAGGGCTGGCTGGCTAGCTAATTCCAAATGAAAGATTTGGGAGAGACAAGTTATGTTCTAGGGATCCAACTTATAAGGGATCGTAAGAACAAACTCATAGCATTGTCTAAAGCATCATATATCGACAAGATTCTTGTGCGATTTTCGATACAGAACTCCAAGAAAGGTAATTTACCTTCCAAGCATGGAGTTCACTTGTCTAAGGAATAGTGTATATGAGACATGTACCCTATGCGTTGGTAGTAGGTAGTCTCATGTATGCTATGTTATGCACGAGACCAGACATCTGCTATACAGTGGGAATAGTCAGCAGATACCAGTCCAACCCAGGATTGGATCATTGGGTTGCTGTCAAGAAAATTCTCAAGTCTTGTCGGAGAATGAGAGACTATATGCTAGTATATTTCGGGCAGGATTTAATCCCGTTAGGATACATGGATTCTGATTTTCAGTCAGACAGAGATTCTAGGAAATCCATGACTAGATTAGTATTTACCTTGGGTGGTGAAGCCATTGTGTGGAGAAGTATCAAGCAATTTTACATTGCTGACTCCACCATAGAAGCTGAATATGTAGCCGCTTGTGAAGCTGCTAAAGAGGCTGTTTGGCTCTATAAATTCTTGAGTGATTTGGAAGTTGTTCCAGATCTGGATAAGCCCATCACACTTTATTGTGATAACAATGGTGATATGGCTAATTCTAAAGAACCAAGAAGCCACAGAAGAGGGAAGCATATAGAGAGAAAGTATCATCTAATTAGAGAGATAGTGCAGAAAGAAGATGTTATCGTTACAAAGATAGCCTCATAAGACAATCATGATGATCCATTTACGAAGACCTTACAGGCTAAAGTGTTTTTGGGTGACCTAGATGGTCTAGGGTTACGAGACATGCCTCACATGCTTTAGTGCATGTGGGAGATTGTTGGGGTTTATGCCCTAAAAATGTAATTTGTAAATGGATTTATGAAATAAATAAAAGGAAAAGTTCAATTCATTCATGTTGTGTTGTTTATTTTATAGCTTGTGCACATATTTAACATCCAAGATTACCGGATATAATCTCGAACTGTGTATTTGAGTGTCATATACAGATAGATACAGTAAGAGACGTGCAATCTAAAGAGTCCATAGATAGCAAATAAAGCTGGGTACTTGATTTGTGGATAATCTATAGCTGCGGTCCATTCCGTAATGTACAATGATTCTATCCTGAATCATTCATATGAGATATGGGAATGGAGGCACCTTGTATGATGTGATCATATATGACTGGGCTATGATCTATATGAATCTCTCACCAAGATCCGTTTACCGATGAGATTCATATATATCAACTAATGATGGCTATACGTGGGTGATCTTAATCCTAAGTGTCTTATCGACTCCTTCAGGTTAGATCATGGTCTTTGATATACCATGGGTGAGGTCGGATGCAGTTCCAGATCAATATGCTCCGTATGTTAGGATTGCGGTTTGGCTTGTGGCTGGGAAGGTTTGTACAAAATAGTAGAATCCACCACTTTTTGTGAGAAGTAGATGATAGTTCCCTTAAGGATTGATTCGGGGCTTGGACAATATGAGCGCTCTCCTAATTCCGTGAGGAAATAAGATTTATTGTCCATTAGATAATCAACGGTACTTAAAGTATTTATGTAATTAGAGGGGTATAACGGACATTATGACCCAGCTCTAATTATGAACTATTGTGGAGGATCACACCATATGTAATAGCTATATTGATGGACACCGAGTTGTATCGGTCTGTGTAAAAGCGTCTACAGTTGAGAGAGTGCAGCTTCGGGTTTTTAGTGGAATAACACCGGAGTTAATAATCAAGGAATATTAATTAAAGAGTTTAATTAAAAATTTCGAAGATGATTGAAGCTCAAAATACCGTGGGTCCATTAGATCCCTTTGCTAGCCCGATCGATTTAGGTAACAAGGGTCACAGTTAATTAATTGGAATGTCCAATTAATTATGTTACGAAAGTGACACGTATTTATTCAGGAATTAATTGAATAATGAGATTATTTAATTAATGAATGATAATGATTATGTTAATTAAATAATTAGATTATTTAATTGTGTAATTAATCATTAGTTGGAGGGTGTTGATTGATATTTTATTTTTTAAAGATAAGATAATTTGGTTATTTTTATTTTATTAAATTAGATATATTTTTTTAATTTAAATAGTTTGAATTCAAAACAAGTTGATTAATATCTTCAGAGATATGAGATATCTTAAAAGATTTAAATTGATGAGTTTTAGTAAATAAATATATAAATAAATATATATATATATATGATATATATGTATTATATTTTTAAGTAAGGCAAAAGATATCAATTAAAGGGTTTGTGTTATAATATATATATATGATATATATTAGATAACAACAACTGACATGCATTAGTATTTGCATGAGATGTAATGTGGTTGTGCGTGTGGCACAAGAATATCAACTAAAAAAAATATGCACACCGGTTTGTATAGGATACAAACAGTGGTGGTTCATGAATCAATATCAAAGAGAAAACCAATCACCAAGTCAACGCACTGATTTATGAATTGCATTATGAAAAAGTTGATTTTGTTTTTTTGGTGTGTACCTGATACACACGAAAAAAGAAACATCAGTTTTGCATGAGATGTAATTTATATGTGTGCGAAATTAATAGACCAAATTGAGAAGAAAGAGTTTCTTCAATTATTTCTCTACATCCTCCATTCAAGTTTCTGAGACCGTGAAGCGCCTACACGCAGTTACCAGTTCCGGAAGATAGAGAGGAAGATCGAGTGGTTCAGACAAGAGCACATCGTAAAGTGAAGGAGTCTCCAAACGTTAGTAAGAGTGGTTTAGACAGAAGCATATCATAAAGTGAAGGAGCCTCCAAAAGTTGGTAATATTTTCTTCTTATAATTATATCGATTTCAATTTCCTGTGTTTACATATTGTATGTATTAGTTCCGAAAAGTAATTACGATCCCAAGTTCACTGGTTCCAGATATAAATTATGATCTGTATTAAATTTTTTAAAACTTAGTTCCACTGCGTAACCGGTGAACAAGGTTCCAATAGAAACCGCGGTCGGAACCCATCACCAAAAATCATCATCGAAAACCGCTATAGAAAATCGTCGCTGAAAATCGTTGTTAGAAACTACTACTGAAAACCGTCGTCGAAAACTATTCCGGTGGCCGGGAATAGTTGACGTTTACCAAGTTACCACATCAGTGTCACATGTCCTCTAATTACAGGACCATTTGTCAAAGTTTCATACACCTTGACACGTGTCGCATGCTAGGTGGTTCACTTTTCAATAGATCAGTGTCGTTGAACTTAGGCACTTGCTTCCGTTGTGCATGCTTGCCATCATTTTCCTTTCAACAGACCACCTTCATTAGCTTCCAAATTTTATTATAATTCCATTAATGCCCTTAATATTGAAAATTGGATCTAACGGTGAGTTGCACTCGTCGACTCTAAGGTGCGTGTTACTATTCACCTTCTTCAACCTTAGTAACCAATTTCTGGAAAATATTTTGTTTTTGATCCAGTTTTCAATCGTTTCGTTCTCACTCGTTACTAAACCAAAATTTACGATCACAGTATCTATAGAAAGCTTGGGATCTCTAGTTTCTAACGATACCATTTTGACAATAAATTATGATCATTTTTACCCTTTATGACTCCCTCAAAGTTTCGGTTTTAGGGCTCTATGCCTTAGTGTTCATATGAATAAAATTTACGTCTTATGGCATATTAACACAAATGAAACAAATTTTATAGTCATAGTCATTGTATAATAAATTCAAAAACGAAATTATATGTTTTACATGTTCAAAAACCAAAAATCACTGTAAAACATGTTGACATATATATTCATGAATTTATCAAAGGCAGTAAAAAAAATATCATTACATTTTCTAACAATAAACAAATTTGATGTCATGGCATGTCATAAGCTTATTCATGGATTACAACATTAATTCGAAAATCATTTACATGCTTTTCATTATATTTAGTAAATAACAGTGATAATCTAAATTGATATATGTAAATGATTTATACAAAAAAAATAATAATATATTTTCATACTTCTATGAAAATATCACAATGTCATCAAAAACCTGAAAACATTCAATCAAAGCTCTGATACCAATGTTGAAATTCTACAATATGAGAAATATGTTAACATACCTTTTTCCGGATTGAAAAATTGAATGAATCACAAGTCTTGTTAGAGTCAAGATTAACACTGAAAAGTGTATGTTTACTTAGGGATAATATCATCATTTTACATTTCAAATATGATTAATTCCCTAATTTAGACATAATTTCATTCACTCACTTAAATAAATGTGTTGTGTAGTAATCCATGTATTTTTCTTTGTATTTTAAAGGTAATTCGATCAATTCAGAATTATGGATAAGTCAGATGGCAAAACAAACATCGTTTTCAAGTTTAGAATGTCAAAAACCTTAGGAAAGCCACGGAGGGCATTTTTATAATTTTGACTATTCACTGTTCACAGTTAACTTTCACTGTTCACAGTTAACTTTCACTGTTCATGATGACGTGGCATATTCCTATTGGCCCGAACTGTGAGTGCACCATACACGCGGCTGCAGAGAATCACATTCTAGAAGTCGGTGCACTGTTCATAATTGACTTTCTAGAAGATTATTGACCGATGATGTGGCACATTTCTATTGGCCTAAATTGTGAGTGCACCGTATACGTGCTGCAGAGAATAATATTCTAGAAGCTGGTGCATTGTTTACTATTCACTTTCACGGATGCGTTTACTGTTCACTGTTCACTATCATTGTTCACTGTCATTGTTCACTGATGATGTGGCACAATCTATACGCTCCATTCTAAATTCATCCGATGGTCAATTTTCATCCGTATTTTGTATAAATAGGGGACCTCTCCCCCATAATTTACATACTCTAAATCCAAATATGATATTAGATTTGTGAAATTCTATCTCTTTTGTTCTCAAATTCTCAATTTAAATAAAATAGCTATTTTCTAGTTAAATTATGTCTGGCTAATTTTATATAGCTGGGGCCAAAAGTGATACTGTTAGTATGGAAAATATGATCCAATTATGGTAAGTTTATTATTTTTTTGCTTTCTCCCCTCTGATCTTTGTGGAGTTTTTGAACCACTATAGTCAGACAGATATTGTTTAGCATAGTGAGTACTTTTACCCATATTTATTAGAGAGTGGTTTCTCCCCTCTGATCTTTGTGGAGTTTTTGACTCACTGTAGACAGACATATATTGTCTAGCACAGTGAGTACTTTTACTCATATCTATCAGATAGTGGTTTATCCCTTCTGATCTTTGTGGAGTTTTGACTCACTGTAGACAGATAGATGTTGTCTAGCACAGTGGGTACCTTTACCCACATCTATCAGAGAGTGGTCAGTGGAGTGGAATACCCTTCCATTAATTTGGACTAAATATTAATTATTGGATCATATTCGGATTACCAACAGTGGATCCCTTAGCCCAGTTTTAATTTTAATTGACTTACATTTTTATAACAAACTTATTAATTAATCTAGATAAATAATTCTACAAGGACAAGTGAACAACCTCCCTGTGGTTCGACCCGGTCTTACCGGTTAATTTATTACTATGACACTTTTATACTTGGAAGTAGGAACACTTCTTTAGGACGTGTCAAGTTTTTGGCGCTGCTACTAGGGAGGTAAGCCCGCATTTTCTTTGTAGAAGTAATTTTTTTTTAATTTTTTTTTAGTTTTGCTATTTTTTTTCTATCTTCCTTGTTCTTATTTGGTATTCAATTTTACATCACTCATCTTAATCATAAACTTCATCCACATAAAAAAAAAGCACTTGTAATCATTAATCACATTTTTACATTTTTGTCCTTCAACTTTTTATTTGCATTTTAGCTTAGATCTAGTTTGTATTTGCATATAGGTCATTTTATTTTTCATTTTTGCATACCAGTTCCTACAATTTTCATATTTTCACTTTAGTCCCTACATTTATAATTATTTGCACTTTTGCCTTAATATTTGTAAATATTTTCATTTACACCCCTAGAATTTTGCATATTGTTATTTTTATCACTTTTTCTTTTATTTTCTTCATTTTTGTGTAGTCCACCTCCATGAATCCTCATTAAATTTGCATGAGACGTTGGTCTCGAACATCTAGTGGTAAATTAATTAGGAGATCACAATCACCCACATTCACCAACAACATGACTGAAAACCCACTTAGACATCCAGCAGGAAACCAAGTTGAGAACCTTTTAGACAACCTTGACAACCTTAACAACCTTGACAACGTGTCTCAACACAGCAACCATCCGCCTTATGTTGACCATGACCAACACATTAACCCAAATCCACCTAGAACTCTTAGAGACTACATGAACCCCACACGTACTGGAGCACCTTCATGTATAGCTTTCCCACCAAATGCAACACACTTTAATTTTAAACCGGGAATCATTCAACTTTTACCCAATTTTCACGGTCTTGAATCTGGAAACCCATATTTACATCTTAGGGAGTTTGAGGAAGTCTGTAACACTTGCATTGACCAAAATGTTAGCATAGATATAATCAGGCTTAAATTTTTCCCTTTTTCCTTAAAAGATAAAGCTAAAACTTGGTTACAAAACCTTAGGCCAAGATCAATCCAAACTTGGAATGACATGCAACAACAGTTCTTAAAGAAATTTTTTCCACCTCATAGAACAAACTCTCTTAAGAGGCAAATCACTTCATTTACCCAAAAACCTGGGGAAACACTTTACCAATGTTGGGATAGGTTCAAAGAGTTGTTAAATGTCTGTCCACATCACGGTTTTGAAACATGGAGGATAATATCACATATCTATGAGGGACTCACACCCCAAAGTAGACAAGTCATTGAAATGGTGTGTAATGGGGAGTTCAGTGACAAAAATCCTGAAGAAGCACTTGAATACCTTGATCATATCGTCGAAATTGCTCAAAATTGGGACACCATTGGTTCCTATGAGTCTATGAGCAAACCACAACCATCTCCATCTAGTGGAGGCATTTACAATCTTAGGGAAGATCATGACCTTCAAGCTAGATTCGCATCCCTAGCTAGGAAAGTTGAAGCTTTAGAAACTAAAAAGAGTGAACATGTAAAATCTATACAAGAAATCACATGCCATGTATGTGATTCTGATGATCATATCACTCATAGTTGCCCAAATTTGCCAGCCATAAAAGATTGCCTTCATGAACAAGCCAATGTTTTGCACACTTTCAACAAGCCAAATTCCAACCCATATTCACAAACCTACAATCCTGGTTGGAGAAATCATCCAATCTTTAGTTGGAGGAACAACAATCAAGCCCAGTCTTCACAACCACCAAGTCCATCACATCCACAAACACACCAAAATTTCCAAAATCCTCTAGGTTATGCGCCTTATGTCCCACCATCTAGGAAAAACCTTGAAGACACTTTGCACTCATTCATTAAGAAGCAAGAATCCATTAACAGCTAAACTGCACAAACCTTGATAGATGTTAAAGATACTTTGGCATAGATTGCTTCTACACTCACCACACACGAAAAAGGTAAGTTTCTATCTCAACCACAACCAAATCCCAAGAGTCAGTCAAGTTCCTATGATAATAACCAATGGCAGATCAAGTCAAATCAATTATCACTATTTGTAGTGGTA
The DNA here is from genome assembly GCA_032871835.1 of Dipteronia dyeriana. NCBI lineage: Eukaryota > Viridiplantae > Streptophyta > Magnoliopsida > Sapindales > Sapindaceae > Dipteronia > Dipteronia dyeriana. The sequence goes on from CM065299.1 coordinate 75,798,403, forward strand.
AGGTCATCGAAAAACCTATTCTTGAATCTGGTAAAAATGATGATGAGTCATTTTCCAAGGGTAAGGAAGGGGTTGATGAAACCACTGTTGACGAAGAAATAATTGAATCCCCACCAACACTCCCATATCCTCAGGCTCTTAAAACTTTATAGAAATTGAAGCATCCCCTAGAGATTTTTGAAATTTTCAAACAGTAAAGATCAATATCCTTTTGTTGGACGCAATCAAACAGATACCTTTCTATGCCAATTTTTTAAAGGATATGTGCATTGTGAAAAGGAAGCATCAGGTAAGAAAGAAAGCCTTTATGGCTGAACAGGTAAGTTCCATTCTTTTCAATAAAAATGTTTTGAAATATAAAGATCCGGCTGTCCCATTTCTTCCTGCATAATTGGCAACTGTAAAATTGAGCATGCTTTACTTGACCTAGGTGCTAGTGTAAACTTGCTCCCATACTCATTTTATCAGCGACTTAAACTTGGTGAGTTAAACCGACTTCAACCACACTTTGTCTTGCTGATAGATCAATTAAAATACCAAAAGGAATAATGGAAGATGTGTTAGTACAAGTCTATAAATTTATCTATCCAGTAGATTTTATTGTCTTGGAAACATAACATGTTGTTAATGAGCACAAATCAATTCATGTTATATTGGGCCAACCATTTTTAGCTACTGCTAATGCCTTGATTAATTGCAGGAATGGAATAATGAGCATGTCTTTTGGAAATAAAGAAATTAAGATTAATGTTTTCAATATGTCTAAGGAACCATTTGATGATGAAAATGAAGATGAAGATGTAGACATTATTGAAACCATTGTTAAAGATCATGTTCAAAAGGATTCTTTTAACTCATCTGAAATTCGTTTGATCAATTCACCTGAGTCAAGCATGCATTCACATTTTGATGATTGTTTGCAGGTTGTCGAAGAATAAGGAAACACTTTAGATTTTGAAGAATTGGAACAAAAATATGACGTTCCAGAAGAAAAAACACCTAAACTGGATTTGAAGACCTTACCAGAAGGACTTAAATATGCTTACCTTAGAGACAACCAAACATATCCAGTGGTAATCTCTTCTAACCTCATAGAAGAGCAAGAAGGTAAGTTGCTACATGTTTTAAAGAAAAATAAGAATGCAATTGGTTGGACTTTGAAAAATTTGAAAGGTATTAACCCTTTGATTTGTTCACATCGAATAAATTTAAAGGAAAATGCTAAAACATATCGACAACCCCAAAGAAGACTTAACCCACACATGAAAGAAGTTGTCAAGACTGAAGTCCTTAAATTACTTGACGTGGGAATTATCTTACCTATCTCTGATAGTAAGTGGGTGAGTCCTACACAAGTTGTGCCAAAACAATCTGGAATCACTGTTGTTAAAAATGAAAAGGGTGAGTTAATTCTAACTCGTGTTCAATCTAGTTGGCGCATGTGCATTGATTATAGAAAATTAAATGATGCCACTAGAAAATATCATTTTCCCCTTCCATTCCTTGACCAAATTTTAGAAAGAGTAGCAGGACATCCCTACTACTGCTTTCTTGATGGGTAATCAGGATACTATCAAATTCCCATAGCATTAGAAGACCAAGAAAAAACCATATTCACATGTCCGTTTGGAACCTTTGCATTTAGAAGAATGTCATTTGGTTTGTCTAATGCTTCGGCCACATTTCAACGATGCATGCTAAGCATTTTTAGTGACATGACTGAACATTGTTTAGAGGTCTTTATGGATGATTTAACTGCGTTTGGGAATTCTTTTGATAATTGTCTTAATAACTTGGATAGAGTCTTGAAACGTTGCATAGAAAAAGGACTTGTGCTTAACTAGGAAAAGTGTCATTATATGACCACGTCTGGAATTGTTTTGGGTCATGTTGTGTCATCAAAAGGTATCGAGGTTGATAAGGCAAAAAATGAAGTCATTTCAAAGTTACCATCACCACAAACAGTTAAAGATGTGTGGTCATTTTTAGGGCATATAGGATTTTATAGGAGGTATATTAAAGATTTCATTGTCATATGAAACAAATATTATGGTGTGTAATATTAATCTAGAGGGGGGGGGGGGGGGGGTGAATAGATTTTAAATAAAATTTACCCAATTTTCGTTAAAGGTCAAGTTGACAAAAATACCCTTATCTAGTTATAAAAATATCACAAGTGTAATAAATGCGAAAATAGTAAAGACACTTGAGATATACGTGGAAACCCTTCAAATGGAAAAAATCACGGGCTGATGAGTGCGCCACACTAGAACCTTGAATCCACTAATGGCAAAGGAATTACAACCTAATCCCGGTTTAATCCACTGCCACTACCTAATCCCAGTATAAGTGAACCCAGTCCATCTTGCTTGCAATTTAATCTACCTACTCCCGGAAGCAACACAAGTCTTACTTCTCAATGAAGAGATAAAGAGTCCTAAGTGAATATATGATGATATTCAAAGAACAAACAAAGCTAGGAAACCCTGTATGCTTATCTAGGATAATGAGATGACAATTAATGCAATCCTAGATATCAAGAGCTAAATGACATGTTCAAGAAGCTTAGCTAAACATAGATCAAACAATCCTATAAAGCTATCACAATACAACACTCAATCATGTCATCAGAACAATCTCTAATTTGTATCTAGAAAATGTTCTAAGAGCATACAAATAATTAAGAGATGGTTTAGCATGCAAAACACTTAACTTGTAAAAAGATTGTGAAGAACTTATCAAACATGATGTGATGAAGCAACCCTATCCATTGATGCACTCTAAATGAACTTAGATGATGCAAGATGAAGCTTTGATGCACATAGGAATGCTTTGAGTGATTAAAAATGAGTTATTGGAAGAGTTTTTCCTTTGAAATGTGTTCTAAAAAAAAATATGATATTCTAAACTCTTACACGACCTTAAACCAAAGAGTTATATATATATATGAGATCCAAACAAAGTAAGGTCGTTTTGGAAAAAAACATTTCAGCTTCCTCTGTGTGCGTTGGTCGAGTAGCGCACCACCAGAGCACAACCTAATTTACAATAGGCGCTGGTCGACTGGCGCACGCTAGTAGCGCAACACATGCGACAATCTACTGGAATGTTGCGCTGGTGAGGCTGTGCTAGTAGAGTAGCGCACTGCCCATTTTTGCATCTTTACGAGGATATAGCAGCCCAACTCAGTGGCGTAACACATGCGACAATCCACTGGAATGTTGCGCTGGTCGAGTAGCGCACCACCAGCGCAATGCCTATTTTCAACACTCAAACACACAAAATCAATAAGTCCAAGACTGATGAAAAATGCATCCTATTCTAATGTCTATCATAACATGAAACTTTAATTACACTATGCAAATATATCAAACAATAGTCATTTAAACCAAAATGCACACAAGTATAAACACTCAACATATATGAATAAGAGTTATGCATGAATATGTGAGTGTGTGCAACTATCTCTTCAAAGCAAGTAAGCACAAGAAATATACCTTTGGTGCTTCTTCTCTTGAGGTCTTGAGAGCCTAAGCTACCTTTACATAAACCCCATAAATGTGGTTTGTTCACGAAATAAGCCAATCGACAAATGAGGACTTTACAATCTCCCCCTTTGGCTATTTCGTGACAAAACCACCACTCACACTGATCCTCATAAAACAAAATAAAACACCGGGAAGATATTCTACATTACAAAGAGATAAACATAAAAAAAAACCTTCAAATCTTCAATCTCTTGTAGAACTATCAACCTTACACACAAAGCAAGCACAATACACTTTCCAACCAAGTGCATGTGATATGATCAAGTGAATATAAAACAAAAGCAATTGCATTCAATAATATGAGTATGACTTCGTGAAATGCTCATGCAATGCTCCCCCTCAATGGGTTACTCCTCCTACATGTAATCTCCCCCTCAAATAAGTACTACTCCCCTTAAAGTCAACATGCTACCATATGCTACTCCCCTAACACCACAAAGCTAGGTCAATGCTACTCCCCCTTTTTGTCATGATATAGGCTAAGGAGAAGTCCCCAACCGGGTCACTCAAGGCAAAGAAGGCAAGAAGCATACAAGATTGTTGCATAATTATATAAGCCACATTTATGCAACTCTATTAATATGAGAGAAACAAGGAGAGTTATTTGAAGAAAAATGTGTGAATCAAAAATGCTTTGCATACAAGACATGTTGCATTCAAGTCCAAAAACAATGGTATTTGGCAAAGCAAATGACAAAGTTTTCCAATATAATTCAAACCAATTTCACCATTTGTCATGAGAGAAGCAAGGATATAGAGTTTTTATAGATATCAAATTTTAATGGCACTATATCCAACTTTATAAGCTAAACATGGCATGAGAAACTTTGCACCCTATTTGATTTTTTCGGGAGGATACCCGTATGATAGTAGCCCTGTTCAACTAATAAAGAAAGAGAGACATTGATTAAACATTTGAGTCTCACTAGATTTTTCACACAAAATTTTGCATTCAACAATTGCAATCATCAATTCATGCTTTATCATTTTTCATTAGCATGTCATTAAAGAATCATCATGTCATGGAGATAATTATAGGTCATTCAATATGTACTTCCTATGTAGATCTCCTAGTCCAAACATGCATGTTTGAACATAAATATGACATAGATTGTAATCAAAGCAAAGTTCACACTTATTGAAGATAATATAATATAATATATAAGTGCAACCAAGCTACTCAAGCAATCAATAAAGGAGCATAAACATTTTTAAAAAATTGCATGCAACAAGTATACAATAGCTCTCTAAGACCATAACACATCACTCCATTAAACAAATCTCAATAGATCTACTAAGAGTCTTGAATCGAGTAGCATCTAAGGGTTTAGTAAATAGATCCGCTAGTTGATCATTAGTACCTACATGCTCAAGTACTATGCATTTGCACTCATGTTATCACAAAAGAGAGTAAGAGTACATTGATTGAATCCATAGTCAACTAGCATTTGCTTCATCCAAAGGAGTTGTGTGCATCCACTCCCAGCAGCTATGTATTCGGCCTCAGCCGTAGACAAGGAAATTGAATTTTTCTTCTTGCAAAACCAAGAGACAAGGATGTTTCCAAGGAAAAACAACCGCCCGATGTGTGTTTCCTATCATCGCAATTTCCTGCTCAATCTGTATCACTAAAGCCTACAAAACTAGCATTAGTGTTAAAAGAGTACCAAATTCCATAGTTATATGTCCCATTCACATAACGAATGATTCTCTTAACGGAAGAGAGATGGGACTCCTTAGGATCCGATTGGTACCTAGCACACACACCCACATTAAAAGAGATATCGGGCCTACTTGCGGTCAAATAGAGCGAGCTACTAATCATGCAACGATACAAAGTTTGGTCCACACTTTTACCACTAGCATCCTTGCTTAGCTTCAAAGTGGTACTCATGGGTGTATCACAATGTTTGGTACTTTCAAGGCCAAATTTCTTCACTAGGTTTTTGGCATACTTAGCTTGGGATATAAAAATCCCATCATCCATTTGCTTAATTTGTAAACCTAGAAAGTAACTTAGCTCACCAACAAGACTCATCTCAAATTCATGAGACATGACATCAACAAATTGTTGGACTTTGGTGTCATTTGTGGAGCCAAAGACTATATCATCAATATAGATCTAAGCTATAAAGAGCTCATCTTTGTCTTTCTTGATGAATAGAGTCTTGTCAACAATACCCCTAGTGTAGCCATTATCTTTGAGATATTGGGTGAGACGCTCATACCAAGCCCTTGGTGCTTGTTTCAACCCATATAAAGCTTTATTGAGGTGATAGACATGATTAGGGTGGTGAGGATCCACAAACCCTTTGGGTTGCTCAACAAACACTTCCTCTTGCAAGAAACCATTGAGGAAGGCACTCTTAACATCCATTTGATATAATTTGAACTTGTGCAAACAAGAAATGGATAAAACTAGCCTAATAGACTCAATCCTAGCAACAGGAGCAAATGTCTCCTTAAAGTCAATACCTTCGATTTGAGAGTACCCTTATGCTACAAGCCTAGCCTTGTTTCGCACAATGTTGCCATCCTCATTGGATTTGTTCCTATATACCCACTTGGTGCCTTTCACATTGGTGTTCTTGGGCCTAGGAACTAGAGTCCAAACCTCATTCCTTTCAAATTGGTTAAGCTCTTCTTGCATAGCAAGAACCTAAAATTCATCCTTTAAAGCTTCATTAACCTTCTTAGGTTCTATTTAAGAGGTGTAACAAGTGTGGCTAATTAGATTAGCCATTTGATGCCTAGTCCTAACACCCTTATTAACATCTCCAAAAATGCCATCATTGTCGTGGAGTTTCCTAACCCATGGAGCAGGTTCTTTTAAGTTCAAGAGAGGAATCCTATCAATAGATTGTGTTATGTAATCATCAAGGTTAGTCTTTTCAACATTAGAAACATCAACAACCTTCTCCAAAGGGGAGTCATTAACTAGATCTACCTCCTCCTCATGGTCATTAGATTTAAGCCTAGTATCATCAATGACAACATTAGATGATTCTATTACGGTCCTATTTTTTAGATTTAAAACTCTATAGGCTCTACTATTAAAGGCATATCCAATGAAGATACCATCATCACTCTTAGCATCAAATTTGCCAAGTTGATCACGGTCATTCAAAATGTAGCATTTGCTTCCAAATGTGTGGAAATAGCTAATATTTGGCTTTCTACCTTTCCATAACTCATAGGAGGTTTGCCTAGTATGGGGCCTTAGAAAGACTCTATTTCCTATGTAGCACGTCGCATTGACGGCTTCGGCCCAAAGATTCCTAGGGACTTTGGTGCTAAGCAACATCACACGGGTCATCTCTTGAAGAACCCTATTTTTTCTTTCGACAACTCTATTTTGTTGAGGTGTCCTAGGAGCCGAAAACTCATGAGAGATGCCTAGACTAATGCAATAGTTTTCAAAATGAGCATTCTCAAATTCCTTCCCATGGTCACTCCTAATCCTTTTAATGCTTTTAATCTTGGAGTTCATTTCATTTTGAATTTTGAAACAAAGCATTTTAAACTTGTCAAAGGTTTCAGATGTTTCTCTAAGAAAATAAGTCCATGTGTACCCAGAGAAGTCATCTACACACACAAAGATGTATCTTTTTTGGAGAAGCTCTAGAGGTTCCTTGGTGGATAAATACTTGCCCTTTTTATGCATACTTTTGGTTTGCTTCCCTTGTTAGCAAGGTCCACAAACACCATTAACCTTTTTCCTAAGCTTGGGAAGGCCTCACACAACATTAAACTTATCTAAGGTATGTAAATCCCTATAGTTCATATGACCAAGTCTTTCATGCCACAACTCAATTTGTTCATCCTTGGACACATTGCAAGAGACACCTCTAGCCTCAAGAAAATAACAATTGTCGCTAGATCTCATACCTTTTAACAAGGTTTGTCCACTTGGCAATAGGATAGAACAATCATCTTTCCTAAACAGGAACGAAAGTCCTTCATCACTAAGATGTGAAATGCTTATCAAATTGGCTTTTAAACCATCAACATACAAAGCATTGGACAAGGAGGGTAATCCGAGAATGGAAATGATTCCCTTTCATTTGACCTTTTTTTTGGATCCATCACCAAAGGTGACATTTCCTTCCTCCTCCATCACAAGAGTCTCAAAAAAACTCTTATTTCCAGTCATGTGCCTAGAACACCCACTATCCAAATACCAAAAATCACAAGAATGAGCATTCAAGGCAATTTGTGCAACATGGCAAAAGTGTTCATCCTTTCTAATCCATATAGGTGCAATATTTTCCTTCCTAGTGGTCAATGGTACATGGGCTCTAAGTGTCCTGGGATCATGCAAAGTTGTTTCATTTTTCCTAGTGACATGCATCATGGCTCTAGATGTCATAGGATCATGCAAAAGTGTTCCATTATTCCTAGTGACATGCATCATGACTCTAGCCTTTTTATTCTCTATCATGCTTTCAATTCTACATAATTTGATATATCTAAAGCAATTTGGTCTATTATGACCATCAATACCATAAAAATGACATGAAGGAATGAAGTTAGGATTCATACCATAATCTTGAGGATGCATTGGAGCCTTCCCATGTCTTTGTGGTTGTCTTGATTGTTGTTGAGGAGCTTTTCTTCTTTGTTGTTGAGCAAGACTTGATTGCTTTCTTGGTTGAGCTTGCATGATAGGTATCTTCTCTTTATGAGCTTTCGGTTGAGGGAAGTTAACTTGAGGAGCCCTTGTAGGATGGGCTTGAGGTAGGCTTCTTGGTACCACCTTCACTTAAGCACTACTTGAGCACTCTCCTAGGTCAAGTTTCTTCCTAGGTGATTGATGAGAAGAGGACCTATTGAAGTTCATGCTTCTTACAAAAATGGTCTTGCTTGGAGTGGAGGACACCTTGTCATCTTCAAACCCAAGCCCCTTCTTGTCACTTGGCCTCTTTCCAACATCTAGCATATGGTCAAGTTTTTTGGTGCTAGAGTTCATCTTAGCCAACAACTCTCTAGCATCTTCAAGCTCTTTCTTCAACCCTTATTCACTCCTCTTTATCAACTCTTCATTTAGTTGGTCAACTTGAGTTGAGAGGTCTAGGTTTTCTTCTTTTAATCTCTTGATTTCATTCTTGTTCTTCAACCTTGAATTCTTAAACTTAGCCATGTAGTCCTTGAGATCCATCCTATCCACAATTCCATTTGTGGATTGTGATAAAGATCCATCATCACTTGAGTAGTTTTCCTCTTGAATTTCATTCTCTTCTTCACTAGCATCTTTGCTCCTAAGAGAGGATGTAAATGCTATAAAGTTAGCCATGAGTTCTTCATCACCCGAAGACTCATCTCTTTCATTAGAGTTATCACTTACACTCCATGTGGCAGCCATCACTTTTCCCTTTTTCTTGACCTTGTGATTTGAACATTCTGGGGCAAAGTGACCTATCCCACCACATTCATAACATTGGACTCCTTTCTTCTCGGTCTTTTCTTGCCTAGGCTAAAACTTTTTGAAGGGAGCCTTTTTCTTCAAGTCTTGACCCTTGGATCCAAAACCTTTCCTCTCGGACTTGTAGAATTTCTTGAACTTCCTCATTAGCAAGGCCATTTCTTCATCTTAGTCATCACTCTCCTCCTTCTCAACTTTGGAGGCTTTCAAAGTAATATCCTTTTACTTTTTCGGTGATGTGGGGTTAGGAAATTTCCTAGATTCATAAGCTAGAAGCCTCCCAATCACTTCACTTGGCTTCATATCCTTATACCCACTAATTTCTTCTAAAGTCGTCACCTTGGACTCGAATCTATCGGGTAGAGATCTCATAATCTTCTGCTTGATCTTCCTATCCGAATAAGGATCACCAAGCTGATGACTTTGGTTCACAATGTCCATTAACCTCACTTCAAAGTTATTGAAGCACTCGTTCTCATCCATCTTGAGCAATTCAAATTGTGTTTGGAGAACTTGAAGCTTCGACTCCTTAACCACATCGGTTCCCTCATGTGCAACTTCTAGGATATACCATGCCTCCTTAGCTATCCTAGTATTTTGAACCAACTTGTACTGGTTCTCATCCATTGCACATAGGATGGCATGCATTGCCTTCCTATTCCACTTCGATGCCTCAAACTCTTATGCGTTCCATTGTGCCTTTGGCTTGAGTACATCATCTCCTCCATCTGTAGGAGTCATCATGGGTGGAGTGTAGCCATCTTCAACCGCCATGCATGCCCTGTCTTGAATTTGGCAAATATACAACTCCATCTTGCCTTTCCAAGAGGCATAATTCAGTCCGATGAGAGGTTAATGTCTAGTTCTAGAAGCTCCTTCGTTGCCACCGTTTCCACTCATTGTATTTAATGAATGAATGATATGAATGCAAATGTATGATTGATCAATACACATATAAAATGTAACACACACAAAAAATGAGCTAGGATCACCTATGTATGTCTAGGAACCTGCTCTGATACCAATTGAAACAAATATTATGGTGTGTAATATTAATCTAGGGGGGTGAATAGACTTTAAATAAATTTTACACAATTTTTGTAAAAGGTCAAGTTGACAAAAATGCCCCTATCTAGTTACAAAAATATCACAAGTGTAATAAATACGGAAATAGTAAAGACACTTGAGATATACGTGGAAACCCTCCAAATGGAAAAAACCACGGGTTGATGAGTACACCACACTAGAACCTCGAATCCATTAATGGAAAGGGAATTGCAACCTAATCCTGGTTTAATCCACTACCACTACCTAATCCCAGTGTAAGTGAATCTAGTCCATCTTGCTTGCGATTTAAGCTACCTACTCCCGGAAGCAACACAAGTGTTACTTCTCAATGAAGAGATAAAGAGTCCTAAGTGAATATATGATGATATTCAAAGAACAAACAAGTCTAGGAAACCCTATATGCTTATCTAGGATAATGAGATGACAATTAATGCAATCCTAGATATCAAGAGCTAAATGACATGTTCAAGAAGCTTAGCTAAACATAGATCAAACGATCCTATGAAGCTATCACAATACAACACTCAATCATGTCACCACAACAATCTCTAATTTGTATCTAGAAAATGTTCTAAGAGCATACAAATAATTAAAGAGATGGTTTAGCAAGTAAAACACTTAACTTGTAAGAAGAAGGTGAAAAACTTACCAAACAAGATGTGATGAAGTAACCCTATCCATTGATGCACTCTAAATGAACTTAGATGATGCAAGATGAAGCTTTGATGCACATGGGAATGCTTTGAATGATTAAAAATGAGTTCTTAGAAACGTTTTTCCTTTGAAATGTGTTCTAAGGAAAATATATGATATTCTAAACTCTTACACGACCTTAAACAAAAGAGTTATATATATATATATATATATAAGATCCAAACAAAGTGAGGTTATTTTGCAAAAAATGTTCCAGCTTTCTCAGTGTGCACTGGTTGAGTAGGGCACAACCCAATTTTACAATAGGCGCTGGTCGACTGGCGCAGGCCAGTGGCACTACACATGCTACAATCCACTGGAATGTTGTGCTGGTGAGGCTGCGCTAGTCGAGTAGCGCACCACCAGCGCACTACCCATTTTTACATCTTTACGAGGGTACAACAGTGCAACTCAGTGGCGCAACACATGCGACAATCCACTGGAATGTTGCGCTGGTGAGGTGCACTGGTCGAGTAGCGCACCACCAGTGCAATGCCTATTTTCAACACTCAAACACACAAAAGCAATAAGTCCAAGACTGATGAAAAATGCATCCTATTCTAATGCCTGTCATGACGTGAAACTTTAATTACAAGATGCAAATATATCAAACAAGAGTCATTTAAACCAAAATGCACACAAGTATAAACACTCAACATATATGAATAAGAGTTATGCATGAATATATGAGTGTGTGCAACTATCTCTTCAAAGCAAGTAAGCACAAGAAATATACCTTTGGTGCTTCTTCTCTTGAGGTCTTGAGAGCCTAAGCTACCTTTACATAAACCCCATAAATGTGGTTTGTTCACGAAATAAGCCAATCAACAAATGAGGACTTTACATCATATCTAAACCACTTTGTAACCTCTTATTAAAATATGCAAAATTTGAATGGACACAAGAGTATGGAGAGTCTTTTAAAAAGATAGTTGACCTTTTAATGTCTGCTCCTATCATGCTATCCCCTGATTGGTCATTGCCTTTTGAATTGATGTGTGATGCGAGTGATTTTTCTGTTGGAGCTATCTTAGGACAAAGAAGAGAAGGTAAGCCTTTTGTGATTTATTACGCAAGTAAAACTTTGAATAGTGCACAAATGAATTACACCACCAATGAGAAAGAATTACTTGCTGTGATATTTGCATTGGATAAATTTCGGTCATACTTGATTGGTGCTTCAACCATTGTTTTTACTGATCACGCTACTTTAAAGTATTTAATGTCTAAACAGGATGCGAAGCCAAGGTTTAGTCGTTGGATTTTATTGCTACAAGAATACAAACTCACAATCAAGGACAAAAAGGGTACTGAAAATGTCGTTGCAGACCATTTATCTCGACTCACCGCTGAGTCATCATTTGATAAAGCACCCATCAATGATTCTTTTCTTGATGATCTTTTATTCTCTATCACAACTTTGCCTTGGTATGCTGACATTGTTAATTATCTTGCAACAGGAATGGTGCCACTCGATTGGAATGCATAGGATAAAAAGGAATTTTTGACCGAGGTAAAACATTTTTACTGGGATGACCCGTACTTATTCAAGTATTGTCCTGATCAAATTGTTCGACGGTGTATTCCAGGAAATGAGGTAAGTAGTGTCATTGAATTTTATCATTCTAAAGCATGTGGTGGTCATTTTTCGTCAAAGAAAGCGACTGCAAAAATCTTGCAGTGTGGATTTTATTGGCCCACCTTGTTTAAAGACGCACGTGCATTCTGTAAAACCTGTGAAAATTGTCAAAAGTTAGGAGCAATTTCCAAGCGAAACATGATACCTTTAAACCCCATTCTTGTCATTGAAATATTTGATTGTTGGGGTATTGATTTTATGGGTCCATTTCCACTGTCATTTGGATTTTTGTACATTTTGGTTGCCGTTGATTATGTGTCAAAATGGGTTGAGGCAATTCCTTGTCGAAATAATGATCACAAAACAGTGATTAAGTTTTTAAAGGAAAATCTTTTGAGTCGATCCTTCTAGCCATTATCTGTGATGGAGGCAAACACTTTTGTAACAAACATTTTAAGTCTTTAATGAAGAAATATGGAGTCACACATAAAATTGCCACACCAAACCACCCTCAAACAAGTGGTCAAGTTGAGTTAGCAAATAGAGAGATAAAACATATCTTACAAAAAATGGTTAACCCTGATCGAAAAGATTAGTCTCTTAGACTAAATGATGCACTTTGGGGTTACCGCACTGCATTTAAAACATCTTTGGGTATGTCTCCTTATCGTTTAGTTTATGGAGAACCTTGCAACTTACCTGTTGAACTTGAGAAAAAAAACATATCGGGCCATTAAAGCTTTCAATTCTAACCTAAATGATGCTGGTGAATTACGCCAGTTGCAAATAAATGAACTTGAAGAATTAAGACATGATGCATACGAAAACACAAAAATTCTTAAAGAAAAATCTAAAACCTTTCATGACAGAAAATTTTTAAGAAGATCATTTGAAGTTGGTCAAAAGGTTTTTCTTTATAATTCTCGACTTCATTTATTTCCTGGCAAATTGAAATCAAAATGGAGTTGTCCATTTATTTTGAAACACGTGTATCCATATGGTGCCCTTGACATTGAGAATCCTAGGAATGGTAACGTGTTTAAAGTAAATGGACAACGTGTGAAACCATTCTTAGAAAATACAGATTTTCAAAAAGACTCTGCCGTTCTTTCTAACCCTTGTTACAATGGTGAGTAAACAAATCTTTTGCTTTTGACTTTATTTGTGTTTGCAATTATTATTTTTGTTTTTGTTTGCTTTTACGTTTTGAATTTTTGCAAGATTAATTTTTAGGTTCAATTTTTTTCTTGGTTTGTTTTGCTATATAACCCCGCTTAAGTGGCGGATAACGGTACTTTGTGACAATTCTAGTCGGTTTAATTAAGTTTCCTAAATAACTGATCCCCAAAACAAGGTATGGATGAAATTTTCACAAAACTATGAAAACGTTTTCCATCGTTGCCCCAAAATGCTTTGAAAAAGATTTACAAAGCACGTTCCGAAAGATTACGCTTACTGATGATAAACAACATTCCTGTTGAAATTCGTTGGTTGATCGAAGCTATGGTACGTCTAGTAGGTGAGTCTGCTGATTCATTTATATCTTACATACCTGGTTTTTGAAGAAGTAACCTTGTAAAAAAATGAAGAGCTAAGAAGTTAGGGGTTACTTGTCACAAATGTGCACGTACAACTTGCAACACACATTGTCGTTCTTTAGAAATGGTGTCTAATAATCGGAAAGATTAAATTTTATTCATTAGGCATGGTTTGCGTAGGGAGTCATTGGATAATTTCCTAACGACTCTTGATGCACATCCTAGTGGATATGTGGAAATGACAATTGACCGATTATGGCCACAATTTCAAAAAGAACATACACAATATAGTCTTGGGAATCTGACTTTAAAAGACTCTGGTTGCCAATTTATAAGAAAATTGGATGGGAAGCATATCCCCGACCCATAGAGGGCGTTGAAGCCGTTTTTGGACATAAAACCAGAGGAAGATGTGAGCCACAATCACAACTACCAGTAAATATCCTTTTGTTTTTATTATCTTTTTCCTTCCGCATTTAATGTCTTTTGTAATTATTGTTGTTTACTTTTGATTTTTGAACCATTTGGATCTAATATCATTGACAAATACGCCGCCCTATACATATAGGTGTATCATTGTGTTACCTTTTCGGGATCTTTAAATACAAGCATTTGTTTTCCTTTTTGCTTCAAGCACTCATAAAAATTCAAAAGAAAATCTCAGAGAGTGCATTAATGGTGTCACCTTCAACTAAACGATTCACAAATATTTGTGTGTTTGGTGGCACCAATTATGGGAAATACAGAGAGTTTGTTGATGCTGCAACTCATCTTGGTAAGGTCTTGGCTGAGCGAAAAATACACCTAGTGTATGGAGGAGGTAACTTGGGATTAATGGGGTGTGTTTCACGAGGTGCACGAGACAGAGTTAGTCAAGTTTTGGGTATTGTCCCAAAACCTATGGCAGCAACATACATCATCGGGAAGACAAACGACGAAGAGCTAGCTGTTTCAGGTATGCTTGGAAGATTGACTGCTATGTTACATCATATTGATGTGTTTATAGCTTTGCCAGATGGTTTGGAACCTTAGAAGAAATCTTTACAATGGCATCCTGGGTGTAACTACACATCCATGAGAAACCCATCGGTTTGTTGAATGTTAATAAATTTTACGATGGTTTGCTTTCATTTCTTGATCATGCTCAGAAAAATTATTATATTCCACCTTCAATCCGAAAAATCTTTATCTCTGCTTCAAGTCCTAATGAGCTGATTGACCAGTTACAAGCTTTTAATTATAAGCCAGATCCCTCAACCTCCAAAATAGATTAGTCCATTGATGAAGAGAACAAGAAACGCAGAATTGATCTGAATCTCAGTTTGTGATTGTCCCATGGTTTTTATGCATTTTATTTTCCTTTATTTTGTATTTCTTTTGTTATTTTGCAATATTTTGTTGTCTTTCAAGTTGTTCAGGTGATATCTTCTAAATCTTACCTCTTTCTAAAGACATTGGGGACAATGTCTCGTTCTGTTGGGGGGAGGGGATAGTTGATTCAATAACTTTTGTTTTTTTTTTAAAACTAAAATTTGACCATTTTTTTTGTAAAGATGGCCGAGTAAGGAGATCTTTTAGATACTTCTGAGACGTATTTTTGTAGTTCTGATGCGTTTTTTTCCCTTTCTTTTGACTATTCAAATTTATAAACTCTCCATTGTGATGTCATTGACTAATCCTTTTGTTCATTAAATAATCTTGAGAAATTTTTCGAACTATTCTGGACACACACGCACATTGACACGTGATTATGTGCTATAAGTTGAGATTTTATGATATTTAGTTCTGAAACATCATTCAAGGGTAACAGCCGAAGGCAGTTGTCTTGTTTCAAAAATATATATAGTAATAATAATAATAATAAATTTGTGTGTTTTGACCAATACTCTTACTTAGTAGCCAGACATCATGCCTCAGTAATCATAGAGTGTTCACGTAAAATGGTGGAGATAAGAATAAAATACAATTTCGTAGCCTCTTTAACTTGAGCAATTAATTTTGAGGGGTGCTTTAACACCTAATGCCCTAAGACCAACTGGTTTGGGAGTCATTGATCCAAAGCTCGTTACACGGGTTAAAGACAAAGATTAAGGGAATTGTACTAAAAAAACATCTGCAATCCGAGTAATTAAGCCAGTAGGAGTGTTTTAACACTTAATGCCCTAAAACCAACTGGTTTGGGAGTCATTGGCCTAAAGATCGCTACATGGATTAAAGATGGAATGTCTGTTTCCAATTTTGTTATATTAAAAAAAAACCAAAAAAAAAAAGAGAAGAGAATAAAACTGCTGCCTAAGGAAAAAGCCTTGATGAGATTTCGGAATGAAAATGTTACTTGATTTCAATTGAATCTCATAGTTATTGCGTTGATCTTTATTGAGCACAAGAAAGTTTGATTGATAACTCAATTGATGACTTGTTGTCAAAGGGTGAGAAAAGAGGTATGAGAGAGTTTGTCTATTTGGCAGTTTAGAGATTTGAATTTGAGTTTTTACTATTTTCGCTTTAATTGTTAGGGACTGGCAATAAGCTGGTCAGGGGGTGTGATTAACACTGAAAAGTGTATGTTTACTAAGGGATAATATCATCATTTTACACTTCCAATATGATTAATTCATCAATTTAGACATAATTTCGTTCGCTCGCTTAAATAAATGTGTTGTGTAGTAATCAATGTATTTTTCATTATATTTCAGAGGTAATTCAATCAATTTAGAATTATGGAAAAGTCAGATGGTAAAAAAAATATCATTTTCAAGTTTAAAAACCTTAGGAAGGCCACGAAGGGTATTTTTATAATTTTGACTATTCACTATTCACAGTTGACTTTCACTGTTTCTGATGATATGGCACATTCCTATTGGCCCGAACTACGAGTGCACCATACACGCGGCTGCAGAGAATCATATTCTAGAAGTCGGTGCACTATTCATAGTTGACTTTCCAGAAGATTATTGACCGATGATGTGGTACATTTCTATTGGCCTAAATTGTGAGTGCACCGTACACGTGCTGCAGAGAATAATATTCTAGAAGCCGGTGCACTGTTCACTATTCACTTTCACGGATGCATTTATTGTTCACTGTCACTGTTCACTGATGATGTGGCACAATCTGGATGCTCCATTCTAAATTCATCCGATGGTCAATTTTCATCAGTATTTTATATAAATAGGGAACCTCTCCCCCTAGTTTACATACTCTAAATCCAAATCTGATATTAGATTTGTGAAATTCTCTCTTTTGTTCTCAAATTCTTAGTTTAAATAAAATAGTTATTTTCTAGTTAAATTATGTCTGGCTAATTTTATATAGCTGGGGCCAAAGGTGATACTGTTGGTATGGAAAATATGATCTAATTATGGTAAGTTAATTATTTTTTTTACTTTCTCCCCTCTGACTTTGTGGAGTTTTTGACTCACTGTAGTCAGACAGATATTGTCTAGCACAGTGAGTACTTTTACCATATTTATCAGAGAGTGGTTTCTCCCCTTTGTTCTTTATGGAGTTTTTGAGTCA
Source organism: Dipteronia dyeriana (assembly GCA_032871835.1). Classification (NCBI taxonomy): domain Eukaryota; kingdom Viridiplantae; phylum Streptophyta; class Magnoliopsida; order Sapindales; family Sapindaceae; genus Dipteronia; species Dipteronia dyeriana. The sequence continues at coordinate 75,815,770 of CM065299.1, forward strand.
CTGTAGACAAACAGATATTGTGTAGCATAGTGAGTGCTTTTACCCATATCTATCTGATAGTGGTTTATCCTCTCTAATCTTTGTGGAGTTTTGACTCACTGTAGACAGACAAATAGTTTCTAGTACAGTGGGTACTTTTACCTACATATATCAGAGAGTGGTCAGTGGAGTGGAATACTCTCCCATTAATCTGGACTAAATATTAATTAATGGATTGTATTCGGATTACCAACAGTGGATCCCTTAGCCCCAGTTTTAATTTTAATTGATTTACATTTTTATAACAAGCTTATTAATTAATCTAGATAATTTATTCTACAAGGGCAAGTGAACAACCTCCCTGTGGTTCGACCCAGTCTTACCGGTTAATTTATTACTCTGACACTCTTATACTTGGGTGTTGGAACTCTTCTTTAGGATTTACTATAGTGAGTACTTTCACCCATATCTATCAGAGAGTGGTTTATCCCCTTTGATCTTTGTGGAGTTTTGACTCACTATGGACTGACAGATATTGTCTAGCACAGTAGGTACTTTTACCCATATCCATCAGAGAGTGGTTTCTCCCCTCTGATCTTGGTAGAGTTTTTGACTCACTATAGACAGAAAGATATTGTCTAGCACAGTGAATACTTTTACCCATAATTCTACAATATCAGAAATATGTTAACATACCTTTTTCCTAATCGAATAATTGAATGAATCTCAAGTCAGGTTAGAGTCACCAATCAGGATCCCAAACTCTGTTCACAGTATAAGCACCTATACTCCTTTTCTGTTTCTCTCTGTTATCAATAAAATTATACGTAATTCTATTTTTACTGAAAACTAACTTGCTTAAATATATATATATATATTGCAGTAAACTGCTCTGGCAGTTATTCACTGATAACTACTACAGTTATCAAAATATGTTGGGTTGGGCTTCATGGGTCAAGTCCATGACATTGGGTTTAGACCCATCTTGGGTGTACCCAATATTAAAACTAACATAAACATAATTTAACGTTCTGTAATTCATCATCATTTCTAGCGTGTAACTCATTTTTTATTTTCAGCTAGTGATCTTTAAATTGTTTTTAGCATGTAATCTTTAATTTGTTTTTAAAATGTAATCATTCTCTATTTCTACCGTGTAATCCTAATTTATTTATTTTCTTCGTATAATCTCTAGTTTATTTTCCGTATGTAATCATTTTTTATTTTCATAGTGTAATCTTTAGTTTGTTCTTAGCATGATGTAATACTTTCGAAAGTCCTTTGAAGAAGCAAACAAAATCGGATTTGTGCTCATAATGTCTTTGAGTTCAAATATTTTTTTTTGGGTAAATAAATAGTATCATAGAAAGAAGGAAGGAATGTACAAATACAAGGGGCATACCCCAGGAAGAAAGGGGCACAAAGCCCAGAAACAACGTTCAAACAACAAACTCTCTAATAAGAGCTAAACCAAAGGCTTTACAAAGAGCACTGAGCACAACACAAGCCCACACCACCTAGGGATAACTAGAGATGAGAGGCTAATTCTTCAACTTGAGAGGAGAGAGCCGGCAACGAATAGTATCTGTAATGATCTGGGCAACCTCTCTACTAGAATTTCGAGAGCTTTTAAAAATACGACAATTTCGCTCTCTCCAAATAAAATAGACGGCAGCCGCAAGATAAAGTTTTTTTGTCACGACGGAGGGGGAGCTCCCCTTCCAATGAATGGACACCCAATCAATAAGATCATTCTAGCTAAGATGAATCCCAAGACAACCACATTTATTCAAAAGTTGTGTCCATATGGCTTTGCTATAAAAATACTCAAAGAAAAGGTGAGCATGAGTCTCGGCTTGAGAGTTACAAAAGACACACGTAGTAACAACTTGAGGGTCGTAGCGCTGAACACGATCCAAGGTAGAAAGCCTACCTTTAATAGCCAACCAAAGGATGAAACCCATTCTCGGGATATTCCGCGGGAACCACACAATTTTATACCAAGAAACCAAAGGATGAGGGGTTCTAAGAGACTCCATAGCCGACGCAACTGAATAATTGCAATTAGAAGAAGGAAGCCACAGAATTCTATCATCCAAAGTTGAGTTTGGGTTGTAAGAAGGCACACGACTCAGAATTTCAGCAAGGTCAATGGACATAGCAGCATGCCATCTCCAATTATCATCAAGAACAATGGCATTAACCTTAGCATTGATAGAGAGTCCAGAATCATAAATAACACGGGAGCTCCATTTCGATCGAATAGGGCCATCCGGATGCCAATTATCAAACCATAAGGAAGTTTTCAAGCCATTACCAATGATGTGCTGAATTAAAGGACGGGCAAAAGGCCTAAGAAGAAGAAGTTTTCTCATATTCCACGAACAGGTATGAGGAGCCTTCACCTCCCATAAATTGGTACCTTTGAGGAGATAGGCTTTGATCTAAGAAGTCCAAAGATTACTAGTGCCATAGACCAGAATCCATATATGTCTAATCATAAGTGCTTTGTTCCACAAAGAGAGGTCCTTGATTCCAAGACCTCCCTCTTTCTTTGGAACACAAATATCAGACCAAGCAATCTTAGAGCCTTTGATGTTCACCTCAACCCCATTCTATAAAAAACTTCAGAATTTCTGTTCAATGCTCTTCAAGATTCTCTTTGGAAGATAAAGGTGAGATGCCCAAAAGACTTGAATACTAGTTAAAACCGAGATGATAAGTTGAAGACGACCAGCAAAGGAAAGGCACCTATTTAACCAAGAAGAAAATCTACTCGAAACCTTATCCATAAAAGGAGAGCAATCACGAAGATTCAACTATGAAGAGATGATAGGAATTCCCAAATAACGAATTGGAAGAGAGCCAACCGGGTAACCAAAAAGGTTGATGAGCTGTTGACTAACAGCAACGGGCACACCCGAAATGAAAATGTTGCTCTTAGCATGATTAGCACAAAGTCCTGAAAGCAAAAAGAACTCATCAAGGGCTGACTTGAGCACAAGAGCTGAATGATATTAACCATGGCAAAGCATAATCAGGTCATCTGTAAAAGAAAGGTGGGATAGCTTTAATTTATCACACCTCCAATGATATTTGAAGTTAGGAGTGTCCATAATATGGTTGGCTAAAAGCTTAGAGAGGACCTCCATAGCAATAACAAAGAGATACGAAGACATAGAGTCCCCTTGTCGAAGGCCCCTCTTTCCAGAGAAGAAAACAGCAAGCTCACCATTAATAGAGATAGGGAACTTAGGAGTAGTAAGGCAAGCTTTAATCCAATTAATGACTTTCAAAGGAAAGTGAAATGCAGCAAGAGTGTCAAGCAAGAAGCCCCAATCCACCATATCAAAAGCTTTCATTAAATCCACCTTAAGAGCCAACTTTGGCATACCAGCATCCTTGTGATAATCCCTCATAAGCTCTTGAACAAGAAGGATGTTATCCCCAATTCTTCTACCTACCACAAAAGTTGATTGGGAGGGGCTAATAATGTCCGGAAGACAAGGCTTGATTCTATTGGCTATGATCTTAGCAATGATCTTGTATAGAGTGTTGCATCAAGTGATTGGTCTAAAGTCCGTCATCTTAGAGGGATTAGGGACCTTGGGGACCAAGGCAAGAATAGTCGCATTTAGCTCCTTAAGAAGAAGACCAGAATGAAAGAACTCTTGAATATCATTAATAACATCATCACCAACTATGTGCCACGTCTTCTTGAAGAAATGAGCATTAAAACCATCAGGACCAGGAGCCTTATTAGGGTGAAGAGAGAAGCAAGCCTTACGAATCTCATCATTTGTAACTTCTCTACTCATGTAATCAGCTTGATCATTGGAGATGTGTTTATCAATAATCCCAACCCCAACCCCATCCCCAAGGAATATTAAATGACACTATTTGGAAGTAAGGTTGCATGTTGGGGAAAGGGGGTTGGATATAGGTCCCCTAACCCCAACCCCATCCCCAAGGAATAAAATTTCAGTATCGGTATCGATATCAGGTTTCTAAATTTATGGATATTTCGAGGATAATATCGATATCAGTGGATATTCTGTAAAAAATTTAAAAAATGATGGATATTTACATCTAAAGTTAGGATTTTTTTATAAAATTTTAGGACGCTTAAACAACTAATTATATATCAAATGAATCTTATTCAAATTAGCATAGTTACGAACTTATTATAAATTATAACACAGATAGAGCCTGTATATAATTTTTGTTATTGGTAAAATATGAAGAATGGTTAGTCAGTATAACTATCCAAAAAATAAGGGAGTTGGAGATACCACATCATCAAAGAACAACATCCCCAAACCCACCTACTATAACAAATGAAGATCTCATAAGCCCCAGGTTGGGATTATTAGGATGGTCGGGTCAAAACCTTAGATCGGGTCAAAACCCTAGGTCGGGACTGAATCATTGGTTGGGATGAGTAAAGCTTTGGTCGGGTTTTCGTAGATGGTCGGTAGATCAACACGTGGGTATTATCGAATACGTACAGAATGAGTCTTACTCTAACAAGGTGTCTCGAAGCACACTTTGACAAGGGAGCGAATTTCCTAGTTGATTTTAGAGTCCAAACTAGGCAAGAAGTCTAATGCATGAAATAGGAAAGAATGATAAAACAACCCGAACACGTCAATTCCACTTACTTGTATAGCACAAATTAGGGTTCTATGCATGTATAAATAGACCCTAATAGCACCCATAAAAGAGAGAGCACGAGAGATTGGGTGTGTAATTATTTCAATACAGTGAATTTCTTTTCACCGTCACCAGCAACCTTGGATGTTTCCCCATATTAGGGTTTTGCTATGTAAAATCTTTGTGTTCTCTTTAATTTTTTAATCATTCATATCTAACAATTGTATGATCTTATATATACTCTGTTCGACGTGAGATTGATCCAAAAATCACAGTCAGCTACTGGCACTAGAAGAAGAGGGTGAACCTCCGATATTTTGACTAACCGGGGATTCAGCCATATATGGTAAAATCTTGGTTTCAATCAACGACAGAGATTCATCACCACAAAACGTTGGCGGTTCGTAAGAGGCAAACGTTGTGGCCGTAAATGCACAATGAACAGATCCACCTCCAAGAACTCCACTATCAAACAGATAAGATACCATCACAGCCACGTTCTTGACTGTAGAAATATCCCCAGATGCGTTTAGGAAAGTTCAAGAATCCCTGCAGAGAGTTATTGATGACATCGCCAGACAAGAAGTTAGCATAACCGCAACTGCAAATCTAAGTTCACCGTACCAGTTCTCTACGCCTGTGGTAGCCATAGAACTCAAGGTGCGTTATGAGATCGTGACAACTGCTCCAGGCGAACCTCACAAATCCGAAAGAGATAGAGCGGAGAAATGGAGCAGAAGAGAGCGTTCACATAGAAGAAACATCCCACATCAGGATAGAAGAGCGGAGGAAAGTGAAGGGGCCAAGCTCATACGAAGATATTACAAGGTACGACGATGGGAGGCAATACTATGAGCAAGAAGATAGACATGATAGACGGGGAAAGATACCTCGATAGGATTTAAATGAAGACGAACATGCCCCCCGAAGGTGAATGGACCCGTATGGGCTCACAATCTACCAAAGGTTAGATAGGCATGGCGAACCCGAGGGAGAGCGTGAAGTTCTTCTTAGAAGGATGGAAGCCCTGGAGAAAAAGAAAAGTCAAGAAAATCCCTTGGTCGGAAATTTTGGGAGTTCGTTTGTTGATACCATAAGGCAAGCTCATTTTTCAACTAAGTTTTAGATGCCACATGTGGAGCAATTCAAAGCCAATACAGATCCAAAAGAACATATTAGAAGATACCAGAGCACCATGGCTAAGTATGACTATGATGATGCTCTCATGTGCCGTATGTTCCCTCAAACATTGGGAGATCAGGGATCCAGATGGTTTGGTGGATTAACCTCAGGGTTCGTCAAGAGTTTCGAAGGATTGACACGAGCATTCACCAGACAATTTATGGGAAATATCTAATGGAGGAAACCGGTGTCAACCCTTTCTACTTTGAGGCAAATAAAAGATAAAAAACTAAAAGATTATTTAACCAGGTTTTTACAGGAGGTATCGGAAGTTTAGGATCCCAACGATGATGCAGTGGTATCCGTATTCATAAACAGCTTGCAACACAGTCACCTAACCTTGAACCTAAGGCAGAGGGGACCGACCACATATGCAAGCATGGTAGATTATGTCGGGGCATACGCCATGGCAGAAGAAGAACAAATTGCCCACGGGGGAGAGTTTATACATGGGGGTCGACCTTCCAGCACTCAAAAGAGCCAAAAAGGTGGTTCGAAAAACAATGGTAAGAACGACCCAAAAGGCAATGGAGGAAAAGGAAAAGACGAGCAAAAAGATGATGATAGAATAGGGAGGAACTCGAGGCGCCCGTACACCAACTATACCCCGTTAGCTAAAAAGCAGAAAGAAATGGTAAATATAATAGAAGACAAAAACATATATAAAAAATCCGCGAGGCAATCAAATTTCGCCAGAAGATATACTACAAAATACTGCCGATTCCATTAAGAAAATGGTCACTAAACCTCTAAATGTTACAAACTCAGAGATTATATTGAGAAGCTAATCCGTGAAGGTCACTTCACTCACGTCATCCTTAGAGGAGGAGAGGATCGACAAAAGGATACCCACGTAAGGGATTGGGACAGGAGTTATAGGAGCCCAAAGAAAGACTCGGATAATGGGGCAATTAACACCGTTTTTGGTGGCCCCAATACCGGGAGCAGTAGCCTAGAAAGGATGTCTGAAGTCAGGGAAGCCATGAACAACCAAAGAAGTATATAGGTTAATCATCTAGGCCCCGATCGGAAAAAAGTAAAGCAAGGATGGAGGCCGATAACTTTCACTGAAGCAGACGCACACGAGTTAGAGGTCAGACCAAAATACGTGATTGTTGTGTCAGCTCGCATTGGGCAAGTAAGATGAATCCTGATTGACAATGGTAGTTCGGCAGACATTTTGAGCATAGAGGCATTCGACCAGCTCAGGCTACAGAGGAATGATCTCCAACCACTGAAGGTCTTAGTGAGGGGTTTCGGGGGAACCGAAGTCAGGGCGTTGGGAACTGTTAAACTACCAATAGAAGCTGGAAGCTTTCCTTGTACAAAGACAGTATTGCTGGATTTCATGGTAGTAAATATTAAGAATTGGCCATATAACGCTCTACTAGGCCGAACTTTCCTAAATAAAATAAAAGCAGTAACCGCAACCTATGCGCTCATGGTGAAATATTCTATCGAAACTGGTGTAGGGATTATGAAAAGTTCGTAGGAATGAGCCAGGAAGCAAATCTCGCAGTGTACAGAGAAAAGGCAGAATTAGGGGTAATGCAGGTGGACAATGTTGAAAAAAGTGAAGACCTAAAAGTAGATCCAACAGAGGCGAAAGTCAAAACCCCGACTGGTTCGACTTGGACCCGAGGGAGGCAACACTAGAGAATGACAAAGGCTCGGATTAGCCAACTATGGAAGTTTCCATTATCGGCGATGATCTGAAGAAGACTATTAGGGTGGGGGTCTTAACTAACGAAGGTCGATAAAGGCAAGATGGTTGAACTACTAAAAGAATATATGGACGTGTTCGCCTTGGGAGCACACAGACATGCCAGGGTTCGATCCAAGAACGATCTCACATTACTTAGAAGTAAATCTCGATCAGAAACTGGTTGTCCATAAGAGGAGACGTTTTAACCCGAAGAGAAGCAAGGCGATCAAGAAAGATGTGGACAAGCTATTAGCCGTATGATCTATTCGGGAAGTGAAATATCCCGATTGGGTTGCCAACGTAGTCCTTGTAAAAAAGAAAAACGGTCATTGGAGGATGTGTGTAGATTGCACTGACCTGAACAAAGCATGCCCAAAATATAGCTTCCCTTTACCTCAGATCGACCAGTTGGTAGATGCAACTGCCGGACACGAACTGTTAAGTTTCATGGATGCATATTCAAGTTACAACCAGATCAGAATGTTCGAACCAAATGAGGAGAAAACTTCATTTATAACTGACCGGGGAATGTATTGCTATGAGGTCATGCCGTTTGGATTAAAGAATGCTAAGGCGACTTACCAAGGGCTTGTGAATAAAATGTTCGCTCGGTAGATTGGCAGGAATATGGAGGTATACGTGGACGATATGCTAACCAAAAGTATAACGTCCAGAGACCATTCAACCGACTTAAGGGAAACGTTTGAAGTACTGCACAAATATGGGATGAAGTTGAACCTAAAGAAATGCGTATTCGGAGTACCATCAGACAGGTTCCTAGGATTTCAAGTTCACCAAAAAGGAATCATAGTTAACCAAGAGAAGATAAGAGACTTGCAATAAATGAGATCTCCCAAGACATTGAAGGAAATCCAGAGACTGATGGGTTACCTAGCGTCTCTAAACCGATTCATAAGTAAATCAACGGACAAATGCCTACAATTCTTCAAGACAATTAAGCGAGGAAGAGGGGTATAATGGAATGATGAGTGTGAACAAGCATTCGAAAAAATCAAAGAATATTTGGGAAAAGCTCTGATAATATTTAAATACCTTGAAGGGAATGGCTCTATCTTTACCTATCCGTTACAAGTATAGAGACAAGATCGGTATTGCTCAGATTGGAAGAAGGAACGTAGAAACCTGTGTACTATAGCAGTAAAGCTCTGTTACCTGCGGTGACAAGATACTTTTTAGCTAAACAAATGGTTTTAGCCCTGGTAACAGTAGTGAGAAAGATGAGGCCATACTTTCAAGCTCATAAAATTGAAGTATGTCTGACTGTCCTTTGAAGCAGATTTTATCAATGCCTGAGGTGTCGGGATGGCTTACTAAGTAGGCAATAGAACTAAGTGAGTATGACATAGTCTACTCGCCAAGAGCGGTAATCAAGGGACAAGTTGTAGCGGATCTGGTTGCGGAGTTCACTGTGATAAGCAGTGAGGTGATCAGGATGTTAAGAGACAAGGGTTTGTTTGATTGGAAACTACATGTAGAAGGATCGTCAAACATGCATGGCAGCGGGGCAGGTATAGTTATATCCACACTAGAAGATGACCATGTGGAATGTGCCTTACGATTTGACTTCAAAGCCACTAACAATATGGCAGAGTATGAGGCGCTCCTGGCAGACCTTAGGGTATGCACGACACTAGGAGCAGATGAGTTGGAAATATTCAGTGATTCACAGGTGGTAGTCAATCAAGTTCTGAATGAATACCAAACTAAGGACAACAATATGGCCTTATCTTTAACCATAACCATGGCACTCCTCGAAAGGTCAAAGCATACAGAATCACCCAGATCCCGAGAGTGGAAAATGAGAAAGCGGATGCGTTGTCAAAATTGGCATCAGCTACCAGTGTGTGGTAAAAAATGATCCCGATCATCCATATGCAAAAGGTGAGTATCGAGAATGAAATTCAAGCCGAAGTTTCGAGGGTGGAAATAATTGAGGAGGAATAAACTACCTAGATGACCCCGATCAAAGAATATTTAGATAAGAAGGTGCTTCCGATAGAGACAGTTGAGGCGAAGCGTCTCAGATATAAAGCCACAAGATATTCGGTGATAGAAGGAGAGCTATACAGAATAGTCTTTTCCAAATCCCTTCAGAAATGTGTGGTCCCGATCAGAGGTAAGCAAATAATGGAAAGCATCCACAGGGGAATCTGTGGGAACTACTCAGGTGGCAAAAGCTTGGCACATAAAATGCTCAGGCAAGGTTTTTATTGGCCGACTCTGTTTGAAGATGCACAAGGTGTTGCAAACTAATGCGCTGGCTGTCAAAAGAAAGCTAATGACATCCGAAAACCACCCGAGCAGCTGAAAAATTTGACATCGCCATGGCCGTTTTCCATGTGGGGAATATATCTGATTGGTCTGATGCCAACTACAACTAAATGAGGGGCAAATCATGCTATAGTGGTCGTCGACTACTTTTCGAAATGGCTCAAAGCGGAAGCACTGGTACATATCACCGAGGCTAACACGACCAATTATGTAAAGAAGAATATCATTTATCGGTTCGGAATCCCTGAAACTATAATCACAGACAATGAAACTCAGTTTGATAGTGATAATTTCAGAAATATGTGCCAATAATTCGGGATAAAGAACTACTACGCCACGCCTAGCTCATCATCAGATTAATGGCCAAACGAAGGTGGTAAACAAAATAATCAAGCATACTCTGAAGGTGAAACTGGAGGGAAGGAAAGGAAAGGAAAGGAAAGGAAAGGAAAGGAAATTGGACAGATAAATTACACGAAGTCTTATGGGCCTATCGGACTACAGAAATGACTTCAACAGGGGAAACACCCTACCCGTTGGCATTCAGGATGAATGCGGTGATTCCAGTTGAGCTAATCAATAAGTCCCCTAAGGTACATCTCTTCGATCCAGAGGGAAATGTGGAGATGTTAAAACAAAACTTGGACGAGCTCAAAGAGTGAAGAGATATGTCCAGGGTGAGAAATTCCGCCTACCAACAGAGGGTAGCAAGGTATTATAATTCGCATGTCAAGATAAGGAGATTCCAGCTTGGAGACCTAGTTCTGAGGAGGGTGACACTCAATACAAAGGATAAATCCACAGGCTCGCTAGCTGACAAATGGGAGAGACCATACCAGGTGGTCGGGATAGCAAGACATGGAACATATCGACTTTCCCGACCAGAGGGATTCAAGCTTCTTAGGCCATGTGATGGAAATCATTAACTTAGAAACCATACACCCCAATAGTTAAAGAGCTATGATACATATGGAATGCAATTTAACACCCTCCAACTAATTGAAACAAACCCGATCGTTCAAGATTGAAGTAAGAGAAACTATTCTAATCACTTTGTCAATGAAATGATGATAAAAGCTAATTAGAACAGCACTTTGATTTCCCCATAACGCCACAAACTATGAAGTTTGATAAGTTTAAAGGCAAAACAAAGATTTTGAGGTTGTTGAACGGCACAAGCTGAATAAGCTTGATAAGTTCCAAAGTTCATGCAAGAACTTAGAAACAAAACACTCACAAAGTGCTCAAATAAGTTTATATTACTCAAATATCTGCCATACATAGAAAAAGCAGCCTTGTTTATATAGAACAAATGCCAAGGACAATACAACACAAATAAAACTGCCCATTAAATGTGAAACCTCCCACTAAATGTGTAACCTCCCACTAAATGACATTTAGACCATGAATAATGGCCATAAAGTATTCAGCCTTTGTAACTCCTTTTTCCTAATCAAAGAACACATGAACTCACCCAACACAAAAACCCAAACTATTCATAAAATAAGCCCATAAAACCCAACACAATTAAACCCAAACTAAAAAGAAAATAAGCTCACAAAACCCAACATAATTAAACCCAAACTAATTATAAAATAGGCCCACAAAACCCAACATGGCCGAATGGCCTTTTATTCTTCAAGATAGGCTAGAATACTTCATTCTAACAAGGTTGGACTCTTGTCTTCAGGATTTGGACTTGTTTGAAACATGTTAACCATTTTATACTCTTCTTGCATCCTTAGAACCTTGACCAAATCTTGACTAGCTTGCACCTTCCAAATGCTTCCTATTAAACAAGTTAAGGCTTCTTTCATCCTTTTAGCTTTAGCTCTTGTCATTGGTCCTCCATGAATGGTTAAAGGATCTGGATCTTTTCTAACCTTAGCCGAATTGTGATCAACTGGCTGGTCCTCATCATTCCCCTTTTCCTCTAAAGGATTCATCCTCGAATCAGCACCTTCATCACCTACATCAAACAAAGACAAATCAGAAACATTGAAAGTTGCACTAACATTGCCATACTCACATGGTAGTTCCAGCTTGTATGCATTGTCATTGATTCTTTGAAGGAATCGAAATGGACCATCCCTTCTAGGAATGAGTTTAGACTTCCTTTGGCTAGGAAATCTTTCCTTCCTCAAGTGTACCCAAACCCAATCACCAGGTTCAAATACTACTTGCTTTCGGCCCTTGTTATGTTTATTCTCATATTGTAGAGGTTTCTTTTCAATTTGTGTGCGCACCTTTTAATGCAAGGCTTTGACAAAATCAGCTTTTTGCTTACCATCCAAATTAGCTCTTTCCAAAGGTAAAGGTAGTAAATCCATAGGAGATAATGGATTGAACCCATACACAACTTCAAATGGTGAATTGTTTTGTTGTAGCATGTACACTTCGATTATAAGCAAACTCCACATGTGGCAAGCATTCCTCCTAATTCTTCAAATTTCTTTGAATTATGGCCCTCAAAAGCATTGATAAAGTTCTGTTTACCACCTCTGTTTGTCCATCTGTTTGTGGATGACAAGTGGTTGAATACAGCAGCTTTGTACCCAATTTTCTCCAAAGCGTTTTCCAAAAGTGGCTAAGGAACTTCACATCTCTATCACTCACAATTGTCCTTGGAATTACGTGTAACCTCACAATTTCTCTGAAGAACAGCCCCGCAACAAAAGTCGCATCATCTGTTTTGTGGCAAGGAATGAAATATGCCATCTTGCTGAACCTATCAACAACAACAAAAATAGAATCTCTCCCCCCTTTTGACCTAGGTAATCCAAAGACAAAGTCCATTGATATATCAACCCAAGGCTCACTAGGTATAGGAAGAGGAGTATACAGCCCATGAGGCATTACTTTAGATTTAGCTCGTTTGCAAGTAATGCATCTCTCACATATTCTCTCAACGTCTCTTTTCACGTGTGGCCCAAAGAAATGATCATTTAACACACCCAAAGTTTTTTTAACTCCAAAATGCCCCATTAACCCGCCACTATATGCCTCACTCACAAGCAATTCTCTCATTGAACATCTAGGAACACACAGCTTGTTTTCTTTGAAAAGAAAACCATCATGCCTAAAGAACTTGTCAAAACCCCCTTGCTCACATGCCCCATAAACATTAGCAAAATAAAAGTCAGAATTGTATAAGTCTTTAATGTACTCAAAACCCAATAATTTTGCATCAAGTTAAGAAATTAGAGCAAACCTTCTAGAAAGAGCATCGGCAACCACATTCTCTTTACCTTGTTTGTACTTGATGATGTATGGAAAGGATTCAATAAACTCCACCCATTTTGCATGCCTACGGCTTAGCTTTCCTTTTTCTTTGAGATATTTCAAGGACTCATGATCGGTGTGTATAATGAATTCCTTGTACCAAAGATAGTGCTGCCATGTCTCTAACACTCTCATCAAGGCATAAAACTCCTTATCATACGTCGGGTAGTTAAGACTTGCTCCACTTAGCTTCTCACTAAAGAATGCAATGGGTTTGCCTTCTTGCATTAAGACTCCTCCAATACCTATTCCACTTGCATCTCACTCAATCTCAAAAGTTTTAGCAAAGTTAGGCAAAGCAAGCAAATGTGTTGAACTAAGTTTGTGTTTAAGCAAGTTAAAAGCATCATCTTGTTCTTTACCCCACCTAAATCCCACATTCTTTTTGATGCATTCAGTTAATGGTGCAACAATGGTAGAAAAATCCTTAATGAATCTCCTATAAAAGCTAGCAAGACCATGAAAACTCCTTACATTACTAACACAAGTGGGTTTCGGCCACTCCCTAATTACTTTCACTTTTTCTTGATCAACATGTATTCCTTTATCATTAACAACATAACCAAGAAAAGTAAGTTCATTAGTGCAAAAAATGCATTTCCTTAGATTAGCATATAACTTTTCTTTCCTAAGCACATCAAAAACAGTCTTTAAATGTGTTACATGCTCGTCTAAATTTTTGCTATACACAAGTATATCATCAAAATAAACTATTACGAACTTTCCAATGTAAGCACGCAAAACATGGTTCATCAATCTCATAAAAGTACTAGGTACGTTAGTTAGGCCAAAAGGCATTACTAACCATTCATATAGACCATGTTTAGTTTTGAAATAAGTTTTCCATTCATCACCCTCATGCATTCTTATTTGATGATATCCTGATTTCAAATCAATCTTTGAAAACACACAAGAACCATGCAATTCATCCAACATATCATCTAACCTAGGGATAGGATGTCTATACTTTACCGTGATTTTGTTGATGGCTCGACAATCAACACACATTCTCCAAGAACCATCCTTTTTAGGTACCAACAAAACAGGAACCGCACAAGGACTCATGCTTTCATGTACATATCCCTTTTCCATAAGGTCACTTACTTGCTTTTGGATTTCCTTGGTCTCTTCGGGGTTGCATCTATATGCTGGCCTATTTGGTATGCTTGCACCCGGAATGAAATCAATTTGATGTTCAATTCCTCTAATTGGTGGCAAACCAATAGGAACATCTTCAGGAAAGAGTTCCTCATTTTTCTGCAAAATATCAACAATAACACTAGGCAAACTCTTGTTAATTTCATTAGAAACAATTAAAACATCCTTGTACATAAGTACAAGTAAGGGCTGCCTCATGGTTAATGCTTTCTTCACATCACACATTTTTGCATAAACACTCATTTTTCTTTCGCTCACACCTTCCTTGTTTTCTCTCCCCTTGTGTTTCCCATTGCTCTCATATTTACCACTCAATTTACCTTTTTTTTTCTCTCTTTCTTGCTCCCTTTCCAAAGTTTCAGCTAATGAAGATTCAAACTCTTCATATTGCTGTTATATACGCATTTGGTCTTCAAAAATTGTTTTTGGAGGCAAAGGTCCAAGTTGGTATTTCTGTCCCTCCATGATCAAAGAATAATGGTTCTTAAACCCATCATGCATTACCCTTCGATCATATTGCCATGGTCTCCCCAATAACATGTGACCAGTATACATAGGTACCACATCACACCAAACATCATCCTTATATCTACCAATTGAAAAAGAAATTAACACTTGCCGATTTATCTTCACAACACCACTATCATTCAACCATTGTAATTTGTATGGTTTTGGATGTTTAATAGTAGGTAATTTCAGTTTCTCCACAAGCAAGGTACTTGCCACATTTGTACAACTTCCACTATCCACAATCACATTACACAACTTGTTAGCAATCAAACAATGAGTATGAAACAAATTTTCACGTTGCTCACCATGTTCATTATTTTTACTTTGCAAACTAAGTGTGCGTTGTACAACCAAATTTTCTCCACTAGCATACTCTACATCACTAGCATCTTCTAAATGTGGCATGTCATCTTCATCCTCTATCTCACTTTCTGATTCAACTGTCCCATCCCTCATGATCATTACCCTTTTATTAGGACATTCACGTGCCACATGACCATGTCCAAGGCACTTAAAACACTTAATGCCTCTTGTTTGATTAGGTTGATTCTCACCTCTACCCTTGCTGCCTATTTCATTTTTGCTTTTAGTTTCATCAATTTTAGGCTTAACAATGGGTTTATCATCCTTTTTACCCCAATTCGGTTTCCAAGAAGAAGAAGAACCTGAATAAGGTTTTGAATCATACCTGATGCCTTTTCTTTTGAGTTGCCTTTCAATCTTCATGGCCACACCCACCATGTCCTCAATCTCCACATAATGTTGTAACTCCACAAGATCAGCAATGTTCTTGTTTAACCCACTCAAAAACCGAGCCATGGTGGCCTCACGGTCCTCCACTACATTAGCCCTTATCATGGCTATCTCTATTTATTTGTGATATTCTTCTACACTCATGGAACCTTGTGTCAAAGTTTGTAACCGTGATGCAAATCCCTATAGTAATGGCTAGGGAAAAATCTCCTCCTCATGATTTGTTTCATCTCCAACCAAGTCTCTACGGGTCTTTCACCATTTCTATGCATGTCTTTACACAATTGATCCCACCAAACAATAGCATAATCACAAAATTAAACAGCAGCTAGTTTTACCTTTTTCTCTTCGGAGTAATTATGACATTCAAATATCAGCTCCATTTTTCGTTCCAATTCCAAATAGGCATCCGGATTGTTCTTCCCTTGGAAAGGAGGAATTTTCATTTTGATGCTGCCTATGTTTCGGTCCACACCTTCAAAACGTCCTCTCCTAGCTTGTCTTCTAAAATTGACTTCTAGACTAATGATGGTAGCTTGGCCATCATCCGTGTCTTCTCCACCATCATATACATCATTGACAAAGGCTGGTTGTCTTCCACGTCGTGGTTCTCTTTGCAATCTGGTAATTGCTTCATCATGTCTTTCTAGACAATCTCCTACATCTCCCATCACTTTGAACATACGTTTAAATTGTTGCTGCATTGCTTGAATCACTTGATCATTTGAGGAAGAACTCACTTCTTTATCTTTGTTAGACATGTTTAAAACCTGAAAAAAAAAGTTAGAACAGCCTCACAATCACTCCCTCACGTGTTTCTCTCAAAGAATTGATTCACACCACTCGTGTTTCACACAATTATTTGGCTTTTCTCGATGCTAATCTCACCACTCTTGCCTTTTACCTCTCTTGTTTTGTTCTTTGGGTTCTTAGATTAACTAAGGTCCTTTTAAACAAACAACTCAGATTATGGCAAATTCAACGGAGTGAAATTGGGCAGGTCTAAAAAAAACAAATAAAAGGTAGGCCACTTAAAGTAAACAAAGATTAGAACTGAAATATCAATTTCTCTCCCAAATAGAATTCTGTTTGTTTTGGTTAAGAAGATAATATTTAAATATTTCCCAAACCGAAACAAGAACGATATGAACAAAGAAAGATTTTTGGAATTTTGTAAGAATTCCTTGAATCCGCAATACTTGTTTTGTTTGTTTTTTTTTCGTCTTTTTTTTTCTGCGGAAAACAAAGAAGAATGATAATAACCTCAATAAGCACAAATATTAAGATGAATTATAGATACGGTGCTATAAGATGAAGAAGAAAAGAAAGTGAGAAAAAAAAACTAAAAGAACAACAAATAAATGGATATGCAAACCTCAAACTTGAGCCAAGCTCTAATACCAAAATGATGGAAATCATTAACTTAGCTACCATACACCCCAATAGCTATGGAATGCAATTTAACACCCTCCAACTAATTGAAACAAACTCGATCGTTCAAGATTGAAGTAAGAGAAACTATTCTAATCATTTTATCAATGGAATGATGATAAAATCTAATTAGAACAGCACTTTGATTTCCCCATAACGCCACAAATTATGAAGTTTGATAAGTTTAAAGGCAAAACAAAGATTTTGAGGTTGTTAAACGCCACAAGCTGAATAAGCTTGATAAGTTCCAAAGTTCATGCAAGAACTTAAAAACAAAACACTCACAAAGTGCTCAAATAAGTTTATATTACTAAAATCTCTGCCTTACATAGAAAAAGCAGCATTGTTTATGTAGAACAATGGCCAAGGACAAAACAACACAAATAAAACCTCCCATTAAATGTGTAACCTCCCACTAAATGTGTAACCTCCCACTAAATAACATTTAGACCATGAATAATGGCCATAAAGTATTCAGCCTTTGTAACTCCTTATTCCTAATCAAAGAACACATGAACTCACCCAACACAAAAACCCAAACTATTCATAAACCCAAACTAGGCCCACAAAACCCAACATGGCCGAATGACCTTTTATTCTTCAAGATAGGCTAGAATACTTCATTCTAACAAGGCTGAACTCTTGTCTTCAGGATTTGGACTTGTTTGAAACATGTTAACCATTTTATACTCTTCTTGCATCCTTAGAACCTTGACCAAATCTTGACTAGCTTGCTCCTTCCAAATGCTTCCCATTAAACAAGTTAAGGCTTCTTTCATCCTTTTAGCTTTAGCTCTTTTCATTGGTCCTCCATGAATGGTTAAAGGATCTGGATCTTTTCTAACCTTAGCCGAATTGTGATCAACTGGCTGGTCCTCATCACCATGTAACATGCAATATTTAAAGATCTTCTATCCATAAAAAGATAAGACAGACAATGCCATAGATGCTTATAAAGATTATGACACAAGTTACACCTTATCACAATGAATCTTGATCAACAAATTGTCGGGAGACATCCCAACGACCTAGTTGACCATAAAAGACGAAAGTCTATATAAAAAAACTACACAATTGGTTTACAAACGAACACTGCTAAACGAAAAAATACAACAAATGGTCGGGAGCAGCCAGAAGCCGAGAGGGAAAATGCAGTTTGATCACCTAAAAGGAGGCAAACAAGTCAATCACTATATAATGACGCAGGCTCAGAAAATTTGGTTATCAATCCTAAACAATCGGTATACAAGTGGTTTTGCTTAGCCTAACTCATAATCATCAACCTGTTATAGGTCAGCATGCATAGTTTGGGTTGAGGTAAAATATGAAAGAATTCAAACATAAGAAACCACACACCAAAAATGGTAAACATCTCGAAAATTTGCAAATAAGGAAAAAATATACGGTAATTGACATGATCAGTCAGGTGTTACAAATGTAAATACACATAAAAAAGAAAGGTGAGCCACGAAAAGCGGAAATACATTAGCTGTTCCCAACAACAGAGGAACAGCCGGGACTGGAGGGAGGAACATTATTATCTTCATTGAAGTCTCCAAAATCTGGCCAGGAAATGTCATCATCAGGATCAGCAGATACGAAGGGTGAATAATCTACACCGGGAGAAAGACCAACGTCAATCCCTTTGGTCAAAGCACCACTATCCTGGCCGGCGTGAAAAGACACAAGGGATACCTTTAAGGGAAGCTCGAGATGCATATGAAGGGAATCTTTTCTGATAGATCTGTAATAGGCCTTCCACCGAACCTGCTAATTCTTGATCACTTCTAGGGACTCTCTCTGGTGCTTAGATATCGTTTGGTCCCATTTCAAGCAGGTCTCTTTTGAAGACCTTTCCTTGGCACCAAAGAACGTCCTAGCAGTTGCCAGACCTCTTTCAAATTCCCTAAGTAGCGTAGCATAAAAAGCAGGGGGCCCTTTTGTACCGGTCAACATTTTGGACTTCGAGGTCTAACTTGGCTTCATATGAAATGACCTCCATACTAACCTGCTGCTGCTCCAAGTCTTAGGCAAGATGCTTCTAGTGAAGCATAGACTCCTTAGAGGCCTGTTGCACCTCCGACACCTTCTGCTGAGCTTAGGCAAGGGAATCTCGGGCAACCTGAGCCTCTGCCAAAGCCTTCTTCGTTGCTGTCTCAGCCAAGATGGCCCTCGATTTGAGTTCAGCACTATACAGTTCAGCCTTAGCAACTCTCTTCTCCAACCCAACATTCATTGTAGTGAGTTCCCTAAGAGCCTCATCATATGCAACGGCTCTGTTCTGAACATTCACGAGTGTTTTTATCAGAGCCATCTTGGTTGTTGTATGCGCCTTTAGCTTCTCCGCATATTGGCTTGCTTTGAAAGCACTAGCATCAGAAGATTTTAAAGCCTCATCTTTCTCAACGGGAGCCATCTTCTGCTGAGAAATCTCGACAGTCTGTTTATTTTTCTCAGAGATTGCCCGAGTTAACGCTTCCACCGCCTGTATAAAATCAACGAAAGGCAGGTTAGATAAACAGAAGGATCAGAAGAAAAACAAAAAAAAATGACAATGGAGAGACTTACAAAAACACCGTTGTTAAATAGCATATGGATCCACTCAAAATTTACAGCATCTTGAGCATCATTCTAGTACCCTTCACCAATATATCCGACCCCAGACGATATTGAACGAAGCATGGAAAGGGGGTCGGACTGAGAACTGTTGGATGATGGGAAGTGAGAAAGCCTAACAACAAAAATAGTTGGAACAAATTGATTCTGAGAAGAGGAATGATTAGTATAACCAGCACAGGTTAGAGACTTCGAGATCCCAACGTCTTTCCTAGAAATATTATCAGGTGTAGCAACCCGGGGGCCTTCACCCTTAGAAATTTAACCTTCGATAGCAACATGCATATTGGAGGGGCATCAATTACTCATCCCGATATCCCCCTTAAACTGCATATCTACTTCTTCATCTGGTTTGAGAACAGAACGGAGAGCCTGCTCCTCAGATAGATCAAGGAAGTTATCATCAGCCATCTTTTCTTCCTTCAGAATCAGTGAAAATGATTTAACACCTTACATCAAACTGCATAGGAACATCCTTAGAGCAGCAAGAGGGTGGCATAACCAGAACCTCGAGATACTCATTCTAGAGGAGCACCTGGTCCGTAATCTTGACTGATTCAGATGGAGCGGAAGACATATATAATGTACCCTGATCACTCCTTCTCTTGGATCTCAATTCTCATGATATAAGATCAGAAACCGTCTCCTGGTCTTCATCTACCTCCTTCAAGATGATTAGATTGACCATCGGGGTAGGTAAAGCTGGATCTACCTCAGAAGCAAGACTTGCTCTCGTACGAAGGGCATCGAGAGCAGATGACCCTTCAACTATTTTAGCAACCTTATGGCTCTGAGCCTTGATCGTCATGTCTATTTTGTGTGATTTCTCCCTTCACAAATTTTCCCTTCCCCGACTCTCCTTTTCAGATCTATCATGATCACGTCTTCCACGGTCAGATGCTTTAGAACTAGGCCTAACTCGGCCGGCTCTTTCTTTGGAACGGCCCCGACGGTCACTTTGAGATCGGGAAAGATGACGATTACTCGTACCAACTTGTTTAGAGGGGACATCAGAAGAATGGCAGTCAGATTCATACACATGCCCTACCAAATCATGTTCAGGTGGAGCAATTCTTTGAGCAACCTGATCGGCTGCAGCCTTTCTACTAATTCGATTGACGTGTTTGGCCTTCTCAGCTTGATCATTAGCAGCGATGTCCACGTCAAATACTAAAAGGAAGAAATACCACACGATAACCAATAGTCAGTATTGGAAAAAGTACGCATGATGTTTTGCGCTAAAGTAAATAATGATAAAGTAAGGATGACTTACATCATCTACGACGGGCATAAATAGCAGAAAAGAGCCCCGCCTTAATTAAATTTGCCTCAACGTAAAGGACGCGAAGATCCCTCTCTTCCCAAGAAGTTTCAGCCGCCTTGACTACCATGTCGCCCTAGTTTTTTGTCAGGGGGAAGTTTTGTTCTAGTGCTCGAGGCTTTAAAAGGGCATTGGAACTCTATTTTGTATCAACCCTTGTATGAATTCAGCAACAACTATCTCACCCAGTCACCTCCAATGAAGAACCAACTGTTCTTCCAGTACTTGTTCGAGGAGATGAACCTTCAGATAAATCCCTTATGATCTTTATCCGAAGGGAGTACAGGTTTCCCTTTACACCCGTGAGGAATCCATATGCTTTGAGGTGTGGATTGAAGATAAAAAGTTTCTCCACTATCAGATCTGTTCAGCGTATACAAGATTCTGATTTCTTGAGGGTTCGAAGGTTGTTTTGCCCCAAGTTTTTTTCATAGACGCCCTAAGCTGACCAACACCTGGTAAGAATTGGGGATCAGTAGGGCAGGAGCAACACAAGCCTTCGTCAGGAATCGAGCGATGAAAGGTTGAAGGGGGAGAGTAACCCCTGAGGGTAACATAGCCCTGTATATATGGACTCTACCTGGGGCAGGGTTCCATATAGCCTGAACGCCTCTACACTACAGTTTTTGTGCACTGGCCAGATCGAATCGGTCCTTGAATTTTTCTAACTCAGCCTCAACCACAACCTTTATCTCTTAATCGAAGGAACATGGGTGATCGATGCTGAACCTTAGCGTTCGAGCTTGTTGCTCATGTGCCACATCTATCATTTTAAGAAGTTACGAAGGTATCTTCATATCAATTGATGTACGCTCAGACTCTATGGGAGAAGCTTTGGTAGTCCACCTGGAGCTTCTTTGCTTTGACATATCTACACAAACACCAATTGAAATGGCGTTAGAGAGATCAAAGGGAAAATGGGGCAAACTCTGGGCAAGCTATAGAATAATCCACATTTAATATGGTGGGTTGATAAGAAGAAGGAAGATGCCCCTAAAGAATGGACTCAAGCCTAGCGATATTCTCATTACCACCGGCCTCGATGGCACGGAGAAGAATCTCAAAATATAGATGGCGGAGGGCAGGATCCATACCTTGAAAAGTGTCTTGGAGTATGAAGGATTTGGGAGGAAACAGAGGTTCAAAAGAGAGAAAATTATTAGGGATTGTTTTCTAATAAAATGGGAGTAACGAGTTGCAGAAAGAGAAATAAAACACTATAAGACTATATATACCAGCTAGTGACGTCACCAGGTAAGACATGCGTCATCAGCCGAAAGTTGGGGGGTAGGTACGTCATAATCGAAAACCACGAGAATGATAGGGTAAGTTAAACACACGAAGCCGAACACATCTTACTCGTGGCAACCATTTATCTGGTAAGAAGGTGTTGTTATTGGTAAAATCTGAAGAATGACGAGTCAACATAACTATCCAAAAAATAAGGGAGTTGGAGATACCACGTCATCAAGGGACAACATCCCCAAACCCACCTACAATAACAAAAGAAGATCTCATAAACCCCAGGTCAGGATTATCAGGATGGTCGAGCCAAAACCTTAGATTCGGCCAAAACCCCAGGTCAGGATAAGGTCCATGGTTGGGACTGAATCATTGGTAGGGATGAGTAAAGGTTTGGTCGGGTTTTCATATATGGTCAGTAGATCAACACGTGGGAATTATCGAATACGTATAGAATGAGTCTTACTCAAACAAGGTGTCTCGAAGCACACTTTGACAAGGAAGCGAATTTCCTTGTTGTTGCCAGAGTTCAAATTAGGCACGAAGTCCAAAGCATGAAACAGGAAAGAGTGATAAAACGACTCGAACACGTCAATTCCACTTAGTTGTATAGCACAAATTAGGGTTCTATGCATGTATACATAGACCCTAATAGCACCCACAAAAGAGAGAGCACGAGAGATTGGTTGTGTAATTATTTCAATATAGTGAATTTATTTTCGCCGTTACGGGCAGCCATAGATGTATCCCCATATTGGGGTTTTACCACGTAAAATCTTTGTGTTCTCTTTAATTTTTTAATCATTCATATCTAGCAATTGTATGATCTTATATATACTCTGTTCGATTGATCCAAAAATCACCGTCAACAACTTCTAAAATTGAAAATTCAATAAAATAATATTTTGTTTCACTTTTACAATATTTATATATACTATAAAGAGATTAAATATTTAATAAATAAAAGTATCTTTAAAAATATATACAGTTCCATACTTCTATGATTCTATCATAAATCATAATTCATATATAATAATACATTTAATGTTTGAACTTTAAAGCCAAAATGAATTCCTTACTGATTCAAATACATAAAATACATTTCCATCTTGATTCGAATAATAGTTTTTCTGGGAAAACGTGCTTACATAATTTTTAAAGTAGTTATTAATATGCCATGCGTATGTTGGTTGATCTCTTCTAATCGATCAATGAATTGGGTAGTTTGGATTTACCCAACTTGTTCCTCCTTGTTGTATACCACGATTTTGATCAAAATTACCTGTATGAGCAACCTAACCCGTCGCACCAGCATTTCAGCCTGTTGCACCAGCATCCCAACCTGTTGCACCAGCATCCCAACCTGTTGCACCAGCATTCCAACCTTTTGTATCAGAATCCCAACCTCTTGCCTCATCCCCACAATCCTCATCATCTTTATCAACTCCATCATCTTTTCCTCCACTATTTCCATCAGAGGCATGTTGGTTATCGGAAGATCTGGTATCAATAACTCTACAATCTACACCGTTTTTTTTTATGAAATTGGACTGACTTAAAAGGAAAAAGCATCACAAGCGATCATATTCTGAAAAACCCTTAGGCAGTATCCAAAAAATTATAAATAAAGAAAAAGAGCAACAAAAGTAATAATTATACATCACAAACCAGAGGATGCAACCCAAAAAAAAAAACCAAAGGCACGCAAACCACACAAGAAAAACAAAGCTAGGAAAATCTAAACGACTCTCTACCCATACAATTATAACCAACTAATGATGAAAAGAACAAATGAGTGGAAGACCACCAAGAATTAGAAGATAGACCCAGAATGAAGAAAAAAAGAATTTACGATCTCTATCTTACAACCATTTCACTCTAGATCGATTACAAAAAAAGCACTCCTACCAACGTAAAAGCACGTTAAGATCATGATGAATGTGTGACTTAGTAAAAAAAAGGCTCCTCAGAAAAAAAAATCAAACATTTGGCTCTGAACGGAACGAAGCGAAGCTCAGTAGACTTCCTAGAAATGTTAGATTGAGATCACCGAAAACCTCCCAATTCCAAGACTTGAGAGCTTTTTTAGATTCTTAATCTTTCCAATAACTATCCGAGGAGGTCGACCAATAGAAGGAATGCTACATACCCTGCGAACCAGATTCATGAACTCCGGATGATCCAGCTAAATACTTTGAAAATGAAATGTTCTAAAAGTAGAGACCTGGGACTTAGCTAACCGAATCAAAAGTGGACAGTGATCAGAAAACTGACGGGGGAGAGCCACACAAGAGATATCATGCCAACAGGTAGTGCAATCCTTAGAAACCAAAGTCTTGTCCAACCTTCGCTCAACTCTAATGCGACTAGAACAACCCCTAACCCAAGTAAATTGAGCATCCTGAGACCGAATACTATTCAGATTGCAATCTTCAATCATCGACTCAAAGTCCTCTCAAGAACCCTAGCAGGAGATCGAGAACCTAAACACTCATGAGCACCCAAAACTACATTGAAATCACCAACCACTAACCAAGAGGAAGAAAAAGAACCAGCCAATTCCCGAAGAGAACATCAAAGCACACGACGAACCGAGGCAGAGGTACTAGCATAAACAAAAGTGTACCAATGCATTACAGACCCGATGATCTATATCAACTTCTTCTCTAATCACTTGTTCAACATTTATTCTCATGCCTTAAGCTTGATAAGCAATATATGGATCAAAATTTCCCTCATCATCATCCAATGAGACAGGTCTAATCTAGTTAAATATATGATTCTCATTATCGTCCACTTCTTCAGCAGCTACATGAAGTAGATCCATAAAATCAATTTCTTTTAATTTTTTTCTTTTTCAGTTATCATACCCTTAAGTTTCAACTTCATATTATAATGTTCAAGTTTAAAATAGGAAAGATGATTTCAACTTCAGATTATAATGTTCAAGTTATCATACCCTGGATGCATTTTGTTTCTAGTTGCAATGGCTGCTCGTTCACCAAAAATTTTCCTTTCATCCAAAAGTATATGAGCTACATTCATGAGATCAATATATAAATAATATATATTAATATGATACAATACTCCCCTGCAAAGAATTTATAATCTTGGCATTATAAAATTGATTGTAAATGTAACTTTTTACCTCAACTTCAAAGTTAGCAATTCCTGCAGCTTCAGGGTCTAATTGTACATAGACATTATGTATGGCTTTCAGAAGATTTGAATTATCCTCAATATTGATACTTTGGGTTCAAATACTAAGCTATAGGAAAAGAAGAAGAAGAATTTTAGTATAAATACTATACTAAATTTTATTTATGAATGACAAACAATTCAAAATAAAATTTATCTGTAGCATGTGGTGGGTGATTAATCATTTTATCCCACCATTCTTGTATAATGTATATAATCCATTTACTCCCTCTTTGTTGTTTTACTGCATCTTTCATCACACGAATTAACTCATACACGATAGGCATAGTGGGTACAACTTCTGTATCAACCAATCTTAGAACCAGAAACATATTATAAATTGATTGGTATATATTTAATATTATTTGGAATGATTTTTACACATTTTGGTCACAAACAACTTTTTTTTTCAGATTGCTTTCACAAAATTTTACATGTTTTACATATTCACTCTTTAGTTATTTGTCTAATTTTACTTCAAGTCTTCAATAATTCTACTATTAACTATTATGTTGGGAATTTTTATAAATTTGTTAATACTTCTTCTAAAATAATTTTCAATCTAAATTATTTTAACAATATTTTAATTGTTAAGATTTTTTTTTTCATAATATGTAAGATATCCATGGACTTTTGGGGTGAAATTCACAATATTTTTGGAATATTGGGAAATTTTTCTAGACATTTCAAAATCGGTTGAATATTCTGTATGATATTGAATATTTTTCTATTTTGATATCGGTCCCTCCAAAATACGGATATATCGATGGATATTTCGATATTCAGTTCCTTGCTCATCCCCACCCATTTTTCCATTTGGAAAAAAATGGGGATGGGGAATTTCGGAGGGAGGTATCTTAATCCCGAACCCCAATTCCGTATTTCCCCCATTTCTTTCCCGTTTCCCCGTTTTCCCTGTTTGATTAAAAACTACAAATAAAAAATATACAAATAAATATTTTTGGGGAATTTTACTGCTGCTTTCTTCAACATTAACCACTTGCTCCACAATATTTGAATTAACTTCGGGCAGAGAAGAAATGTTGCCTAAAAGTGTAGTAAGTTAAAATCATCAAGTTCATTTATATTGAAAACAAATTTGTCAAGGAACTGAAAAAAATAAAATAAAATAAAATAAAAACTAGGTATTCTATATTGATTATTCAATGTAATTAGTATTCACTAGTCCAATACTCAAATGATAGTTAAATTAACGAAAATAAAACCAAACCAACAAAAAAACTAAGAAATTAATAAAAAAAATACAGTTTGCCAATCTCTACCTTGCTTTTGTTTTTGTTTGGTTTGAGACATGATCAAAAGAAGAACTGAAACTGAAACTTATGTGGAGAGAAGAAGAACTGTAGTCATTGGATGGAGAAGCAACTGGTGAAGAACTGAAACTAAAACTGATGTGGATAGAAGAAGAACTAATGTTTTCAATTTGGGGATAAAAATCATCCCCATCCCTACTCATTTCCCTATTCCCTCCAAATTTTCTTCCCAAATGGGGATGGGGTCTCGGGAAAATGGAGATCCAGGGGAAAATGTGCAACGCTATTTGAATGTGGCCTTTGAAAACTGTCATCATTTTAAAATCTTATATTTAAAAAGCACCTAAAATGGGTATCTTCTAAAAATACTCCCACATCAGATTTTGTAATTTAGTTTTTGTTATTTTTTTTTTACTTTTCACTTTACAGAGAGAGTTCTGCGAGTAGAGAGAGAAAGTTCCGAAAATCTTATCATGGGCAAGAAATCGAACGACGATGGTGATTGTGAAGATGACGAAGGACCACGAATAGGATTCCGGTAAAGTTGACAGCCTTTCTCACGTCCAATAACGAGGTATGTATCGATTTTCAAACCATTTTGAAGTTAGATTTGATTGTATTGTGTCATGGTATTCATTCGATTTGTATTGTTGAAGTGTTAGAACTATATCCTAGGGTTTGATTTTCTAAGTTGTTTACGAGAGTAGTTTTCCGAGACTTTTGTTTATGCTTTCCTAGACTTTTGTCTATGCTTTCAAAGACTTTTGTTTAGGCTATTAGTGTCCGATTCTTTTATAACATATTTTGAGACTTTTACTCGAGACTTTTGAAATACTAAATACCATTTCGAGACTTTTTTTTATGTGTTCCAAGACTTTTGTTTATACTTTCTGAGACTTTTATTTATGTGTTTCGAGACTTTGTTTGATGCCAAGAGGGGATGGGGGATTCGTCATCGTCTACTGAACATGATCAAACTAGATCCAGATCCCGTGCATCTGAGCAGCAGAGTACTAATGTTCCAGGACCGAGTAGTTTCTCTACCAAACCTGTCTGGATGATCCGTGTCAGGTTTAAATTTGACATGGGAGTCGTGCCACATACTGAGATGGTGGGTCATGAAACTGCACCTTCCATTGGTGTTGATGCACGTGGAAGCACCGCATGACATACAGACCAAAAATCTCCTGTACGAGAGGTATATAAATTGTTATTACAATTTTAAGATAAGAAATTAAATTATATCTCTAATGCGTAACGGACCACTAGGAACGTCTATTTACAGAAGCCATCAGTGCCATAAATGAATTATGGGAGGAAGTCCGTAAGAGTGATAGGGAGAGACAGAAGCAACACTAGGAGTTGGCCAGTTTGATATGTGGACATCAATTGGGATGCATACGGATGGACCATTTGATTTTATGGCAAAAAGGGTGATGAGAGCTACCATTCAGCAAGACCATGTTGTGGCTTTAAATACCACTTTCCATCATGACACCATAGCTTTTTCCCTGTATCAATTCATATACAGAGACTACTTTGGAGGTCTCTGCAGATTCAGACACCACTTATGCTGATGTTGCAGTTGTGCCAGATGCTAGTTACTCAGATGTTGGTGTAGAAAATCATCCGGACACTGTAGCTCTAGATAGTGCTCTGCATGATCTTCTAGCCGTGCCAGATGCTGATGACTCAGATGTTGGTTCAAAGAGTCATTTGGACACTGTAGCTTTAGATAGTGGTCCGCATAACCCTACAGTCGTGCCAGATACAGCAAGAGAGAGTCATCAAATGTCTGCAGCTTCAGATTCTGTTACATAGGACCCTGTCCCTATAGTATGTGCATGTGTGTCTGCCTTATCTCTACTATTGTCTCTTCATCCATTACACCCATGTCACAAGGGGGCTTCAGGTAGTAGGGATCCAATAAACCCACTACAGATTGACCGACAATTGTGGGCACAGAAACATAGTTGGAAAATGACTAGGTCCTACACTGACCCATGTAGACGAAAAAGGTCTAAGGCTGTGGCCTATAAATTTTAGTCAGTTGGTTGGTGGATGGGGGTAGCTGAATTATTACAAGACATTTAAGACATACACAACGACAATGTATAACATCTTAATTATAATGTTTTCCTAGACATGCATACCACTACTACATCTTATTAATGATGTGTTTTCTTCTTCAATGATACAGTCAGGATGTGGATTTAGAGCCTTTGGTTCCAAAGGTTCCAATCCAACAACATGTACTTAGAAGACACAGTAGGTATTTATTGAAATCAGGGGCACACTTTTTTGTTGTTTAAAATGTACAACCCTTTGACGTTTGTTGTTGGTTCCTATTTTCAACACCTGGATGCATATTTGCAAATCCTATGGAAGTACCAACGTGCTTTCCCTAAGGTGTACACATAGGATATAAACATATGTGATACCCAATTCTATGTAAGTTTTTAGTTATTTATGAATCCCAACATAAATAACTTAAAAAATTCTTCAGTGTCCTCATACTTGTACTTCTTCAACAGTCATTCATGTAGATCCAGTGGAATAATATTTTCCCTGTTAAACTCATGTCCTCACCCTCAGAGAGCTAGCGTTGGCCCATGCTGACTTACTCTTGGCCTGAAGATCAACTAATATGGGCATGCGGCCAGTCTCCCACAGGACATCGGCAATGACACGAGATTGATATGGTTAGTGTATTGGAAACACAATTTTATTTTGGAATTTATATTATCTAGTATATTATCCTGTATATTATCCTGCTCTTTGATTTTTTTTTAGGTGCCATGTAACGTGTGGATCATGGCCTTAATTGATCTAGTTTAATGATCAATACACCTCTTTAATCCATTTAAGCAGTGAATTCAGTTCGATCATAAGAACAAAAAACTATTATGCTTACGGTGGCTTTTACCGCCAATGTTGGTTCATGTTGAATTTTACTAGAACAGAAAGGGTCAATAGAGGTCGTGTAGGTTGGAGGCGGATTAGTTCCATTTGAGGATTGTAGGGAGATCGAAGGGACACAATAAAAAATAGGGTAAGTGTAAGAGGTGACAACATTATTAAGTGAATTCAAAATTTTTTGCATTTTTTTAATTGAACCTAAAATATTGATTCATTTTATAAACTACAAGGGTAATTGTGGTGCCTATACTTTGTTGTTGATTTAGCACACATTAGCACATAAGAAGTTTGATTGGACGGATGATGACATTGAAGCCAAACACATGAAGATGGCTATTATTATTTTTTTTGTAACTCCCAACCAGTATGAAATTGTTGTTATTTATTTTGTACATGTATATAAAGCATAGTTTATTTGATTGCACTATTGTTATTGGTAAAATCTGAAAGAATGATAGGTCATCACAATCGTCGTGATTCACGATAATCAGAAATGCGATGTCACCAAAAGTCAATTAAACCAAACCAATCTAAGCTGATCAAAATGATCCCACAATACCTAGTCATCGTTATCTAGATGGTCAGGGATGGAAATAACTCGATTAAGGTAATTAGATTGATTGGGTAAAGGTATTCCAGTCAAATCACTAAACCGATCGGATCAAGGAATCCGGTCGGGATCAAGTAACTGGTCGGGGAGAATAAGGTTTGGTCGGGGTCTGGAAGTTGGTCCGTTTGGTGACACATGGACATCATCAAATTCAATGCAACCATGACTCAAATGCACAGAGAAAGAGTCTTACTCAAACAAGGTGTCTTGAAGCATACTTTGATAAGGAAATAAACTTCCTTAAACATATTGTTAATTGCCATTTTTGGCAAGGGATCAATGAGAAATTTTCCACCTAGTTGGCACCTGGTTGAAGGCATCTCCATGTATTGGATAGGTACCTGACACAATGATTTACCTCGAAGTGCTAGGTCTAGCAAAACCTAAGTACCTCGACATCATTGTAGGAGCAAGACAAAGCTCATACACCTTCACGGACAAACTGGTACTCAAGTACCTTGACACTGTCCTGTTATCCCTCCGAGGTATATTTCCAACCTTTCTAGCAGGAAGGAAGATGCCCGTAAAGCTCCTAGGAGATCGTAAAGCTCCAGCGAGATTGACTAAGCACCTCACTACAGGAATGGTACCCCGAGGTACCTCGTCACTGCCATCGGTCAAGCGCCACCTCACTAGGATAGTAAATTAGGATACCTCGCCAACAAACTTGTTCTCTGAGATACCTTGCCACATCACCAGGTTGATGCTTTGAGGTATCACACTACTAACCGAGAAAGTTGATTATTCTCCAAACTGTAAATAAGCTCAATGACTCACCATCATAATGAAAGAGTTTAAAAAGGAAACAAATACGTTTCCCTCCAAGATATCCTCCACTATCCGATTCTCCAGGGTCAACCACATTAAATAGAAAATCCTGCCAAATGGGGAAGAAAGATCAATACAGTGATCTTCGGCTTGTGCGCCAAGGAAAAACCCTAGACTTTATGAATAAATACAGAGATAATATAGACTAAAAGAGAAAAAACAGAGTTCTGAAACTTGAAGAGCTATCGCTTAATTCTGCGATAAGTAATAAGCCTAGTCATTGCCATTGATAGTTGTGTCCACTTATCGATAGATACAAGTTCTCCACCTCTAATTAGTTAAGCAAAAGAGATAGAGATTGAGAGGTTATATTAGTTAATATCTCATTGAACCCACCATATTGTTAAATAAAAGAATATTGCTTAGTCCACCATCATTCCTTCATTTATTTCACCCATTTTCACACCTATAACCGGCATCGAAGGTACCTACCTCGACCGCGATCTAACAAGGTTGTGGTCCTGTGGGTGTTAGTTGAGATTCTCACCTAGGGCATATTTATGGTTAACACTTTTTGGCGCCGTCCGTGGGAAGATTCATCACCCATAAGAAAATCACATTTTTTATCGTTTTTGCAGGATCATGAGGCTTCGAGCATCCTAAGGGCCGCCCGAGGCTTCAGGGCACCAATCTGTTGCTTCAACCAAGAGAGCACAGTAGAAAGGAAAGAAGTCTAAATATCACTATCATGCCACAATCACGTCTACTACCGTGCCGACCCCAGTAATTGATCAGGCTATTCTTGAGCAACAAGCTGTAGCATTCATTGAGATCATCCGTCTCTGACTTGTGGCAGAAGGAATCACCCACCAGCCATCTGAGTCTGGTATCCAGAAAGATCCTTAAAGATAAGGGACTAGGCCGACCGCTTTCGATAGGTTGGGACCACCGCCACCGGTACCAGTCCATGACAGGTTGGGACCTCTCCTTTCGGTTCAAGACAAATTAGGGCCAATGCCCTCAAGTCCACTTAGGCTGCCCTGCTATCAACTCAGACAGGTAATATCAGCTGCTAATGTCCAGCCAGAGAGACCTTACCACTCAGATAGACCTGTGTATACCAGAATAGAAACCAGACCCAAGGTAGAAGGTAATCGGAGAAGTGCTAGAAAAGATCCTCCCCCCGAAGATAACATGGGGGAGATCTCTATCTCCTCTTAAAGGCTTTGATAAAAAAGACTCCGAAGTTGAGTCTTAAGGTGCCAGGAACAAGTGCTTGCATGATCAGCTGGCTCAGATGCAGAAGGAGATCCAGGAGTTGAAGGAAGGCAAACACTGGAGAGTAGGAAGGATCCATTGGACAAGATGAATGCTCCATTTTCCAGAAGAATAAGGGTAGCAGAGCTCCCTCATAAATTTAAAAAACCGACTGACAAATGTCCTTGTACTGAAGATCCTCTGAGCCATCTGAAGAGCTTCATCCAGCAGATGGAGGTTCAAAATGTTACTAGAGCATCCATTTATAGGATGTTCCTGACCATGCTAACTGACTACGCCAAAACGTGGTTCAGAAAGTTGCGTGCAGGTAGAGTGGAAAGCTTCTCCAAATTTTCCAGTGATTTTTGCTTGTAGTTTCAAGGGATCAAATCATGACCGATGAATCCGATTCACCCGTAATATGTCAGTCAAGAGTGCGGGGAGGCGTTCAGGTCGTGCGTGGAGAGGTTCCATAAATGGGGTTTTCGTTGAAAAGGAAACCTTGGCTAACTTTTGTAGGAACCTATAGGTGGATAAATTGTTCCGGTTCTTCACCAAACGTCCACCGGAAACCTACCAGGAGGCCTATGATAGAGTCATCGAGCAGGTGGAAATAGATGTGCAACTCATTGTCAAGATGGAGCGTGATGACATGAGGACGGCTAAGCGCTAGAAGAATGAAGCTCCTAAGCCTGTACCGACCTAAAAGGCTCAGAACAGACCCTAAAATTCGTCATTATACCAACCTTTACCTTTTCAACCTCACCGAGACCGTGACCCACCTAGGCGAACCCCTCATCGAGCCTCAGCTACTACCAAAGTGGTGGCCCCAAAGCCCAGGAAGAGAGGGGATATGCCCATTGTACTCCTCTAAACGTGTCCCGCAAGACGATCTACTTCGCCATCTAGGATAAGGGGTTTCTAAGAAAGCCAGGTCCTATAAAAGCCCCGGTAGATGCAAGGAACTTGTACAAGTACTGTGATTTCCATGAGGATTTGGGACACAATACCTCAGAGTGTTACAACCTCCATAAAAAGATTGAAGCCTTGGTACGTGGCGGTTGTTTGGTAGAATTCTTACAACAGGTCAGAGACAACATTCAAACAGGGAAAGAGGTTCAGGTCGAGATCCGGAGGGATGAGGAAAGGCTAAAAGGAAAGCAAAAGAACCTGACGCAGCTAATCCAAGTCATACACACCATTAGTGGGGGACCCACCCTGGCTGGTACCTATAATAATTCCAGAAAGAACCATGCAAGAAAGATTCCTCGAACTGAGGTGGGGCAAAGTATCTTCAGAGTAGATCAAGGCTTGGCGGGAATTTCTTAGTCAGCCCAGATCATTTTAACTGAAGCAGATGTGTGCAATACTGTGCAGTCGTACGACGACCTTGTGGTGGTTACGGTACAGATCACCAATTGTTTGGTCCATCGCGTCCTGATTGACATAGGTATCAGCATGGACATCCTTTTCAAGGACGCCTAGAAAAGCTCAACTTGAAGCAGTGGTGTGACAATAGTTGCACCACCCCCTGTTACGGTTTCACTGAGGAATCGATTATATCAGTGGGATCAAAAATTCTAC
The DNA here is from genome assembly GCA_032871835.1 of Dipteronia dyeriana. Classification (NCBI taxonomy): domain Eukaryota; kingdom Viridiplantae; phylum Streptophyta; class Magnoliopsida; order Sapindales; family Sapindaceae; genus Dipteronia; species Dipteronia dyeriana. The sequence continues at coordinate 75,849,504 of CM065299.1, forward strand.
TGATTGTCGTTGAGACTACACCTCTACAATAGAACATCATGACAGACTTCGTTGTAGTCGACACCCCATCGGCCAACAATGCCATTTTAGAGAGGCTTTTCCTGTCTGCACTCAAGGGGATACTATCTGTCTACCATAACGTCCTAAAGTTTCCAGGGGGAACGAGGTATGCGAGGTACATGGAGATCAGCAGGCCTCCCGTAAGTGTAGCGTAGTATCCACCAATCCCATAGCATTAGTGAAACAGTATACATAGGTAGCTGTGGTACAGGGATAAGAACTGCCAAAGATGGATTCCGAGGTCTTAGGTATTGTAAAAGAGTTAGCCGAATATTCAGAGAGTGACATCCAAATCGAAGACAAAGTAGAAGAAGACCGGGGGTGGGCCAGTTGCAACCTTGTCTATATGTTAGATGAAATTCTTGTCAGAAAAGATGATCTATCCAAAGTAGTCAAGGTTGGGGCCAAATTGGAACTGGAGTAAAAGAAGGCATGATCAAGCTCTTCTGGGAATACAGTGACATATTCTCCTGGAGCCATGACAAAAATGTCGGGGATCCCTATCTCCTTAACTACTCATAGGTTGGTAGTTGACCCGACTATCAAACCAGTCAAGCAGAAGATGTGACACTTCAACGTCAAAAGGAATGCTGCTATGCACGATAAAACCAGCTTCATCACCGGGTCGGGTCTCTACTGCTCCAAGGTGATGCCATTCGACCTAAAAAATACACGTGCTACATATCAGTGTCTGGTTAGTCAGTTGTTCAAGCCAGAGATAGGAAGGACGATTGAGATGTACATCGATGACACGATCATGAAATCTCAGGTAGTAGAGGAGAATCAGGACCATCTTCGTAGATAATTCCAGATCGTAAGAAAGAACCAAATACTGTTGAACCCTACCAAATCTGCATTCGAGGTAACCGTGGGAAAATTTCTTGGGTTTATGGTTCACGAAAGAGGTATAGAGGCCAACCAAGGAATATCCGAGCTATTCTGGACCTGGAATCTCCTACCTCACTCAAAAAAGTACAAGTGTTAACTAGTCGACTGGAAGCGCTTAATCATTTCAATTCCAAGGACGACTGACAAGTGCCTTCCCTTCTTCAAGGTGATCAAACAGAGAAGGAATATGAAGTGGGACCAAGACAGCGAGCAGGCTTTCCAAACTATGAAGAAATATCTAGCTATCCTGTCGCTGCTGGTCAAGCCAGTTCTCAGAGAGGAACTACATATTTACTTGGCAGTATCCGAGACGACAGTAAGTAGAGCTTTGGTTAAAGATTATGGAGACGGGGTTCAACGACCCAATGACTATGTGAGCCACGCCTTGACTAAGCCAGAGAGAAATTACACCCTCATAGAGAAGCTTGCCTTCGCCTTGGTGACCTCGATAAGAAAGCTCCACTTTTACTTCCAAGCTCATGCAGTCGCTGTTGTGATGGACCAACTGCTTCAATAGTTTTTACAGAGACCCGATGTGTCATAAAGGTTAGTTTTTTGGGCCTTTGAATCACCCAATTCGATGTAAAATACAAGATAAGGATGACCATCAAAGCCTAGGTGCTAGCAGATTTCGTTGCTAAATTATCAGCTCTTTCCAATCTTGATACTTCAATAGAGCTGGAATCGGTTCCCTAGGAAGATCCAAAAATTGGTAATTGGCCAGCCGACTGTAATCCTTGGATCCTTTACACTGATAGAGCATCCAGACAAGCAATGGGAGGTCCTGGCATCGTCCTAGCAGACCCAGGAAAAGCAGAATGCTGCCACAACTTTAGGTTCAAGTTTAAGGCTATAAACAATGAAGCGAAGTATGAATCCATTCTAGCAGGAATAAGAATAGCGATCAAGCTCGGAGCGACTACCTACATGTTAAGAGTGACTCTCAACTCGTCATTAACTAGATCACCGGTTTATACCAGGCAAAAGGTAATAACATGATAGCTTAGCTCAAGTTGGTCCAGCAGCCTAAATCCCTGATTTAGAGGGTTCAAGATTGAACAGATCGCTCGTCAGGAGAATCATCGAGCAGATACCCTCGCCAAAATTGCTACTAATGAGGGTCAAACTCTACCCAAAGGAGGACCCCTGCAGGTGATCTCTTAATCTAGCATAACACCGGGTAAAGAGGTTAGCATAGATGATCACCTCCCATGTTTGATGGACCCAATAGCTATCTATCTCCAAGAGGGAAAGCTTCCAGAGGATCTGAAGTAAGCTCAAAATCTTAAAAGAACCTTAGTCTGATACTTCCTGATTAACTGGTAACTCCACCGTAGGGGAAAGTCCTTTCCCCTACTCCGGTGCTTAATGTCGGAACCATACCGGAGGAGAAGCATTGACATAGGTGCTTTGTATAGGTTGCTATTGGCTGATAATACACCAAGATGTAAGAACATTTGTACAGTCATGTGGACCTTGTCGAAGGACCTTGGACCTTAACCATCTGCCCCTAAAACGCCTATCTTCAATCAGCTCACCATACCCCTTTGCTATCTGGGAGTTGATTTGATCGGGCCCTTCCATACTGCTCCAAGTCAAGCTAAACATGCTATTGTTAAGATTAGCTACTTCACTTGGTGGATGGAAGTAGGACCACTATCCCATATAATAGAAGAGAGCACCACCCAGTTTATCAAGACTAATATGGTGTGCAGGTTAGATACCCCGATCATCATCACCACCGACCTCGGTAAGCAGTTTGATAATGCTCGATTTAGGGATTTCTGTGAAGACTTGGGAATAGACCTCTGCTTTGCCTCAATAGTCCACCCCCAAACCAATGCCCTGGTGAAAGTTACCAATAAGACAATTAAGAAGCTCTTGAAAAGAAACTCCAGCAAAAAAAGGGCAAGTGGGTAGAAGAGCTACCTGAAGTACTTTGGGCTTACCGGACCTCCAAAAGAACCGTGACCGGGGAAACGCCCTACTCCTTATCTTTTGGGGTGAAGGTGATCCTACCTATCGAGCACAAACTGACCTCATTTTGGGTCTAGCACTTCAAGCAAGAAAATAATAAGGCCAAGTTTAGGGCCAAACTAGACCTCTCAGAGGAAAAGCAAGACAGAGCGGCATAGAGTGTGACAGTTTACCAAAGTCGGATTGTGAGGTACTTTAACAAAAGAGTGAAGACCCTGAGTTTCAAGTAAGGAGACTTAGTACTTCGGAAGGTGACTCAGAACACTACGATCATATCAGATGGGGTCCTAGGATCAAACTGGGAAGACCCTTACTTGATAAAGGTAGTGGTCCAAAGCGGGGCTTACAAGCTCGAAGATATGGATGGAAGACCCATCGACCATACATGGAACGCAGATAAATTGAAGAGGTTTTACCCCTAGACCGGGGACGGTGAGCAAATCAGCCCTACCAAATATCAGCATTAGTAGTCCTTAATTTTTTTTCTACTTTTAGTTTGATCATCACATTAATGAAGTCTCTAGTTAGTTTCTCCATCCCCAGTTGTGTTTTGATTTTCACTAGGAGGAATTTTGCCACGATCGTCGTGAACCAAGGATAGCTAGATAGCATTGTTGATTCCTTGACTAGGTACAACCCAAGAAGAGTTTAAGTGTAAGAGCATAGTTGCCAACCAGATCTCGAGACCATGATAGCTTGATAGCATTCTTGATTCCTCTGGTCGGGCGAACCCCCCCCCTTCCGGGAAGGGTTTGAGCGTAAGAGCATAGTTGCCAGCCAGATCACAAGAGTACCAACTAGAACCCTTGATGCCTTGGTCGGGCTATCACCTCTAAGAAGGATCTAGGTGTAAGTGCATTGTTGCCTACTAGATCGAGATAGCAATAACATGGTACCTTCCCTAATACAAGGACAAATGTACTTGGATTGATTCGACACAACTGCCAATTCAGCCAAGTACCAAATTCCAATTGAATGGATGAGTGGTACTTTAATTATCCCAGAGAGGATAATTGACGTTAAAAAAGATCCTTCCAGAATTAGCTTGGCTAAGTATCACGGTTACCTGATGCTAGTCACGTATCATTATAGGCTATTCTCCATGTATATTTTGAGTATTTTATGTTGTCAGGTTTCAATTGTACAGATATGTACTGGGGACTTACCAAAAAGGTAATGAGCACTTCGATTGGGGTAACAACAGTGTTATGAGGTATAACCCTAGGAAAGATCTCTGATATATGCACACCTACTATAAGTAATCTCTCTAGAATCGGGGCATAGAAGCGGTACGAGTAATACCTGGGACCTAGCTAAAATCTTACGAGATCACACGGCTATATGGCAGAGCTAATGAGAACAAAATTTTGACTAAGTGTTCACAGCCAAAGCTTACTACCTACTCTACTTGATTTATTATACTTAACAGTTTTCAAGTTTCCCTTACCAGATCTAGTTAAGTCAGAAACTGGATGCACTCGACCAAGATAGAATATAGCTAAGTACATATATGAGAAAAAATAAAATATTTTCCATTAATGCTAAAAAACAGAGCCCCACCCCTTAGTCGGGCTACGTGGAATCGAGTAGGGAGCCCATCTCCAGGTTACGGGCTATATCCTAAAATACAATAGCTAACAAATATGGCTAAGACTGAAAACATGATTAAAACATGATGCTCACCCCTATTTTCGGGCAACACTCAAAGTAATTCAAAATAAAGGGTCATGCATCTGCCTTATCTTCAATCCCAACTGTTTCAACACCCTCTGCAGGTACACTCGCAGTGTCCAAAGCTTCTCCATCAGGATCAATAGAGGGTATGCCACTCGAGCTATCCGTCACCACTGCTTATGCTGCCTCAGTTGGGACCCCTGCTTGAGTTGGGCCAGCTTCAAATTCCACTAGGGCACCCGGTCCAGTTAGCTCTCCCACCTCCTTATGGTGAAGCTGGTCCTCCGCTATCTCTTGGATAGTAGGGAGGTCCACCATCAACTCCTAGGAAGCAAGTTGGTCCCCTAACATTTCAGTAGGTTGCAGCTTCTTTAAAAACAGATAGGTCATCCCCCACCCCGGTATCGAGTGGAGGGGGAGAGGTAGTTTGCTGGCCGAGATCACCATATGTTCTCTCATATACACCAACAGTGATGGAAATCATTAACTTAGCAACCATACACCCCAATAGCTAAAGAGCTATGATACATATGGAATGCAATTTAACACCCTCCAATTAATTGAAACAAACCCGATCGTTCAAGATTGAAGTAAGAGAAACTATTCTTATCACTTTATCAATGGAATGATGATAAAAGCTAATAAGAACAGCACTTTGATTTCCCCATAACGCCACAAACTATGAAGTTTGATAAGTTTAAAGGCAAAACAAAGATTTTTGAGGTTGTTGAATGCCACAAGCTGAATAAGCTTGATAAGTTCCAAAGTTCATGCAAGAACTTAAAAACAAAACACTCACAAAGTGCTCAAATAAGTTTATATTACTCAAATCTCTGCCTTACATAGAAAAAGCAGCCTTGTTTATATAGAACAAAGGCCAAGGACAATACAACACAAATATAACTGCCCATTAAATGTGTAACCTCCCACTAAATGACATTTAGACCATGAATAATGGCCATAAAGTATTCAGCCTTTGTAATTCCTTATTCCTAATCAAAGAACACATGAACTCACACTTAACAAAATAAAACCCAACACAAAAACCCCAACTATTCATAAAATAAGCCCACAAAATCAAACACAATTAAAACCCAAACTAATCAGAAAATAAGCCCACAAAACCCAAAATAATTAAACCCAAATTAATTATAAAATAGGCCCACAAAACCCAACATGGCTGAATGGCCTTTTATTCTTCAAGATAGGCTAGAATACTTCATTCTAACAAGGCTGGACTCTTGTCTTCGGGATTTGGACTTGTTTGAAACATGTTAACCATTTTATACTATTCTTGCATCCTTAGAACCTTGACCAAATCTTGATTAGCTTGCTCCTTCCAAATGCTTTCCATTAAACAAGTTAAGGCTTCTTTCATCCTTTTTGCTTTAGCTCTTGTCATTGGTCCTCCATGAATGGTTAAAGGATCTGGATCTTTTCAAACCTTAGCCGAATTGTGATCAACTAGCTAGTCCTCATCATTCCCCCTTTCCTTGAAAGGATTCGTCCTCGAATCAGCACCTTCATCACCTACATCAAACAAAGACAAATTAGAAACATTGAAAGTTGCACTAACATTGCCATACTCACTTGGTAGTTCCAGCTTGTATGCATTGTCATTGATTCTTTGAAGGACTCGAAATGGTCCATCCTCTCTTGGCATGCGTTTAGACTTTTGTTGGCTAGGAAATCTTTCCTTCCTCAAGTGTACCCAAACCCAATCACCAGGTTCAAATACTACTTGCTTTCGGCCCTTGTTGTGTTGCTTCTCTTATTGTAGAGTTTTCTTTTCAATTTGTGTGCGCACCTTTTCATGCAAGGCTTTGACAGAATCAGCTTTTTGCTTACCATCCAAATTAGCTCTTTTCAAAGGTAAATGTAGTAAATCCATAAGAGATAATGGATTGAACCAGTACATAACTTCAAATGGTGAATGGTTTGTTGTAGCTTGCACACTTCGATTATAAGCAAACTCTACATGTAGCAAATATTCCTCCCAATTCTTCAAATACCTTTGAATTATGGCCCTCAAAAGCATTGATAAAGTTCTGTTTACCACCTCTATTGTCCATCTGTTTGTGGATGACAAGTGGTTGAATACAGCAGCTTTGTACCTAACTTTCTCCAAAGCGTTTTCCAAAAGTGGCTAAGGAACTTCACATCTCTATCACTCACAATTGTCCTTGGAATTTCGTGTAACCTCACAATTTCTCTGAAGAACAACCCCGCAACAAATGTTGCATCATCGGTTTTGTGGCAAGGAATGAAATGCGCCATCTTGCTGAACCTATCAACAACAACAAAAATAGAATCTCTCCCCCCTTTTGACCTAGGTAATCCCAAGACAAAGTCCATTGATATATCAACCCAATGCTCACTAGGTATAGGAAGAGGAGTATATAGCCCATGAGGCATTACTTTAGATTTAGCTCGTTTGTAAGTAATGCATCTCTCACATATTCTCTCAATGTCTCTTTTCATGTGTGGCCAAAAGAAATGATCACTTAACACACCCAAAGTCTTTTTAACTCTAAAATGCCCCAGTAACCCGCCACTATGTGCCTCTCTCACAAGCAATTCTCTCATTGAACATCTAGGAACACACAGCTTGTTTTCTTTGAAAACAAAACCATCATGCCTAAAGAACTTGTCAAAACCCCCTTGCTCACATGCCCCATAAACATTAGCAAAATCAAAGTCAGAATTGTACAAGTCTTTAATGTACTCAAAACCCAATAATTTTGCATCAAGTTTGGAAATTAGAGCATACCTTCTAGAAAGAGCATCGGTAACCACATTCTCCTTACCTTGTTTGTACTTGATGATGTATGGAAATGATTCAATAAACTCTACCCATTTTGCATGCCTATGGCTTAGTTTTCCTTGTCCTTTGAGATATTTCAAGGACTTATGATCGGTGTGTATAATGAATTCCCTGTACCAAAGATAGTGCTGCCATGTCTCTAATACTCTCACCAAGGCATAAAACTCCTTATCATACGTCAGGTAGTTAAGACTTGCTCCACTTAGCTTCTCACTAATGGGTTTGCCCTCTTGCATTAAGACTTCTCCAATACCTATTCCACTTGCATCACACTCAATCTCAAAAGTTTTAGCAAATTTAGGCAAAGCAAGCAAAGGTGCTAAACTAAGTTTGTGTTTAAGCAAGTTAAAAGCATCATCTTGTTCTTTACCCCACCTAAATCCCACATTCTTTTTTATGCATTCAGTTAATGGTGCAGGAATGGTAGAAAAATCTTAATGAATCTCCTATAAAAGCTAGAAAGACCATGAAAACTCCTTACATTACTAACACAAGTGGGTTTCGGCCACTCCCTAATTACTTTCACTTTTTCTTGATCAACATGTATTCCTTTATCATTAACAACATAACCAAGAAAAGTAAGTTCATTAGTGCAAAAAATGCATTTCTTTAGATTAGCATATAACTTTTCTTTTTTAAGCACATCAAAAACAGCCTTTAAATGTGTTGCATGCTCGTCCAAATTTTTGCTATACACAAGTATATCATCAAAATAAACTACTACAAACTTTCCAATGTAAGCACGCAAAACATGGTTCATCAATCTCATAAAAGTACTAGGTGCGTTAGTTAGGCCAAAAGGCATTACTAACCATTCATATAGACCATGGTTCATCAATCTCATAGGGGACTTCTGTTAATAGTCATTTATGGTCAAAGGGAAATTTTCACCCAAATAGCACCTGGTAAAAAGCATCTCCATGCACTAGATAGGTACCGGGCACAATGGCTAACCTCAAATTACCAAGTCTAGCAAAACCTAAGTACCTCGACATCATTGTAGGAGCAAGACAAAGCTCTTACATCTTTACGGACCAATTGGTACCGAAGTACCTTGACACCATTCTGTTATCCCACGTAGGTGCATATCCTACCTTTCTAGTAGGAGGGAAGATGCCCGTAAAGCTCCTTAGAGATCATAAAGCTCTAGCGAGATTGACCAAGCACCTCGCTACCAGAATGGTACCTAGAAGTACCTTGCCATCGCCACCGCCACCGCCATATGTCAAATGCCACCTCACCAGGATGGTACCTCAGGATACGTCGCTAGTAGACTTATACTCTGAGGTACCTTGCCGCATCACCAGGTTGATTCTTTGAGGTATCACACCACTAACAGAGGAAGTCAAATTATTCTCCAAAATGTAAATAAGCTCCACATACGCAACGTCATAATGAAAGAGTTTAAAAAGGAAATAAATACATTTCCCTCAAAGATATCCTCCACCAGCCGATTCTAAATGGTCAACCATATTAAACAGAAAATCCGGCCAAATGGGGAAGAAAGATCAATCCAGTGATCTTTGGCTTGTACACTAAGGAAAAACCCTATGCTTCATGTATAAATACAAAGATAATATCGACTAAAAGCGAAAAAATGGAGGCTTGAAACTTGAAGAGCTATCGCTTGATTCTGTATTAAGGATAAGCCTAGCCAACACCTTTGAGAGTTGTGTCCACTTATTGACAAATACGACTTCACCACCTCTAATTAGTTAAGCAAAAGAGATAAAGATTCAGAGTTTCATACTACTGCAATATTTATTATCTCACTGTACTCACTGCATTGTCAAATAAAAGAATATTACCTAGTCCACCATCATTCCTTCATTCATTTTACCCATTTTTGACACGTGTAACCGGTATCAAAGGTATCTACCTCGACTGTGATCTACCGAGGTTGTGGTCCGGAGGGTGTTAGCTGAGACTCCTCACCTAGAGTGAATTTCAGTTAATAAATATCAATCAAGATTAGGCAAGAGATCTAATGCGTTCAACATGCAAGATACCTAGGGCAGGAAAGAAAATAATCATAACTCTGATAAGTTAGAGTTTCATTAAATATCGTCAATTTTCCTTACTTGTATATTAAAAATTAGAGTTCTATGAATATATAAATAGACCCTAGGATACCATTGTAAGGGTTTGACCATAACCATATGCAGAAGAGAGGGAACTAGAGTGTGTAATAGTTTCATCATAGTGAATTTTCCTTCTCGCCATCACTGGCTACCATGGACGTTTCCCTAACATGGGGTTTTACGTGTATCTGCATGTTCTGTTCTTTCTATTCTTTTCATAACAATATTAGCAATTGGCAATAATTTGTTGGGCGCGTCATCAACTTTACATAGTCCCTAAAATCACCGTCAACAATTGGCGTTAGAAGGAGGGAGGTGTATTATTTTCGCCAAATTGCTAGAGTCAACATCAAGGAATTGTGAGACAGTATATGGAAAACCGTAGAGATAGAAGTCAATCTCCGCTGAAAATACAAACACGGTTAAATGCGTCAGGCTAACCTAGAGGAGGGGGGTGAATAGGTTAGACACCTTTTTCGACTCCCTAAGAAACAAACAAAAGTTTGTCCCTCTAGATTGCTTGTATCACAATATATATATCAATTAAAGACACTTAATCAATATATAAAACAAGTAAAGTGTGATACAAACAATTAACCATAACACATACACAATCTCTATTATAGAAAGGAAGTCAACTTACATATAGAGTTCTATCCATAGTATTCAAATAACAAATACAAATATAAGAGAGATAGGGATAGAGAAAAATTGACACAAGATATAACGTGGTAAACCTCTGAAGAGAAAACATCCACGGGTTAGCAACCACCGGCAAACAAAATCCACTAGTAGATAAGACAAGTACAATCTCTCAAGTGACCCCTTCACCTAGAAACTACCCTCCTATCCTACTTATGAAGATGCCGCCCTCTTGCTCAACAATCCGAGGCCTCACACCTCTTGTCAAGACTTCCTCGCTCACCCTTTCGGAGCCTAGGCACGACTTCTTGCTTAACTATCCGAGTCCTCCCGACTCTAGTCAAGACTTCCTCGCTCACCCTTCTGAATCCTCACGACCCTAGGCAAGACTTCTTGCTCAACTATCCAAGTCCTCCCAACTCTAGTCAAGACTTCCTCACTTGACAATCCGAGGTCTCCCACCTCTTGGCAAGACACCTATTGTTAAGACTTCCTTCTCACAAGGCATCTAGGTGATCATGAATGCAAAACGCAAACAAGCACGCAACATAGAATGTTATGATCAACACATTCTATGAAAAATACTAGACATGAGCATGAATGCACAAATCAAATGTAGTCTAGTCAATCATGCATGTTTAATCCATCTAGATCATGTAAGATATGTTCAATATTAATTACAATCTAGATACATGCATAGATCTAAAACTTGAATCACAAGATATGTTCAATTAACACATAATCAAGTTTAAATCTCATAAACCAAAAACATGCTAAAATCATGTGACAAAGTCATTTAGATTAAAGCTAAAGTTCTAAAGCATATTTCCTATTCATAGATTCAACAAAGCACATGAATAGCTCATAAGAACACAAGCACATGTATCATTGTGAGATTTTGGCCAAAAAGAGCCTAATACATGTGAGGAACTATTTTTCACAAAATCAATCAATTGAAGATCATCAAATAGTCCTAGAATCAAAGCTAGCACAATGGAATCCCAAACATATGAAAACATAGGCAAAATCAAAACCTAACTCAACATGTGAGATTTCAATTGAAACTCAATCTAGCTTTAAATGAGTTCAAAACTCAAATAAAAACAATAACAAGACACATATATGTTGAAGAAGAAAACCCAAGGCAATTGACCAAGTTTTAAAAGAAAACTTAAGAGAAAATCAATACCTTAGTTGATTTTAGTGCAGTCCCGTGTTTGTGAGTTTAGACTCCAAAAAAGTAATAAAACTAACTCATACCTTCAAAGAAAAGATGGAGGATGAATAGACAAACACTCTCAACTTTGAATCACTCGAATTGGAGTTCAAATGAAGAAGTTATGGTGTTTGGAAGATGAGAAAATATGGAGAGAAATTTCTGCACTCAAGTTTTTTTTTGGGTAAATAAATAGTATCATAGAAAGAAGGAAGGAATGTACAAATACAAGGGGCATACCCCAGAAAGAAAGGGACACAAAGCCCAGAAACAACGTTCAAACAACAAACTCCCTAATAATAGCTAAATCAAAAGCTTTACAAAGATCACTGAGCATAACACAAGCCCCCACCACCTAGGGATAACTAGAGATGAGAGGCTAATTCTTCAACTTGAGAGAAGAGAGCCGGCAACGAATAGTATCTGTAATGATCTGGGCAACCTCTCGACTAGACTTTTGAGAGCTTTTAAAAATACAACAATTTCGCTCTCTCCAAATAAAATAGACGGCAGGCGCAAGACAGTTTTTTTGTCACGACGGAGGGGGAGCTCCCCTTCGAATGAATGGACACCCAATCAATAAGATCATTCCAGCTAAGATGAATCCCAAGACAACCACATTTATTCAAAAGTTGTGTCTATATGGCTTTTCTATAAAAACACTCAAAGAAAAGGTGAGCATGAGTCTCGGCTTGAGAGTTACAAAGGACACACGTAGTAACAACTTGAGGGTCGTAGCGCTGAACACGATCTAAGGTAGAAAGCCTACCTTTAATAGCCAACCAAAGGATGAAACCCATCCTCGGGATATTCTACGGGAACCATACAATTTTATACCAAGAAACCAAAGGATGAGGGGTTCTAAGCAGACACAGCTGAATAAATGCCATTAGAAGAAGGAAGCCACAGAATTCTATCATCCAAAGTTGAGTTTGGGTTGTAAGAAGGCATACGACTCCGAATTTCAGCAAGGTCAATGGACATAGCAGCAGGCCATCTCCAATTATCATCAAGAACAATGGCATTAACCTTAGCATTGATAGAGAGTCCAGAATCATAAATAACACGGGAGCTCCATTTCGATAGTATAGGGCCATCCGGATGCCAATTATCAAACCATAAGGAAGTTTTCAAGCCATTACCAATGATGTGCTGAATTAAAGGACGGGCAAAAGGCCTAAGAAGAAGAAGTTTTCTCATATTCCAAGAACAGATATGAGGAGCCTTTACCTCCCACAAATTGGTACCTTTGAGGAGATAGGCTTTGATCCAAGAAGTCCAAGGATTACTAGTGCCATAAACCAGAATCCATATATATTTCTTATTATAATGAAATGTGAGCGGGAAGGGAAATATAAAGGAGAGAGAAAGAATAGAAGAAAAAAGACCAAAATGCCCCTTTTGATAATGGTTCCCAGAGATGGTACATGGGTATCTCGGGGGAGCAAGGAGTTGTGGCTAAGAAGGCCACGCGCCATCTCGGGCTTGCAATATTTGATAGCCTTTGGCCATGGTGCAACTCCTTGCACTCCTCTCTCGTTCTTTGGCCTCTGAACTCAAAATTCAAATCCGTTTGTGGATTAAGAACCGTAACTCTCTTACGGACAATGAAATATAAGATTCTCAACCCAAAAAATAATAATTCAACTCGATATATGAAGACGAAGACAATGTATGCAACATGAGTTGAAAGTATAGTATTTTTGACTTAGAACTTGAAATCAATAGTATGAGTAACCGAAATGACCGAAACTCAATCAAGAATGATTTAAGACTAAATTCAAGTTCAATATCCATGTTATAAAAATATATATACATACAAACACAATTCACACTAGAATGCAAACTACATAGAGATAGTCTCTAATCATGCATTTTCAAAAACATGTTATTTTCATACCAATGCATGAGCATTCATCTTCAAGTGTGTGAATGTGTTATACATGGTGCACAACGATGCAGGGACACATATGAATGAATTGTATATGTGTTCCTATAATGGTGCACAAGATGCAGGGACACATATGAATGAATTGTGTATGTGTGCCTAAGCCTTGTAAGAGAAAGATAATGTCTTATTACACCTTTGTAGAACCATATTGCATCCTTTCTCTTTGAAGACTTTGAAATTTCTTTGACTAGTTGTTCCTTCTTCTTTAAAGCTTGAATCATCATGAATCTGAACAACTAATATCATTACAAGTAAACAACATTTTGATATGGAATTAATGCCAACACAAACTAAAACCTAACAATCTCTCCCTTTGGCAAATTCCATGCCAAACACCTATACATTTAATACAAATATAAAAATGAAGATAGGTCACAAAATCACTCCCTCACATTACAATGAGTAAGATTCCTATAACTTATCTTTATCAACTCTTGAACTTCATCTTGATCTTCTCTTGAAGCAACCTACAAATCATCTCAAAGCACAATGCATATACAAAAGAAAAACAACAAATGGCAACATATAATATGGATAAGAATATACAATAAAGTCCATAATTACAGGTATCTCCCCCTCAATACATGCCAAAACACAAGAATTATTAACCAAATCTTAAGACTAAATATTACATGCCATTGAAAGTTCAAAATTTCACAAAAACAACATAAAAAGAAACTAAGTAACTAGCATCTCTTTCTCCCCCTTTTTGACATGAAATGATGCTAAAAGTTAAGAAATAAACCTCAAGACTCATATAATAGCTACTTGTTCCACCAAAGAAAGTTGTGCGAGTAGTCCTCCAACTCTTTTATCCTAACATCTTGTTGAACAACTATAACACTAAATTCATCAACCTTCTCTTTCTGTTGTATAGCCCAATCCGGAAGAATGTTTGTGCTAATCATATGACTATCAACTTGAGAACTACTAAATAGTCCAAAAGTATCACAAGTCTTACCCTTATTCTTATATGACATGTATGACACACGTTTATCACAATACTTTTCCAAGGGTTGAACTAACATCATCTTCTCTACTCTTAACCCCACGAGCTAAACACAATGAAGTGATAAACCTTGGTAATGCAAGCTTTTTATCACCTCTAGTAGATAAAGCCGCACTATCAATGTAATACATGAGAAGATCTCCAAGGTTTATAGGTTGATCAGTTACCAAGACATACACTATTTTGATCTTGTCCTTATTCAACTCGATTGAATTCGAATATCCAATAATGTTAGTGCAAATGAATAGATGTCGAAATGCACTAGCCTTAGTTAACTCATGTTGACTAATATATGCTCTACCTTTCCAATCAAAAGAAGCATTGTCACAAAGAGTTCTACCCATGATATTTAAATTATCAATGACATCCATATCTAGAAAACTAGAATCTATGTCATTAGATAGCCAAATAAACTTGTTAATGTTTTTCGGGTTAACTCTAAACATAACACCCATAATTTCCATCAAAGCATCTAATAAGGTGGCACTTTCTCTATATTCAAGATAAAACTCTCTAACAAGAGTATCATTCACAACTCCTAATATGTTCACCGAAGATTCCCAATTTCTATCCTTTAAGCACTTCTAAACATAAGAATCTTTACACTTACTAAAGTCAATGCCTCTCTCTTGAAATATCTTCTTAGTTCCAAAGAACCCTAAATCTTTTGTCCTTGAAGCTTTGGATCCTTTTGAGGTAGACTTGGCTTTCATAACGGGATTCAATTGATTTCCACTTCCGGTAATCTTAGTTCTTCGCATTTGTTCTTGTGTTATAAGATGCTATATACATACAACAAAAGTGAATGAAAGACAAAACAAGCATATTAGTCACAAAGATATAAAAACAAAGACATATGACTTAAGAATGAATCATCATGCGAGACAAGGATAGTGAGTAATATCTTTCAAGTATCATTAAGTCAAAATATGCCAACATGTAATAAAATGAAGCATGTGAACATATCATAAAAGAGAACAATGTCTAGCATACAATGCTCCCCCTTGATAAATGCTATAACTAAAATCAATGATAGCATAAAGTTCACAAAGATGTTCACATAATCACACATTCAAGCAATTTGAAGAAATATTTACAAGATAAGCTTCATATGTTAAGAGAGATACACAAAGATTTTTCAAGTTCTCTCATAATTCTTCAACAATTGCTAAAATATCATCATACTCATAAACAAAGTGTGTGTCAGAGAGATATGCTTCAAATATATATCAAGAAGTAGTTTGATAATGAACATGCAAACAATTTCAAATGCCTCACTTGAACCAGTTTAAGGCCAATACTGATTCGCATGAACTTGTCAGAAGATACCAGAGTGCGATGGTTGAATATGAATAATACTACGCACTTATGTGCAGGATGTTCCCATAGACATTGGGAGATCAAGGGTTTAGAAGGTTTTATAGGGAAAATCGCACAACAGAAGCATTAAAATTAGGGTTTGAAATATTTTCAAAAATTTCCCTTTTAATACAAAGAACATTAACCCTAGATTAATTGATGTATATTAAAAGTATCGTACATTTTTCTTGTGACGATTGAACTAGCGTCGAATTGAATCCGTAAGATCTTCCAATCTAATCATGAACATGAATCACCTAGGAATGTGGGCTCCCTTTCTTTAAATTGTATACCTGAGGATGGAAACAAACAAAATATTTTTCTTTGTTGGTCATAATTATCCTCCAAGAAGAAAAACGAAGAACGTTAGGTCACTTGTGAATTATCAATCAATTTGATTGAAACTCGCAAACCTAGATTCAATGTTGTACACAAAACCTTTTAATGTAAAGGCTTCCAGTGCACTATCGAATACAAAACGTTCTTTCTTCCTTTTCCTCTTTGCCGAATTTTCACACACCAATCTTTAGAGTTGTAAGAATTTATCTAGAGCAAGAACCGAAATCTCTTTACTAAAAATTCCCCTTTGGCCTAAATTTTCTCTAAGAAAAATACCTTGGCCGAATTATACTCTTAGAATTCTTGCTTGGCCGAATTTCTTCTTTTAAAAATTCATAGGTTGGCAGAAACATACAACTTATATTTATAGGTTCATAAATTCTCTCCTAAAGAGGATTTACTTGGTAGGCAATTATTCAACCTCTAGGTGGATTTACTTGGTGACCAATAATCCTTTTCCAAAAAAGAATTCTTTTCTACACCAAGACTCATAATCCAACTCAAATAGTGTATTTGTGACCATATTAAAGATTTCCTAATTTGACTAGATAAATAATGATGAGGACCAGTCAGTTGATCTGATATTTGAATGTCATAATTACTCCGAAGAGAAAAAGGTAAAACTAGCTGCTGTTTAATTTTGTGATTATGCTATTGTTTGGTGGGATCAATTTTGTAAAGACATGTATAGAAATGGTGAAAGACCCGTAGAGACTTGGTTGGAGATGAAACAAATCATGAGGAGGAGATTTTTCCCTAGCCATTACTATAGGGACTTGCATCAACGGTTACAAAATTTGACACAAGGTTCCATGAGTGTAGAAGAATATCACAAAGAAATGGAGATAGCCATGATAAGGGCTAATGTAGTGGAGGACCGTGAGGCCACCATGGCTCGGTTTTTGAGTGGGTTAAACAAGAACATTGCTGATCTTGTGGAGTTACAACATTATGTGGAGATTGAGGACATGGTGGGTGTGGCCATGAAGATTGAAAGGCAACTCAAAAGAAAAGGCATCAGGTATGATTCAAAACCTTATTCAGGTTCTTCTTCTTCTTGGAAACCGAATTGGGGTAAAAAGGATGATAAACCCATTGTTAAGCCTAAAATTGATGAAACTAAAAGCAAAAATGAAATAGGAAGCAAGGGTAGAGGTGAGAATCAACCTAATCAAAATAGAGGCATTAAGTGTTTTAAGTGCCTTGGACATGGTCATGTGGCACGTGAATGTCCTAATAAAAGGGTAATGATCATGAGGGATGGGACAGTTGAATCAGAAAGTGAGATAGAGGATGAAGATGACATGCCACATTTAGAAGATGCTAGTGATGTAGAGTATGCTAGTGGAGAAAATTTGGTTGTACAACGCACACTTAGTTTGCAAAGTAAAAATAATGAACACGGTGAGCAACGTGAATTTTTTTTTCATACTCATTGTTTGATTGCTAACAAGTTGTGTAATGTGATTGTGGATAGTGGAAGTTGTACAAATGTTGCAAGTACCTTGCTTGTGGAGAAACTGAAATTACCTACTATTAAACATCCAAAATCATACAAGTTACAATGGTTGAATGATAGTGGTGTTGTGAAGGTAAATCGGCAAGTGTTAATTTCTTTTTCAATTTGTAGATATAAGGATGATGTTTGGTGTGATGTGGTACCTATGTATGCTGGTCACATGTTATTGGGGAGACCATGGCAATATGATCGAAGGGTAATGCATGATGGGTTTAAGAACCGTTATTCTTTGATCATGGAGGGACAGAAATACCAACTCGGACCTTTGCCTCCAAAGACAATTTTTGAAGACCAAATGAGTATAAAACAGCAATATGAAGAGCTTGAATCTTCATTAGCTGAAACTTTGGGAAGGGAGCAAGAAAGAGAGAAAAAAAAAAGGTGAGTTGAGTGGTAAAAATGAGAGCAATGGGAAACACAAGGGGAGAGAAAACAAGTTAAGGCTTCATTCATCCTTTTAGCTTTAGATCTTGTCATTGGTCCTCCATGAATGGTTAAAGGATCTGGATCTTTTCTAACCTTAGCAGAATTGTGATCAACTGGCTGGTCCTCATAATTCAAAGGAATTTGAAGAATTGGGAGGAATGCTTGCCACATGTGGAGTTTGCTTATAATCGAAGTGTGCATGCTACAAAAAACCATTCACCATTTGAAGTTGTGTATGGGTTCAATCCTCTATCTCCTATGGATTTACTACCTTTACCTTTGGAAAGAGCTAATTTGGATGGTAAGCAAAAAGATGATTTTGTCAAAGCCTTGCATGAAAAGGTGCGCACACAAATTGAAAAGAAAACTCTACAATATGAGAAGCAACATAACAAGGGCCGAAAGCAAGTAGTATTTGAACCTGGTGATTGGGTCTGGGTACACTTGAGGAAGGAAAGATTTCCTAGCAAACGAAAGTCTAAACTCATGCAAAGAGGGGATGGACCATTTCGAGTCCTTCAAAGAATCAATGACAATGCATACAAGCTGGAACTACCAAGTGAGTATGACAATGTTAGTGCAACTTTCAATGTTTCTAATTTGTCTTTGTTTGATGTAGGTGATGAAGGTGCTGATTCGAGGACAAATCCTTTCGAGGAAAGGGGGGAATGATGAGGACCAGCCAGTTGATCACAATTCTGCTAAGGTTAGTAAAGATCCAGATCCTTTAACCATTCATGGAGGACCAATGACAAGATCTAAAGCAAAAAGGATGAAAGAAGCCTTAACTTGTTTAATGGGAAGCATTTGGAAGGAGCAAGCTAGTCAAGATTTGGTCAAGGTTCTAAGGATGCAAGAAGAGTATAAAATGGTTAACATATTTCAAACAAGTCCAAATCCCGAAGACAAGAGTCCAGCCTTATTAGAATGAAGTATTCTAGCCTATCTTGAAGAATAAAAGGCCATTCGGCCATGTTGGGTTTTGTGGGCCTATTTTATAATTAGTTTGGGTTTAATTATGTTGGGTTTTGTGAGCTTATTTTCTTATTAGTTTGGTTTAATTATGTTGGGTTTTGTGGGCTTATTTTATGAATAGTTTGGGTTTTTTGTGTTGGGTGAGTTCATGTGTTCTTTGATTAGGAATAAGGAGTTACAAAGGCTGAATACTTTATGGCCATTATTCATGGTCTAAAAGTCATTTAGTGGGAGGTTACACATTTAGTGGGAGGTTATATTTGTGTTGTATTGTCCTTGGCCTTTGTTCTATATAAACAAGGCTGCTTTTTCTATGTAAGGCAGAGATTTGAGTAATATAAACTTATTTGAGCACTTTGTGAGTGTTTTGTTTTTAAGTTCTTGCATGAACTTTGGAACTTATCAAGCTTATTCAGCTTGTGGCGTTCAACAACCTCAAAATCTTTGTTTTGCCTTTAAACTTATCAAACTTCATAGTTTATGGGGTTATGGGGAAATCAAAGTGCTGTTCTAATTAGCTTTTATCATCATTCCATTGATAAAGTGATTAGAATAGTTTCTCTTACTTCAATCTTGAACGATCGGGTTTGTTTCAATTAGTTGGAGGGTGTTAAATTGCATTCCATATGTATCATAGCTCTTTAGCTATTGGGGTGTATGGTTGCTAAGTTAATGATTTCCATCAAATTATTCATTTTATTTATCTACTTATCAAATATAATCTTTAAAATTAATTATACTACCAACAATAGTATAATATTAGGAGACATTCTCCTAATAGGAAAAAGATTTTGACTTTTAATTAAATAATTAATTAATTAACAAATTAATTAATTTCAATTTAATTAAACAACAAAATAAAAAACAATAAATTAAGCTATTTTTTATAGTTTTGCCGCCCAACACCTATACATGGGCTATATTTTGTTTTTCCTATTTTATTAAATCCATTTGGACCTTAACAAAAAGTCCACATGTGAACTATACCCATTCTTACAAAAAGAAACAAGTCCACATGCCTTAAACAATTCTAAATGGACCCATAAATTGGTCCTGTAGAATATATCAAGTGATCCATGCAAGTTCGTGTGGATTAGGGATCTTGGCGGGCTATCTATTTTTAAGCTTCAATAGACTTAACCTTATCACAATCAACAAATGATTCACTTAGGTCCGATCTATTAATTTTAGTTCATTCCACTAAAGAACTAAAATTGAACTCTTAAATAAAGATAGAATAAGTTCATATTGCTCATTCATACCCTAGACAATCTTAATGGAGAAAGTGTATCCTCGTGAAGAATAACAGTAATCGTCAAAAGCATATAGACCGCCTATAGCTCTACAAGTTACCATATTTACTCATATGACCACATTTTGAACTTGGATATTTTGACTTTTCCATAATCCATATTTCAATAGACACTATTGAAAACTTAACGTTAAGATTCAATATCCAATACTTCAAAACATATATATGATGATATTCTACTCTCATTTGATCAATGGAGCCACGATGTCCAGATCTATAAATGAAGTCCTCTATCGATTAACAAATGAATACCAACAAACTATCGAGGATAAACTATGCTATATAATCGTACTCATTGATAGCTCAAATGATAACACTTGCAACCATAAGTCCATCATTTATCTCAGGATTGAGATAGACTATCTATTGTGATAATATGAGTGCCATTAACATCTCTAAAAATCCGGTTCAACACTCACACACAAAGCATATATACATTAGGCATCATTTCATTAGAGAACTTGTTGAACATTCATTAGTAACTTGTTGAACATTTAATAGTAACTTTTGAACATATGCCTACTAAAAATCAACTTGCGGACTTGTTCACAAAGCCCTTGGACAAAAAGAGATTTGTATTTCTTAGAAGATCCATTGGCATGATTTGTGTTGATTAATGCTTGTGTGTGGTTATGAGTGGCTTGATAAGCAAAACTATATTGCATATCTATTTCTTTGAGAGCTACTCATGTGAGAAGTAATGATCTTGATAAAATAGCTTTTATTGCTTCTAGATCATGCACTTAAGTCTTTGTAAAAAAATTTAAAAAGTGCACAAATGCTTCTCTTATATGTCTAAGGAGTAATTTAGTTTAAAAGCATGTAGATTATGGATGCATCTTGAAGTTCATTTTTTAGTACATGATAGATGACCTATGATTAGTATCTATTATGTTTCGGTATCTACATAGAACTCAACGAGCACCTTCATGGAAAGAGCTACAAACCTTGGTTGTGAAGCCGCCCAATGTAGGAAAGGGCTACACCATTGTGATGAGTGAAAGCCGTTATGAAGAGTATATGTTTATGTAAGAAAAATCAAAGAAGTGTTGAAAAAGAATCATTTAAAAAAAAATCTTTGATACAAAGCCTAAAAAGAAATGGAGGAAGGCTTAAAATGGAGTATAGTTGAAAATTGTGATTGCTCGGGTTGAAAAACAGAAATGGGATGACGAGCCACATGCACACACACGCTCATATGTTGAAATCTATTCTCTTTAAAGAAAAAATCTGGATGATAATCGGTTTGACCTTGATTGGAAAAGCTTTAGATGGATAGGTGTTGAAGTGGTTTGCATGTTGATATCACAATCACTCCTTTTATATATGCTAGAAGCATTTTCACACACACGTTTTTGCTTAATGTGCTTGATTCATTAGCAATGAGAGATTATTTTTGAGAGAATAATGAAAATCTATGATTATCTTATTAATTTTTTAAAAAAATAATGGTTTACTTTCTTTTATTACTTGAAATGTGTGATTGTGTGATTCCCTTATGAACAAGTTAACTTGCTTATTAATATGTGGAGCATATGCTAAGGTAGAGCTTAGTTTGTTAAACTTAGTTCTTTTTACAACTTGTTTTCTCGTTATCTCATGATTTTATTATGCATCCCTTATAACCTTGTAGGTATTTTCAATTGGCATTTATCTCTCTCTCTAGGTTGTGTAATATGTTTTTGTCTATTCCTTGCCAAAAAAGGGGAGAAAGTGTTTTTCCTCACCATGTTACTTACTTTTGATATAAAGGGGAGACAATCCATTAACCATTAAGGGGGAGAAATTTTGTCTTAAGGGGGAGAAAGAATTTGTGTTTGCATGAGATAAGAAGAGATAAGGGAACTTTTGTTTTTGTTTCGTATATAGTTTGTTTATCCCACCTATCTTCTTTGTAGAAGATTTCTTTTGGTTGTTCTTGTCTCACAGGTGCTTTGAATGTGTGAAGATATTCTTAAAGATTCTTGAAGATATTTTAGTCTAGGAATATCTCTTTATAATTTGAGGATGTGAGAATACAATCAACATTGATTATGAGTGATCTTTGTATGGTGAGGTAAAGGTTTTGTCATGGAATAGCTAAAGGGGGGAGATTGTTAGGTTTTAGATTTGTGTTGGCTTGATTCTATACAAAACTTTATTTCTTTGTAATGCTTAGTTGCTTAAGTGGTTCGTGATGATAAGAACTTCAAGGAATAAAAGCAACTTCTCATGATGCAAAGTTCATCTTCAAGAGGATTGGTACTATTCTTGGATGCTAAGGTATCGAGATCCTTCTTCCTCTTGCAAGGCATAAGGCACACACACACAATTCATACATATGTGTCCCTGTATCATTGTGCACCATTATAGGCACACACATACAATTCGTTCATATATGTCCCCATTGTTGTGCACCATGTATAACACATTCACACACTTGAAGATGAATGCTCATGCATTGGTATGGAAATAACATGTTTTGGAAAATGTATGATTGGAAACTATTTCTATGTAGTTTGCATTCTAGTGTGAATTATGTTTGTATGTGTATATATTTGTATAACATGGATATTGAACTTGATTTTATTCTTAAATCATTCTTGATTGAGTTCCGGTCATTTCGGTTACTCATACTATTGATTTCAAGTTCTAAGTTAAAAGATACTACACTTTCAACTCATGTTGCATACATTGTCTTCGTCTTCATATATTAAGTCAAACTCTTATTTTCTGGGTTGAGTATCTTATATGTCCATGTCCATGAGGGAGTCCCAGTTCGTAATCTTTAAACGGATTTGAATTCGGAGTTCGGAGGCCAAAGAACGTGAGAGGAGCGCAAGGGAAGAGGTGCGATGGCATAAGCCATCACTTGGCACCATCCCGAGATGGCGCGTGGCCATCTCAGCCCCAAAGTTGCTCTGCCCTGAGATGCCCACAAGCCAACTCAGGGAGGCACTAAAGCATGGGGGATTTGTGGTCTTTTGGTTGTTCTCTCTTTAAAACCTCTCCTTCCCTCTCATTCATTAACAAGTTCAGAAAAACAAATTTGAAGAACAAGTGCAGAATTTTTCTCTCAACATTGATTTTTGTTTTTGTGATAACTTCTTCATTTCTACTCCGAATCACTTGATTCAAAAACCGATTTCGAGTGTCTTGAAGAGTTATACAATCACTAAGCATTTTAAAAAACAAAGTATGTCTAGAATTTTCGTTGTGATCAGATTTTCAGTTCGTGGTTTTCATCCTTGTTGGTAAAATCATCGTCTTCTTAGTTTTCTTCTTAGATCTTCTTATTGATTGATGTTGTTTGATTAAGCATGACTAGGATGATTTTGATATCATTTTGTTGTTTGTTGAATTGATTTTCAAGTTTAACTAGATTTGTGATAAATTGAATGATTTGTGCTAAACTTGATAAACATGAAATTACTTCTAGAAATCTTTTGTTCTTATGCTTGATTAACTATTTCTAGATCTAGTTTCATTTTCTAAGAACTAGGTTGTGTTTCAATTGGTGTCTACATCTTCATATCTATGTTCTTATTTGATAACATGCTTAGGTTGTCTATATACATTTGTTATTGCTCTTTGAAAGTATTATCTAGCTATCTATTTGCATGTCTATAGAATTTGTTGATCATTATTTTCTATGTTGAGTGCTTGTTTGCATTTTGCATTCATGATCACTTAGATGCCTTTTGAAGAGGTAGAAAGTCTCATATCTTAGAGTGATTCTTTGATTTGAGCAATTGGAAGTCTTAGCTAGAGTCGAGAGGACTTGGATAGCTAAGCAAGTGGAAGTCTCGACAAGAGGTGTGAGACCTCAGATTATTGAGCAAGGAAGTCTTGGCTAGAGTCAGGAGGAATCAGATAGTTGAGCAATAAGTCTTGCCTAGGGTCAGGAGGATCCGAATAGGTGAGCAAGGAATCTTCCTAGAGATAGGGGGTCTTGGATAGGAAGTCGGCTTAGTAGATCACTAGGTTAAAGGATAGAGTGAGAGTGATAGCTTGGAGAGCATATGTTGATTGCTTTAGTGTGTAACTCTATTTGAAATAGTGGATTTGCTTTTGCCGTTGGTTGTGGTATCAACCCGTGGATGTTTCCTCTTCGGAGGTTTACCATGTAAATATTATGTGTCATTGTTCGTAATTTTCATTAAGCATTGTTAAAATTGCACTGTTTTAAAAGAAAACAAAAATTGGAGCATATACCTATTCACCCCCCCTCTAAGTATATTCACACTATCAGCAAAAATAGTGAAACAGATCAAATCATTCATTGTCTAGCTTGTATTTTGGATAGTAATGATCAATTTAATAATTCCTTTGTTTATGGCTCTAATGATGAAAGGGCTAGAAGAGCTCTTTGGGATAACATGTGATGAGAACAAGGCAGCTGCATCAAATGATCCATTGCATGTTCCGGTTGGGCCAATAACAAGGGCAAGAGCTAAGAGATTCAAAGAAGCACTAAATGGCCTAATTCAAGACACTTGGGCTGATTTTGAATTGTTGAAGTCCAAGATAAGCCCACAAGAAGACCAAGGCATAAGTAATGCCATCAAGGCAATTGATTGGGCCGAATAAGGAAGACTTGTGTGTATGGCACAAGCTAGGAGAAGAGTCAACTTTGGCTGATTTATTCCCTTTTAATTTCCAAAGAATAATAGTTGATTTGTTTCCCAAATTAAGGGGCTGATTTGTTTCCAGATTTAGCTTTCCAATTAGAGAGCAAGTCAATAGTTTCTCAAATTAGTTTTCTTCTGATTATAAGGCCTTAATGGCCGAATTATCTTGTTTCCTTTTAGGATGGCTTATAGCCTTTCTTTTCGTTTAGGGTTGAAGTATATAAAGGAACGAATTGGATGTAATTGGACAGACTTGAATTGAATAAAAAAAATTGTGAGAGTTCATCTCTTTTTGGTTCTGAAAACTTGACTTATCACTCACATCTTCTTCTTGTTCTTGAGTGTGGCGTCTTCAACTTCTTGATACTGTTGGTTCTTACCTCCTTATAGGTAACGGGTCGCGGTCCGATAACGTTCTTGTTTATAAACTTGGTTAGAAAACGATCCTTCGTTACCATATATTGGTTCCGGGTCTCACTGCTCTTGGTGAGGTTCATATCAGTTGGTATCAGAGCCTGGTTTCTAAATCAGGTTTAATCTATCCTTGTTCTTTCTCTTCTCTGTATTCATTTGTTTTGAACAAAAAAAAAAAAGTTTGATCAAATTCGGTACCAAAAGAAAAAAAAAAGTACCAAAATCTTGCTTGTGTCCACTTAATCAAGGTCGGTAAAAAAAAAACATTTTTTTTTGGGTCATGTAGTTGAACCTATATCAACTATTTCTATTCATTATCTTGATTTCGTGCATTGATATTCAAAAAAAAAAAATTTACTAGCTAAAGAATTTCGTCTTCATTATTCTTGTCCTTTTGCTTAGTTACTTCTATTTTTCTTGCACTTCTTATGAGTGTCCGTAAAAGTCAAAAAAAAAAAGAAGAAGGAAGAACTGAAAAAGTTAACCAAGAGTGGAAACAGGCAAGAGTGTGTGAGCTCATCAGAGGATAAAAGCCAAAGAATTGAGTGAAAACACGAGTGTGAGTGCCACCATCTTTGAGAGTAAACACGTGAGTGAGTGTTTGTGAGGCTTACTAATTTCTTTTGCTTTGCAGGTTTCAAATATGTCACGTGATAAAAGTAGAGATTTATATGATGATGCACCAGAAACGATAGATCTTAATTTTTTGTATAAAGCCATACAAAAAAACATGGAGCGGATGGAGATTAAGATTGGTGAGGTGCATGATAGGATAGATAAGGCGGAATCTAGTTCACAAAGGGTGCAACCAATTAGGGTTCCTAATCTGGAACGAAGAGAAAGAAACCCACCTCGGGACGATTATGAAGATGATTATGGGAATGACCTAGAGGAGGGTGATCGCATGTCCAATGTGGGTACAGGTAGATTGAGGCGTGAAATGGGAGGTAGAGGAGTTAGGTATGGTAATAGAGAAGATAGGTATGGGCATAGAGGAGATAGGTATGGAGAAAGGGTTGATACTAATTTGGGTAGTATAAAGGTGAAAATCCCAACGTTCCAAGGTAAAACTGATCCCGAAGCTTATTTAGAGTGGGAGAAAAGAATAGAATTGGTATTTGACTGCCATGACTATTCTGAATTAAAGAAGGTAAAGTTGGATGCCATAGAATTTACTGATTATGCTATCGTTTGGTGGGATCAATTGATTATGAGTAGAAGATGAAATGGAGAAAGACCTATTGAGACCTGGGAGGAGATGAAAGCTGTCATGAGGAAGCGTTTCATTCCGAGTCACTATTATAGGGGTTTGTTTCAAAAATTACAAACCCTTACTCAAGGGTCTAAGTGTGTTGAAGGTTACTACAAGGAGATGGAGATAGCCATGATTCGAGCTGATGTAGAGGAAGACCGAGAGGCTACTATGGCTAGGTTTTTAAGTGGACTAAACCGAGACATAGCAAATGTGGTGGAGTTGCAACATTATGTTGAATTGAGTGACATGGTACACATGGCAATTAGGTGGAACAACAGTTGAAAAGAAAGAGTTCCACACGGGTTGGGCAAAATTCGGGTTCTTCATCATCATGGAAACCGAATTGGAGCAAGAGGGATGACCAACTTAGTTTCAAGGCCAAGGCCGAACCTTCCAGAGATCATAAAGTCGGAGGCACAATAAAACAAGGTACATCAGATTCTCAACCTTCTAGAAATCGTGACATTAAGTGCTTTAAGTGTCTGGGAGCAGGTCATATTGCATCTCAATGCCCAAACAAGAGAGTAATGGTTTTGAAGGATAATGGTGATGACGAATCTGAAGGTGAATCTGATGATGAATCCATGCCACCTTTGGAGGATGCAAGTGATATTGAATATCCGGTGGACGGAGAGCTTTTGGTGGCGAGAAGAGCTCTTAGTGCTCAAGCCAAGAAAGATGATGAGGTACAATGTGACAACATTTTTCATACCCGCTGCCATGTTAATGATAAGGTATGTAGCATGATCATTGATGGGGGGAGTTGTACTAATGTGGCTAGCACTAATTTTGTGGAGAAATTGAATTTAGCCACTTTGAGGCATCCAAAACCATATAAGCTACAGTGGTTAAATGATAGTGGGGAAATCAAGGTGACTAAACAAGTGTTGGTGACATTTTCAATTGGAAAGTACAAAGATGAAGTCCTTTGTGATGTGGTACCAATGAATGCGGGCCATATACTTTTGGGGAGACCATGGCAGTTCGATAGGCATGTGACCCATGATGGGTATACCAATAGATACTCCTTTGTACTCAATGAAAAATCAATCACTCTTGTACCTTTAACCCCAAAACAAGTGTATGAAGATCAAGTAAGGTTAAGAAAAGAGAGAGATGTAAAAAAAAAGAGTGAGAGTGAGAGTTCAAAAGAAAGAGAGCGAAAAGAAAAAGATTCTGAAATAGCAAAAAAAGAAAAAAAAAGATGAAAAAGAAAAAGTGGTTGTTGAGAAAAAGAGAGAG
The DNA here is from genome assembly GCA_032871835.1 of Dipteronia dyeriana. NCBI lineage: Eukaryota > Viridiplantae > Streptophyta > Magnoliopsida > Sapindales > Sapindaceae > Dipteronia > Dipteronia dyeriana. Next base: position 75,877,277 of record CM065299.1, read on the forward strand.
AGAAAACAAGTAAGCTTTTATGCAAGGGAGAGTGAGGTCAAAAAGGCTCTATTTTCAAATCAGCCAATGATTGTACTTTTGTACAAAGAGGTTTGCTTTAGTACTAATGAACTTAACCCTTCCTTGCCTAGTGTTGTTGTTTCTCTATTGCAGGATCTTTATGAAGTGTTTCCCGAAGAGATGCCTATTGGTTTACCACCAATAAGGGGGATTGAGCACCAAATTGACTTTGTACCCGGAGCACCTATCCCAAATAGACCAGTATATAGAAGTAATCCTGAAGAGACAAAGGAACTTCAAAGGCAGGTTAGTGAGCTCATGGAAAAGGGGTATGTACGTGAGAGCATGAGTCCTTGTGCGGTTCCCGTATTGCTTGTGCCAAAGAAGGATGGAACATGGAGGATGTGCATTGATTGTCGTGCCATCAACAATATCACTGTAAAGTATCGACATCCTATTCCTAGATTAGATGATATGCTTGATGAATTACATGGTTCTATTGTTTTTACTAAAATTGATCTTAAAAGTGGATATCATCAAATTAGGATGAAGGAAGGTGATGAGTGGAAAACTGCTTTCAAAACAAAATATAGATTATATGAGTGGTTAGTTATGCCTTTTGGATTAACTAATGCACCAAGTACTTTCATGAGATTAATGAACCATGTTTTGCGTGCTTTTATTGGAAAGTTTGTGGTTGTTTATTTTGATGACATTCTGATTTATAGCAAAAACTTGGATGAGCATGTTGAACATTTAAAACTTGTTTTAGGAGTTTTAAGAACAGAAAAGTTGTTTGCTAATCTCAAAAAGTTCTCCTTTTGCACCGATAAACTTGTATTTCTGGGCTTTGTTGTTAGTGCTAAGGGAATTGGGGTTGATGAAGAAAAGGTTAAGGCAATTAAGGAGTGGCCGAAACCTACCAATGTGGGACAAGTGAGAAGTTTTCATGGGTTGGCTAGTTTTTATAGGAGGTTTGTGAAAGATTTTAGTAGTGTAGCTGCACCTTTAACCGAAGTTATCAAAAAGAATGTGGGTTTTAAGTGGGGTAATGAACAAGAAAAGGCATTTAACTTGATTAAGGAAAAATTAACTAATGCACCTTTACTTGCTTTGCCTGACTTTGCTAAAACTATTGAGATTGAGTGTGATGCTTCAGGAATAGGTATTGGAGCTGTTCTAATGTAAGAAGGTCGTCCCATTGCATATTTTAGTGAGAAGATAAGTGGAGCAGACTTGAATTATCCTACCTATGACAAGGAGATGTACGCTTTGATTAGAGCATTAGAAACTTGGCAACACTACCTTTGGCCAAAAGAATTTTTGATTCACACAGATCATGAGTCCTTGAAGCATATAAAGGGGCAACACAAGCTAAATAAGCGGCATGCCAAGTGGGTTGAGTTCATTGAAACATTTCCATATGTGATCAGGTACAAAAAGGGTAAGGAAAACGTGGTCGCTGATGCTCTATCAAGAAGGTACGTTCTACTTTCTACTTTGGATGCTAAGTTGTTTGGTTTTGAATACATTAAACAGTTGTATGTGGAAGATTCTGATTTTGGTAATGTGTTCAATGCATGTGAAAAGGCTGCATTTGGTAAATTTTATAGGCATGATGGATTTTTGTTTAGAAAAACTAAATTATGTGTGCCTAAGAGTTCTTTGCATGAATTGCTTGTTAGAGAAGCTCATGGGGGAGGTTTGATGGGGCATTTTGGTGTAGCTAAGACGCTAGATACTTTGCATGAATATTTTTTTTGGCCTCATATGAAACGTGATGTAGAAAGAATCTGTGAGAAATGCATTACTTGTAGACAAACCAAGTCTAGGATTAAGCCTCATGGATTGTATACTCCTTTGCCTATACCTAGTGGACCTTGGATTGATATTTCTATGGATTTTGTGTTGGGTTTGCCTAGGTCAAAAAGGGGTAGGGACTTTATATATGTGGTTGTGGATAGGTTTTCTAAAATGGCACATTTTATTCCTTGTCATAAAACCGATGATGCATCACATATTGCTGATTTGTTTTTCAAAGAAATTGTAAGATTGCATGGCATGCCTAAGACCATTGTTTCGGATAGAGATGCTAAGTTCTTGAGCTACTTTTGGAAGACTTTGTGGGGTAAGTTAGGCACTAAACTTTTATTTTCTACTACTTGTCATCCATAAACTGATGGTCAAACTAAAGTAGTTAATAGGACTTTATCTACCTTGTTGCGTGCTATAATACAAAAGAACTTGAAAACATGGGAGGATTGTCTGCTGCATGTAGAGTTTGCTTATAATAGGAGCGTGCATTCTGCAACTCATTTTTCGCCTTTTGAAATTGTGTTTGGTTTTAACCCATTGACTCCTTTGGATTTAATTCCTTTACCTATGAATGAGCATGTTAACTTGGATGGAAAGAAAAAGGCAGATTTTGTTAAGCAAATCCATGAAAATACTCGGGAAAACGTAGAGAGACGAACTAAGCAATATGCCAATCAAGCAAATAAAGGGCGTAAGAAGGTTGTGTTTGAGCCCGGTGATTGGGTGTGGTTGCATATGAGGAAGGAGCGATTCCCAGCCCAGCGGAGTTCTAAACTACTTCCAAGGGGAGATGGCCCATTTCAAGTGATTGAAAGAATCAATGACAACGCATACAAGTTGGATCTTCCAGGTGAGTACAATGTTAGTGCAAGCTTCAATGTTTCTGATTTGTCTCCTTTTGATGTAGGCGACGATTTGAGGACAAATCCTTTTCAAGAGGGAGGGAATGATGAGAACAAGGCAGCTGCATCAAATGATCCATTGCATGTTCCGGTTGGGCCAATAACAAGGGCAAGAGCTAAGAGATTCAAAGAAGCACTAAATGGCCTAATTCAAGACACTTGGGCCGATTTTCAATTGTTAAAGTCCAAGATAAGCCCACATGAAGACCAAGGCATAAGTAATGTCATCAAGGCAATTGATTGGGCCGAATAAGGAAGACTTGGGTGTGTGGCACAAGCTAGGAGAAGAGTCAACTTTGGCTGATTTATTCCCTTTTAATTTCCAAAGAATAATAGTTGATTTGTTTCCCAAATTAAGGGGCTGATTTGTTTCCAGATTTAGCTTTCCAATTAGGGAGCAAGTCAATAGTTTCTCAAATTAGTTTTCTTCTGATTATAAGGCCTTAATGGCCGAATTATCTTGTTTCCTTTTAGGATGGCTTATAGCCTTTCTTTTCGTTTAGGGTTGAAGTATATAAAGGAACGAATTGGATGTAATTGGACAGACTTGAATTGAATAAAAAAAATTGTGAGAGTTCATCTCTTTTTGGTTCTGAAAACTTGACTTATCACTCACATCTTCTTCTTGTTCTTAAGTGTGGCGTCTTCAACTTCTTGATACGGTTGGTTCTTACCTCCTTATAGGTAACGGGTCGCGGTCCGATAACGTTCTTGTTTATAAACTTGGTTAGAAAACGATCCTTCGTTACCATATATTGGTTCTGGGTCTCACTGCTCTTGGTGAGGTTCATATCAACATGTGTGTTTTTCAGTATGGTGGTACTCCTTGGATTGTTGTTGGGGACTTCAATGTAACTATGAGGGTGCAAGAATCGGTTAGGGGTTCTTCCAAAATTTCAGTAGCTATGGAGGAGTTTGATAATTGTCTTCAGTCTGTGGAGTTAGATGACCTTAGTTTCTCAGGTTTCCTCCATACTTGGTGTAATAAAAGAAGCAATGGATGGCCATGTTTGAGCACTCTAAAGCCTTTTTTCTTCCTCCTAGCATCTCGGATCACAGCCCCTCTTTGGTTAAACTTGGGTTGCAAGGAAATAAGAAGAATTGCCCTTTTAAAATTTTCAATTTTTTAACGGAAAGGGAAGACTTTCTTCCTTTGGTTGAGAGTTGTTGGCAGGAGAATTTTCATGGAAACATGCAATTTTAGCTTTGCTCTAAGCTCTGAAATTTGAAGAAGGCTTTAAAATCCCTTGACAAGAATATGGTAGGGGATGTGACTATTAAATCAATTGAAGCCAAGGCTGCTCTTGTTGAATGTCAGAGAAATCTTGATCTTTAGCCTCTTGATGCAAGCGTAAGAATTCAAGAGAAGGAGCTTATGAGTTCTTATACAGTAGCTCTTCAGACGAAGGAGGATTTCTTGAGACAAAAATCTAGAGTTCAATGGCTCAAGGCTGGTGACCGTAATTCCTCTTATTTTTTAAAAGCCATCAAGGAGAGACACAATAGGAGTAAGATCCTCTCAATTTCTGGTGAAGATGGTTCCTTAATTGAAGGAGATGCCCGTGTCGAATCAGAAGCTATTCGTCACTTTCAAAATATTATTGGTTGCTCAATGCCTTCTAGACATGGCTCTTGTTCTTTGAGAAATGTTATTGATAAACACATCTCCAATGATCAAGCTGATTACATGAGTAGAGAAGTTACAAATGATGAGATTCGTAAGGCTTGCTTCTCTCTTCACCCTAATAAGGCTCCTGGTCCCGATGGTTTTAATGTTCATTTTTTCAAGAAGACGTGGCACTTAGTTGGTGATGATGTTATTAATGCTATTCAAGAGTTCTTTCATTCTGGTCTTCTTCTTAGGAGCTCAATGCGACGATTCTTGCCTTGGTCCCCAAGGTCCCTAATCCCTCTAAGATGACGGACTTTAGACCAATCACTTGTTGCAACACTCTATACAAGATCATTGCTAAGATCATAGCCAATAGAATCAAGCCTTGTCTTTCAGACATTATAAGCCCCTCCCAATCAGCTTTTATGGTAGGTAGGAGAATTGGGGATAACATCCTTCTTGTTCAAGAGCTTATGAGGGATTATCACAAGGATGCTGGTATGCCAAAGTTGGCTCTTAAGGTGGATTTAATGAAAGCTTTTGATATGGTGGATTGGGGCTTCTTGCTTGACACTCTTGCTGCATTTCACTTTCCTTTAAAAGTCATTAATTGGATTAAAGCTTGCCTTACTACTCCTAAGTTCTCTATCTCTATTAATGGTGAGCTTACTGGTTTCTTCTCCGGAAAGAGGGGTCTTCGGCAAAAGGAACTCTATGTCTCTGTATCTCTTTGTTATTGCTATGGAGGTCCACTCTAAGCTTTTGGCCAACCATATTATGGACACTCCTAACTTCAAATATCATTGGAGGTGTGATAAATTAAAGCTATCCCACCTTTCTTTTTTCGGATGACCTGATTATACTTTGCAGTGGTTCATATCATTCAGCTCTTGTGCTCAAGTCAGCCCTTGATGAGTTCTTTTTGCTTTCGGGACTTTGTGCTAATCATGATAAGAGCAACATTTTCATTTTGGGTGTGCCCGTTGCTGTTAGTCAACAGCTCATCAACCTTTTTGGTTACCCGGTTGGCTCTTTTCCAATTCGTTATTTGGGAACTCCTATCATCTCTTCAAAGTTGAATCTTCGTGATTGCTCTCCCCTTGTGGATAAGGTTTCGAGTAGACTTTCTTCTTGGTTAAATAGGTGACTTTCCTTTGCTGGTCGTCTTCCACTTATCATCTCGGTTTTAACTAGTATTCAAGTCTTTTGGGCATCTCACCTTTATCTTCCAAAGAGAATCTTGAAGAGCATTGAATAGAAATTCTGAAGTTTTCTTATGGAATGGGGTTGAGGTGAACAACAAATGCTCTAAGATTGCTTGGTCTGATATTTGTGTTCCAAAGAAAGAGGGTGGTCTTGGAATCAAGGACCTCTATATGGATTCTGGTTTATGGCACTAGTAATCTTTGGACTTCTTGGATCAAATCCTATCTCTTCAAAGGTACCAATTTGTGGGAGGTGAAGGCTCTTCATATTTGTTCTTGGAATATGAGAAAACTTCTTCTTCTTAGGCCTTTTGCCCGTCCTTTAATTCAGCATATCATTGGTAATGGCTTGAAAAATTCCTTATTGTTTGATAATTGGCATCTGGATGGCCTTATTCAATCGAAATGGAGCTCCCGTGTTATTTATGATTCTGGACTCTCTATCAATGCTAAGGTTAATGCCATTGTTCTTGATGATAATTAGAGATGGCCTGCTGCTATGTCCATTGACCTTGCTGAAATTCGGAGTCGTATGCCTTCTTACAACCCAAACTCAACTTTGGATGATAGAATTCTGTGGCTTCCTTCTTCTAATGGCATTTATTCAGCTGTGTCTGCTATGGAGTCTCTTAGAACCCCTCATCCTTTAGTTTCTTGGTATAAAATTGTGTGGTTCCTGCAGAATATCCCGAGGATAGGTTTTCATCCTTTGGTTGGCTATTAAAGGTAGGCTTTCTACCTTGGATCGTGTTCAGCGCTACGACCCTCAAGTTGTTACTACGTGTGTCCTTTGTAACTCTCAAGCCGAGACTCATGCTCACCTTTTCTTTGAGTGTTTTTATAGCAAAGCCATATGGACACAACTTTTGAATAAATGTGGTTGTCTTGGGATTCATCTTAGCTGGAATGATCTTATTGATTGGGTGTCCATTCATTGGAAGGGGAGCTCCCCCTCCGTCGTGACAAAAAAACTTTGTCTTGCGGCTGCCGTCTATTTTATTTGGAGAGAGCGAAATTGTCGTATTTTTAAAAGGTCTCGTAAGTCTAGTCGAGAGGTTGCCCAGATCTACAGATACTATTCGTTGCCGACTCTCGCCTTTGTTTTAGCTCTTATTAGAGAGTTTGTTGTTTGAACGTTGTTTCTGGATTTGTGTCCCTTTCTTCCTGGGGTATGCCCCTTGTATTTGTACATTCCTTCCTTCTTTCTATGACACTATTTATTTACCTAAAAGAAAATTCAAACTTTCAAAAACTTCTCTCTCTTTGTTTTCGCGAGGGCCACTGTCTTTCCTTTTACTCTCTCAACCTTTCTTTATTTGATAATGTCGAACTCTAACGACAGTGTTCATCATTTGGTAGAGGGTGGTGATTGTTGGGATTATACTCGATAGCAAGAGTGTAATAATATATTTGACAATCTTTTCATATTAATATAGTGATTTCTAGTTTAGCAAATCTTATAGCATTTATAGTTTAATTATTATAATTGTCAAAAGTAAATAATCATAAGGTCAAAAAACTATGAGAAAATAAAAATTGTTCATACATCTAGATATGTATGAGGTAGACACAATTCTTTAGTTAGTCTTGAATAATATTCACAACTGAAGATAAAAGGTTGGGCGCCATTATCTTGTTAAAGTTGTAGATTCTTTTACCTGTATTTGAGTGGGATCAAATGTGTTATGATGAGTCTAAAAGCATCAAAATGTAGTGTCTTTGGGCAAAAGAATCTAGTGCACTGAGTGCAGTGAATTGGATCACAATGAAATACTTTATCTAGAACCGTCAATGGATAAAAGTTTTTCATTTGAAGACAATCAGAGAGTCTATCTCAATCATGTGATAAATGATGGACTTATGGTTACGAGTGTTATCATTTGAGCTATCAATGAGTACGATTATATAACATAGTTTATCCTCGATAGTTTGGTGGTTTTCATTTGTTAATCGATAAAGGACTTCATTTATAGATATGGACATCGTGGCTCCATTTATTAAATGAGAGTAGAATATCATCATATGGATGTTTTTAGGTATTGGATATTAAATCTTAATGTTAAGTTTTTAATAGTGTCTATTGAAACATGGCTTCTGGACAAGTCAAAATATCCAAGTTCAAAATGTTGTCATATGAGTAAATATGGTAACTTGGAGAGCTATATGAGCTCTTAACGATTACTGATATTCTTCACGAGAATACATTTTCTCCAAAAAGGTTGTCTAGGGTATGAATGAGTAACATCAACTTATTATATCATTATATAAGAGTTCAATTTTAGTTCTTTAGTGGAATAAACTAAAATTAATAGATCGGACCTAAGTGAATCATTTGTTGATTATGATTGGGTTGTGTCTATTGGAGCTTAAATTTAGATAGCGCGCCAAGATACGAACTTGCATGGATCACTTGATATATTCTACCAGACAGATTTAGGGGTCCATTTAGAATTGTATTGAGGCATGTGGATATGTTTCTTTTTGTATGAACGGGTCTAGTTCACATGTGGACTTTTTATTAAGGTCCAATGGATTTAATAAAATAAGAAAAATAATATATTGGCCCATATATATGTGTTGGGCGGCAAGGCTATTTAAAATAGCTTAATTATATTATTTAATTAAATGGAAATTAATTAATTTGGTAATTAATGAATTATTTAATTAAAAGTCAAAATCTTTTTCTAGTAGGAGTAGGTCTCCTAATTTTATACTATTGTTGGTAGTATAATTAATATTAAAGACTATATTTGATAAGTAGATAAATAAAAGGAATTATTTATCTAATCAAATTAGGAAGTCTTTAATATGGTTACAAATACAGTATTGAGTTAGATTAGGAGTCTTGATGTAGGATAGAATTCATTTTAGAAAAGGATTCTTAACCACCAAGTAAATCCACCTAAAAAAAGAAGTCTTAACAACCAATATATATATATAAGAGGAAGAACTCGGCCAGCCCTAGTCTTTTAGAGAGAAGATTTCGGTTACCATAGAAATTTTGAGGGAGAAAAATCTGATTTTACTCTAGACAAAATTCGATCAACTCTAAGAAATAGTGTGAGATTCGGCATAGAAGAAAAGGAAGAAAGAACGTTTAGTTTTCGATAGTGCACTAGTAACCTTTACATTAAAAGGTTTTGTATACAACATCAAATCAAGGTTCATGCGAGTTTCAATCAAATTGATTGACAATTCACAAGTGACCTAACGTTCTTTGTTTTTCTTCTTGGAGGATAATTGGAACTAATAAAGGAAAGGATTTTGTTTGTTTCCATCCTCAGGTATACAATTTAAAGTAAGGGAGCCCACACTCCTAGGTGATTCACGTTCGTGATTTGATTGGAAGATCTTACGGACTCAATTCAGCGCTTGTTCAATCGTCACGAGAAAAAGGTACGACACTTTTAATATACATCAATTATTCTAGGGTTAAGGTTCTTGTTATTGAAAAAGGGAAAAATTTTATTTATACCGAAACCCTAATTTACTAAATTTCTCGCTTTTACTGTGCGGTTTTTCCCTACAGTGATGTCTCTAGCCCGACTTTTAGGAAGCGGGAACAAGATGATTATGGCGACGAAGATGACCTTCCGCTTCATTAGCGCCACTGTTCAGATCAAGACCTTTCAATTGGGTCTGGCTTCCCGAATCAACCTGACAATCCACTGGACCTAGTTGATAAGGATTCAAATAAAGAATCTGGGGGCACTGCGGCTGGTAGAGGCCAAGTTATGGTTGTTGTCACCCTTTCGGAGGAAATTCTTCCTTACGACTTCAAGGTCATCCCCGATTCTACAACTAATCCAAATTCGATTAATCGTTTGAAAGCCAAGTACAACATTCTTGACAGTATCGTCGTCTTTGTTCCTTCCATGTCATAGCTCTGGAGAACGGGGTTAGCTTCCTCTTTACCCCACCCTCTGACGAGCTCTCAACGCCCTACAACTGGCTCCTCTCCAATTAATCCCTGACTTTTGGAGACATTTAATTGGCTTCCTCGTGTTGTAGAGGGAGCAGTGTGAGATGAGCAAGGTCGCTAGAGAGCCTGGAGCGGAGGAATTGACTAACATCTTCCAAATTGGCAGCCTCTTTGACGTCCCAAGAGGACAGTTCTATGCAAAAGCCAAAAACAAGCTCAACTTCATCGTACCTGACATTTCCAAGAAAGACCCCAGCTGGAAGGAAGAATGGATCTTGGTGGAAGGTGATTGGGAAGTTCAATTTTAATTGGCGGGCATGAATTCAACGTTCCTACTGCTTTTAATGACAAACCCTTATGGGACAGGGATTCTCTGCCAGCTGAGTATAAGGCAATTATGAAGGCCATCATCTTCTGCAATTATCTTAACTTGAAGTTTCCCACTGTTGACTCATTCGATCCCTGAAGGGTAAATCAGTACCTATGAATCTTTGCTGCCTCTCCCAATAAGAAAAAAATAAACTTTGAGCTAGCTCACTTTCTTCATGCTAATCACTTTGATTCTAACATTTCCCCCCATTTTTTTAACATTTTATGTTGTTGCCCCAGCTACTCATGAAGTCCAGCAAGCTCGCACCCCTCCTCCCTCTACCGGACCGATCCAGGGGTCCTCATCGGCTACCTTAGAGAAAGGGGGGACATCCGTTCCAATTGGGGTTTCACCTGCCCCTATCTCGCCTCCATCCCAGCCTTGGTCTATGATAGAAGTCTTTGCATCCCGGGCATCCAAAGCACGAAGCAGGGGGACCACCACCCCTCCTGTAGCTATTACTGCTACCACCGCTCATACTCTGGTTGCCCCTTCTATCGTCATTACAACTGCTGTTATCCCCACGGTCAACCTACCTAAGGCTCTTGGACAAGACTATGTCATGGACATATCCCCAGTTTCTCAAGCTTTGGGGGGCCTTGAAGCTGATGTTGCGGGGAGTCCTCCTACTCATCTTTAACATCAACCCAGTCTCGTTGGACAAGACTATGTCATGGAGTGGTTTGTTGCATCTTGTCAAGGTGGTAGCCTCTCTTTGATGGCTTCAATGCCCGTCAACATCCTAATTACCAATGGATCCACTCTCTTGGCCAAGGTAACTATCCTCCCTCATCTGTAATTGAGGTAGCTAGTTTGAATTTTCTAACTTGAAATTTGTAACATGTAGGCTTTTAAATTTAATATTGCCATGAGCCACCAAGTGGCCTCTCTTAGTGACCACACGGCAACATCTGAGGCCGTAGCTGAGAGGTCCATGGGATTGCTTGCAGGAGCTTAGGCTTTGGTGCAAGAGATGACCTCTAGCCAGAAAGAGATAGAGAAGGGACTGGTCAAGCTTTAGTACGACTACTTGAGGCTGAAGCGGTTCTTTGACCAAGAGATCCTCAAGTCCGACCGTCTGGCCATACAGAGAGATTCCTATAATGTAGAGGCCAAGATATTGGATGTTGAAAACTAGAACCTGCACGCTCTGGTGGCCAAGCTAAAGGACGAGGAGGATGCCTCTTTTAGTGATGGATATTTTTACGCTTCCTACTAAGCTGCAGAAGCTCTTCTTCCTCTCTTTGATCTATCTATCAACGCCAATTGGGATAGGAAGGCAATCATGGAGAAGTTCAAGGTGATGTCTCTTCTTATTGGTGACAGAGCAGGCACCTCAAATGCAGTTGGAGTTAGGAAATAGGCAATGGAAACAGATCTTTCCATCTCTTCTTCAGTTTTTCCAAGCTCAGGACCCAGTGGGTCTTATAGCGGGGTCCAGCTAGTGCAATCTGAAAGGGGATCGTCCTGCTTTAACCAACTTGGGTGCTCGGTCTGTCCGACATGAGGAAGGTCTTCCTGCCATCATGAAGTTGGAAAGAGGTCAATCTGAGATTTAGGAGGGGGCTGGAGATCTCCTTAAGGAGCTTGCTGAAGCAGAGTCAAGGGTTGAGCAATTTGAAATGGAGGCAACTGCTACAATTTAGGATGCAATCACTCCATTTGAGGTTATGTTTGTGGTAAATAAAATCATGTAGGAGGACCAGACTAGACAGTAAGCAGACATGCATACCCAGAAAGAATAGGTGGCAGGAGAGGACAACCAAGGTGAGCAAACGTAAGGAGAAGGGGAAGTGTGAAGAGATAACCAAGGAGGATGAGTGGTAGGAGGAAGCCAGGAGGGCAACGGAGCTTGACATAGTTTACTTATGACCTGTCTTGATTGCATGGAAAGAGGGGTGGGCTCCATGCTATACTCATAACCAGATTTTATCAATTCCTTCTTTGTTCTTCTTTACAGATGTTGTCTAGAACTAGAGGTTGGGCTCCCCGTTTGATGTATACAACCTTGTGAAGGGATAGGCTCCCTTATTTTCTAAGATGTAGCCTGCTGAGGAGATATGCTTCCTTACCATTAATGAAAATTGGTTCTATTTTCCTCTATGCTTACTCTCACTGATTTTCGCTTGTCAAATTTTAACTTGGTTGAATAGTTCTTGCTATACGTATGGACTTGATTTAGGTGAAACCTTCTATGTTACCCTGACTTAACTAAATCTGCCAATGACCTTAAATCTGTTAAGTCTAGGTTGACAAGCGGGGTAGAATTTTTTGTGTTGTCAGTCTTGGCATGTAGTCCCCCTGTAAGGCATTTTTCGACCTTGCCCATTTCTTTAACTTGCTATATTTCACCCTGAAAATTCCCTTTAGAATGTGTGCGTCTAAACCTAGAGGGGAGGGGGGGTGAGTAGGTTTTGATCGAATCAATTACCAATTTTTCGATTAATCAATATTAACATAAATTACCCCGAATAAACAAGCATTCAATAAAACCAATTATGCTTAAAACAATAATAACACACAATATTTAAGTGGAAACCCTCCAAATAGGAAAAACCACGGGCTGATATGTGTGCCACACTCGATCCTCAAATCCAGTATTGAATGAAAGTTTACAACTTAGGTTGACCTCTTGTCACACCCTCTAGTTACTAACCCTTTCACTCTACACAATGAGCCTTAATAGTGATTCTTGATCAACATGCTTGTACACTAACCAATTAGTCACAAGACTTAACCTCAAAAAAAGAGTCAAACACAACCTAAGTGAATATGATAAAATATTCAAACATGCAAGTAATGCTAGGCAACACTAAATGCTTATCTAGAAATTTAAGAATGTCACTAAGTACAATTCTTAGATATCAATGTCTAAATGAATGTTCATAAAGACATAACTAGATATAGTTATGCAACATTATATCCTAGTCATCAAACAAAGTCATTTCAACATATGTTGTCATTAAGCATGGCATGGTCATTAAATACAATCATCAAAATGCAATCAATATAACCTAATTAGCTAGAGGCAACAATGACCTAAATGCTAGCTATCACAAAAGCCATATCAACACAAGTTTTCATTAAGCATGGCAATGACTATATTGCAATCACAAAATGTAATCAATGAGACCTAAACATTATCTAAATGCAAAGCATAGAGATTTAGCTAGAAGGGCAAAATGGTCACAAATTCTAGTTATCACAAACTCTAAATCTCAACCAACAATCAATAATCCAAGTATGTTATAAATGCAATTAAACTCAATGATATGCATTTAATCAACAATAATTGCTAAACCTAGGCATACATGTCATAAGAATGGAACAAGAGATTCTAGGGCATTTAGAGATTACCTAGTCAAACACAAATAAGAGAATCCATGCTTGAATGATGAAGAATAATGCTAGATGTTCATGGATTGAAGGTTGTTTGAGTCAATAAGTGTTTTTGGGAGCTTCTCTCACTAAGAATTTTTTTCTCACATTAAAATATGGTTTTTAAGCTCTAAAAAACGAGTGAGGAAGAAGATGGCATGTATATATGAGCCCTAGAGCAAAACTACATCATTTTGAAAATGCCCGAAATTTACTCAGTGCACTGGTCGACAAGTGCCACACCAGCGAACATCTACTATCCAAGAGGCGCTGGTGAGGGCGCTTGTGGACTGGCGCAGCCGCAACAGCGCAACAGCCTGAGATTAGAGCAACATAAAACATAACAAATGACATCGAAACCTTTCATAAAATATACCGTTGGAAAGGTATGGAAGTCTAATTTCTACTCCAATTTACAAAACATGATTTGGATGTTTTTAGAAAGTGTTATGGTCATTTGATTGACCAAAGGTCAGAAACGGACAACTAAAGAGTTGCCCTGTTTTTGTGGTCACTTTGGAGATTTCAAAACCAATCCAAACGGTCATGAAATATTACGAATAATATACCGTTGGAAAGGTATGGGTGTATAGTTTGTACAGAAATTTTCAAAACTCATTTTGAAGCATTGTATAAAATGTTATGGTAACAAGACCATGCAAAGGGCAGTTTTAAAAAACATTTAAGTCATTGAAATCCACTCTTTCGAAACTAGACACATTACTCTAAATAACCAAACAAAAAGAAGAATGAGACCTTCTCAAATGGTCTCTCAACACGCTAATACAAACACACCACCGTGCAAGCATGGACACAACTCAAGCACACCATACAAAACCACACTTAAATCTAGAAATGAAATGCAAGTATCATTGTGAATGAATGCACACATGAGTAACAAGGAAAACATGCATGTCAATACAAATTCATGTAAGTGTGTGTGTGCAATGTGTAAATGATGCACACAAATAAGCAATAAGGAACACAAATGCAAGGTTAACAAAACATGCATAAAGTGTGTGTGTACAACTAAATTTCTTCAAAGAGTTAAGCAAGTTATACCTTAGAAGATTGAGCTTGGTCATGAGCAAAGCCGGTCTAAACTACCCTTACATTTTAATCCTCAAATGTGGTTTGTCAATCGAAATAAGCCAATCAAAAACCGAGGAACTTAAACACCCTAACCTCTATAGTGGGCTACCTTAACTGTGTTCCTACAAAGTTGAAATTTAGGCAATCATGGAGAACAAGTTGTTAAAGATGTTCTATCATGGTACATAGTGGATCCTAGAAGGATTTTTTCTTGTCAGATCATCCTTTATTCTTGGCGGTAGAAGCCTGACCAAGGCATCATGAATGCTATCTTGCTTTCATGGTCTCGAGATCTGGATGACAACTATGCTCTTATACTCGGATCCTTCTTGGGAGTGGTAGCCCGACTAAGGCATCAGGAATGCTATTTATCTTTCATGGTCTCAAGATCTGGATGGCAACTATGCTCTTACACTCAGGCCCTTCTTGGGGTTAGTAGCCTGAACAAGGCATCAGGAATGCTATTTAGCTTTCCTGGTCTTAAGATCTAGATGGAAACTATACTCTTAAACTCAGAACCTTCTTAGTTGGGAGTGGTGCCCAGTCAAGGCATCAAGAAAGCTATCTAGCTCTCCTTGGTTCATGGCGATCACAGCTAATTTGTTCGTGGAGAATGCAGTTAGAGATGGAGAAATAGATCATGGAGAGTACAATCGGAGATAGAGAAATTAATTGCAAACTTTATTAATGGTCAAGATGGAGTACATTGCTATTGAGAAATTCATTGATACCTAAATGGAGGTAGTCTGCTAAATAGTCCTCTATCTAGAGGTAGAACTTCCTCAAATGATCAGTGTTCTAGGTGTGATCGATGAGTTAACCATCCATGTCTTCAAGCTTGTACGCTCAATTGTGGACCACTACTTTCACTAAATTTAGCCCCTCCTAGTTATGTCCTAGGACTCTATTTGCTCTTATCCGGGTATTTTGAGTTACTTTCCTTATAACCAAGTCCCCTTCTTTGAAGCAACTAACCTTTACCCTCCTGTTGAAATATTTCACAATCTTGTTCTAATAAACTGCTACCGTCTTAGCTACTCGATCTTGCTTTTCTTCTAGGAGGTCTAGCTTAGCTCGGAGCTTGGTCTCATTGCTCTTTGGTTTAAAGTGTTATACTCTGAACGAGGTCAGTTTATGTTCAATGGGATGGACTACCTCGACTCCGAAAGCCAGAGAGCAGGGTGTTTCTCCAGTTGCTATCCTTTTCAAGGTTTGATATACCCAAAGAACCTCGGGAAGCTCCTCAACCCATCTTTCCTTCTTCTGCTGCAGCTTTCTTTTCAACAGTTTCTTAATAGGTTGTATTAGAAGCTTCAACTAAAACATTTGTGTGAGGATGGGCTAGTGACGCAAGCCGAAGATCAACACCCAAACCTTAACAGTAGTCCTTGAATCAGACATTGTCAAACTGTTTGCCCAAGTCGGTGATTATGATGAAAGGGGTGCCGTTCCTGTAGACCACATTGGTTTTGAAAAACTTGGTCGTATTCTCCTCTAAAATATGGGAATGAGGTCTTGCTTCAACCCACATAGTGAAGTAGTCGATAGCGGCTATAGCGTGCTTAGCCTATCCATGAGCGGTGGGAAGCGTACCGATCAAGTCGACCCCCTGACGGCAAAAGGGTACGGTGAACTGATTGAGGATAGCCGTTTAGAAGGAAGGTGGTTCATTCGAGGTCCTTTGGCATGGTCGCAAGATTGGACAAAATTTTTTACGTCTTAGTGATTTGTTGGCCTGTAATACCCCATGTGAAGCACTTGGTAAGCCAGAGCTTCTCCACCAACATGGTTTCCATAGTCCCCATAATGAACCTCCCTTAATGCCCAACTAGCATTGTTAGGATGTTGACATCAAAGCAAAGGAAGGGATTTTCCCCTTTTGTGAAGGTACCTGTCCACCAGGCAATATCGAACTGAGATCCTTTTGATTTTCTGTGCTTGATCGAGATCTTCAAGATCTTCAGGATGCTTTCCTTTCTGCAGGTAGGCAGCTATTGGGTCCATCCAACATGGCAGCCATTCAACAAGGTATATTTCCTTGCCCGTTGCTATGCTTGATTGAGAGATCACTTGGAGGGGCAATCCCCTAGGTAGGGCATGGTCCCCATTTACAACTATCTTTGCTAACACGTCTGCTCGATGATTTTGTTGTTGAGGTATCTGCTCAATCTTAAACCCTTTAAACATCTCCTTGAGCTGTTGAACCAGTGTTAGATTGCGACCTTCATCTCTGTTAGGAGAGCTTTATACTCTACTTCATTATTGGTTGCTTTGAACTCGAACCTAAAATAGTGGCAGCATTCTGTCCTTTCTGGGTCAGTCAGGACTATATTGGCTCCTCCCCTTGTTTGTCCAGATGCTCCATCTGTGTAGAGAATCCTGAAAATACAATCACGGTTAAATGCTCAAGGCTAACCTAGAGGGGGGTGAATAGGTTAGACACCTTTTTCGACTCCCTTAGAAACAAACAAAAGTTTGTCCCTCTAGATTGCTTGTATCATAATATATATATTAATTAAAGACAATTAATCAATATATAAACACAAGTAAAGTGTGATACAACAAGTAATTATAACACATACACAATCTATTCTATAGAAAGGAAGTCAACATACATAGAAAGTTCTATCCACAATACAAATATTAGAGAGATTGAGATAGAGAAAAGTTGACACAAGATATAATGTGGTAAACCTCCAAAGAGAAAACATCCACGGGCTAGCAGCCACCAGCAAACAAAATCCACTAGTAGATAAGACAAATACAATCTCTCAAGTGGCCTCTTCACCTAGAAACTACCCTCTTATCCTACTCTAAAAGTTGACGCCTTATGCTCAACAATCTAAGGCTTCACACCTCTTGTCAAGACTTCCTTGCTCACCTTATCCGGATCCTCACGACCCAAGGCAAGACTTCTTGCTAAACTAAGTCCTCACGACTCTAGTCAAGACTTCCTTGCTCACCTATCCGAGTTCTCCCAACTCTAGGCAAGACTTCTTGCTCGACTATCCAAGGCTTCACACCTCTAGCCAAGACTTCCTTGCTTGACAATCCAAGGCTTCACACCTCTTGCCAAGACTTCTTGCTCAACACCATAGGTCTCACACCTATTGTCAAGACTTTCATCTCACAAGGCACCTAGGTGATCATGAATGCAAAATGCAAACAAACACGTAACACAGAATGCTATGATCAACACATCCTATGGAAAATACTAGACATGAGCATGAATGCACAAATCACATATAGTCTAGTTTATCATGCATGTGTAATTAATCTAGATTATGTAAGATATGTTCAATATTAATCACAACCGAGACATATGCATAGATCTAAACTTGAATCACAAGATATGTTCAATAAATCACAAGATCAGAGTCCTTGTTTCTATGATACTATTTATTTACCCAAAAAAAAATCACAAGATCAAGTTTAAATCACACAAACCAAAAACATGCTAAAATCATATGACAAAGTCAAATAGATTTAAGCAAAAGTTCTAGAGCATATTCCTAATCATAGATTCAACAAATCACATGAATAGCTCAAAAGAACATAAGCACATGTATTATGTGAGAAATTCGGCTAAGAGAGCCTAATACATGTGAGGAACTATTTTTCTCAAAATCAATCAATCAAAGATAATCAAATAGTCCTAGAATCAAAGCTAGCACAATACAATCCCAAACATGTGATAACATAGGCAAAATCAAAACCTAACTCAACATGTGAGATTTCAATTGAAACTCAATCTAGCTTTAAATGAGTTCAAAACTCAAATAATTACCATCACAAGACACATATATATGTTGAAGAAGAAAACCCAAGGCAATTGACCAAGTTTTAAAAGAAAACTTTGAGAGAAAATCAATACCTTAGTTGATTTTAGTGCAGTCCCGTGTTTGTGAGTTTAGACTCCAAAAACAGCAATAACACTAACTCAAGCCTTCAGAGAAAAGATGGAGGATGAATATAAAAACACTCTCAACTTTGAACCACTCAAATCGGAGTTCAAATGAAGAAGTTATAGTGTTTGGAAGGTGAGAAAATATGGAGTGAAATTTTTGCACTCAAGTTTTAAATTTCTTCTTAGAATGAAACGTGAGAGGGAAACTCAATCTAGCTTTGAAATTGTTCAAAACACAAATTAAAATACTAACAATATACAAATATATGTAGAAAAATAAAACCCAAGGCAATTGAAAAGTTTTAAAAGAAAACTTTGAGAGAAAATCAATACCTTAGTTGATTTAGGTACAGTCCCGTTTTTGTATGATTGGACACCAAAATAAGCAGAACAATTAACTTAAACCTTCAAACAAAAGATGGAAGATGAATTGATGAACACTCTCAACTTTGAATCACTCAAATCGGAGTTCAAATGAAGAAGTTATGATGTTTCGAATGTGAGAAAATTTAGAGAGAAAATTTGTGCACACTTGATTTGAATTTCTTCTTATAATGAAATGTGAGAGGGAAAGAGATTATAAAGGACTGGGAAACTTGGACATGTGAAATGACCAAGAGGGGCAAGATGAAGCCAAGCAATCTTGAAGCCCAAGATGGCACGAGGGCATCTCGGGGCAGCAAGCCTTCTGCCTCGAGATGGCCACGCGCCATCTTGGGAAAGAAGTGCCTTGCTTAATTCTTTCTCATTCTACCTTCCTTCGCGTTCTTCGACCGTTCTCTGGCCTCTGAACTCGGAATTCTAATCCGTTTGAGGATTACAAACCATAAATCTAACACGGACATGGAAATATAAGATACTCAACCCATAAAATAATAATTCGACTTGATATATAAAGACGAAGACAATGTATGCAACATGAGTTGAAAGTGTAGTATCTTTTGACTTAGAACTTGAAATCAATAATATGAGTACCCAAAATGACCGGAACTCAATCAAGAATGATTTAAGACTAAAATAAACTTCAATATCTATGTTATACAAACATATACACACATAAACACAATTCACACTAGAATGTAAACTACATAGAGATAGTAAAATCATGCATATTCCAAAACATGTTATTTTCATACCAATGCATGAGCATTCATCTTCAAGTGTGTGAATGTATTATACATGGTGCACAACGATGCAGGGACACATATGAATGAATTATATGTGTGTGCCTATAATGGTGTACAATGATGCAGGGACACAAATGTAAGATATGTGTATGTGTGTGTGCCTAAGCCATGTAAGAGAAAGATACGGTCTTAGTATATCTTTGTAGAACCATATTGTTTCCTTTCTCTTTGAAGACTTAGAACTTGCTTTGACTTGTTGTTTCTTCTTCCTTGAAGCTTGAATCATCATGAATCTAAACAACTAAATCATTACAAGTAAACATTATTTTGATATGGAATTAATGCCAACACAAACTAAAACCTAACAATTCCAAGCATTACAGCCTTTCAGCCAATTACCATTCTCCAGAAGCTTTCCAGGCACCGGGTCTAGTGTCACCGGGGTCTCTTCACATGAGAGGGCTGAAAATTCAGCCACAAAGCCTACCGAAGGTGAGCCTTGATTGTTGTTCGAGGCCTGTATTTCATATCAAACTTGGTGAGCTCCAAGGCCCACAAGACTAGCCTTTCGGTGATATCTGGCCTCTGTAAGAATTGGCAGAGAGGTTGGTTTGTCACCACTGCCACTCTGTGGGCTTTAAAATAGGATCAAAGCTTCCTTGTCGAGGCAATCAGGGCGAAGGTGCTCTTTTTAATGAGGAGGTAGTTCTTCTCAGGCTTGGATAGTGCGTGATTGACGTAGTAGATAAGTGATTGGATCCTATCCCAGCACTCATTTACCAAGGCTCCACTTACAGCCGTATCGAAAATAGCTAAATAGATATGTAACTCCTCCCCAGAATGTGCTTAACAAGCAGTGGCAGGCTGTCGAGGTAATTCTTTAAGTCTTGGAAGGCTCGCTCACTATCTTGGTCCCAATTCATGTTCTTCCCCTACTTGATAACCTTAAAGAAGGGGAGGCATTTATCAGTGGAGCATAAAATGAACTAGTTAAGCGATGTTATACCCCCTACCAACACTTGAACTTGCTTGAGAGTGGTTAGGAAATCTAGGTTCAAGATAATCCGATTTTATTTTTTGAATTGGCTTCTATACCCCTCTCATGAACCATGAAGCCCAAAACCTTTCCCGCGGTTACCCCGAATGCACACTTGGAGGGGTTCAATTGTATTTGATTTTCCCTTAGGATCAAGAATGTTCTACGAAGGTTATCTTGATTTTTTTTCGTGGTTTGAAACTTGGTGATCAAATCGTTGATGTCCATCTCCATGACCTCCCAATTTTTGGCTTGAACAACCGATTGACCAACCGTTGGTACGTAACCCCCGCATTCTAAAGGCCAAACGGCATCATCTTGTAGCATTATAGACTCTGGCCCATGATGAAGTTGGTATTGTCTTAGTCGGTAGGGTGCATCATGAATTGATTGTACCCTAAGAACGCCTGTAGTGGAGCTTAGGAGCTTAGGAGCTTAGGAGCTTGTAGTGGAGTTCACCAGCTGGTCAAACTTTGGCCGACAAAAGCTATCTTTCGGGCATGCTCGATTGAGTTTGGTTTAATCAATACATATGCACCACTTCCTGTTTGCCTTGGTGACCATGATCACGTTGGCAATCCACTTAGGGTACCGGGCTTCCCTGATGAAACCAACTTTGATCAGCTTGTTAACTTTATCCTGAACCGTAACGTTCCTCTCAACATTAAAGTGACGCCTCTTCTATCTGATAGGTTTGAAGGAAGGATCTACTACTAGACGATAAGCTGCCAAAGATATCGGGATCCCCGACATCTTGTCATGGCTCCAAGAGAAGATGTCGTTAAATTCTCGAAGATGCTCGATCAAACCTTCCATCACTCTTGGTTCCAAGGTAGGGGCTCCAACCTTGACCACCTTGGAGAGGTCATCATCTCTGATTTTTATTTCTTCTAACTCATCAACTGGGTGTCCGCTGGCTCATTCTCTGTTTTGCTCTTCCTCATTGGCTATCAGAGGATCTTTCTCTGGATGATCAGCGGGCTCTACATCTTTCAAGTTCATCCCGGGTGCTTCTTGATCTTGGATTGTTGTGACTATGGTGAACTATTTTTCCAACAATGTTGGGTTGGTAGACACTGCATAGCATTTCCTAGAAGCTTACTGGTCTCCGCTCACCTCACCCACCTTGTTCCCAACCGAAAACTTCATGACATTATGGTAGCTGGATAAGACCCTCTTTAGCACTGACAGGAATGGCCTTTCTAGTATGGCATTATAGGCTGACGGGGTGTCAACCACAACGAAATCCGTTATGATGTTCTGGTGAAGAGAGTAGGTTCCTGCATCACTGGAAGGATCTTAACCCCTACTGGTATGATCGAGTCCCCAGTTAAGCCGTATAGAGGAGTGGTGTAGTTGTAGTAGCACCACTGCTTTAAGTTGAGTTTCTCTAGAGTATTTTTAAAGAGAATGTCCACGTTGTTTCCTATGTCGACAAGCACACGATGGACCACACAGTTAGCTATATGCACTATGATCACCATGGGATCGTCGTGAGGCTGTACAGTGTTATAGACATCTGACTCGATAAAGATGATCTGGGTCGATTAAGACGGGCCAGCTGGGCTTAAGTCTACCTTGAAGACACCTCGGTATTCGTCAACACAGGGAATTTTCCTTGCATGGTTCTTTCTGGAGTTATTGGAAATCCCTGCAAGGGTGGGCCCTCCACTAATGGTATGTATAACTTATTTTTGCTGCATCAAATCTTTCTTCTCCCCTTCCCTTTTCTCTGCATGGTCACGGATCTCTGTTTATACCTCATTCCTGGTCCGAATATTATCCTTAACTTGCTACAGGAATTCTACCAAGCAACCTCCTCTTACTAGAGCCTCGATCTGGTTACACAGGCTATAACACTCTGATGTATTGTGCCTTACATTTTCATGGAAGTCATAGTACTTGTATTGGTTCCTCCTGTCTGTAAGAGCTTTCAAAGGTGGCGACTTCCTGGAGCAGCCCCCTGTCCTGAATGGTAAGGTAGATCATCTCATGGAACGCATTTAAGGGGGTATAATGTTCGTACCTTCTTTCATCTTGTGTTATCGGGATGATGACCCTTGGAAATGGTGAAGCTTGTGGAGGGGTTCGCCTTATAGTATATTGTTCTTGCCGAGGTTGGGAAGGAAGGAAACAATACATCGACCTGTTGGGAGTTTATTTTGGGTTTTCTGAGCAGGCAGAGGTCTGGGCGCCTCCTTTTTCTGGTGCTTCACCGTTCTCATATCATCATGCTCCATTTTAACAATGAGTTGTTCATCAATCTTGATCTGCTCGATAGCCCGGTCATAGGCTTCCTGGTAAGTCTCTGGAGGATGCTTTGTAAGACATCAGAAAAGCTCACCCACCCACATGTTTCGATAAAAGTTGGTAAGGGTTTTCTTATCGGCAATGACCCCCATCTAGATGACTTCCTTGTGAAAATGCTCTAGATAAAACCTGACAGTTTCTCCTCATTCCTAGATCACATACTGATGGTGCATAGGGTCCTTCAAGCGTGGTTTGACACCCTGGAACTGTGAACAAATATCGTTTGACAGCTTTGTGAAAGAATCTACGCTATTAGCGGACAGCTTTTTGAACCAATCTTTGCATAGTCGGTAAAAGTGGTAGGGAACATCCTACTCATGGCAGCCCTAGTAGTATTATGGACTTCCATCTGCTAGACAAAGCTCTCTAGATGACTCAGAGGGTCTTCTGTACCGGAGAACTCGTCTGCCGGCATCTTGAATTTTGGTGGGAGCTCGGCTTCACTGATCCTTCTGGTGAAAAGGGCACAATCTCGGATCCCTCACTTTCGGACCCCTCGGATGAACTGGAGACTTTAACCACGTCTTCCTCACTAGAGGGATCTACTATTAGGTTTTAGTTTGTGTTGGCATGAATTCCATATCAAAATGATGTTTACTTGTAATGACTTAGTTGTTTAGGTTCTTGATGATTCAAGCTTCAAGGAAGAAGAAACAACAAGTCAAAGCAAGTTCTAAGTCTTCAAAGAGAAAGGATGCAATTTGTTTCTACAAAGGTATACTAAGACCTTATCTTTCTCTTACAAGGATTAGGAACACACACACATATCATAAATTTGTGTCCCTATATCATTGTGCACCTTTATAGGCACAAACATACAATTCATTCATATGTGTCTCTGCATCATTGTGCACCATGTATAACACATTCACACACTTTAAAATGAATGCTCATGCATTGGTTTGGAAATAACATGTTTTATTCTAGTTTGAATTGTGTTTATGTGTGTATATGTTTGTATAACATGGATATTGAACTTGGATTTAGTCTTAAATCATTCTTGATTGAGTTCCGGTCATTTCGGTTACTCATACTACTGATTCCAAGTTCAAAATCAAAAGATACTACACTTTCAACTCATGTTTCATACATTGTCTTCGTCTTCGTATATCGAGTCGAATTTTTATTTTCTGGGTTGAGTATCTTATATTTCCATATCCATGTGAGAGTTATGGTTCGTAATCCGCAAACGGATTCGAATTCCGAGTACCAAAGCCGGAGAACGGTCGAAGAACGCGAAGGAGGGTCGAAGGAGAAAGAAGCAAGCATATACTTCTTTCCCGAGATGGCACGTGGCCATCTCGGGGCAGAAAGTTTGCTTGGCTTTATTTTTCCCTTCTTGGTCATTTCACATGTCCAAGTCTCCCACTCCTTTATAAACTTTTTCCCTCTCACATTTCTTTCTAAGAAGAAATTCAAATCAAGTGTGCAGAATTTTTCTCTCTAAATTTTCTCACCTTCCAAACACCATAACTTCTTCATTTGAACTTCGATTTGAGTGATTCAAAGTTGATAGTGTTCATCTATTCATCATCCATCTTTTCTCTGAAGGTTTTAGTTAATTTTGCTGTTATTTTTGTTGTCTAGTCATACAAAAACGGGATTGCATCTAGATCAACTAAGGTATTGATTCTCTCTCTAAGTTTTATTTTAAAACTTGGTAAATTGCCTTGGGTTTTCTTCTTCTACATATATTTGTATATTTTGAGTGTTTTGATCTGTGTTTTGATTTGTGTTTTGAACAGTTTCAAAGCTAGATTGAATTTCAATTGAAATCATTCATGTTGAGTTAGGTTTTGATTTTGCCTATGTTATCACATGTTTGGGATTGTATTGTGCTAGCTTTGATTCTAGGACTATTTTTTTATCTTTGATTGATTGATTTTGTGAAAAATAGTTCATCACATGTATTAGGCTCTCTTGGCCTAAATTCTCACATATTACATGTGCTTATGTTCTTTTGAGCTATTCATGTGATTTGTTGAATCTATGATTAGGAATATGCTCTAGAACTTATGCTTAGATCTATTTGGCTTTTTCATATGATTTTAGCATGTTTTAAGTTTTTGTGATTTAAACTTGATCTTGTGATTTGTTGATCATATCTTGTGATTCAAGTTTAGATATATGCATGAATCTAGTTTGTGATTAATGTTGATCATATCTTACATAATCTAGATTCACTACTCATGCATGATGAACTAGACTATATGTGATTTGTGCATTCATGCTCATGTCTAGTATTTTCCATAGGATGTTTTGATCATAGCATTCTATGTTGCGTGCTTGTTTGCATTTTGCATTCATGATCACCTGGATGCCTTGTGAGTTAGAAGTCTTGACAATAGGTGTGAGACCTATGGTGTTGAGCAAGAAGTCTTCGCAAGAGGTGTGAAGCCTCGGATTATCGAGTATGGAAGTCTTGGCTAGATGTGTGAAGCCTTAGATAGTCGAGCAAGAAGTCTTTTCTAGAGTTGGGAGAACTCGGATAGGTGACCAAGAAAGTCTTGATTAGAGTCGGGAAGACTCGTAGTTGAGCAAGAAGTCTTACCTTAGGTTGTGAAGATCCGGATAAGGTGAGCAAGGAAGTCTTGACAAGAGGTGTAAAACCTCGGATTGTTGAGCATAGGGCATCAACTTCTAGAGTAGGATAGGAGGGTAGTTTATAGGCGAAGTGGTCATTTGAGAGATTGTACTTGTCTTATCTACTAGTGGATTTTTTTTGCTGGTGGCTGCTAGCCCGTGGATGTTTCCTCTTTGGAGGTTTACCACGTCATATCTTGTGTCAACTTTTCTCTACCCTAACTCTCTAATATTTGTATTGTGGATAGAACTCTTTATGTATATTGACTTCCTCTTTATAATATAGATTGTGTATGTGTTACAATTACTTGTTTGTATCACACTTTACTTGTGTTTATATATTGATTAATTGTCTTTAATTAATATATATAATGTGATACAAGCAATCTAGAGGGACAAACTTTTGTTTGTTTCTAAGGGAGTCGAAAAAGGTGCCTAACCTATTCACCCCCCCTCTATGTTAGCCTTAAGCATTTAACCGTGATTGTATTTTCAATTGGTATCAACTCAGAACACTAGATTGCACTTAGTGTGAGTCTGGGGTGATACTTTCACGGTTTTTGTACGGCGTTTGAAGTCATGGGTTTATAAGATGATGTAATGGCGGAAGAAGCCTCAAATACTAGGCCACCATTACTTCATGGCACTAACTATAGGTATTAGGAGTTGAGGATGAAAGCCTACATCCGCTCTATTGATGAAATGGCTTGGATGGTAGTGGAAGATGGTTATAGTCCTCCTACCAAGGTTTTAGAGGATGGAACAATGATACTCAAGCCAATGAGTGAATGGTCAACAAATGAGTTTGAGGTTACAAAATGGCACCATCGTGCTATGAATGCCATTTTTGGAGGAGTTGATGGGCATCAATTCTCCTACATCCAAAATCTTGAATCCGCAAAGGAAGCTTGGGATACTCTTCAAGTTACTAATGAAGGAACCTTAGCGGTGAAGGAATTGAGGCTTCAAATGTTGGCATCACAGTTTGAATGTTTAAGTATGGGTGAGGAAGAAAAGTTCGAAGACTTCCAATTCCGGCTTCTTAACATAGCTAACCAATGCCAAGAACTTGGAGTTCCTATCTCAAAAGAGCGTTTAAATTGGAAAATCCTTAGGTCTCTTCCTAAGAGATTTAAATCAAAGGTGACGGCCATTGAGGAAAGCAAGGACGTGGATAGTATGAACATCGATGAATTGCTTGGGTCTCTCCAAACTTATGAGATGTGCTTGAAGCCAAAGATCAAGAGTAAGGGACTTGCTCTCAATGCTATTGAGGAGGAGAGTGATGATGAAAATAAAGAAATGGCACTCTTGGTTAGAAGGTTCAAGAAGTTTCTAAAGAAGAATGCCAAAACTAAAGGCAAGTCTTCAAAGGAAAAAGGAGTCAAGAGAACATCATCTCCAAGGATTGTGAAGAATAGTGAAGCCATGAACAAGAAAGAGGTTCAATGCTATAATTGTCAAGGTTTTGGTCACTTTGCTAGTGAGTGCACCAAGAAGCCATCTAAGAAAGACAAGAAAGGCAAAGTGTTGGCGGCTACTTGGAGTGATGATAATTCTAGTGACAATGAGAGCTCTAGTAGTGAGTCTTCAAGCAATGAAGAGTTGGTGAGCAACTTTATAGCTCTAACGGCTTCTCATTCTTCACTAGATGTTGGTAGTACAATATCTTTGAATAAGAACCTTTATGCAAATCATGATGGATGCTCTAGTTCCATTCCTCCTAATCTTGAGTTGTTGAAAAAGATAGAAAAACTTGAAAAAGCTAGAGACAATGCTCAAAGAGAAGTAGTTGAAAAGGATGATTTGATCAAGAAGCAACTAGATGAGTTTGTGGTTGTTTCTCGTAGACTTCTTGGTGAAAAAGGTGATATTATGAAGAAGTTTAGAGAACTTGAAATGATTAACCTTGAGAAGGATAATGTGATATCTTCTTTGAAGAAGAGAGAACAATAATTGATGGAAGAGATAGACACGGCTAAGGAGGCTATCAAGGATTTAGTGAATGATTCGGTTAGTGTGTCTAGTGTTAGGAATCTTGTTAACTCTCATAGTGGTGAAGACGACTTGGTAGTTGAAGAGGAGGTCTTGGAAGCACCACTTTCTACACACTTTGATGAAGTCGTGATTGATAAGAAACCACACAAGAAGAGAAGATCAAAAGCCAAGAAGAAGTTGGCGAACAAGGTATCTTTGCAAACTCCTAGTGAAGCTAGTTCAACTCCAAAAGGTACAATCTCATCTTTTATTCCAATTTGCCATTATTGCAACACAATATGTCACATTAAGCCTAGGTGTTATAAATATATTAAAAAAAATGAATCAGGAAATGAATCTAGGGATAAGGAGATTAAATTTCAACTTGAACATGCTAAGGCCTTAGAAGTTGAGAAAAAGTTATGGAGTAGAAATAATTCTAATCTTATTCAACTTGACAAAGCTTGTGTTGAAAATGTTAAGGAAGAGTGTGTTAATGATATTCTTGTTAATCAAGTCATTGAAGGACTTTACTCTAGATTTAACATTGTTATCAAGGATTATATTGGAAATGTTTGTGTAGGTACACCCAAGAACAAGTGGTTCAAGGGTGAGTGCTCTTATCACTAATATAAGAAGCACATATGAGATAGCTTTGAGGCTATATATCAATTGTGTTGAGAATTCTTGCTTGCTAGCTTTGAATACTCCATGTATTGATATGAACTTGGTTATCTCACATCATGATTGGTATGATGGTCAAAATTTGTTATTAACTTTGAAGAAGTTCTTTTGTTATATGTGTTGATTGAGTTGAGATATTATGCTTTTTATACTCTTGTTGTGAAACATCTTCAACTTGGTGTCATGAGGACATTCAAGGCAAGAGTGCTCATAAAAAGGGCGGAAGTATGATATTTGATGAATATAATGTGCAAAAAGGTATCTCTATACTCTAATGCATATTCTCTTAGATATTCATCTTTTGATTCAATTTTTGACATACATCTCATAGCATGTCATATTATAGAATTTTGTATGGTATACATATGGTTCTCATTGACATTTGCTATTTTAGGATCTGATAGTGATATTGTTCACATTGATCTTAACTTTGATAATTGTTTATGTTTGGTATATTGAGTGGCATTACTTTTGTAAACATTGGATACACCTTGAAGTTTTTGTGCTTAAGTACATTTACAATGACCTATGGTTAGTATCAATTTTGCTTCGGCAATTACATAGAACTCAACGAGCACCTTCATGAAAAGGGCTGCACACCTTGGTTGTGAAAGCTACCCAATGTTGGAAAGAGCTACACCATTGTGATGAGTGAAAGCCGTCATGAAGTGAATTTTTGTTTATGTAAAAAAAAATGGAAAAATCAAAGAAGTGTTGAAATGAAATCAATAAAAAAAAAAAACTTTGATTCAAAGCCTAAAAATAAAAGGAGGAAGGCTTAAAAAGGAGTTTAGTTGAAAATCAAATGAGCTAGGGTTGAAAAACAGAAATGGGATGACGAGCCACATGCACACACACGCTTATATGTTGAAAATCTATTCTCTTAAAAGCAAAATATTCCGAATGGTAATTGGTTTGACTTTTTATGGAAAAAGCTTAAGATGAATAGTTATTGGAAATTGTTTGCATGTTGATTATCAAACTACTTCTTGATATATATATTTGAAGCATATCTCTCACACACACACTTTGTTTATGAGTATGATGATATCTTTGCAATTGTTGAAGAATTATGAGAGAATTTGAAAAATCTTTGTGTATCTCTCTTAGCATATGAAGCTTATTTTGTTGATATTTCTTCAAATTGCTTGAATGTGTTATTGTGTGAACTTCCTTGTGAACATTATGCTATCATGAATCTTAGTCATGGCATTTATCAAGGGGGAACATTGTATGTTAGACATTGTTCTCTTTTATGATATGTTCACATGCTTCATTTTGTTACATGTTGGCATATTTTGAATTAATGATACTTGTAAGATATTACTCACTATCTTTGTCTTGCATGATGATTCATTCTTAAGTCATATGTCATTGTTTTATATATTTGTGACTAATAAGCTTGTTTTGTCTTTCACTCACTTTTGTATGTTTATAGCATCTTATTTCACAAGAACTAATGGGAAGAACTAAAGTTACCATAAGTGGAAATCAATTGAATCCCATTGTGAAAGCCAAGTCAACCTCAAAGAGATCCAAAGCTTCAAGGTCAAAGGATTTAGGGATCTTTGCAACTAAGAAGATATTTCAAGAGAGAGGCATTGACTTAGGTAAATATAAAGATTCTTATGTTCTTAAATACATTAAGGATAGAAATTGGGAATTTGGGTGAGCATGCTAGGAATAGTGAATGACACTATTGTTAGAGAATTTTATCATGAATATAGAGAGAGTGCCACCTTATTGGTTGCTTTGATGAATGTTAGGGGTGTTGTGTTTAGAGTTAACCCGGTAAACATTAACAAGTTTCTTGGGCTATCTAGTGATATTGATTCAAACTTTCTAGATGTTGATATCATTGAGAATCTTAATATCATGGGTAGAACGCTATGTGACAATGCTTCTTTTGAGTGGAAAGGTAGAGCATATATTAGTCAAAATGAGTTAACTATGGCAAGTGCATTTTGGCATCTTTTCATGTGCACAAATATTATTGGATCTTCGAATTCAACCGAGTTGAATAAAGACAAGATCAAAATAGTATATGCCTTAGTGACCGATCAACCTATAAACCTTGGGGATTTGCTTATGTTTTATTTGGATAATTCAACTTTCTCAACTAGAGGAGATAAGAAGCTTGCATTATCGAGGTTTATAACTTTTTGTGTTTAGCTCGTGGTGTTCAAAGTAGTGGAGATGATATGTTGGCACAGCCCTTGGAAAAGTACAGTGATAAACGGGTGTCATGCATGTCATATAAGGATAAGGGTAAGACATGTGCTACTATTAGACTTTTTAGTTCACAAGTTGATTGTCAAGAGACTAGCATAAACATTCTTCCGGATTGGGCTTTGCATTTGAAGAAGAAGGTAGATGGGCTTAGTGCTATAGTTGAAAAACAAGATGCTAGAATAAAAGAGTTAGAGGAGCGTATTGCATCAAGTTCAAGACCACCTCTCAAGCATTATGTTAGGTGAACTACACGCACATCTTTCTTTGGTGTATCTAGTAGCTAGTATTTGAGTCTCATTGTATGTTTCTTACCTTTTGGCATCATTTCATGTCAAAAATGGGGAGAACGAGTTGTTATGAATTGCTAGTTACTTAGTTTTCTTTTTTATGTTGTTTTTGTGAACTTTTGGACTTTCAATGGCTTGTAATAATTAGTCTTAAGATTTGGTTAAGAATTCTTGTATTTGGCATGTATTGAGGGGGAGATACATGTATTTGTGGACTTAATTGTATATTCTTATCCATATTATATGTTGCCATTTGTTGTTTTTCTCTTGTATATGCATTGTGCTTCGAGATGATTTGTAGGTTGCTTCAAGAGAAGACCAAGATGAAGTTCAAGAGTTGATGAAGATTAGTTATAGAAATCTTACTCATTGTAATGTGAGGAAGTGATTTTGTGACCTATCTTCATTTTTATATTTTTAGTAAATGTATAGGTGTATTGACATGGAATTTGCCAAAGGGGGAGATTGTAAGGTTTTAGTTTGTTTTGGCATGAATTCCATATCAAAATGATGTTTACTTGTAATGACTTAGTTGTTTAGGTTCATAATGATTCAAGCTTCAATGAAGAAGAAACAACTAGTCAAAGCAAGTTCTAAGTCTTCAAAGAGAAAGGATGCAATTTGTTTCTACAAAGGTATACTAAGACCTTATCTTTCTCTTACAAGGCTTAGGCACACACACACATATCATACATTTGTGTCCCTGAATCATTGTGCACCTTTATAGGCATATATATACAATTCATTCATATGTGTCCATGCATCGTTGTGCACCATGTATAACACATTCACACACTTTAAGATGAATGCTCAGGCATTGGTTTGGAAATAACAAGTTTTGGAATATGCATGATTGGAAACTATCACTATGTAGTTTGCATTCTAGTGTGAATTGTGTTTGTGTGTGTATATGTTTGTATAACATGGATATTGAACTTGGATTTAGTCTTAAATCATTCTTGATTGAGTTCCGGTCATTTCGGTTACTCATACTATTGATTTCAAGTTCAAAGTCAAAAGATACTACACTTTCAACTCATGTTTCATACATTGTCTTTATCTTCGTATATCGAGTCGAATTATTATTTTTTGGGTTGAGTATCTTATATGTCCATGTCCGTGTGAGAGTTATGGTTCGTAATCCATAAACGGATTCAAATTCCGAGTTCTGAGACCGGAGAACAGTCGAAGAACGCGAAGGAGGATCGAAGGAGAAAGAAGCAAGCATATACTTCTTTCCCGAGATGGCGTGTGGCCATCTCGGGGCAGAAGGCTTGCTGCTCCGAGATGCCCACGTGCCATCTCAGGCAGCAAGCTTGCTTGGCTTCATTTTTCCTCTCTTGGTCATTTCACATGTCCAAGTCTCCCACTCCTTTATAAACTCTTTCCCTCTCACATTTCATTCTAAGAAGAAATTCAAATTAAGTGTGCAGAATTTTTCTCTCTAAATTTTATCACCTTTCAAATACCATAACTTCTTCATTTCAACTTTGATTTGAGTGATTAGAAGTTGAGAGTGTTCATCTATTCATCCTCCATCTTTTCTCTGAAGGTTTGAGTTAATTTTACTGTTGTTTTTGGTGTCTAATCATACAAAAACTGGACTGCACCTAGATCAACTAAGGTATTGATTTTCTCTCTAAGTTTTCTTTTAAAACTTGGTCAATTGCCTTGGGTTTTCTTCTTCTACGTATATTTGTATATTGTGAGTGTTTTGATTTGTGTTTTGAACACTTTCAAAGCTAGATTGAATTTCAATTGAAATCATTCATGTTGAGTTAGGTTTTGATTTTGCCTATGTTATTACATGTTTGGGATTGTATTGTGCTAGCTTTGATTCTAGGACTATTTTGTGATCTTTGATTGATTGATTTTGTGAAAAATAGTTCATCACATGTATTATGCTCTCTTGGCCAAAATTCTCACATAATACATGTGCTTATGTTCTTTTGAGCTATTCATGTGATTTGTTGAATCTATGATTAGGAATATGCTCTAGAACTTATGCTTAGATCTATTTGACTTTGTCATATGATTTTAGCATGTTTTAGGTTTTTGTGATTTAAACTTGATCTTGTGATTTGTTGATCTTATCTTGTGATTCAAGTTTAGATATATGCTTGAATCTAGTTTGTGATTAATGTTGATCATATCTTACATAATCTAGATTGACTACTCATTCATGATGAACTAGACTATATGTGATTTGTGCATTCATGCTCATGTCTAGTATTTTCCATAGGATGTTTTGATCATAGCATTCTATGTTGCGTGCTTGTTTGCATTTTGCATTCATGATCACCTAGATTTCTTATGAGAAGGAAGTCTTGACAATAGGTGTGAGACCTATGGTGTTGAGCAAGAAGTCTTGGAAAGAGGTGTGAAGCCTCGGATTGTCGAGCAAGGAAGTCTTGGCTAGAGGTGTGAAGCCTTGGATAGTCGAGCGAGAAGTCTTGCCTAGAGTTGGGAGAACTCGGATAGGTGAGCAAGAAAGTCTTGACTAGAGTCGGGAAGACTTGGATAGTTGAACAAGAAGTCTTGCCTTGGGTTGTGAAGATCCGGATAAGGTGAGCAAGGAATTCTTGACAAGAGGTGTGAAGCCTCGGATTGTTGAGCATAGGGCAGCAACTTCTAGAGTAGGATAAGAGGGTAGTTTTCAGGTGAAGAGGTCACTTGAGAGATTGTACTTGTCTTATCTACTAGTGGATTTTATTTACCGGTGGCTACTAGCCCATGGATGTTTTCTCTTAGGAGGTTTACCACGTCATATCTTGTGTCAACTTTTCTCTATCCCTATCTCTCTAATATTTGTATTGTGGATAGAACTCTTTATGTATGTTGACTTCCTCTTTATACTATAGATTGTGTATGTGTTACAATTACTTGTTTGTATAACACTTTAAATGTGTTTATATATTGATTAATTTTCTTTAATTAATATGTATATATATTGTGATACAAGCAATCTAGAGGGACAAACTTTTGTTTGTTTCTAAGGGAGTCGAAAAAGGTGCCTAACCTATTCACCCCCTCTCTAGGTTAGCCTTGAGCATTTAACCATGATTGTATTTTCATCTACCTGTGGGTTTCACCGGCTGCCACCTTCTCTAGCCCTGGCTTTTCTCCTGGATGTTAGCGGGTGAGGGGAAATATGTCGTTCTTGTGGTAGGACATTTGCTACAGATTTGACTTGCCGAGGTTGGTAGCACGACAGTCTGTAAGGAACCGGGGGCATAGGCTTTAACCTAACCGGTGAGGGAGGCCCTAACTGGTCAAAGGCATGTTGCCAGGTTCCAAGTCTGTTTGTTTTCCCATGAATATGAAGGTTTACAGGCTGAGTTGTGATTCTTTCAGCTAGCAAACAAAGGCGGATGTGGCAGCTTCGTGCCTGTCGATAAGTAGATAAAATGAATGTCATGTGCTCCTTAGCGAATTTAGGCGTTAATGGAGACTTGTTCTTTTCTGGTGAATTCTGTTCCTCTTCTCTTCTTCGTGCATGCCTAGGCGTACTTATATAGGGTCCAAATAGGTTAGACTCATTATTTTCGTGCCATGAATCTCTGAATCAAATCTCTACTTATCGGGCAAGATATTTTGTTTAAATGTCATTGACTTTGGCTTGATAACGAATTCGAGAATATCTTAGAGGGAGATAAGTTTGTTTCCTCTCCGAACTTAATCACTTTCCCTTTAAGTACGTAGTGTTTTAATGCATGTTGGAGAATAAACATTATCCTGCATGTTTCCCTGGCGAGATGCCTCATAGAGGTCACTAAATCTGTCGCTTGCTATCTTGAATGGTGAGGTACATCTACATACCAGTTTTTGCACTAGGAGCTTGATCTGACCTTTCATAGTCCTTTTTAGAGTTTGACATGACTGTGTTGGCGTTCTTCAGTAGTGTTGGAGCTTCGTGAGCTTCTTCCTTCTTACCTGGATAGATTAAAATCGTCCCTTGGTAAAACGGAGAGATACTGTAGGGCGAATTTGACGTCCTGTAGGTCTTTATGCAACTTGGGAGTGTAGCATACTTCTAGGGAGTTCATGAGATATTTTGACCTCAGGGAGCTAAGGCTTCCTCTGCCGGCCTTGCTTCAGGATCACGTTTCGATGTAAAGATCTCGATTCGATCACATCGAGCTTTACCTGGTGATTCTGAACATTTGCAAGGTGTTCCAATGGTGTAGGCGACATTGCCTTGCTTCTACGGGAACGCATGGTAGCTCGACCCTGAAAACCCTTGTACTTTGCTACGTAAGCTGGGATTTGGACCCCTGCTTTGAAGGTGAAAAATTTGCCTTCGATCCCTAGCCAAATTTGGCTATTAACAATATATATATACATTCAACTTTAAAGCTGAAGTATGTAGTTGGACTAAAATTGTCAATATATATATATATATATATATATATATATATGTGTGTGTGTGTGTGTGTGTGTGTGTGTGTGTGTGTGTGTGAAAAATTACATACATCAGACTATATGATATGGATCAGGTGGCACTCTCGTATTTTGATTGTTTGGAGTTTACGCTACTGGACTGAATTTGTTGGCTTATAACTTTTGAGTGGTGAGATTAACACCCTTCAAAAACTGTATTTACACCTCTTTCGTAAGTACACCCTTAAAATACTTTAATAATCTATGTTTCGTAATTAAACCCCACTTAATGCCAAAAATACCCTTTTTTGAATTTTATTACAATATATTTTTGCTAGCACACCCCATTATTTTGTTATCTATTTAGATTTATTTAAAATTTTATTAGTTTATATCTTTTATTCAAATAAATAATTTCTCTTTAAAAACTATTCTAACTTCCGCAAAAACATTTGATGTCACTAGAATATTGTTTGAAAAACAATTCTTAACATTGCATTAATACTTTGTTTTAATTCTTTATTTTTTTTAAGCTCATTTTTTTTCAATTCCACTGAATTGAAAAACTACTAGCTCTCAGCACACAACATTGTATCTAAATTCCTCAAGTTTATTGTTTTTTTTATATAATCGAAAGTTTATTGTTTTTATTG
The DNA here is from genome assembly GCA_032871835.1 of Dipteronia dyeriana. Taxonomy (NCBI): domain Eukaryota; kingdom Viridiplantae; phylum Streptophyta; class Magnoliopsida; order Sapindales; family Sapindaceae; genus Dipteronia; species Dipteronia dyeriana. Next base: position 75,912,749 of record CM065299.1, read on the forward strand.
ATTTTTGTTTCACATAATTATAGCTGTAAATTGTTGGTCAACTCAATCAATTTGAATTCCTTAAAAGAAATTGAAATTAGTATTTAAAATAGAAGTTAGGGTTTGATAAAATAGAAATATTATCATATCAAGCAATTAAGAGGAAACTTCCTTTTTTTTTCAAAGGATTGATATAAAATCAATTAATAATTATTGGTGTGTATTTACAAGCTATTTAGTCATTTAAGTAATTTTACTCAAGGTTACTATTGGATTTTCAAAAATATACTAAATTGGGGTGTAAATGCAGTTTTTGAAAGGTGTAAATATCATCACTAATAACTTTTACAGACATGTTCATAATTACTTTTATAATAAGTTTTTAGAAAGCCCAAAATGAGCCCCACAAAAATTATAGGACCCTATCCTTTGTAACGAATCCTAGTAAGTCCAAAAACTATAGTTTAGTTTGTTGTTCATAGACCATTTCCTGTGCAACAATTGGGTGTTTGTTTTCCTTTTTTTTTTATTAGAATTTGTTATTAGATTTTTATATGGGATTCTTCTTAATAAATGCAGTGACTACGTGTGAAGCGAAGGAGTGGCTTCTAATTTGAAAAAGGGCGATATTTTTGGTGGCACACGGGTATCGATGTGATAACCTCACCATCTCGATCATGCCCTCGTCATTGTCTACTTCCCTATCATTCCATATAAATCTGGATTCCGCTATGTTTATCTCATGCTTGCGAAAATCCTTTCTTTCAAATTTCAAATATATTTTAAGAATACCTTCTTCCTCCTTTGTCTCCGTAAGAAAATGCATTGTCTCTCTTTCCCTTTTTGAATCAAAACTCCTTATTGTCATATCGATTTCCAGCTCTAACACATCTGAAGGGTGAAGGACAATGTGACCTTCAGTCTCGTACATTGTAAGCGGGCCCGTAAAGACAGTGAAGAAGTCCTTCCTCATGCTCTACAGTATCATTTGAGCCGGAATGATTCCATTGGGTCCTCCTTTTGAATCGACCAGAAAACCCATTAGATATAGTCGGAGAGGATTCAAGTGGCGATTCCGATAGTATAGCTGCTGGCAAAAGTTTGGCCCAGGTTCCTGACGCTCTTCTGGGTGAGCCCGTTTCCCTATGATTTCAGGGTCATCCCGGATTCCATCATCAAAGACGGGTCGATCGACCGGTTGAGAAGTAAGTTTGGCAATCCTGATAGCATCTCTATCTCCATCCCTATAAATAATTATGATGTCTTTACTCCTTCCAATGGCATGTTTCCACTCCACGTCATGGCTCTTGAGAACGGGGTAAGGCTCTCCCTTCATCCCATCCCCCGGTGGGCTCTCCAAGCCATGTAACTAGACCCCCTCCATCTAACCCCTGGCTTTGGGAGGCATCTGTCGGGCTTCTTTATGATATGATGGGAGCAATGTGAGACTGGCAACCTCACGAGGGAGCTCGAAACTGAGAAACTAGTGTACGTGTTCTAGATTGGTAGTCTATCTCCAGGCCGAAGAGGGCAACTCTACACCAAGGCCAAAAACAAACTCAACTTTGTAGTGCCAGGCTCTGCCAAGAAAGATTCCTCCTGGAAGGAAGAGTGGATACTGATCGGCGGTGATTGGGAAAACTCGATCTACATTTACAAGCATGAGCTCGAGGTTCCTATCGCCTTCAATGATAAGCGCTCTTCGGATAGGAATTCCCTACCAGATAAATCTGAGGCAATCTTGGTGGCCATAACTGCCTTGAAATTATAAATCCGAAGTACCTTAATTCTGAATTCTTCGATCCCCGCAGGGTGAGCCAGTACCTACGTATCTTTGCTGCCTCTCGTTGTAAGAATGGAGTTTATGAGTCAGTTTACTTTATTGTCGCTTGCCTAGGTACTAATTTCACTTATTATTAACAGTTTTTTTTGTGACGCCCATCATCCAGGATCCTCAACAAGCTCATGCTCCTCTTCCCTCCTTTGACTGACTAGATCTAGAAAAACTTCCAACAGCCTCGATATAGGAAGGTGGGCATTCGTCCATTCCCACAATAGCTCAGCATGCTCCTACCCCTCCAACTACCCATTCTAAGTCCATGTTGGAGGTGTTCGCATCCTGAGCCTCCAGGGTTCGTGGAAAGGGGGCTTCCAATCCTGCTATCGCATCCGTCACTGCCACTACCTCTATTACCCCTCCAAACACTAAGGCCGTTATTGCTGCTATTTACTCAGTTGGCGTACCTAATGCTTCAAATCCTTCTCTTGCTTCCATCATGGCAAGGAGGAGTTTTGAAAATGTCGTTGTAGAGGGTCCCAAAGATTGTCCTTAGCCTCCATCTAGAACTGTTGACCAAGATAAGGTTGTGTGCCAGTTCATTGCCTCTTTTCTGGGCGGTAGCCTTTACTCGATGGCCTTAATGCCTACCGACCACCTGATTACCAAGGGATCTGCTCTTTTGGTCGAGGTAGTCAATTTTCGTTATCTGTTGTTCTAGTGATCAATTGGTTATGTGTTGATTTGTGTTTTATCCACTTCAGGCCTTTAAATATACTATTTCTATGAGCCATCAGGTGGTCACTTTGTGTGATCGTGCTGCAAAGGCTGAGGCCGAAACTGATGCCGCCATGGGGTTGCTTGCTAAAGCCCGAGACCTGGTACATGAGATGACAACCAACCAGGACAAAACTGAGAGGGAACTAGCCAAGCTCCAGTGCGATTATGAGAGGCTGAAACAGACCTTGAATAGAATGCCTTGAAGTTAGTGAACGTGAGAGGGAGAGGGACGACTGAAAGATAGAGGCAGAAAGCAAGAGGTAGAAAATCAGGACCTGTATGCCCAGATGGCTAAGTTGCAGGCAGAGGTGGAATCTTTCTTTAGTAGCGGATACTTTTATGCTTCCTATTAGGTCGCTGAAGCACTACCTTCTCTTTTTGACCTTTCTATCTTCATGGATTGGAACTGGGAAGAGATCTCAGAGAGGGCGAAGAAGATGTCTACCATGGTAGGTGATGGGGCAGGCCCCTCTAAGACTGTTGGCGCTGATGTAGGTGCAGATGATGATAAAGAACAGCAGCCTGGGGTTGATGTTATCCTACCTACTCCTTAGGTGGTCAAAGACGGGCTGTAAGCTGCTCAAGGTGTGATAACTGATCAGCAGGCCTCCAAGGAGATAGTTGAGAGCCAAGCTGGTCCAGCTTTGGTAGGGGCTGTGATCAGGGCGGAGCCAGTGAATGAGCAACTCGAGCTAGGTGTAGATCAGCTTCTCGAACCAAGATAGTCCCTCATTAGATCTTGGCTGTGGTTGACCAGGTACTAATCGAAGGGCGTATCGAGCAACTGGCAAGTGAACAACCAACAGAGGGAGAAGGGGTTGGAAGGGATCACCAAAAAAAGATTGATGAGTGATCTTTCTATATTTAGCTACTTCTGTTGCTCAGAAAATGGGGTGGGCACCCTGTTTTATCATGAACCAGATAAATCATTTTGTAGCTTTCTCTTGTTTTTGTAGCCTAGAACAAGAGGATGGGCTCCCAACTTGGTTTAATGTGGCCTGATGGGGGGATAGGCTCCCCTTCAAATTGATGTAGCTTGTTGTAAGGATAGGCTCCCTCTTCATGATCAATGGAACGCATTTTGATTCCCACTATACTTGTTTTGATAGATTCCCATCTTGATTGAATTTGAGTGTACCTAACTTAAGTCTGAATCAGTTCTTGATGGTTGGAAGAAATCCTCGCAAATTCTGGTACACAATTCCCTTTTGTGATGTCTAATGACCCCTATTGTATCCCGATCGAGGCACTTGTTATATCTTCGTTGTGTTCCAGGTCATCAGAGTGTATAGTTAAGCTGATCCTAACATGATCTCTTCGAAGTTGAATGTCTTTTTTAGGAAAATCAGGATATCAATATTCCATATTTTAGGCATTTAATACTTAGGCGAAGGCTATGACGTCTCAACCAATACACCATTCCCCCTATGTTAGGGAGGTACCTTGCCATGGTGATTTTGATTTGGTAGGTAACTATGCAACTACACTCAGACCCTTCTTAGGGATGGTAGCCCGACCAAGGCATCAGGAATGCTATCTAGCTATCCTGGCCTCGAGATCTGGATGGTAATTATGCACTTACACTCAGACCCTTCTTGGGGGTGGTAACCCGACCAAGGCTTTAGGAATGCTATCTAGCTATCCTGATCTCGAGATCTGTGGGCTTTGGAGCTCACCCAGTTTGACCTGAAGTATAAATCTTGAATGACAATCAAAGATCAAGCCCTAGCAGACTTTGTAGCTGAGTTCTCAGCCTCGAACGAAGAGACACCGATAACACAAGGTCTATCTCCTGAGAAACTTCAAGAGAGCAACAATTAGCAGGAAAACTGTAAGGCCTAAACCCTTTACACTAATGGTGCATCTAGGCATGTAAGGGGAGATGCTGACATAGTCCTGATCAATCCTGAAAAAATAGAATGTTGCCACTGTTTTAGGTTAGAATTGAAAGCAACCAATAATGAAGCATAGTACAAAGCTCTCGTAGCTGGAATGAAGGTTGCCATCAAGCTTGGGGAGGATTATTTGCATGTAAATAGTGAATCACTGCTTATTGTCAACCAGGTTATATGACTTTACTAAGCCAAGGGTGACAACATGACAACCTACCTAAAGCTAATCCAACAACTAAGGGAAAGTTTTAAGGAATTCCGGATCGAGCAGATACCTTTATAGCAAAATCACCGGGCGGATGTCTATGCAAAGATAACCGTGAATGGAGGTCAAGCTCTACCTAAGGGAGTACCCCTCTAGGTGATCTCCCAGTTGAGCATAGTTATAGGTAAATAAATCTACCCCATGGATCGGTTGCTTTACTAGATGGACTTGATAGTTGTCTACCTCTAGGAAGGATAGCTTTATGAGAACCCTGACCAAGCCTGAAAGGTCAAAAGATTGTCAGTTCGGTATTGCCTTATAGATGGATACCTCTATCGAAGGGGTAAGTCCCTTCCTCTACTTCAATGTCTTCATCCTGATGATGTTAGTTAGGCATTAAGAGAGGTCCATTATGGGGACTGCGAAAATCACATTGGTGGGGAGGCTTTAGCATATCAAGTGCTCCGTTTAGAGTATTACTGCCAACTATTCACCAAGACGCGAAGAGTTTAGTACAATCCTGTGAACCGTGTCAGAGGACCTTGAACTTAAGTCACCAACCATCGGAGTGGTTGTCATCTCTTAGTTCACCCTACCCCTTTGCCATGTAGGGGGTTCACCTGATCGGACCGCTTCCTACCGCTCATGGACAAGCTAAGCACACTATCGTGGCAATTGACTATTTTAAAAGGTGGGTCGAGGTAGAACCTCTCTCCCAAATTTCAGAAGAGAATACGATGAGGTTCATCAAAACCAACGAGGTTTGCAGGTTCGAGACTCCACTCATTATTGTAGATGACCTAGGCAAACAGTTTGACAATGCCCGATTCAAAGACTTCAGTGAAGGTTTGGGAATCAACCTCAAGTTTACTTCAGTGGCCCACCCTTAGACTAATGGGCTGTCAAATTCACCAACAAGACTATCAAGAAGCTTTTCAAGAAGAACTTGCAGCAGAAAAAAGGCAAATGGGTCAAGGAGCTCCCCGAGGTTCTCTAGGCATATCGGACCACGAAGAGAATGGCTACTGGAGAAACACCCTACTCCTTTGCCTTCGGAGTCGAAGCAGACCTCCCCATCGAGCACAAACTAACCTTGGTCAGGGTACACCACTTTGAACTGAAAAGAAATGACGTCAAGCTCCGAGCCAGTCTAGACCTCTTAGAAGAGAAACAAGAAAGGGTAACTGAGAAGGTGGCAGTTTACCAAAGTAAGATAGGTATTACAACAGAAAGGTCAAAGCCAAGATTTTCAATAAGGGGGATTTGGTTCTCAGGAAAGTGACATTGAACACCCGAAAAAGGTTGAATGGAGTTCTAGGACTTAACTGGGAAGGGTCATAATTGGTAAAGGTAGTTGTCCGCAATGGAGCATACAAGCTCAAAAACATAGATGGTCGATCCATCGACCACACCTGGAATGTTAAGCATTTGAGGAAGTTCTATCCTTAGGCAGGGGACTCTTGTGCAGGCTACCTCCGTTTAGGTTTAAATAAAGTTTCAACAACAATGTACTCTATTTTGATCATCAATAAAGTCTGCTAATAATTTCTTTATCTCCGTATTCTCCATGAGCTGTTAATTTCTCCATATCCGATTATGTTCTCCAGGAGCAAATTTTCCATAACCGGCTCGAGACTAGGGATTAGTCGGGGAAGCCTTCTCTTTATCCCTAATGCCTTGGGCGGGTACCAACCCTGCCAAGAAGGGTCTGAGTGTAAGAGCATAGTTGGCATCTAGATCTCGAGACCAGTATAACTAGATAGCCTTCATGATGCCTTGGTCAGGCTACCACCCCCAAGAAGGGTCTAAGTGTAAGAGCATAGTTACCATCTAGATCTTGAGACTAGGATAGCTAGATAGCCTTCCTGACGCCTTGTTAAGGCTACCACCTCCAAGAAGTGCCTAAGTGTGAGAGCATAGTTGCTATCTAGATCTCGAGACCAAGATAGCTAGACAACATTCCTAGTGCCCTGATCAGATTACCACCCTTGAGAAAGATCCATGCGTAAATACAAAATCACCTGTTTAGATCGAGCTTGCCTTAACAAGATACCTTCCCGATTGTTGGAGTAAAGGTATTTTTATTAAAGTTAGTTCAAGGACTCATCAAAGATGAGAGACATAATGCAATGGGATTCCTACCAAAAACATGAATTCCTACCAAGTGTTGAGAATTGGAGCTAGATTTCTATCCAACTAGTATGCTTGCACATAATAGATTCTAAGTTTTTCTTTACCAAATTTAATTAAGTCAGGATTGTGCTGAAGATCGCATCCAGGTTGAGGTCAGAAATTAATCATGGAATTCCCAACCAAGTTTGAAGTTTATGATTAGGATTAATCAAAGTAAAATAAATGAAAACCAATTTTCATTGACAGTAAGGTAGTCTATCCTCTTGCAAAGGCTACATTAATCAAACAGGGAGCCCAACCCCTGGTTCCAGGCTATAAAAAAATTATAGATAAAGAATCGATAAAACTAGTTATGATTAAAGCGGGTAACCCATTCCCCTTTCCGGGCAATCAAGATAAGTCATAAGTAGATTGTATCAAGCTCCTGCATCCTTCTAGTTCCCTCCCACTGCTCCTCCTCCTTACTGATATTCACCCGCTGCTTCTTCTTCCGGTGGTTTCTCATATTGGAAGGCTTCTTCTGCTACCCTTCCTCCGGAGGTTACTCAATTGCTTGCTGCTCAGCTTGGTCCTCTTCCAAGACCTTATTAACCACAACCATAACCTCAAAGGGAATGGCAGTATCTAGAAGGGTAGCCGCTGCCTTCTTTCCGCTCTGTTTAACCTCCAACTCTGTTCTCAAGTGCTCTTCAAGGCAGTATCTGGCTCTCTTCTTGGCTTCTGGTTGACCCCCCTCGGGCTGCGTAGGCTGAACCTCGCTTGAAGATTTCCTGGGACCTGAGACTGGGAGGACTGGAGAAGGAAGTGAAAGATCTGCCACGACCAGTTTCTTCCAGGTTCCAACCATCTAAAGGTTCCGTTCTATCACCTAGCATGACAAGACATCTTCGTGACATTGGTAATAATCTACTCTCTGTCCCAGTTAGCAATAATTGACAGATCAAAGAGAAGATGGAAGGCCTCAGGGACCTGGTAGGAAGCAAAAAATACCCATCACTGAAAGAGGCATTCACCTCGGCCTGCAGCTTGGCCATTTGAGCATGCAGGCTCCGGTTCTTGATGTCTAGCATATTGACCTTAGCTTTCCAAGAGTCCCTATGTTTAGCCCCGCATTCAGATTGAAGGGTTTCTTGAACGAATGACCATTTCAGCCTCTCATAGTCTCAGTGAAGCTCGACCAGCTCTGTCTCTATCTCCCTTTGGCTGGATGTCATTACCTGCAATAGAGCTTGAGCTCGTGCAGGTAACCACATGGCCCTCTTAGCCTTAGCCTTGGCTTTTACCGTACGATCGTGAAGAGAGGCCACCTGATGACCCATGGCCACGTTGAATTTGAAAGCCTACGGACTGAAAAGTCCAAGTTAGAAAATGATCAAGCTAGTCGACATAAGAAAAGCTAAAAAAGATGGTTACCTCGTCCAAAAGAGTGGACCCATTGGTGATTAGGATATCCATGTGCATTAAATCCATCAGGGAAAGGCTGCCACCCGGGTAGGATGCAGCAAACTATCCCAAGACCTCGTCATGCATAGCAGAGATTGGTTGATGTTGTGAGTGAACGGGAGGAACCTCCTCAGCACCAGCCTTGAGGTCCTCCAAAGCTCGAGAAGTTAAAAACGTAGATAGAGGAGCAGAAACATTGGGTAAGTTAACTACGAGGCCGTTAGAAGTAGCAACAGCAGCAGAGGGGGCAACTGAAAAATGTGAAGAAATAGTTTTATCAGCAGCAGGAGAAGCAGAGGTCTTTTTGCTTCACACCTTGGAAGCCCGTGATGCGAGGAGCGCCATCATAAACCTAAGCTAGGAAGGGGACAGAACAGGAGCGGGTGAAATCCCAACAGGAACAATTGGCCCCCTTTCTTCAAAGCAACCAAAGAGATTCCCTAGGTCAATCTTGTAGGAGGGGGAGGGGTTTGGGCTTGCTGGGCTTCGTGGGGAGCTGGATCAACAATAAAAACTGTTAAAAAATAAAAAAAAAGGATGTCAGAACCAAGCTAGCTAATTAAAGAATGCAATGAGGTTCAGTCTGATATTACTTACGAGGAGTGGCAGCAGAGATACGCAGGTACAGATTCACCCTATGGGGATTGAAAGAATCGATTGTAAGAAACGTCATGTTTAAATAGTTCTGGGAGATGATAGTCCCAAGATAGCCTCGAATTCAGCGGTCAGAGAATTCCTATCCCATGAAGGCTTGTCATTGAAGGTGATCAGGACCTCGAATTCGTGCCCACCGATGAAGATCGAGCTCCCCCAATCATCCTCCTCCAGAATCTATTCCTCCTTCTAGACGGGGTCCTTCTTGGAAGCACCAGAAATGATAAAGTTGAGTTTGTTTTTGGCTTTCATATAGAATTGACCTCTTGGGTCCCTAGATAGGCTGCTAATCTGGAAGAGATAGGCCAGTCCCTCCACTCTGGGCTCCCTAGTAAACTTGCTCAACTCGCATTGTTCCCTCTATAACATAAGGAAGCTGATTAGATGTCTCTAGAAGCCAGACGTCTACTTGAGAGAAGCTAGTTGTAAGACATTGAGAGCTCGTTGAAGAGTGGGGTGAACGGGAAGCATGACCCCATTCTCGAGAGTCGCGACCTGAATTGGAAGCACGCCTTTAGGAGGGTTGAAGACATCATAATTCTTAGGGGGACAAAGATGGAAACACTATCAGGGATGCCATACTTGGCCTTCGGACTATCAATCGACTTCGGGTCAATGGTAGAATCCAAGATAACCCTGAATTCGTAGGGAGGAAGTCACTCTGGAAGGGGACCAGCAACCGTAACTTAATCCCTTTCAACCGTAGTTCTCTCAGGTTTCCTTATCAAAATCTTTATCGATTAAGTTTAAAGGGTCATCATGCCTATTAGAGAACCCGGTCCCAATAGTAACGCTCCTATTCGACCGGCGACGTTACGGGTTAGGAGGAGAGTCATCGTTGTTAAAGTTTTTTCATGTTTGTTTCCCATAGGCGAGACTAGTGACCTCCTCGCCATCTACTATGGTGTCAATAGAATCATGGCTGGCTTTCGACATGGTACAGAAAGGTTTCGAGTTAGACGAAAGAAAAGATGGAAGCGTTGCTCAAGAATGTAACGAAAGAGTGAATTTTTCCTTGAAAATTTTAAATTTAAAAAGAAGAAAATATGGAGAAAACATTGAAACAACCGGGTTTAAATAGAGGTGAACGGAGTCGTAACCTATGAGTCGGTGACGGGGAAGTAAAATCTTCGATGAAGATTGCCTCGAATCTCAGGAGCTGACGTATCGTAACTGGATTTTTTTGAGAAGCACACCGGTCTCTGCTTGCCACGTCTCTCGTGCATTTAATGACAGGGTTTCCATCAAGATTCTAGTAACAAAAAGGGAGGGAAATTTTCCCAATTAAAACGGGAAGTCTGACTCCAACCCTAACATCACCGGTATTCAAGTCATAGGGAACTTCTGTTAATAGCCAAAATTGGCTATAGACCAAAGGAAAATTTACACTCTCCTATCCAAGATCCAAATCTAAGATTACCTAGCAGGGTACCGAGGTTCCTGGGTCGAGCAATTGGGTGACCCCGTAGAAGAGAGGAAAAGTCGTTGCACCCTAGGAACACCCTAGGTGAAGCTCAACATGATAAAAGAATGCTCCTCACATTGAAATAAGAACCCAAGGCAAGACCGATACATGACGATCTAGGCTCCCTGAGGTCGAAATTACCTCGTAGCCTTTCCAAAAACCTGTCATCCCCTCCAGACATAGAAAGAGATCTACAAGTCATCAAGCTCGTATCTCTCCATCTAGTCGAGGAAGGAGGAATGCAATAAAAGCTTCGTCATCACTAACATGGTCATTTCAAGCTCCAAAAGGGACCTATAGAGGTTGAATCGAGCTCCTAATATCAAGACAAAAGCATGGATCTACCTCGTCTTTCAAAACAGTGAACGCCATATTCAGTGACATCCATGACGTATCTTACCAGGGTAATATAAAGGATCACCTTCACTCTCCAAATTACATTGAAACACTATGTACGTGTAGGGCAAGTGATTGAGTCCAAAGAGGAAACAAACTTATCTCTATCCCAGATATTCTCGATTCCATCATTATGCCAAAATCAATGACTTTCAAATAGAAAATCCCTCTGTGGTAGCGATCTCGAGGATGCTAACCAAAATTATTTACCCCGAGTGGAATTTTGGTGAACAACAAGCTTTTCTAGGGGGATGTAGCTCTTCTAAGGCTTGGTCAATGCATGGTTCACATAGTAGATGGGTTGTTGGACTCCATCTTTACACTATTTGACTAAGGCCCCGCTTATAGTTGTTTCGAACATGACCAAATAAATCTACAATTTCTCTCTAAGGTCTGGCTTGACCAATAATGGCGGGTTGGCAAGGTAAGCCATGAGGGATTGGAAAGCCTGCTCGCTATCCTGGTCCCATTTCTTGGTTCTTCCCTGCTTGATCACTTTAAAGAATGGAAGCCACTTATCTGTCGACCTCAAAATGAAACGATTAAGCGCTACAATCCGAACGGCCAATGCCTGAACCGGCTTGAGCATGGTAAGAGATTAAAGGTCTAATCTAGCTCGGATCTTATCCGAATTGGACTCTATACCCCTCTCATGGATCATGAAGCCAAGGAACCTGCCCACAGTTACCCTGAATGCACACTTGGATGGGTTCAATAGCTTTTGGTTATCCCTTAATATATGAAAGGTCCTACAGAGGTGGTCATGGTGCTCTTCTACTACTTGGGACTTGGTGATCATATTGTCTATATACACCTCTATTTTCCTTTCAATTTTGGACTTGAACAGCCGGTTGACAAGTCATTGGTATATAGCACCTGCATTCTTGAGGCTGAATGGCATCACCTTGTAGCAGTAGAGGCTCTGCCCGATAATGAAACTGGTTTTGTCTTGGTCTACAGGGACTATCATGATCTAGTTGTACCCTGAAAAAGCATCCATAAAGCTTAGGAGTTTGTTCCCCGCAGTGGAGTCCACTAACTGGTTGACCTTTGGCAGCAGGAAACTGTCATTGGGACAGGCTCAATTGAGGTCAGTGTAAGCACCGCACATACACCACTTCCTATTTGTTTTGGTGACTATAACCATATTCACAATCCAATTAAGGTATCAAGCTTCCCTAATGAACCTTGCCCTGATCAGTTTATCGACCTCCTCTTGAACCGCAACGTTTCTTTCAGCGTTAAAATGTTGCCTTTTCTGTTTGACCAGTTTAACAGTAGGGTCTACTGCCAGCCAATGTACAACCAAGGATATTGGGATTCCCAACATCTCTTCATGGCTCCGGGTGAATATGTTGTTGAATTCTCGAAGTAGATCGATTAGTCCTTCCTTCACTTCTTGTTATATGGTTGCCCCAACCCTGACTACCTTGGATGGTTCATCACTTTTTATTGGGATTTCCTCTAGCGTATCTACAGAGTGGCCACTTGCCCATTTTGGGTCCTCCTCTACCTCATCCTCGCCTTGGATGTCATCCCCCAAACCTTCCTCAGGTTCTGAGGTCTCGGGAACCGCTTCGTACAATTCCTGTTCACATACCACGGCTGCTTGGGAAAATTGCTCTAACAACGCTGTAAGGTTGGTAGAGACTCCGTAACACTAGTGGGTTGCCTGTTGGTCTCCTCGTACCTCTTTGACCTCATTTCCAACTGAAAACTTCAGAATGTTGTGGTAGATGGATAATACCCCCTTGAGGGCTGACATTAAATGCCTCTCTAAGATGGCGTTGTAGGTCGAGGAGGTGTCGACCACAACAAAGTCCGCCATGAGGTTTTGTTGTAGAGGCGAGGTCCACACGATTACTGGAAGGATCTTTGACCCCACTAGTACGACTGAGTTCCCAACGAGGCCTTCTAACGGAGCTGTACAACTGTTGTAGAACCACTGCTTCTTTGAACAGGATGTCCACACTGCTACATTTGTCGATCAACACGTGATGGACCAGACAATTGGCGATTTGCACCGTGATTACCATGGGATCATCATTCTGTTAGACGGTATTATATATGTTAGCCTCGGTGAAAATGATTTGAGCAGACTAGGAGGTCCCCACAGAATCCCGATCGACCTTGAAAATCCACTGACCCTCATCGATCCGGGGTATCTTCCTGACGTGGTTCTTTCTGGAATTGTTAGAGGTTCCTGCCAAGATGAGGCCTCCACTAATAGTATGTATGACTTGGATCTATTGCAACTAGTTCTTCTGTTCTCCTTTCCCCTGTGTCCTTCAGGTGAATGCCGCGAATTGGTGTCCTGATTCCTCATGATGCCCCTCGAAAGATCAAAGCTTCATGGTGTAATTGTATCTGCAAAAGAAACTCAAACACATGATTTTAAAAAGGTATGGATTGTCCCCACAGACGGTGCCAAAAAGTGTTAGCCAAAAATTCACTCAAGGTGAGGAATATCGTTTAACACCCTCGAGACCGCTACCTCGGAGGTCACAGTCACTGTCGCGGTAGGTACCTTCGGTACCAAAATCGGGTGCTTTAAGAATGGAGGATGTAAAATGGTAACGAAATTCTATAAAAGAGGTATACAATGATATGGCACTATTTTATTGATTGTTTTTAACTAATTACAAAGGGGGAGCAAATTACTTGATTTCTCTCTCTCTTTGAATGGACTGGAGATGGCAACCTCGTACCTGTCGATAAGTGGACAAAGTTTCCGGTTGGTGGCTGTGTTCTATCAGTAGAACCTAGGCGACAATGGAGCTTCATTTTTTGGTGGCAAATTTCAGTCTTCATTTGTGCATATCCCCAGACGTCTCCTTTTTCGTGTATGCTCAGGAGTATTTATACTATGGATTTTAGGTTTAGCTGGTTATTCTCCTGCCTTCAATCACTGAATCAAATCCCCCTTATTAGGTGGGATATTACGTTTAAATGTTGTTGACTTCAACTGAGTAACTGATTCGAAGATATCTTAGAGGGAGATAAGTTTGTTTCCTCTTTGGTTTTAATGACTTGACTTGCACACGTGAAATGGCTTAAAGTACGTTGGAGTGTAGTTATGATACCATGTGTTACCTTGGTAAGGTATCTCATGGAGGTTATCGAACGTGGGGTTTGGCGAGGTGTGTTTCAGTATCGATATTGTTATCGACCATTCTAGGACATCATTGGAGCTTGACCTAACCACGCTTTTTGGTGATGATGGGGCTTACGGGCTTCCTCTTTGCTTGGTCGGACAGGTTGAGATTAAACTTCGATAAAGTATGAGGGCATTGCAAGATAAGTTCGGCACCCTAAAGGTCTCTTGGTGAAAGCAGAGGTGGTATCAAGCTCCAAGGGAAGTCGTGAAGTACCTCGATCTCGGGGAACCCGGGTCCTCCTACGTCGACCTAGCTTCAGGCTCTTATTCTGACACAAAGGGCTTGACGGGGTTACGTCGGGCTTTAATGGATGATCCTGGATGCGTGCAAGAAGTTCAGATGGTATGGACGACCTCACCTTGCTCCTGTAGGATCGCGTGGTAGCTCGACCTCGAGGACCTTGATATTTCGTTACTTAAGCTCGAATTTGGACCCTTGCATGAAGGCTGGGAAGTGGAAAGTTTTATTTTGGTTCCTAGCCAAATTTGGCTATTAACAGAGTGTAATGAATTAAACAATTTATTTGGAGACACAACACAAGTCAGTCCCGAGACACGGCCTAAGCCAATCTTATATATGGTATAAAAATAAATGCTGAATATTTAAACAATTTATTAGGAGACACAACATAAGCCAATCTTGAGACACAACCTAAGCTAGTCCCGAGAAATAGCATAAGCCAGTCTCATATATTGCATAAAAATAAATAAATCCAGAATATCCCCTCTGCTAACATACAATCGTGCTGATAACGTGTTATAAATTAAATGAAAAATAGATGAAGAACAATTGAAGAACAAATAATAGACTAAATAAATAACAGAGAAATAGAGTTGAGAGAGATCAAAGATAAATAAAAAGAAGAGATGAGAGACAGAGTAATACCTTGTATATGTATTTTCGGTGATCATATATATATATATATATATATATATATATATATATATATATATATTACATAAATCAGACTATATGATATGGATTAGGTGGCACTCTTGTATTTTGATTGTTTGGAGTATTCGATACTGGACTGAATTTGTTGGCTTATAACTTTTGAGTGGCGATATTAACACCCCTCAAAAACTGTATGTACACCCCTAAAATATTTTAAAAATCTATGTTTCGTAAATAAACCCCACTTAATACCAAAAATATCCTTTCTTTAATTTTATTATATTATATTTTTGTTAGCACACCCCACTATTTTGTTATCTATTTAGATTTATTTAAAATTTTATTATTTTATATCTTTTTATTCAAATAAGTAATTTCTCTTTAAAAAAATATATTCTAACTCTTGCAAAAACATTTGATATCACTAAAATATTGTTTGAAAAAAAAAACTTATCATTAAAAATTTTCAATTCCTCTGAATTGAAAAACTACTAGCTCTCAACACACAACGTTGTATCTCAATTCCTCAAGTTTATTGTTTTTTATATATAATAGAAAGCTTATTGTCTGTATTAATTTTTTGTTTCACTTAATTATAACAGTAAATTATTAGTCAACTCAGTCAATTTGTATTCTTTAAAAGAAATTAAAATTAGTATTTAAAATAGAAGTTAGGGTTTGATAAAATAGAAATATTATCATATCAAACAATTAAGGGGAAATTCATTTTTCTTTTTTTCAAAGGATTGATATAAAATCAATTAATAATTATCGGTGTGTATTTACAAACATTTTGTCATTTAAGTAATTTTACTTAAGGATAATATTGGATTTTCGAAAATATACTAAATTGGGGTATACATACAGTTTTTGAGAGGTGTAAATATCGTCACTAATAACTTTTACATACATGTTCAGAATTACTATTATAATATGTTTTCAAAAAGCGCAAAATGAGCCCCACAAAAGTTACAGGACCTTATCCTTTGTAACGAATTGTAGCAAGTCAAAAAACGATGGCTTAGTTTGTTGTTCAGAGACCATTTCCTGCACAACAATTAGGTGTTTCTTAAAAAATATGATTTGAGAGAGAGTTAGAGAGAAAGGCTCTGCCTTTGTTAGCTTTGAAGGTAGAAATGACTTTATAGATAATTTGTTTTCCGTGTTCATTGATAATTTGATCCTGTGGTGGATCAAGCTTGCATATGAAGGATCTTCAAACCTCATGGAAGAGTTAGGGATATATTTTTATCTGCTCAGAACAAATCAAAAGGGAGTGTATTTGCGTTTATCAGATTCAAGTCAGAGGAGGAAGCAAGTAGAGTGGCAAAGAGAGTGGATGGGATGCATGTTTATGGGTGGCTGATTAGAGTAAAATTGGTGTCATACAGATGGAACGCGAGAAGATCTAGATAAGGGAATAAGGTGTTCAAGAAAGCTAAGGAAAGTATGGTCTCAGATAGATAAAAAGGAGGGCAACCTTGGTATGGGGAAAATCATAAACGAAGCAAACGCAAGTCCTTTTCTGATATAGTGAAGGGTTTTGTTTCAAATTCGGATGAGGGAATCTTGAAAACTAGCAACAATTCGATTAGGATCAACTAGGAAGGTGACAATAATGAGTGGTAATCCAGTTGTGCTATTGGTGTCCCTAAAAGGTTCAGTAGTGTCTCCAAAATGCAAAAACGTCTGACCAACAACGGTTTCTACTTTCATAGGTGACAAGAGGGTCTTATGGAGTTTTGAATCGGAGACTGAGTGCATTGGTTTTATTAAAGAACGATTCTTTTAGGACGATTGCTTCATTTTAATGAAGAGAGGTGATGGTAATGCATCTTCAAACTCCAGGATAGTGTGGATCGAGTTTGAAGGGGTGCAGTTCGGTTATTGGAATAAATCTCTCTACTTAAAGCTGGGTGGAACTTACGGGGAGTTGTTAAAGGTAGATGACTCAACGGTGGATAAAGAAAGATTAGACATAGGAAGAGTGATGGTTTCGGTCCCCTTTGGGAGACAATGTCCTAAGTTCATTGAAATAGCAAGGAGGAAGAAAACGTTCAAAGTTTCAGTAAAGATGGATAGTACTCTGATCGATCTGTATTGGTTACAAAACCACCTGGGATTGATGGATGACCAACCTGGTTTTGACAATCTAAAGGAAAGGTTGGTTTATCAAAAAGAGAGTAGAGGATATAAAGGTAGTGTCTCTTCGTCAGATACGGTGGATCAAGTTAGAAGAGCAGATAGAGATAGATTGGGAAGTGAATAAGAGGCATCAGATAGTCAGTAGATGGATAAGGGTATTCAGCTAGGTTTGAAAAGGTGAAAGGGGAAAATAGGGCAATAAGGGATACAAACCTTAGTCAAATCAAAAGTCAGGGTAGGTGCAGAGCAGGGTAGGGGTCTATATGACAAAGGGAAGAAACAGGTGATGAGGAATGCAAAGAGAAAGCCTTACTTTTAACAGAGTTTGAATGGGAAAATGGACTTGGAAAAATGAAGGAAAGGAGATGCAAAATATGGAAAAAGGGGGTGGATAAATCTTCTACCTCTTACACAGATGAGGGTTTTTGGGATGATAGGATTGGTAGCTTTTTCAGAAGGGACTACTCGAAATTTCAAAATTCGGAGGCTATAGTATGTGTTAGGCTAGGGCAGAAGGAAATGGAAGTTGGGTCTGATGAGGAAAGCCATGAAGTCAATTCCACCAATAAAGAGGAAGAGATTGAGCTCAGTAGTGACCAAATAGAGGTGGGGTAGATTTGGGTAGATATAAGCCCAAATCAAAAGTCTTCGTCTACCTTTCATAAAAATGTGTCTGTTAGCAATCATCAGACAAATGAACTCACGCTCAAAGAGAACAAAAAATAGAGGAAATTGGTTCAAATGGAAAGAGGATTTATGAAGTAGTGGAATTTTGAAGAAGAGATAGCAATAGTTATTGAGAAATGGGTGTCTATTGGGTATAATTTTCATGAAACCAGTAAGGGAGATGATGTTGAAGTGACCAGACCATAATCGGCAGGAATGGGTTCTTTTTTGACGGAACATGAGAAAGAAGAGGGGGAGGTTTGTTCTGAACTAATCAAGAAAAGAAGAGGTAGGAAGCTAACCTTTTAGGTGAGGAATCATAGGATGAGCACAAGGAAATGAAACGGAGAGAGAGGCAGGTTTATAGTAATCAACAGGTAGAAAAGAGACACAACAATTCATGGAACTTGGATGTCAAAATTGCTAAAGTTATTGAAACAGGGGTGGCTTTAAGTTTCAATTTTGATGGAAAAGAAAAGGAGATAGGTGAAGTGGTGGCTAGGAGAGAAAAGAAAGATCAGGACAAGCTGACAGAAGTTAGTTAATGGAAGTTTTTGTCTTGTGGTGGGGAGAAGAAACAAATGATCTGTTGGCTAGTGAATGATTAGAAACTTGGTATCATGTTGATCCAAGAAACAAAATTAAAATCGTTTGACAATAGGTTGGTGAAGTCTTTAGGTGGGTCGGTTTTGAACAGGTTGTTGGCTATGGATGCTGAAGGAGCTTCAGGTGGTTTGTTGTCTTTGTGGAATGGTCATTTCTTTGAAGTGTTTGCTTGCATTAGTAACAAAAATTACATTATCCTAGCTGGGCGTCTTATTTCCATTAATAAAATGGTAGTTATGTGTAATGTCTATGCTGCTTATGGGGAGAGTGAAAGAAAGATTTTGTGGGACTTCATCGTGAATACTCAGGTATCTTTCCCGTATCTGTGGATGTTGGGAGGGGATTTTAATGTTGTTCTTCTTCAATCAGAAAGAATAGAGGAGGGTTGTTGTCAGTCTTCCATTAGAAATTTCAATGCCTTCATCTGTGAGGCAAAGGTTATAGATATTCCCTTGTTAGGAATGTCTTTTAGGTGGTCGAATTTAAGAGAAAGGGCTGCTTGTTCGAGATTGGACCGGTTTTTGTTATCACCGGAGATCTTATTGTGGTTTCCAAACTTATTGCAAAAGGGCTTTAGAAGATCAATCTCTGATCATAATGCCATTGGCATTGGTATTCCGAGAGTGGACTGGGGGCCGAGTCCCTTTCGTTTTTATAATTGGTGTTTAAAGGTTAAGGATTTAATGAATGAAGCTAGAATTGGCTGCTTCTTCAATCTAAAATTCAAGCTTCCAAGATGGCCATGAAAAGGTGGTTGGCTGCTAATGCTAAGCCTTCATCGCAGATCAGTGTTTTGGAAGAAAAGTTAGAGGGTATTGAGAAGAAAGCAGTGAATGATGGGTGGTTAAAGAATCTGAGGGCTGCCCATTTGTTTATGGTCTCAGAATTGTGGAAAGGTATTCGTAAGGAGGAGCAAAATCGGAAGCAAAAGTCCAGAGTTAAATGGCTTAAGGATGGTGATAGGAATTCTAAGTTTTTCCATTTTCTTGCCAATGATAGGAAACAGAAGAATTTTATTTCAGATATTACTTTCAATGGGGTGGTGTGTTCAGAGCTGCAAGATTTGAGGTGGGGGTTCGTCGACTTTTTCAAATGTCATTTTGAAAAAGTGTCTTGGAATCGACCTTCTATTGAGAATATTAATCTTAAGAAATTGGGGGAGTGGGAGAGTGCGAGTTTGGAGGAGATTTTTTCTTTAGAAGAAGTGTGGGAGGTGGTTAGGAATTGTGATGGTGATAAAGCGCGGGGACCGGATGGTTTGAACTTTAATTTCATCAAAGCTAATTGGGGGGCGATAAAAGAAGATGTTATGGATTTTTTTATGAAATTCCACAATGGTTCTTTAATCAAAGAGCTAAATTATACATTTATTGCACTCGTTCCGAAAGTTCCCAAGCCGACCTCTATGGGAGACTTTCGTCCAATTAGCCTAGTTGGTTCCATGTATAAGGTGGTTGCTAAAGTGTTGGCAAATCGTATCAAGAAGTTTATGGCCTCAATTGTGGGTGAAAATCAAATGGCATTTATTAAGAATCGTCAAATTTTAGATAGTTTTATGATTGCGGAGGAAATTTTTCACAAGTGGAGAAAGGGTGGGGAAGGTGGTTTATTGGTGAAATTGGATTTCGAAAAAGCTTACGATAGTGTAGATCATTTCTTCTTGGATGAAATCACTACAAAAAAGGGCTATTGGGACATATTTTTTTTCGTCCCAATAGCCAAATAATCATCCCTATATACCTATTATGACGAAATAAATTCATCCCAAAATTCGTCGCTTCAGGTGGGTCGCAATAGCTTCTTTGGAATGAAAATTGAAATTCGTCCCTAAAGACTACCTATATGGACGATTTTTTATTTATATTTTTCAATTTAATAGACAAATGTAAGATTTGAATTTCTATTACAACATGGAAGGATAAATATATAACAACTTTTCTATAAAGTGGTTTGCATGGAACATAGAGACTTTCTTTACTTTTTCAATTTAATGGACAAATGTAAGATTTGAATTCCTATCACAAAAGAAAAGGTTAAATATACAACAACTTTTCTAGAAAGTGGTTTTGCATTTTAGATTCTTATTATAATATTTATAATATATATATATATATATATATATATATAAAAAAAATTTCATAATTTTTGAATTAATCCATAGTAATTAATATAAAAAATGAAACAAATTTAATTATGTCACTTAGGAAAAACTTAAAAAAAAAGATAAAAAAAATAAATTATAATCCCGATAAATCATTAACAATAAATATTATTTTTGTTTTAATAATTCTCCAAGGCTATAAATTCTTGTTTTTTCAAAAAAAAAATTAACAAACTCTTAGGGACAAATAATTTTCGTCCCAATAGACATCCTATTGGGACAAATAATTTATTTTGTCCCAATACACATTCTATTGGGACAAATTATTTTCATCCCTAAAAGTCTTGATATTTTTGTACTTTTTAGGGATAATTTTTTTTTTCCGTTCCGATAGACATTCTATTGGGACAAATATTTTTATCCCTAAAAGTCTCGTCGGGTTTGTCCTTTTTTAGGGACGGATAATTTGTTTCGTCCTTATTGGGATGATTTTTTTCGTCCCTATAGTTTTATTCAGGTTTGAAATTTTTAGGGACAAATTTGATTTTGCGTCCCAATAGATGTTCTATTGTTCGTCCCAAAAAATTTCGTCCCTAAAGCCTATTTTTCTTGTAGTGAATGTTAGTGCAAATGAGGTTTGGCTTGAAATGGAGAAATTGGATCAAGGGTTGTATTACTACTCCCAAGATGTCAATTTTAGTTCATGGAAGCCTTACCCTTCCGTTTGGTATCTAACGCGGTCTAAGACAAGGGGGTCCTTTATCCCCCTTTCTTTTCAATATAGTAGTCGAAGGGTTGAGCTCTATTCTTAACAACGCAGTAAATTTAGGTCTTATTGTGGGAGAAAATTTTAGAGAAAATGTTCGGGTTTCTCATTTACAATTCGTCGGTGACACCATTGTGTTTCTCAAGCCAAAGGAATATTATCTCATAAATTTGAAACGTATTCTCCGTTGTTTTGAATTGTCTTCCGGCCTTAAGATATTTTTTCATAAATCTTGTGTGGTTAGAGTGGGGAAAAAGGTTGAGAATGATTTGAGGTGGGTGGGGTTGTTTAAGTGTAAAAAGGCAGTGTTGCCAATCTCTTACTTAGGGCTTCTGTTAGGCTCGAGGCCTAGTTCGAAAGGTTTTTGGGATTCGGTGGTCTCTAATATTGAGAAAAGGTTAGCTCCGTGGACAAGGAAGTTTCTAAGTAAAGGGGGTCGTTTGGTGTTGATCAAGTCGGTGCTTAATAGCATTCCGACGTATTTCATGTCGGTTTTTAGAATGCTGTAGGTGTTGCTAATAAGATTGAAAGGTTACAACTTAGTTTTTTATGGGGGGATGATATTGAGAAACAAAAAATTCATGCGGTCGATTGGGCTTCGGTTTGTAAAAATAAGACTAGTGGAGGTCTTGGGATAGGAAGGATGGTGGATAAAATTGTTAGTTTGCTAGCTAAATTTGGAGGTTTGGTTTTGATCGTGACTCTCTTTGGAAAAAGGTGTTGTGCACAAAATATGGTATTGAGGCGAAAATATTATCTTAGGATTGGAAAAGTAATGTTGCCTCCTCTTATTTTATCAAGGTTGTAGCGAATGTGATTAGTCCTAGTAATAATTATGGTCAGATCCTCCTTCAAGGTATCCAGGCAGTGGTTGGAAAGGGTTCGAATATTAGGCTATGGCAAGATGTGGTGATCGATGGTGTCCCGCTAAAGGTGGCATTTCCCAAGATTTTTTCTTTAGTTGTGAATCAAGAGGGGTTTATTAGTGAGTTGGGTAGTTGGAATCGGTTGAATTGGGAATGGTCAGTAAACTTGAGAAGAGATCCTTTTGACTGGGAAGTAAATCAATGGAAATGCTTTAAGAGATGGTTAGAGGGCATTGTGGTGCAGAAGGACGTTGAGGATACGATTGCTTGGAACTTCACTTCTTCTGGGTTATTCTCTGTTTGCTCTTTCAAAATTAAGCTGGAGGATTTTAAAAGTAGTCTCACGTTAGATTTCAACTTGCCTTGGAAAGGATGGTGTCCTCCTAAGGTTGATTTTTTCACTTGGCAACTCCTTAAAGGAAGGGTGTTCATTGCAGAAGTTCTTTAGAAGTTTGGCATAGGAGTAGATAATGTCTACAAGATGTGTAATCAGGATTTAGAGACATTAAATCATACCTTCATTCACTGTGAATAGTCCTGGAAGGTTTGGATGCAGGGTTTATGTTGGTAGGGGGTTGAGGTATCTCCAAATAGAGATATCAAAGGCTGGTGGGAGAGCTGGAAAAGTTTATGTCCAGTTTCTACAAAGGTTAGAATATGGGAATTACAGTTTCTTGCGACTATCTGGACGTTATAGGAGATGAGGAATTATGTGGTGTTTAGAGGGAAAGATGTAAGTGTTTTAAAGGCTGTTGACATGGTGAAGTTTAGAATGGTATGGTGGTTTAAACATTTTGGGTCTGGTTCATAGGATTCGATTGACATTTTGTTGCTAAACTTGACAGAGTGGTGTGTGCACTCAAGGAAAAGGAAGGATTAGACAGCTAAAGCTTGGATCCCTCCGATAGGCAATTTTTTGAAGTTTAAGGTCGAAGGCTCGACTTTTGGGAATCCTGGGTCGGCTGGTATTGGTGGGGAGGGTTAAGGGACTGCAGGGCAAAGGTGTTGTGTATGTTTTCTTTTAATGTGGGAATTCAAGACTCCAATACAGCTGAAGTTATGGCCATCCACAAAGCGGTGGACTTGTGTTGTTCGTCGCTGCTGTGTTCTGGTTGTGAGATTGTGTTCGAAAGCGATTCAAAAGTGGCGGTTTCGTGGTTTAATAGTTAAGGTATTGGGAATTATGCCTAGTCCAATTCATTTATGATATTAGAAGCAACTTGAATCTTTTGGAGGGTGAGGTCAATTTTAAATCAAGTGCTTCGAATCAATTCACGGATAGTCTTGCAAAGAACGGTTCTAATTGTGGTGGTGACTTTGTTAAGTGGGGGGACCTTGGGTGATTTTATGGTGATTTTTTCTTCTTTTGTCTTTGTCGTTTCTCCTTCTGTTGGTTTTTGGCAAGGGTGCCCTGTTTTGGCTCTCTCTGCCTTGGCTGCTTCGCCCTGTTCTTGTGGCTTGTTTGTGTTTTGTTGATGGTTCTCCTGTTGGTCGTTTGTCTGGGTTTCATGAATAAATTACTGTTAAAAAAAACAATTAGGTGTTTTTTTTCCTTTTTTTTTATTAAAATTTGTTTTTAGCTTTTTAATTGGGATTATTTCTCGATTTCGTTTAAGATCTTTAGGAGTCTAAGGTCCCGTCCTACACCTATTTTTCAGTCCGTTTTTGTTTTTATTTTTCAAAAACGATTTCGAAAACGCGTTTGTTAACCGTTTTTCATTTTATTTTCGAAAAATTAAAAAAATTAAAAAATAAAACTTGTGTTAAAAATGAAAGATTTGAAAAACACAAATACTTGTTTTTTGTTTTCGTTTTTGTTTTTCATTTTGTTTTTCTCTTATTTTATATTAAAAAATTATTTTTTAAACTATTAATTGTACTGTTATGCATTTGATATGGCTAATACAAGACGGGACAAGATTTTTAAATGACCAAAGTGCCCCTCTTATATATATATATATATTTCAAAATAATTTATTTCCAACTAGAACTAAAAGCATTCATGTAATAATATATATATATATATATATATATATTATAATTATTATATATATATAAAATATTATAATATATATATATATATATTATGATACAAATATATATATATTTATAATTATATAATATTATATATATATATCAAATATTATTTATTTATATAGGATATAATGTAATATATTATGTATTATTATATATAAAAATATAATATAATATAATATAATATAATTTAATAAATAAAAAAACATATATATATTATTATATAGATTATAATATATATAATATCATTTAATATATATATATTGTAATTATTTATTTATAATTTAAGAGTTTAGTTTTGATTAATTAATTTTTTGATATACTTTTTTGATTTAATTTTTGATGTGTTACTTTTGTTTAATTTAAAAATTACAATATAAAAATTATATTGGTTAATTATGTAATCAATTTGTTTGTAGCTGTAATAATATTAAACAAAATATCAAAATTGATATTTCAATTTTTGATAGTTTTCAGTTAACCTACCAGACGTGTTTTTTTCGTTTTCATTTTTAAAATACAGCTTTCAATATATACTACCAGACGCGTTTTCAGAATTCGAAACTGAAACCAAAAACACTGTTTTCATTTTCATTTTTATTTTCGAAAAACAGCAACTGAAAAACGCTTACAGGTCATGCCATAGGAGATTTCGAATTTTGTTTCCTTTAAATAGATTGTATTAGGGTTTGAACAATTAGCTTTCAATGAATAAAAATATTTCTTGAATTTTTACTTGAATATCTTTTGTATTCCTAATATTCGTGGAATTAACAGGAACCAAGATTGCTTGTTTGCTTGATCACGTGTGAGTTCCGTTTACGACAGTATGTAGTAGGCATGTCAATTGAATTTGAAAGTCGACGTACTTGTGAGTTAGTGATCAGGTCCATGCGTTTATCGCAAGAGTGCTCCAATTTAGATAGACACTCTTCACAAAGCATCAAACAAATGATGCATCAACTGTTAATCAAAGAGGCCATGGCCATGGCCGTGGCCGTGGTGGATTCAAATACTTGTTGCAGCTTTGCTTGTGTTAGTTCCTGCCATTGTTGACTTGGCAATAATATATGTACAATCACAAGTAAATGTGATAGCACATGGACAACATGCCACGCGGCAACATTGGTGGTGGCCTGGTGGGGTCGAAGATGTCCCAAAGAGAAGGTGCAGGTGATGGTTTGGCCATTTAGATTTGTCTCCTCCTCTCCTCTTCCACTCCATTCTTGGTTGGCACACAATTTGTTTAAAAACTCTTACCATCATTTCGTAAAACGTAATTTGCAATCAAACCTGAATGGTATCAAGGAAAACAGAAAATAACGTTAGAAAACAGAATTTGATCTGAGGCCCGTGTTTCACACGGTGTCCTTAAGACAATTTCGCCGGACAACACCGTATGTGTATCAGACGATTGTCTCCTAGGATACAATGGTTCAACAGTGGTAGGCCTAAGCACTATCCACTACTAGCGAACTCAAACCGAGTTTTGAACTTACCAAGAAAACAGAGAAGAAAAGAATTCGGCTGCTCAAAAAAACTGGAATTGTTTTTCTGTGTGTGTTGAACAGAATATTAGAGATATTAAATACCCAAACTGAAACACTAGGAGTTTGGGATTAATTCGGGATTATTTTTGGAAAATTCGTTTTTGATTTAATAAGAAAATAATTTAACTAGATAATATTCTTCAAAGAGATTTATTTCTAATTAAATCCCGATTCTGTATTCTTAGTGATCAAGTAAGAAATCAGAATCCAAACAATTACAGCTTTCCTTATTCATCACAATCAAAAACGTTGAATTAGGAAAGTGGCAAAAGGTCAACTGAACTCTCACGGTCCAATCGGAGCGGCATTCATGTCTGTAGGTCGCGCCCACACACGAGTCGTACATTCGAAGGTTAGGGGTCCATGATTTGCACCCCCCCCCCCCCTGCGCACGCGAGAGAGAGCCTCTATGTCACACATGTTGAAAGCTCATATCACACATTCACTTATAAAGTACTTATAAACCCTTACACAATAGGTCCACTTTGAGACTCAATTTCTCATTCACCCATTAACCATTTTGTGCATTTGAGTATACCATTTCGAAGTTCTCACGGAGGAGAATTTGAATCCACTTTAATCTTCCATTTCTATGGAATTTATCATACTCAATTTTTGCTCTCAAAATGATAGATTATCACAAAATTTCTAACAATCCCCCACACGAATGAAATTGACCTAGGAGACACAAAAAAGATGTTTGGTAAGTTCAAACGGTTGAAGCCTGCATATGATAGGTAGGTGTTACCCTTTGAACCTTCCATTGTAAAGGTATGTTTACTTTACTAGCTGATTAGTAGATGTGATATCCTTGAACTGTTCTACCATTTTGTGTAAATGATCACACACCTTACACAGGTATCTTCCAGACCCAATTTGGTTCTCATTTTTATGTTCGTTTTGGCCATGAACATGCGCCTGGTTCTGTGAGAGTCTCTAGAGAATATAGCCCTTCACTATTCTCTTTTAGAAGCGGCCCCACTTCTCTCTCACATAGGTGATTTCTTAATTAAGAGTAACCCGCTTTACTCTGCTCGGATTTCCATAGCTAGGAATTTCAATGCATAAGAATCATTAAAAACCACAGTTTAACCTTTTCCCTACGGACATCACTATTTCATCATAGGAATGGACTTGAGGGTAACCCCCACAGTGATCCAACTGAGTCTTACAACTTGGTTGTCCCATTGAACCTATATCTTGTGATCTCCAGTCAACTAGGTTGGGTGTCCATTGTATTGACCTTTTATCTAATGGGCTTTAGTCCCATTCCTCTCGATGATGTCTCAACTAGTTCTCTATTTAACCCTTTAGTTAGCGGATCCGTAATGTTATCTTTTGACCTTACATAGTCAATAGTGATAACCCCAGTTGAGATTAGTTGTCTAATGGTATTATGTCTTCGGCCTATATGTCTAGACTTCCCATTATACATATTGCTCTGTGCTCTTCCTATTACTGATTGACGATCACAGTGAATGCAAATCACCGGCACAGGCTTTGGCCATCTTGGAATATCTTCTAAGAATTGCCATAGCCATTCAGCCTCCTCTCCACATTTATCTAATGCTATAAACTCAGATTCCATGGTGGATCTGGCTATACAAGTTTGTTTGGAGGATTTCCAAGATATCGTCGCACCACCTAGTGTGAACACATACCCACTAGTGGATTTTGAATCCTTCATATCAGATATCCAGTTAGTATCAGTGTATTCTTCTGTATTCTTCTAGGACAGCTGGATATCTGGTATAATGCAGTCCATGATTACGAGTGAATCGTAAGTACTTCAGTACTCTTACTATTCCTTTCTAGTTATCGGTTCCTGGATTACTCGTATATCTGCTTAATTTACTGACTGCATTCGCTATGTATGGTCTTGTACAACTGGTTAAGTACATCAGACTTCCTATCACTCGAGAATATTCTAGTTGAGAGATGCTCTCACCCTTATTCTTGGATAGATGTAGATATGTATCTACTGGTGTTCTAGAAATTCCAGAATCATTTTTGTTGAATTTCTCAAGAATCATGTCAATATAATGTGATTGACTTAGTATAAGTCTGTTAGATGTCCTTGAGATTTTCATTCCCAACATTACATCAGCCGGTCCCATATCTTTCATATCAAATCTTGATTTCAACATATCCTTAGTAGATTTGACCACTTTATCACCACTACCAACAATGAGCATGTCATCAACGTAAAGACACACAATGACATAGCCATTTTTCGTGTCCTTGACATAAACACATTTGTCACATTTGTCACATCCGTTGATCTTAAATCCGTTTGACATCATAGCATTGTCAAAATTTTCATGCCATTGTTTTCGTGCTTTCTTTAAACCATATAAAGACTTCACCAATTTACAGACTTTCTTTCCTTGTTCTGGAGCAGAAAAACCCTCAGGTTGTTCCATGTAAATTTCTTCATCTAAATCTCCATTTAAGAAAGCCGTTTTCACATCCATTTGATGTACTTCAAGATTTCGTAAAGCTGCGATTGCAAGTATCATTCTAATGGAGGTTATTCTCGTCACAGGAGAATATGTATCAAAGTAGTCTAGGCCTTCTCGTTGATTGTAACCTTTAATTACAAGTCTGGCCTTATACTTATCAATTGATCCATATGCTTTCATCTTTCTTTTGAAAATCCATTTGGATCCTAGTAGTTTACATCCCGGAGGAAGATCCACTAATTCCCAAGTATGATTTTGAAGGATGGAATCAATTTCGCTCTTAATTGCATCTTTCCACAAGAGTCCTTTAGAAGAGCTTACCACTTCTTTGAAAGTTCGAGGTTCACCTTCTAGCAAATAGGTCATAAAATCTTGACCAAAAGACGTTTCCGTCCTTGCTCTTTTGCTACGTCTAGGTTCATCCTCTACTTCATTTCCTTGTTCTTGGTCCTCACAACTATCAGCATGTGTTCATTTTGACGAACTTGCTTCATCATTGGATTTACATGGAAATACATGTTCAAAGAACATTGCATTTCTAGATTCCATTATCTTGTTTTTGTGTATATCAAATATGTCAGATTTATAGACCAAGAATCGATAAGCACTACTGTTTTGTGCATATCCAATGAAAATGCAGTCAACAGTTTTCAGACCTATTTTCACCTTCTTAGGTATAGGTGCCGCTACTTTGGCAAGACACCCCCACATTCGTAAGAATTTATAGGAAGACTTTCTTCCTTTCCATAGTTCATATGGTGTCTTGTCTTCTTTCTTTTGGGGTACCTTGTTTAAAAGGTAATTGCTAGACAATATAGTGTCACCCCACATGTTCTGAGGCACTCCAGAACTTATCAGCATTGCATTCATCATCTCTTTCAAGATACGATTTTTACGTTCTGCAATACCGTTTTGCTAAGGGGAATATGGCGTAGTAGTTTGATGTATGATTCCATGTTGAGCACAGAATTCACCAAACGGTGCTACATATTCACCACCTCGGTCACTTCTTAGTACCTTGATTTTATTGTTGAGTTGATTCTCAACTTCAGTTTTATAGAGACTAAACTTCTCTATTGCTTCATCCTTGTTTTTCAACAAAAATACATAGCAGTATTTGGTGCTATCATCTATAAATGTGATGAAATATGTGTTGCCACCTCTTGTTTGAACAAATTTTAAATCACATATATCGGTGTGAATTAAATCAAGAGGTTCAGATTTCCTTTCAATAGCTTGAAATGATGACCTTGTTAGTTTTGCTTCAACGCAAACTTCACACTTATGTTTAGGATCAATATTGAATGCGGGAATATGATTTAAGTTAATTAATCTACGCAGGGTATCATAATTAACGTGTCCTAGTCTACCATGCCATAAATTGGAAGACTCAAGCAAATAAACTGAAGAAATATCTTTATTGATTGTTCTTTTGACAACAGATACATTAAGCTTAAACAGCCCTTCAGTTACATATCCCTTACCCACATAAGTTCCCTGCTTGGTTAAAACCACTTTGTCTGATTCAATCACCATCTTGAACCCATGCTGATTTAGCAACGAACCGGAAACCAAGTTCTTGCGTATATCAGGATACAACACATTTTTCAAGCTCAGGGTTATACCAGAGGTCATCTTGAGAATGACTTGACCACATCCCTTCACATCAGATGTTGCTGAGTTGCCCATACACTACTTTTCTTCATTCTTCATTTCTTCAAATATATCAGAGCATATATGATGAGTGGCCCCAGTATCCAACCACCACTCCCTTAGGTTTGACCCAACAAGGTTTGCTTCTGTCACAACTGCAGAGAGATTGATCTTGGATACATCTCTTGATATCCCAGCAACAACGTTTGCCTCGTGGTTCTTCTTCTTCTTTGGCAACCTACACTCAGAAGATTTGTGACCCAGCTTGTCACAATTGAAGCACTTCTCTTGGAATTTTGACTTCTTAGAGACTCCTCCCTTAGGACCCAATTTGGATCCTTTCCCAGGCTTGTTCTTCTTTGGTTTAGGACTTTGCCCATGCTCAACCACATTGATCTTCGCTTCAGACGCATTGACATCTTTCTTGTCATACTTCATGTGATCCTCCTGAATATGAAGCTTGAGAATCAGATCCTCAATCTTCATCTCTTTTCGCTTGTGTTTGAGATAGTTTTTGAACACTTTCCATGAAGGAGGAAGCTTCTCAATGATTGCAGCCACCTGGAAAGTTTCACTCAAGGTCATCCCTTCGGCATGTATCTCATGCAGAATCACCTGTAGCTCTTGGATTTGACTCATAACTGTCTTGGAATCCCCCATCTTGTAATCAAGAAACCGACAGAAAATAAACTTCTTGGAACCAGTGTCCTCAGTTTTGTATTTGCGGTCTAATGATTCCCACAGTTCTTTGACTGTTTTCTTTTATGAATAAAAGCTATATAGCGAATCTGACAGCCCGTTAAGTATGTAATTCATGTAGAGATTTGCCATGGGAACATTCCCTTGACTCATATACTGGCTTATCATCGGATCAGGCTTGTTTCTCACGAAGAAGTTGATGATCGGAGTCGTTGTAGCCACAGTAGGTACTACTACTGGTATCTAGCCCACAAGCACATAGTTCACAGCTGAAATATCTAATCCCATACTTGGATTCACTTTTGGAGTCTCTAGTGGAACACTGGAGTTCACATTCGATTTGTTGCCATAATATCTGAAACAAAACAAAATCGTTTTAGTGTCATAGAAATAATAGCACGGATATCAGTTGATATCAAATCAGATTTCACGATAGAAATCACAATCAGTGTCTGATATTGCAGACCCGATAACACAATTGAAATCGCAATTGATTTAGAAATCAGTGTCTAATAATAGACCTAATTTCAAATTGAAACCAATCTTCCAAAGAACCCGATTTCCAAAGGTAACGTATGTATATAAAATTGAAATCAGTGTTCCAAAGAACCCGATTTCCAAATTGAAATCAGTGTTCCAAAGAACCTGATTACCACAGTTGAAAACTGAATCAATGATTTATTTTTCAAGTCTGTTACGATCTGAACCCGAACTCTGATACCAGAAAGTTTGAATAAGCAAACGTAAAGAAAAGGAAAATTGTCTTAAGATTGTAAAACGTAATTTGCAATAAAACCTGTCTGGTATCAAGAAAAACAGAACTTGATCCTAGGGTTTTGGGATTATTTTTGGACGTTGACTTGGGGACTGGACTCTCACGGTCCAATCGGAGCGGCATTCGTTATCCGCAGGTCGCACCCACACACGAGTCGTACACTCGAAGGTTCGGGGTCTATGATTTGCACCACCCCTGCGCGCGCGAGAAAAGAGCCTCTATACCACACATGTTGAAAGCTCATATCATACATTCACTTATAAACTATTTATAAATAATTTCCCTAAGCAATGTGGGATTCTTTTTAATCATTACACAATGGGTCCACTTTGAGACTCAATTTCTCATTTACCCATTAACCATTTTATGAATTTGAGTATACTATTTTGAAGTTCTCACGGAGGAGAATTCGAATCAACTTTAATCTTCTATTTCTATGGAATTTATCATACTCAATTTTTGCTCTCAAAATGAGAGATTATCACAAAATTTACAACACATTTTATGTTTACTCATGCATCGATCTGGGTTCTGTGTTTTATATATATATAGCATCCTTAGTATATGGAGACTCGAATTGGGACATTACCACCAAGCCACATTTGCGGTGCTGTATCTGGGTTCTATATAATCATTCAAATAGAACAATTTCATCTATAATTAGGATATATATATATATCTAGATTGCACGTCAATAATACAAAAAAATTAAGTGATCTAGTTTCTTTTGAACTTGCAGGTTCCCTTTACAAGTGAAGATATCATGCTAAACTCTAGTTAGTCACTCTTTCATTTGCACAGAGGATCACATCCAACTGCTGAAGAGCTCTCGGCCATAATTTTTCAAGATTTATGTGCTCTCATGAGTTGCAACCAATTGGTTCAAACAACATGTAATGGGGGCATTGATCGTTCCTGATCATCATTTTTAAGCAAAGAATAAAAAGCCAACAAATATATTCCAGCTTAAGCTTATGTGCTTGGTCAGTGTACTGGAGTATTTATAATCTCAGATTTCTTAGTTTGGTTTTCTTTATTTAGATTCATATAATTTCAAACACCTTTTCATATATATATATATATATGTTCTCCGGGGAATATCAGCTAACATTATTAGTAAATTTTAGAAGGGCTCATTATTTATGAATTTAAGAAACTATCACACTTTTTTTTTTTTTTGGTTTTAATTTAGTCTGTGCCTTGTAATGAAAGTTATATATCTTCCTTTTCTGGCCTGAAATATATCTAGTGCATGCCATATATAGCTAGATATATATTTTTCCTTTATATATATGCAACCAATTATCAGGAACTGAATAGAAGGTGGAAGTAAACAAGAAAATTGCATCAACTACGTCTGGTGGGTTCCCAAAATCAAAATGGTTTGCAAATTGCAAGTTCTAAGTTAGCTAATTCTCTTCCTATACATTAAACGACAGATCATGTAACCTCGTTTCAGTCACACAATTGTCTATGAAAAACAATGTTAAAGGACAAATAAAATTATCTCAGCAGTTAGATGAATCTAAAAAGGGCAATTTCCTGGACTTTTTTTTTTTAATTTTTGTTGTTTACGACTTTAATAAAAGTGACCAAATTGGTCTTTATATTTTTTCCAAATGCCAAATTAATCTCTCTAACTAAGTTTCGTTAGTCAACTTTAATTGTGTAGGAGTAAAAGTATACTTTACACCTAAACACTATATTAATGCTACATGCACAGTTTTTTTTTTAGCACGTGTATTTTTATTTTATTTTATTCGTGGGTTTTTATTTTTGAATAATTTTAACAACAATATTTATATAATATGAACAAAAAAAAACAATCATATAAAATTGGTAAAAAAAACTAAACTAAGAATGAATAGTAACTAAGGGTATAATTGACATTGTCTTATTAAAATATTTTTTAGATTTTTTTTAGAAAATTTTAATTAAAAATGGTGCAAATGACGTTTCATTAATAACATTTTTTATTTTTTATTTTTACAATTATAATGGTGAATTCAATACACAAAAGATAAAACAATTTTGCTTTGATATGA
Organism: Dipteronia dyeriana; assembly: GCA_032871835.1. Lineage (NCBI taxonomy): Eukaryota > Viridiplantae > Streptophyta > Magnoliopsida > Sapindales > Sapindaceae > Dipteronia > Dipteronia dyeriana. The sequence goes on from CM065299.1 coordinate 75,945,893, forward strand.
TAAATAAATAATATTTATATACTTTAATTAAAATTGTTAAAGTCAAATGTTATATTTTGCACCGTAAAACCATTCGAGAAATCAGCTTGGTCACTTCTTAAAAAAGAAGACTAATGTGATACTTATAAAAAATGTGAGGATCAATTTGATCACTTTTATAAAAGTCACAAACAATTTGAAATAACGATGAGCATAATATAAAGTTTGTACAAAATTATGTGCGGACAGTCTGCACTGAAAATGACTATTATTATCCCGTAAGCTCACTGCCCACTTGACCGTTGTGTGTGAAAGTAAAACTAGGCAAAGAGCAAGTAGCAGATTAGTAGTACTCCCAACTCACAAGCCATGCCGTAGTAAATACTATCACAAGGACAAGGAATGGAGTTCCTTTCTCTAAACACAAGGTTTGTGGGTCCTTTCTAATTTACAATTTCAAGTTATTTAATGCCAAATTCATGAACCTTTAATTTCCCAGTTCATATCATATATATTTTTGATTGAGAATCATAAATATAAAGATTGCTATTTGTCTCTATTTGATATCCATGGTTGCATGCATATGTTCCCACAATGAAGCTGTGTAGCGTTTTTTTCTGTTTCCAGGGCCCTCCATATTGATTAAAAAGTGAGAGAGAAGGGAACAAAGGAGGCCCCCAAATATCTTGAATTTGGTTTTCAAGTTTCATCACCCAAACACCTGCATGTTCTCTTAAACAACTTCTTTCTTCTCGCACAAAACCTGCATTTAATGCACCTTCTCTGCTTCTGTCACTACAAATACTTGAAACCTAACACTCAACTAACATTAACATCCAATCCAAGTCTTCATAGTTATTTTTTTTTCTTCTCTATTATATTTTCAACCAGCTGATATTATAACAATCTCTCTAGCTCTGAGAATAATTTCTCTCAACCATGTCTTCTCTCAGTATTCTCTTATTGTTTCTCTTATGTTTTTCTATGCATGCATGCAATGGTCGATGCCTAAAGGAGACTAGCAAACAATATCATATCTTTACCAAGGTTTAATCAGCACACAAAAAAAATGAATATATAGTATCATTAATTCAATGTATTGAATATTTTTGAATAATTTTGGTTACTCGATAAACATTTTGAGTATGGTCTAACATTTTTATTGGTCTGTTGTATAGGAAGTTGATCAAGCTCGATTCCATAAGGTTTCTATCCAACTAGGATTAGGGCACGTGGACGACCTACAAACACAAGGACAAGATCAAATCAGGAATGTTGGCAGAAAAATCCATGAGAATCAAGATGATGAAAACTCTATGAAGCAAGAGGAATCAAAGCCTTTCTCGAAGGAAGAAGCTTCAAAAGGTGCAACTTTAGGCTCTGCTCTAACGAAGTCTCTTGTTTAAGTAGTTTCCTTGTGCATGCATGTCTAGACCTGCAAGAAAAACTTGTGTGGGACGGTTTCACATTCTCTAACCAGGTCGGTTCAGATTTTTTTTTCCAGGTCCATACAATTCCAACCGGTTGGAATTAGTATATTTTTTTTTGCACTAATTCCAACCGTTAGAATTCTAAGTACCTGACAAAAAAATTAAGGACCAGACCAGCTGATCTAGCTAAAGAATTATTCATGTTTACCAAAATCATCATGACATAATGATCCAAAAAAATAGCATTACTTTTCCTAGCTATCACTTCCCTGAGTAAGTGAGTAATATGTTGATTATGAATTATTCAAGGTGCATAAACATATCTCCTATCATGCATGTAAACTCCACAGCCTTAAATAATGTTTAGGCATATGTCATGTAATTATTCCTGAAACATGTCGAATTTGCTTTACTGTACGTTATTTTAATTAAAGGTGTTTGAATCTGCAGGAAATAAGATTACCAAAGCTTCTCCCAAGGATTTGCAACGGCAGGCCAAAACAGAGGTATAATAGATCATAAATTTTATGTTTATTCTTGTTAGGTTGTTAATGTCGGGTGTACAGGTGGTCTTGCACATGCATCTGTGCATGATGTATAATGTAACATTATTGATGGCATGCATGAGACTGAAATTGATGTTATTATTGATGATCCTTTTGCATGGCGTGCAATGCAAGTGAAAATTAGTGAACGATGGAGGATGATATATATATATATATATATATATATAATCCTTATCATATCAGTGTGTACCGATGGAATTATATAAAGGTATTGAATGTGAGTCACTCGTTTATAAAAGAGTTTTGATAAGTGCATACATGTCAAGGCAAAGTATGTAAAATGAGTGGTTCACATTCAATATCCTTATATAATTACATTTGTGTACACTGACTTGATAATTTCCATATATATATATAAAATAATTAATGCTACAGTATGTTCTTAAATACAATTGTTTGACTATTTTTTATTAGTTTAATTTTTTTTGGATTTGATGGTTATTGACAATTAAGAATTCTTGTAACTGTCCAGGGACTGAAAAGCAGCCAAGGACGGTCACTGTTAAGGTATTCCGAAACACATAACACCAATGAAGCTGTAGATTCTAAAGAAAATGACGACGTGGAGGATATTGTAGTAATGGATTATGCACAACCCCATCGAAAACCACCCATCCACAATGAAAAACCCTAGACGATCGATTACATACAAATACTTGTTTGGATCTATGCTTTTAAAGATATTACTTATCTTAGGTGATGATATTATAAGGGGGTGCAATTGGGTAAATGTTCGAGGGCTTTTTGTCTTTTATTTTATCTTTTCTACTTTTGAGTGTCTGCAGGCGATACTATATGAAGAATGTGTCACACGTTTTTGTCAATAATTTTGTCTACAATGCCAAGAAAATGCCGTTTCTGTATGCAACATCAACTCCATGAGAGTAACTTCAATTGTTCAAATAATTGCAAAAGAGACAGCTTGTAAGAATATGTTGAATGGATGGATTATTGCACTTTATATGGATAGTATTCATGTTTACGTATTTTAATGTGTTTATGTATTAACGAGGTTGAAAATAAATGGAGACACATGATTGGTTGGTACACATTGTGATCGATTCACAAACTAACATATAACTTCACATATTTACGTGTGCAACTGAGTGTTGATATTCAAAGGTCTGAGTTTAAGTTTGTACTTCTCTATCGAAATATCAAATTATGACAGTTCGTATTTCCATCTATATCACCCACACTTGACACTACAACCACCTACAAATATGTAATTTAATGATTTTGAATGAGTTTCAATGCCCTGCACCCCACCAAAAACGATAAATAAATACAATAATCAATTGAAGTCTATATTTCTCTCATATTACCGACTAAAACCTTCTCTTCGGTAGAAATCTGTGAGGATGGCATCTCTTCAAGTTTCTGGCAGGTTCTCTTGTATATAAATATCTTCCAAGTTTGAATGTTAGATAATGAATCATTCGATGTATTCGACATCTCAACTACAACTGACAATGAAAGGTTTAACAAATTTGATAAATTCCGGTGTCTTGATTCCCAACTTCAGATCAACCTCTCCACCACCCAACCAGAAGAAATCGGGGTTAAGTTTTACAATTGCTTCATCCAAGATCACCTGAAATCAACACATACTCTATCTTAGTATACATATAATCCCAACAGAAAAGGATGCATTTCACACTTCATTTACTCGACAAACACATACGTAAATTAAGTCTAACAAAAGAAATAATACCTTCTCATCGAGTTACTAGGACTCGATCAAGATTTCTCATTGACAGATAACATATCATAATGTGAAATGCAAATCTAAACCAGGAAAATGTCATTGTACTTGGTGATAACTTGGCTGGGTAAGAAACAAAACTTACATTTTGTCCTATACAAACATTTACATTTAAAGTACCTTACACCATCATTTTCACATTTAAAATATTCCCCCTCAGGCCCTCAATACAAATGGATTTTCAAATACACACAAACATACAAGCAATTGCCAAGCTAGCTTCATTCTAGTTCACAACTTTAAGTTAATTCTTTCTTTGCTGTTAAATGTTTCAACCTTGAAGTGGCAATCACTTCTATCATTATCGTGCTCGCAAACCATCATCAATCTTGACCATCAATTGAGTGAGGAGTAGCATTTGGAAGAGTGGACCAACTCAACAGCTGGCAAAGAAGTTAGAAGAATTCAATGAGCAAAAGAGAGTTTCACGGATTGATACACTTTAAAAAAAAGCAATGACCCTTTTTCTCACCAAAATGTATTAGAACTTGTGTATACAAAGCAGCCACATTGGCCATAAGCATGACAGGAGGAAGAAATGGTATCAAGCCTAGCAATTACACCGCAGGGGCCTAACTGTCCATGCTGCTTCATGCAGCCAGACAGGACGTTCTGTCTGAGAAAAATGTATCAAATGGATATTGTCTACGGTCATTATAAAGGTTAGATGTTAAGAAAATCATATGAACCAATTGATTTTGACAATCTTTATTCTGTCATTTCTTAATCGTATTGACATTTACGACTTTTATTTATCTTAGTTTTAATATCAAGTACGAATATAGCTAAGGAAAAGCTCAATAACAACAGCAAAAGAAAATAAACACATTATACACGCATCAAAATGTTTTAATTAGAATGACATGTGAAGCAAAGACTCAATCTTAAGAATACATGTAGTTGGAATAATTACATTCCTACAAGACATCAAACGAATTACAAAATATTGTTAAACAATAGAAAAGAGTAATTACCGGAATGTCGGTTTTCATGCCAATACAAGTTACAGCATTGTGCTCATATCCAGTCAAATTAACAGATGTCTCCTCAGGAGCAAGCCTCACTACATAATTAATACAAATAACTGCTATTCATTTTTCAATTAAAACAAGTAAATGATTAAATATTGAAAACCTCAACTTTCGATTAAAAATGCCAATTTGAATACTTACACAGAAACACATTTCTAAAAGAGAGCAAGTTATAAAACTTAATTATCAATCTGAACATACATCATAATGATGAACACCACATATGTATTGGGGAACTCATTATAATATTATAGGTTTCTATGTTATCCAGCCGTAAAGATATCACTGTTTCCTTGGAGTAAAAAATAGAAAATAAAATAGCTAACAACCATAATTAGGAATGAGTATAAGGAATATTAAATAAATATCCTGTAACATAAAATTCACACAATTTCAACTCTATAAATGACAACAATATCTGCTTATGCATCAATAGCTGTATTTTAGTTAAGATCTTGTGTTGCTAAGGTGCTAAAAATGTCAATGTCATATCTAAACAAGTATACATGGCACATGCTAGTGCAACTTCTAGAATATATTGAACCTACACACAATCCTAAGGATACATTATTTGAATAAATAAATAAATAATAATTCAGAGCACTCAAACCATTGTCACAACTCATTTGCTTGCCAGAAGGAAAATGAAAAAAAAAAAAAATATATATATATATATATATAAGAATCACTATAGATGAAAATTAATGTCATGATCCCAGTAAAATACAATGATATTTTCACATAACAATAAGGTATTATAAGATGTAGGGAACATAAAATGTGAGGGGTATGGGGAATAACTATCAACATGTACACTCTTTCATTTATTTATCCCACTTCATGTACGATTAAAAAATCACTCAATGACATCATACATCAATGGGCCCAAATACGACATCACTCACAAAACACACAGTAGAATGCTATATTCTTTTATCCCCCCACACCAGATAGTATTTAGCTATAATTAAAATGTTCTTAACATTTTTTTTTTTTTTTTCATTTGGTTCGATTCAGCTAAATAGTCCACAACTCAGTAAAATTAATTCACAATCACAAATTTAGTCCGGACGCAGCAATTACTGTGGACTCAAATTTTATTTATTTTTCAATGAAATAACAATGAGAACTAATTAAGTAATAAGAAGCTTTATGGTCCATAAAGTGGATAAGAACTTACAGTTGAATTTCTTTTTTGGTATCTTGCCATTGTTGAGCGAGTACAGAAAGTTTTTGACAGTTTCAGTATTGAATCGAGCAGTATACTGTAAAAAAGAAAATGTTAAACAGGCAAATTTAGGGACAGGATCATACATCAAATTGTTAATTAGTGGAAACAAGCAAGATACCTGCACAACAACAACATAATACTTTGAATTGTTACGGTCGCTACAATCAGTGACATTGGCCAGAGCCTGGGTATTGACCTGACAAGAGAAACAGATTTCAGCCAAAAGTATAGAAATTCTAAATTTTACATTTATTAACTCATGGTCCAAGACAAAGCAGTAATTTCTAACTAGGAAAATCTCAAAGTTTTCAATCACTCATTTTCTCTATAGTCATTAAAAGAAGTTAGAAATATTAGGAGGATGTCATATAGTACTGCATAATGCCATAATAACTATTACATTAGATTAAATTGATAACATTTTAAATAGGAAAGTTCGACTATCGAAGAAGTATAACACAGTCAAAGTATAGTAACCTACATTAATGCTCAAATACTGATAACTGCTTGAAATTTATCGGTTAGTGTTAGCAAAGACAAAGAGAAGAAAATAGCCTATTAGTATTGGCAGGTGAACAGTTTCTCTCAACATATACACACTAGTCCTAATAAATTTTAGGCAAGAATATTATAATTTTATTTTTCATTCATCATGACGGACCATGCAGTCTTATTTATGTTCACCGTCCTCTTACTGTTTTCGAGAATTCATCTTCCTATACACACTGCATAATTAATTGGCCAATGATTTCCTCTGAGTCACAGCATCTCTCTTAAAATGCATGTTCCAAAGTAAACACCCGAACAAACTAGCGAAAGATATTCTTAATGGGAAAATGCTCTTCAATCAATGATAGATGCACATTAACAAATAGATTGGAAACAGAATTTTTTCCGAAATCATAGTTGCAAGAGTTTCCGGTTTCCCATAACGGATAATGTTTCTGTAAGTCTGTTACAACAGAATTCCAGCTTGAAAACTGCAATTCACTCTACTTCCATGGAACCTTGTGAATTTATGGCTCTCTTGCCAACTAGTAAATGAGTTTACAATGATAGTGTCTACATTTTAATACAGAAAGATCTAGGTTACTAACACAGTAACACATCTAAATGTTTAGCTATTAAAATATTCAAAAACACTGAAACCGGTCTATTCCTCTTCATATAAAAAATCTGTATTCCCCTACAAAAATTTAAAATTTTAATAGGAGAATTTGTTCCCCATGCCAACTTCAGCTTCATGCCTTCATGCTTGAAAATATGTATTCATAGGAGATCAAAATATACATGCACATAAAAAAAAAAAAAAAAAAAAAAAAAAAAAAACTAACACACAAATGTTTGAATTGTTTCACAGACCATTGCCAATCATCAGTTACGAAACCCTAATTCATCATATAACAATATGACTGGATACACACACACAACTTTGACAAAGCATTATGTCTGCTCTCAGAACCCTAACACACAATTCTTGTTCATGATTGTGATAAACTCTAACATTTCTCTGATGCATTCAATCATTCAGTCGCATCATTTTATCATTTGTAGCCTATAATGTATTTATTTTAATCCTCAGTCCCAATTACTCATCTAACATCTGACATCTCCATTTTCAACCACATTATACTTTATTAATATGTATCTACATTCTACACTACCAGTGTGTTATCAAACAGTTTTATATCTATCAACTACACCATATCTACCACTAGTTGTATTCACCAAAAACAATGACACAATAAAATTAGAAAGATAAGGATTGACGTGGTACCAAGACGATGCTTTTGCAAAGATGCTCAATGGAAGCGGCAGCAAGGATGTCTCTTCGTGATTCGAGAGACCAATCGTAGTAATCGGCAGGAACCTTGGCGAATAAGAAGTGGATGACACTATTGGATCGAAGAATGTTTGAGAGGCGAGCTTCGGTGTCGCCGGTTGACTGAAGAGATGATGTAACAGAGACTGCCGCTGAGACGTCGTTTTGGGGAAGGTAAGTTAGCTCCAGTTTTGATATTCGTTCTAGGATTTGATTTTGGACTCGCTCCAGCTCTGCTGCCTCCATTGTGTCGTGTTCCTCTGTCTCTCTACTATTTGGGTTCTGGATTTGAGTTCCAAGTTCCAACTACGTTTGATCGGTGATTGGATGATCTGGACCGTTTATCTTCATTCGGTCTACATTAGACGGAGAAATGTTAAAAAGATCAGTGGAAGGGGGCAAAAACCCGGGTCCGGGCCGGTTATATCCGGACCCGTGCTGGATACCCGGATTTTGAGAGACTGACTATCCATCCAAGAAAAACCCGGATGTTGCAATCCCGGTACCCGGTTGGGAAAGATCCGGCAGGGTATCCATACCCAGATTGGAAAATCCGGTTTATTTTTTTATTTTTTTATTTTTTGTTAAAAACAAAAAAAAAATCTTTTATTAAATATTTTTGAACTGGGTTTTGACTTTTGTCTGGGATCAATTTATTGAATCCAAATAATCTAAATATTTTTAGGTTTGTTTTTAGATTTATAAATATCATAAATTCCATGTTTAAATATTTTCAAATGCTTTGCTTAGCAATGGAGTCCCCTAACTAAAAGAACTCAATTTAGCTCCCTAAAACAATTTCCAATTGCCACTTAGGCACCGGTCATAGAAGACCCCAAAGTACGTAGTGACAATAGTCAAGGAAGACCTCTCTAAAACTATTAAACAACGGGATATTTGCTTCAATTAAAATATTTTAGGGTATTCTACTAGAGTATTACTTAAGCCATTGAAATATATTTTCCATTCTTAATTAGTTATTGACAATTATCAATATATAACCAATTTCAGGTGATGAAAAGGTCTTAAGTAAGTTAAAGACAGATTAAAAATCTGAATCCTAATTCCTAATCATCCTCAGAATCTAAACAGGCCACCATGTTTTTAGGAAAACAGCACTCCCTTTCATAACACGTCCTTTGTTCCCTAACTCATAATCTGCACAAGAAACTTAACACTACTTCTTGGAGACAACTACAATTGAAGCCTCAACATAAAAAAGCCATGAAATAACATAATATAATAATTAACATACAAGAGTTCTAACTTAATCAGAAAGCTTCAGTTCAAACAAAACCAGAAGTGTTCAGGCCAAGTCATGGTGTGTACAGGTAATGCTAATAAATAATTTATGATGTGTACATTTGGTCACCAATACATAATTTATGTTTGTGATCTCAATGCAGTGCTTTCTCGGCGGTGGAGAATAAGTTTATTAAGTTAGGGTTAAGTTTGTTTGTTTTTTTTATTTGAAAGTAAGAAAAAAAATATATTCAAAACCGGGTACCTGCTCCGGAACACAACTGATCCAAGTTTTACTTTGGAATTCCGGCCCAAGTGAGGTCAAGTATCCGGCCCGACCAGGTAAAGTTGTAATTCCTAGAAAGGGTACGTTATTGCCACACATCAAAATGATTTACACACTCATATTTTATTAGAAGAAATTTTATTCCTATAATCCAATGTTTTTTCATTTTACACTCCATTTATAAAGGCACTACTTTTTAAAAATTTAAATTTTAAAAAAAATCTAAAGACACTTCGGGTGTGTCTTATAAGCATTTTTCATTTGTTATTTTTCAAAAATAAAAATAGTGTTTTTTATTTCGGTTTCGAATTTTAGAAACGTGTCTGGTAATATATATTAGAAACTGTAATCTAAAAATGATAACGGAAATAACGTGTCTGATAAGTTAACCGAAAATATCAAAAATTAAAATATCATTTTTAAATTTCGTTTAATATAATAACATTTATAAAACAAATTGGTTAAATAATTAACCAATATTTTTTTTTATTGTAATTTATCAAAAAAAAAATATTTCCTTTACTTTTCTCTACATTGCACACGGAACAACAAAATTATAATATATACATATACATACATACATATATATATATATATATATATGTATGTAGTCCTTTTCTCCTTAGTATGCATCGATATAAAATATATCAATGCATTGCATGTAGGCCATAGATTATGGATAAGCGCTGACAAGTGCATACAAATTGAGTCAAAACAATTGTTAGCCGAAAATTTGCTCTATGTGAGGAATCTCAACTAACAACCTCAGGACCGCAACCTAGGTAGATCGCGGTTGGGGTAGGTACCTTCGGTACCGGTTACACGTGTAAGAATGGGTGAAATACAAGACGAAATGATAACGAGCTGAATGATGTTATTTTATTTAATCAGGGAATGTTTACAATTGTTTGGAATTAATTTATGTCTCTCTTTTCTCTCTAACTAATTGGAGGTGGCGAAAGCGTATTTGTCGATAAGTAGACAGAACTGACAATGGCACTTATTAGGCTTAATGCTAACTGTAGGATTAAGCGATAGCCCTTATGGTTCTGGAGTTTCATTCTTATGTCCTCTTTTTTAGTCATTATTGTCCCTGTATTCATACATGAAGTTTATAAGGTTTTTCCTTAGCGTACAAACCGAAGATCAATGGATTGATCTTCTTCCCATTTGGTAGGATTTTCTTTTTAATATGATTGACTCTGGAGAATCGGTTGGCAGAGGATATCCTGGAGACAATCGTGTTTGTTTCATTTTTGGACTCTTTCATTATGGCTGAACGTATGTGAAACTTGTTTATAGTTTGGAGAGTAATTTTGATTTCATCTATTAGTTGCGCGATACCTCGAAGTATTGACCTAGTGGTGTGGTATTTGATCACCCCAACGGCGACCTCAGGGTATAGTTTTGCTGGTGAGGTACTCTGAGGTACCATCCTAATAACGTGGCACTTGATCGATCGCGATGGCAAGGTGCTTGGTCGATCTAGTTTAAGCTTTGCGATCTTTTTAGAGATTTTCGGGCATCTTCCTTTCAGCTAGAAAGGTAGGATATGTACCTCGATGAGATAGTAGATCAGTGTTAGGGCATTTGGGTACAAGTTGGGTGGTCCGTGAAGGTGTAGAAACTTCATCTTTCTCCTATAACGATGTCGAGGTACCGAGGTTGTGCTAGACCCAGTACATTGAGGTAAACCATTGCGTCCAGTACCTATCTGGTGTATAGAGATGCTTCCTACCAGGTGCTAACTAGGTGGAAAATTTCCATGGCTATTAATAGAAGTCCCCTCTGACCTGAACACCGGTGATTGATTTGGGGTTAGAGTAAGATTTCCTACTTTGTTTGGGAATTTTTCTGTTTTCGGCCTGTTACTAGTGGGAGGAGATTTTTTCATTAAATGCAACAGCTACGCGTCAAACGAGGGGAAGGTTTCCTGTTTGAAAAATGACAGATTTTTGGTGCATACGCGTATCGAGGCAAAAATCTCGTCACTTCGATCACGTCTCTTCCATCCCGCTATTTATACTCGTTGCTCTCCTCGTGCTCTTCTCGCTTATAAACCTTCTCTTTTAAAATTCAAGTAACCCTAATCTCCTTTCTCTCCTCTTTGACTTTCTTCTTTCAGCCTTCTAATCAATTCCCTACAGTCAACATGTCTCAGTCTAATCGTGATAGCGTCAACCGTCTCATGGAAGGCGACTCATTGATAGTCGTTCGTGGAAAGAGAACTCCGGGAGAAGACAACGGCTAGGGCGATGCCCCTCAGCTGCAGCGCCGTCGCTCAAGTCGAAACACTACCATTGGGACTGGTTTTTCAAATAACCCAGATTCCCCACTGGAGATCATTGAGGGGGATTCATGCGAGGAATCCAACGAGGTTGGATTTGGTGGAAATCTAGTTGGTGTAAAGTTGACATTACTTAATTGGACCTCGTTCTTCCTTATGATTTCCGTGTCATTCCGGATTCAACGGCTACGGAGGCCACCGTTATATGTTTGAGGAGTCAATTCAGGATCCTTTATAGCATCTCTGTTACCATGCCATGACGTGTACCCCCCCTCCCGATGTGCTTTCGACACATGTCACCGTGTTTGATAGTGGGGTAGGTTGCCTCTTCACCCAACCCTCCATATGGCGCTTCACGCTTTATAGCTAGCCCCCTTAAGCTTACACTAGGATTTTATAGACACATTGTAGGCTTTCTCGTGCTTCGTTCCCAAGCGAAGAGACCCCGACAGCAACCAATAATGAAGCGGAGTATGAAGCTCTCATACCTGGAATGAAGGTCGCCATTGAGCTTGGGCTGATTATTTGCACGTCAAGAGTGATTCATTACTCATTGTCAACCAGGTTACAGGACTTTACCAAGCCAAGGGCGGACAACATGGTTGCCTACATAAAGTTGGTCCAGCAGCTCAAGGAAAGGTTCGTGGGGTTCTGGATTGAGTAGATACCTCGACATCAAATCCATCGGGCAGACGTCTTAGCAAAGATAATAGCGAATGGGGTTTAAGCCCTACCTAGGAGAGTTCCCCTCCAGGTGATCTCCCAATCAAGCATAACATCGGGAAGAGAAATCTGCCCCGTTGAGCGGCTACCTTGTTGGATGGACCTAATAGTTGTCTACCTCCAAGAGGGAAAGTTTCCCGAAGATCCCGGCCAAGCTTAAAAATTCAAGAAGTTATCCGTCCGGTACTGTCTAATAGATGGGTACCTCTACAGAAAAGGCAAATCCCTTCCTTTGCTTCGATGTCTGTATCCTGACGATGCCAGTTAGGCATTAAGAGAGGTCCACTTTGAGGACTTTAGGAATCACATTGGTGGGAAGGCTTTACCATATCAAGTACTTCGCATGGGGTATTACTTGCCAACTATTCACCAAGACGCATAGATGTTTGTGCAATCCAGTGAATCGTGCCAGAGAACCTCGAACTTGAGCCACCTACCACCGAAGCAGCTATCTTCAATCATTTCACCCTACCCATTCACCTTATGGGGGGTCGGCTTGATCGGTCCGCTCCCTACCACTCATAGACATGCTAAACACGTTATCGTTGTAATTGATTATTTCACAAGGTGGGTCGAAGTAGGACCTCTCTCTCAGAATTCAGAAAAGAATACTACCAAGTTTATCAAAACCTACGTTGTTTGCATGTTCAAAACTCCACTCATCATAATAGTCGACATTGGCAAACAGTTCGATAATGCCCGATTTAGAGACTTCTGCGAAGGCTTGGGAATCGACCTCAGGCTCGCTTCAGTAGCTCACCCTCAGACTAATGGGCTGGTCAAGTCTACCAACAAAACTATTAAGAAGTTGTTGAAAAGGAAAATGTAGCAAAAGAAAGGCAATTGTGTTGAGGAGCTCCATGAGGTTCTTTCGGCATATCAAACTACGAAAAGGACAGATACTAGAGAAACACCCTACTCTCTGGCCTTCGGGGTCGAAGCAGTCCTTCCCATTAAGTATAAATTGACCTTGTTCAGGGTACAACACTTTGAACCAGAGAGCAATGAGGTCAAGCTCCAAGTTAGTCTAGACCTTCTATAAGAGAAACAAGACCGGGCAGCTGAAAATGTAGCAGTTTACCATATCAAGATTGCTAGGTATTTCAATAGAAAGGACAGAGCCAAGAACTTTAAGGAAGGGAACTTGATTCTTAGGAAAGTGACCCAGAATACCTGAATAAGGTCAGATGGGGTCCTAGGACCGAATTAGGAGGGGCCATACTTGGTGAAAGTAGTGGTCCGCAATGGAGCATACAAACTTGAAGACATGGATGGTCGACCCATTGATCACTCTTGGAACGTTAATCACTTGAGGAAGTTTTATCCCTGGGCAAGGGACTTCTTTGCAGACTACCCCCGACTAGGCACCAATAAACTTCTCAACAGCAACGTACTCCATGTTGATCATTAAAAAAGTCTGCCATTAATTTCTCCATCTCCGATTATATTCTCCATGACCTATTTTCCCTTCTCCGATTATATTCTCCATAAAATCACCCTGATCTCCATAAACCAAGGAAAGTTAGATAGATTCTTTGATTCCTTGGCTGAGCACCACCCCCCGCTAAGAAGGGTCAGAGTGTAAGAGCCTAGTTGTCATCCAGATCTCAAGACTAGGATAGCTAGCTAGCATTCCTAATGCCCTGGTCGGGCTACCAGCCCCAAGAATGGTCTGAGTATAAGAGCATAGTTGCCATCTAGATCTCGAGACCAAGAAAGCTAGCTACCATTCCTGATGCCTTGGTCGGGCTACCACCCACAAGAAGGGTTTGAGTGTAAGGGCATAGCTGTCATCTAGATCTCAAGACCAAGATAGCTAGATAAGCATTCCTAATGCCTCGGTTAGATTACCACCCCAGAGAAGGATCCAAGAGTAAATACAAGTTTGCCTGTTAGATCGAGGTCATCATAATAAGATACCTCCCCGAACGTAGGAAGAAGGAGTATCTAGGTTGTTACAACACAACCTTTGCCTAAGTAACAAATACCTGGTTACTAATAACCATTGATTTTTCATATACATGTGATTTCCTATACTGCCAGGTTAAAGTTTCCATGAGGAATCATCAAAGGTGTGAGACGCAATGCAAGGGGACTCCTCCCTAAGATATAAATTCCTACCAAGTGCTGAGAATCGGAACTAATTGTCTACCCAACTAGTAGGCTTGTACTTAACGGATTCAGAATTCTTTTCTTTACCAGATTTAATTAAGTCAGGATTACATTGGGCCATATCTAGGTCAGGATTAGGAGTGAAGCAAGGAGTATTCAACCAAGTTTGAAGTTCATGATCAAGGATCAATCAAAACGAACATTAAGGAAATCATAATAAATTTTCATTATTGATAATTGAGCATATCCTCTTGCAAGGTTGCATACATCAATCAGGGAGCCCAACCCCTAGTTTTGAGCGACATCCATAATGAAAAATAAAAGAAAAGAACCGGTCATGAGTATATCAGGGTGCCCACCCCCTTTTCCAGGCAATCAAGATAGGTCGTCAAAGGGATCATATCAAACTCTGGCATCCTCATGGCTTCCTCCTACCATTCTTCCTTCATGTTAGTCTCTATTTGTTTCCCCTTCTTCTGATGGATGATAAACTAGATTGTCCTCTCCTGCTACCCCTTCTTTCGGAGGCTCCTCGTTTGGCTGCTTCCCGGCCTGGTCCTCCTCCAAGACTTCATCGACCACAACCATAACCTTAGAGGGAATAACCGTATCCTTAGAGGTAGCAGTTTCCTCCGTTTGCTTTTGTTCATCTCTTGACTCTGACACTGTGAGCTTTTCAGAGTGATATCTAGATTTCTCCTGAGCTTCAGGACTATCTCTTTTTGGCTTCTCATGCTGGACCTTGACAAAAGACTTCCCTTGTCTAGAGAGTGGAAGAACTGGATGAGGGAGTGGAAGATCTGCTTCAATCGTTTGTTTCTAGGTTCTAACTACGCTCGAAGAGCCCACTCTATCACTGACAGAAATGGGCATTTCAGTGATCTTTGCCATAATTTCCTCTCTATCTCAGTTAGCGATGATAGACAGATCGAAGGGAGAATGGAGAGTTTCTACGGCCTGGTAGGAGGCATAAAAATATCCATCACTGAAAGAGGCATCCATATTGGCCTTCAGTTTGGCCACCTGAGCATGCAAATCCTGGTTTTCAATATCCAACACCTTGGCCACTGCTTTCTAGGTATCCATCTGCTTAGCCTGGCATTCAGATTGGAGGGTCTCTTGGTCGAAGGACCGCTTCAGCCTCTAGTAGTCACAATAAAGCTCGGCCAACTCTTTCTCCATCTCCTTCTAGCTAGAGGTCATCTTCTGCACCAGAGTTTAAGCTCGCTAAAGTAATCCCATAGTCCTCTCAGCTTCAGCCTCAGTCTTTACCACACGATCACAAAGAGAAGCCACCTAGTGGCTCATAGCCACGTTGAATTTGAAAGCCTGTAGGATGCGAAGAATAAGTTAGAAACCGATCAAGCTGGCAACCACAAGTAAAGGTGAATGAAGATAGTTACCTCAGCCAAGAGAGTGGATCCCTTGGTAAGCAGAATGTCGATGGGCATCAAAGCCATCTAAGAGAGGCCACCACCTAGGCAAGACGCGACAAACTGCTCCAAGACTTTGTCTTGCCCGGTTGAGCTCAGTTGATGTTGAAAGCGAGCAGGAGAAACCTCTGAAACACAAACCTCATGACCCCTCGAAGCTCGGGGAGTCAGTGATACAATTGGAGGAGCAAAAACATCAGGAAGACTAACCACGAGAGTGGTAGAATTAGTAGTGACAGGAGGAGCAGAGATCCCTTTGTCTCGTGCCTTTGAAGCCCGTGACGCGAAGATCTCTGTCTTGGACTTAGGCTGGAAAGGGGACGAGATAAGAGCATGTGAAACCCCAGCTAAAACAGATGGCCCCTCTTTCTCCTAGGCAGTCGAAAAGGTCCCCCGGGTTGGTCTGACAGAAGGGGGAAGGGTGCTAGCTTGCTGAACTTCGTGGGTAGCTGAGGCAACAACAGAAACTGTTTAAAAAAAGAAGAGAGAAAGATGGGGATCAGAATCTAGGTGACTGGCAAAAAGAAAGCAAGCTAATTCAAAATTTTCTTTCCTATTGGAAGAAGCAGTAGAGATATGCAGGTATCGATCCACCATAAGGGGATCAAAGGAGTCAGTAGTGGGAAATTTTAGTCTAAGATAGTTACGGGAGATGGTAGCCTTCATAATTGTTTCAGAATCGTTGAGCAGGGAATCTCTACCCATACGGGCTTGTCACTGAAAGTAGTAGGAACATCAAATTCATGCATGCCGATAAAAATCGAGTTTCCCCAATGACTTCCCACCAAAATCCATTCTTCCTTCTAGGCGGGGTCTTTCTTGGAAGCACCAGGAACAATTTAGTTTAGCTTGTTCATGGCTTTCGCATAGAACTGACCTCATGGGCAGTCGGATAAGCTACCAATTTGGAAGATGTAAGCCAGTTCATTTGGTCCGGGCTCTCTGGATACCTTGCTCAACTCACACTGCTCTCTCCAAAGCACGAGGAAGCTAATTAGGTGTCTCCAAAAATCAAGGATTAATTTGAGAGGAGCCAGTTACAGGGTGTTGAGAGGAGCCAGTTGCAGGGCATTGAGAGCACGTCTAAGGGAGAGGTGAAGAGAAAGCCTAACCCCGTTCTCAAGAGTTACGACATGGATCAGAAGCTCACCTTTATAAGGGGAAAAGACTTTATAGTTCTTAGGAGGAACAGAGACGGTGACTCTATTAAGAATGTCGTACTTGGCCTTCAAACGATTAATCAACTTTGGATCAGTTGTAGAATCGGAAATGACCTTGAAGTCGTATGGAAGAATTTCCTCTGAAAGAGCGCCGACAACCATAGCTTGGCCCCCACTAGCCGCGGTGCCCACAGATTCTTTATCTGAGTCCTCATCGACCAAGTCTAAAGGTTCATCCGGTTTGTTCGAGAAGCCGGACCCGATCGAAACGTTCCTACTCTAGCTGCGACGTTGTGGATTTAAGGGGGAATCCTCGCTATCGAAATATTTTCATGCTCGCTTCCCGTGAGCAAGACTAGAGACCTCACCACCCTCTACCATGAGGTCAACCGTATCGTTACTAGAGTTTGACATAGTGGTGTAAAGTTTTTAGTTTGACGAAAAAAAAGATATAGATTTTGCTTAAGAAAGCGAATAGCGAAGTGATTTTTTGAAAGTTTGAAATTTGAAGGAATAAGAAGCATGAGAAGGAAGATAATGTGACCGCGTTTAATTAGGGATGAATGGCACAGTAACCAGTAACTTCAGTGATGGAAGCAAGCGGGAAGGCGAGATCTTCGGTGAAGATTACCTTGATTCTTAAGGACTGGCATATTATATCAGGATTATTTTGAAAAATACATTATTCCTTGCTCGCAATGTTTAACTTGCATTTAATGAGAGAATTCGTTCCTGGATTCTATCGACTAAAAGAGAGGGAAAATTTTCCACATCAAATAGGGAATCTATCTCCAACCCTAACTCAATCACCGGTGTTCAAGTCAAAGGAGATTTCTATTAATAGCCAAATTTAACCAAAGGTAAATTTTCCACTCTCTAGTTATCCCTAGGTGGTGTGGGCTTGTGTTGTGCTCAGTGCTCTTTGTAAAGCCTTTGGTTTAGCTCTTATTAGAGAGTTTGTTGTTTGAACATTGTTTCTGGGCTTTGTGTCCCTTTCTTCCTGGGGTATGCCTCTTGTATTTGTACATTCCTTCCTTCTTTTTATGATACTATTTATTTACCCCAAAAAAAAAATCCACTTTCCTAGTCAGGGTCCAAATCTGGGATTACATAGCAGGGAACCGAGGTTCCCGGGGTTAAACTACCGTACGACCCCATAGAAGCAAGGCGAGGTCGTCACACCCTAGAAACACCCCAAGTGAAGCCCAGAGTGATCAAATCGAGCTCTTTGCATCGAAATAAGAACCCAAAGCAAGACCAACAGGGGAAGACCTGAACTCTTTGAGGTTGAGATATCTTGTGACATCACTAGGAATATGCTACCACTTCAACTTATACGAATAGACCCTCAAGGCGTCAAATTCGTCCTACAATGTCTCTCCGTTTTACCTAGGGAAGAACCGTATCTATCCAAGCAGGTAGCAGGAAGCTCACAAAGCTCCGTTACCACTAAAAAGAGCCAACACAATTGTTTCATTCTCCAAAAGGGACCTGAGAAGGTTAGATCAAACTCCTAGGGCCAAGACTAGTATGTAGATGTACCTCGCCACTTAATATAGAAAATGCCATATTGACAATCACCAAGAGGCACCTCACCATGACGACACACATGATCATATCTACACTCCGACGTGAGTTAAATTACTACATACGTGAACAAACTTATCCCCCTCTAAAATATCCTCGAATCCGTTGATTAACAAAAGTCAATGACGTTTAAACGGAAGGTCCTGCCCGATAAGTAGGGATTGGATTCAGAGATTCATGGTGGGAGAATAAGAGGTTTAACTTAATCGAACCATGTATAAATATGCCTATGCATGCATAGCTGACGAGGAGGTTCTAGAACACACACAAAAATAAAGCTTTGCCTTGGCCTAAATTCTGTTCATAGAACACAACCACTATTGTTAACTACTTCTTGACAAGCATAAAGTTACCACCCCCATTGTACCCAAGAGAGATTGAGAGTTTTTCGAGTGATCTCTTAATATAATATTTGATTCATTTAACAATAATAGAACAATGCCATTTTCCTTTACATATCTTTAACACAACATGCTATCAACCGTCTATATCTTCACCATCACTCGTATAAACTTGGTATCGAAGATACTACCCCCGACCGTGACCTCTTAAATGGTGGTCTTACAAATTTTCAGTTAACAACAGGACTTCAAGTATAATATGGTCGTGAGCTATCAGATGTCTTCATTAAGGAAGTTTGCTGAAATGGCTGAAGCGGCCAGAGGTGAGCTTGCTCAAACTCAAGGTATGGTGCAGACGTTTAACCTCAATCTAATTGTGATCGAAAAGACATTGGATGATACTCGATGTGACTTGGAGTGGTTAAAGTGTGCTCTTGATTAGGAAACCCTCAAGTCGGAACGACGGGATAGGGAGAGAAACTTCTAGAGATAGAAAACAAGTGATGGGGGACCAAGCTACTTCCTAAGATGTGATGGCCACCTCCCTACCCCTCAAGAGATAGTCAAGGATCAGCCTCCACCCAGGGAGATAGGGAAACAAACCGGATTGGGTGCCATGGTGGAAATTCAAGCTGGTCCAACTTAAGCAGAGGTCCCACTTGAGGCAGTACAGGCAATGGTGACAGATAGCTCAATAGGCGTGCCTTTTGTTGACCATGATAGCGAATCTTTGGATGTCATAGGTCCGCCTGTATATGGGGTTAAAGCAGGTGGAGTCACAGCGGACGAGATATAGCAGGAAAAAGAAGATGCATGACCCTTTTATCTAAGAACTACTTTGAATATTGTACGAAAATGAGGGTGGGCACGCTACTTGTTCATGTTTCAGACTTAGTCATTCTTACGAGCCATATTTTCTTTCATGTAGCCTGAAACCGGGGTTTGGGCTCCTTAACTGATGTAGCCTCAAAAAAGGGATGGGCTCCCTGAATGCTGTGAACGAAAATTTCTTCTTTCTTTATAATTGTCTCTAGTTGATCTAATGCATCTTGCTTTATCTATTAGCTTGACCTAGAAGCGATCTCTTGGGTATACATGATTAAAAATAATTTGGGTAATACAAAAAAAATCTACTAAGTACAAATTATTTTTTGATCCAGGTGATTGGTATTAATTCTAGGTACTTAGTCAATTTTGATCTTGCAATCCCTAGAACATAAGCCTCTGAGTTTGTTGCGCTTGTTAACTTGGATTACTCATGTAAATGGATCTTGGCAAAATCATGTGTAACTAGTGTTTGTGTATCAGGGATCTCCCTTGACCGTGGTGCACTAGTACTTCGGTGACATTGCGATTGGGGTATTCATTGTCATTACTTTCAGTCCCCAATGCATGTCTGGCTTAAATGAGCCCTGATAACAACAAACGGGTTTAAAGTAGGTGAAGAAGTTGTTAATCTAAAATTCCCACTGGGTGAAAAATCTCGATTAACACCCTCATCCCGCTACCCTGTAGGCGGTGGGGGTAGGTACCTCGTACCATGGTGATCTTGTATGAATATGAAGGATAACGTGAAAGTTAGGATACAAGTCGCCCCCCCCCCCCCCCCCTCTTTTGGGCTTCGTGCATGTGGAGAAGATATAGGGGGCATGAGGTTCCCCTGCTGAAGCAAAAGGGATGATCCTGGTCCTGGTTCTGATGGTCTTGGTTTTCGTCCTAGTCTTAAGCCTCCGTCTTGGTACCCGGTTCTAGTATTCGGTCTTCTTTATAGGTTTCTCTGACCCAAATAGTGATGGTGGACCTACCGGTTTCCTAGGAAGCCATAGATGATCATCCTGTCAAAAAGATGGGGGACCAACCTGCTTCCTAAGATGTGATGGCCACCTCTCTGCCCTTCAAAAGATAGTGGAGGATCAGCCTCCGCCCAGGGAGATAGGGAAGCAAACCGAACTGGGTGCCGAGGTGGAAATTCAAGCTAGTCCAACTTAAGCAGAGGTCCCACCTGAGGCAGTGTAGGAAGTGATGATAGATAACTCAATAAGTGTTCATCTTGTTGACCATGATAGAGAAGTTTTGGATGCCATAGGTCCACCTGTAGAGAGGGTTAAAACATAAGGAGTCACAGAAGACGAGATATAGCAGGAAGAACCAGATGCATGACCATTTTGTGTAAGAACTACTTTGAATGTTGCCCGAAAATGGGGGTGGGCACCCTATTTGTTCATGTTTCAGACTTAGTCATTCTTACTAGCCATATTTTCTTTCATGTAGCCTAAAAATGGGATTTGGGCTCCTTGAGAAATGTAGCCTCAAAGAAGAAATGGGCTCCCTTAATTCTGTGAACGGAAATTTCTTCTGTCTTCATAATTGTCTCTAGTTGATCTACTTACTTTATCTCTTAGCTTGACCTAGAAGCGGTCTCTTGGTATACATGATTAAAACTAACTTGGGTGATACAAAAAAAGTTGTCTCTAGTTGATCTACTAAGTACAAATTGTTTTATGATCCAGGTGATTGGTACTAATTCTAGGTACTTAGTCAATTTTGATCTTGCAATCCCTAGAACATAAGCCTCTGAGGATGTTGCGCTTGTTAGCTTGGATTACTCATGTAACAGGATCTTGGCAAAATCATGTGTAACTAGTGTTTGTGTATCAGGGATCTCCTTTGACCGTGGTGCACTAGTACTTTGGTGACATCTTGACTGAGGTATTCATTGTCATTACTTTGAGTCCCTAATGCATGTCTGGCTTAAATGAACCTTGATAACAAAAAACAACATGAAAATAGGTGATGAAGTTGTTAACCGAAAATTCCCACTGGGTGAAAAATCTCGATTAACACCCTCATCCCGCTACCCTGTAGGCAGTGAGGGGTAGGTACCTCGTACCATGGTGATCTTGTATGAATATGAAGGATAACGCGAAAGTTAGGATACAAGTCGTCCCCCCCTCCCCCCTCTTTTGGGCTTCGTGCATATGGAGAAGATATAGGGGGCATGAGGTTCCCCTGCTGATGCAAAAGGGATGATCCTGGTCCCGGTTCTGATCCTGCTCTTGGTTTTCGTCCTAGTCTTGAGCCTCCGTCTTGGTTAGGGATGGCAATTATACCCGGACCCGCGAGTACCGAACCGAACCCGAACCGTATAGGTCGAGTCAAGGTCCTCACATTTGGGTCACTGGTCGGGTCTGGGTCCAAAATAATAGACCCGATTCGGGTTCGGGTCGGGTCTAGGTCTTAGTCAAAGACCCGGACCCGGACCCATGGACCCGATTAATACAAAACATAATTGTTATTTCAATTTGTATGGTTATTTCAATTCTCAACCAAATAATCAATCATCTTTGTTATTTTGCTTTATTTCAATTCAAGTTAATTATTCATTTATTGAACAAGTTTTACCGGTTAAAAATTGAATAGCTAAAATTAAAAATATAAAGGAAAAATGAAAAAATGAGTTATATTAAAGGTTTTACGGGTCCACGGGTCTGTGGGTCCTGACCCTGACCCACGATTTTTTGTGGGTCCTCAGGGCGGGTCTGGGTCCGCTAAAGACCAGCTGGTCTAGACCCGAACCCGAACCCGAAAATTTTCATGGGTCTGGGTCTAATTTTTTTTATAAGTCTAGGTCTAGGTCTGGTAAGACCCGACCCGAACCCGACCCATTGCCATCCCTAGTCATGGTACCCTGTCCTGGTATTCGGTCTCCTCTATAGGTTTCCTTGATCCAAATAGCGATGGTGGACCTACCCGTTTCCTAAGAAGCCATAGATGATCATCCTGTTTAAAAGATGGGGGACCAATCTGCTTCCTAAGATGTGATGGCCACCTCCCTGCCCCTCAAGAGATAATGGAGGATCAACCTCGGCCTAGGGAGATAGGGAAGCAATCTGGACATGGAGCCATGGTGGAAATTCAAGCCGGTCCTACTTAAGTAGAGGTCCCACCTGAGGCAGTACAGGTAGTGATGATAGATAACTCAACAGGCGTTCATCCTGTTGACCATGATAGAGAAGTTTTCGATGCCATAGGTCCGCCTGTAGAGGGTGTTAAAACAAGTGGAGTCGCAAATGATGAGATATAGCAGGAAAAAGCATATGCAGGACCCTTTTGTCTAAGAACTACTTTGAATGTTGCACGAAAATGGGGGTGGGAACCCTACTTGTTCATGTTTCAGACTTAGTCATTCTTACTACCCATATTTTCTTTCATGTAGCCTGTGACCGGGGTTTGGCCTCCCTGACTGATGTAGCCTCAAAGAAGGGATGGGCTCCCTGAATGCTGAGAACGAAAATTTCTTATGCCTTCATAATTGTCTCTAGTTGATCTAAGTCTTGGTTTAAAGCATCTTGCTTTATCTCTTAGCTTGACCTAGGAGCGGTCTCTTGGTATACATGATTAAAACTAACCGGGGTAATACAAAAAAAATATAAGTACAAATTATTTTATGATCCAGATGATTTGTACTAATTCTAGGTACTTAGTCAATTCTGATCTTGCAATATCTAGAACATAAGCCTCTGAGGATGTTGTGCTTGTTAGCTTGGATTACTCATGTAACAGGATCTTGGCAAAATCATGTGTAACTAGTGTTTGTGTATCAGAGATCTCCTTTGACTGTGGTGCACTAGTACTTTGGTGACATCGTGACTGAGGTATTCATTGTCATTAATTTGAGTCCCTAATGCATGTCTGGCTTAAATGAACCTTGATAACAAAAAACAGCATGAAAATAGGTGAAGAAGTTGTTAACCGAAAATTCCCACTGGGTGAAAAATCTTGATTAACACCCTCGTCCCGCTACCCTGTAGGCGGCGGGGGGTAGGTACCTCGTACCATGGTGATCTTGTATGAATATGAAGGATAATGCGAAAGTTAGGAGACAAGCCATCCCGTCCGTTGGGCTTCGTGCATATGGAAAAGATATAAGAGCTTGAGGTTCCCCTACTGATGCAAAAGAGCTGATCCTGGTCCCAGTTCTGATCCTGGTCTTGGTTTTGGTCCTGGTCTTGAGCCTCCGTCTTGGTACCCAGTCTTGGTGTTCAGCCTACTCTTTAGGTTTCCTCATCCAAATAGCGATGGTGGACCTACCCGTTTCCGAGGAAGCCATAGACAATCATCCTGTCAAAAAAATAGGGGACCAACCTGCTTCCTAAGATGTGATGGCCACCTCTCTGCCCCTCAAGAGATAATGGAGGATCAGCCTCTGCCCAGAGAGATAGGGAAGCAAATCGGATTGGGTGCCATGGTTGAAATTCAAGTTGGTCCAACATATGCAGAGGTCCCATCTGAGGCAGTACAGTCAGTGGTGACATATAGCTCAACAGTTGTGCCTCCTGTTGACCATGATAGCGAAGTTTTGGATGCTATAGGTCCGCCTGTAGAGGGGGTTAAAGTAGGTGGAGTCGCAGAGGATACTATATAACAAGAAAAAGCAAATGCATGACCCTTTTATCTGAGAACTACTTTGAATGAACCCTGATAACAAAAATCAGCTTGAAAATAGGTGAAAAAGTTGTTAACCAGAATTTCCCACTGGGTGAAAAATCTCGATTAACACCCTCATCCCGCTACCCTATAGGCGGTGGGGGGTAGGTACCTCATACCATGGTGATATTGTATGAATATGAAGGATATTTTGAAAGTTAAGAGACAAGTCATCCCGCCCGTTGGGCTTCATGCATATGGTGAAGATATAAGGGGCTTGAGGTTCCTCTTCTGATGAAAATGGGATGATCCTGGTCCCGGTCCCGATCCCGATCCTGGTCCCGGTCTTAATCCTGGTCTTTGTTTTGGTGCTGGTCTTAAGCCTCTGTCTTGGTACCCGGTCCTGGTATTCGGTCTCATATCCAGGTTTCCTTTATCCATATAACAATGATGGACCTACCCGTTTCCTAGGAAGCTATAGATGATCATCATGTAAAAAGATAAGGGACCATCCTACTTCCTAGGATGTGATGGCCACCTTCCTGCACCTTAAGAGATAGTGAAGGATCAACCTCCGCCCAGGGAGATAGGGAAGCAAACCGGAATGGGTGCCATGGTGGAAATTCAAGCTGGTCTAACTTAAGCAGAGGTCCCACCTGAGGCAGTACAGGTAGTGGTGACAGTTAGCTCAATAAGCGTGCCTTTTATTGACCGTGATAACTAAGCTTTGAATGTCATAGGTCCGTCTGTAGAGGGGGTTATAGCAGGTGGAGTAGTATAGGATGAGATATAGCATGAAGAAGCAGATGCATAACCCTTTTTGTCTAAGAACTACTTTGAATGTTGCCCGAAAATGAGGGTGGGCACCCTACTTGTTCATGTTTCAGACTTAGTCATTCTTACTAGCCATATTTTCTTTCATGTAGCCTGAAACCGGGGTTTGTTCTCCCTGACTGATGTAGCCTAAAAAAAGGGATGGGCACCCTGAATGCTGTGAACGGAATTTTTTTCTTCCTTCATAATTGTCTCAAGTTGATCTACGTCTTGGTTGAATGCATCTCGCTTTATCTCTTAGCTTGACCTATAAGCAGTCTCTTGGGTATACATGATTAAAACTAACTTGGGTAATACAAAAAAAATCTACTAAGTACAAATTATTTTATGATCCAGGTGATTGGTTCAAATTCTAGGTACTTAGTCAATTTTGATCTTGCAATCCCTAGAACATAAGCCTCTGAGGATGTTGCGCTTGTTAGCTTGGATTACTCATGTAACAGGATCTTGGCAAAATCAGGTGTAACTAGTGTTTGTGTATCAGGGATCTCCTTTGACCGTGGTGCACTAGTACTTTGGTGACATCGTGACTGAGGTATTCATTGTCATTACTTTGAGTCCCTAATGCATGTCTGGCTTAAATGAACCTTGATAACAAAAAACAGCATGAAAATAGGTGAAGAAGTTGTTAACCGAAAATTCCCACTGTGTGAAAAATATCGATTAACACCCTCGTCCAGCTACCCTGTAGGCATTGGGGGGTAGGTACCTCGTACCATGGTTATCTTGTATGAATATGACGGATAATGCGAATGTTATAAGACAAGCCATCCCACCCGTTGGGCTTCGTGCATATAGAAAAGATATAGGGGCTTGAGGTTCCCTTACTGATGCAAAAGGGCTGATCCTGGTCCCAGTTCTGATCCTGGTCTTGGTTTTGGTCCTGGTCTTAAGCCTCTTTCTTGGTACCCAGTCCTGGTGTTTAGTCTACTCTCTAGGTTTCGTTGATCCAAATAGCGATGGTGGACCTACCCGTTTCCTAGGTAGCCATAGACGATCATCCTGTCAAAAAGATGTGGGACCAACCTGCTTCCTAAGATATGATGGCCACCTCCCTACCCCTCAAGAGATAGTGGAGGATTAACCTCCGCCCAGAGAGATAGGGAAGCAAACCGGATTGGGTGCCATGGTTGAAATTTAAGCTGGTCCAACTTATGTAGAGGTCCCACCAAAGGCAGTACAGTCAGTGGTGACAGATAGCTCAACAGGCGTGCCTCCTGTTGACCATGATAATAAAGCTTTTGATGCCATAGGTCCGCCTGTAGAAGGGGTTAAAGCAGATGGAGTCGCAGAGGACCAGATATAGCAGGAAGAAGCAGATGCATGACCCTTTTGTCTGAGAACTACTTTGAATGAACCCTGATAACAAAAAATAGCTTGAAAATAGGTGAAGAAGTTGTTAACCGAAATTTCCCACTGTGTGAAAAATCTCGATTAACACCCTCATCTCGCTACCCTGTAGGCGGCTGGGGGTAGGTGCCTCGTACCATGGTGATTTGTATGAATATGAAGGATAGTGAGAAAGTTAAGAGACAAGTCATCCTGCCCATTGGGCTTCATGCATATGGAGAAGATATAGGGGCTTGAGGTTCCCCTGCTGATGCAAAAGGGATGATCCTGGTCCCAGTTTTGATCATGGTCTTGGTTTTAGTGCTGGTTTTAAGCCTTTGTCTTGATTCCTGGTCCTGGTATTCGGTCTCCTCTCTAGGTTTCCTTGATCCATATAGCAATGATGGATCTACCTGTTTCCTAGGAAGCCATAGATGATCATCATGTCAAAAAGATGGGGGACCATCCCGCTTCCTAAGATGTGATGGCCACCTCCCTGCCCCTCAATAGATAGTGGAGGATCAACCTCTGTCCAGTGAGATAGGGAAGCAAACCGGACTGGGTGCCATGGTGGAAATTAATGCTGGTCTAACTTATGCAGAGGTCCCACCTGAGGCAGTACAGGTAGTGGTGACAGTTAGCTCAACAGACGTGCATCTTATTGACTGTGATAGCTAAGCTTTGGATGCCATAGGTCCACCTGTAGAGGGGGTTAAAGCAGGTGGAGTCGCAGAAGACGAGATATAGCAGGAAGAAGCAGATGCATGACTTTTTTTGTCTAAGAACTACTTTGAATGTTGCCCAAAAATGGGGGTGGGCACCCTACTTGTTCATGTTTCAGACTTAGTCATTCTTACTAGCAATATTTTCTTTCATGTGTCCTGAAACCGGGGTTTGGGCTCCCTGACTGATGTAGCCTCAAAGAAGGGATGGGCTCCCTGAATGCTTTGAACTAAATTTTTTTCTTTCTTCATAATTGTCTCTAGTTGATCTACGTCTTGGTTGAATGCATCTTGCTTATCTCTTAGCTTGACCTATAAGCTGTCTCTTGGGTATACATGATTAAAACTAACTTGGGTAATACAAAAAAAGCTACTAAGTACAAATTATTTTATGATCCAGGTGATTGGTACTAATTCTAGGTACTTAGTCAATTTTGATCTTGCAATCCCTAGAACATAAGCCTTTGAGTGTTAGGATTATGCTTGATAGCAAGAGTGTAATATTTTAATTAACAATCTTTTCATATGAATAAAGTGATTTCTAGTTTAACAAATCTTATAGCATTTATAGTTTAATTATTATAATTGTCAAAAGTAAATAATCATAAGGTCAAAAGATTATGAGAAAAGAAGAATTGTTCATACATCTAGATATGTATGAGGTAGACACAATTCTTTAGTTAGTCTTGAATAAAATTCACAACTTAAGATAGACGGTTAGACACCTTTATCTTGTCAAAGTAGTAGATTCTTTTGCTAGCATTTGAGTGGGATCAAATGTGTTATGATGAGTCTAAAATCATCAAAATGTGGTGTCTTTGGGCAAGAGAATCTAGTGCACTTGGTGCATTGAATAGGATCAAAATGAAATACTTTTATCTAGAACCGTCAATGGATAAAAGTTTTCATTTGAAGACAATCGGAGAGTCTATCTCAATCCTGAGATAAATGATGGACTTATGGTTGCAAGTGTTATCATTTGAGCTATCAATGAGTACGATTGTATAGCATAGTCTATCCTCGATAGTTTGGTGGTATTCATTTGTTAATCGATAGAGGACTTCATTTATAGATATGGACATCGTGGCTCCATTTAATGAATGAGAGTAGAATACCATCATATGGATGTTTTGAGGTATTGGATATTAAATCTTAATGTTAAGTTTTCAATAGTGACTATTGAAACATGGCTTCAGGACAAGTCAAAATATCCAAGTTCAAAATGTGGTCATATGAGTAAATATGATAACTTGGAGAGCTATAAGCGGTCTATGAGCTATTGGCGATTACTGGTATTCTTCACGAGGATACATTTTCTCTAATAAGGTTGTCTAGGGTATGAGTGAGTAAACATCAACTTATTCTATCTTTATTTAAGAGTTCAATTTTAGTTTTTTAGTGAAATGAACTAAAATTAAATAGATCGGGCCTAAGTGAATCATTTGTTGATTGTGATTGGGTTGTGTCTATTGGAGCTTAAATTTAGATAGCCCGTCAAGATCCCCAATCCACACGAACATGCATGGATCACTTGATATATTCTACCAGACCAATTTAGGGGTCCATCTAGAATTGTATAAAGGCATGAAAACTTGTTTCTTTTTGTAAGAATAAGTCTAGTTCACATGTGGACTTTCTATTAAGATCCAATGGATTTAATAAAATAAGAAAAATAATATATGGCCCATATATAAGGTATAGGCGGAAAGGCTATTAAGAATAGCTTAAATATATTATTTTTATTTAATTATTTAATTAAATGAAAATTAATTAATATGTTGATTAATTAATTTTTTAATTAAAAGTCAAAATCTTTTTCCTAGTAGGAGATGGTCTCCTAAAACTATACTATTGTTGATAGTATAGTTAATGTTAAAGACTACATTTGATAAGTAGATAAATAAAAGGAATTATTTATCTAATCAAATTAGGAAGTTTTTAATATGGTTATAAACACACTATTGAGTTGGATTAGGAGTCTTGGTATAGGATATAATTTTTTTCTGAAAAGGATTCTTAACCTACAAGTAATTCTACCTAAGGAAAGGATTTTTAACAACCAAGTAAATTCTTCTTAGGAAAAGAACTAAGTCTCCTAATTTTATTATGTGAAATTTCGGCCAGCTATGTATATATATGAGGAGGATAGAATTCCATTTAAAAAAAGGATTATTAACTACCAAATAAATCCACCAAAGGAAAGGATTCTTGTCAACCAAGTAAATCCTTCTTAGGAGATAACTTATGACCTTATATATAGGTTTGGAAATTTCGGCCAGCTTTAAGATTTTTTATGAGAGGAATTTCGACCATGCTAAGCAATTTTCAAGAAGAGAATTTGGCCTAGCAAGAGAGAATTTTGAGGGAGAAAATTTTGTTTTTTACTCTGGACAAAATTCGACCAACCCATAGAGATAGTGTGAATTCGGCCAAGAAGAGAGAAAAAGAGAACGTTTTTGTTTTCGATAGTACACTAGTATCCTTTACATCAAAAGGGTTTTGTGTACAACATTGAATCATGGTTCACACGAGATCAAATTGATTGATAATTCATAAGTGACCGGACGTTCTTGGTTTTTCTCTTAGAGGATTATTGTAACTAACAAAGAAGAAGATTTTGTTTGTTTTCATCCTCAGGTATACAATTTAAAGATAGGGATCCCACACTCCTGGGTGATTCACGTTCGTGATTGGATTGGAAGATCTTGTGGAGTCAATTCGATTCTAGTTCAATCGTCACGAAAAAAAAAGGTACGATACTTTTTATATACATCAATTAATCTAGGGTTAAGATTCTTGTTATTAAAAGGGAATTTTTTTTATATACGCAAACCCTAAATTTTGATTTTTTATAACGCTTCTGTTGCATTTTTAAACCGTATTTTCCCTACAATTGGTATCAGACCCTGATTGTACCCTTGATTAATTGATGTATGTGTTCGTGAATCTTTTTCTTTTTTTGTATATATGCATGTTTTAGAAAGATATGGAACTCTAGGTATTCACATATATATTTACATTGGAATGTATGGATATATATATGTTTTATATGTGGTTTGTTATTGCTCAATTTTGGTCATAGAATTTCAATGTATTTTGTTTTGGGATTGTAACAAGAAGGGTGGTCTATCATCGCCATAATTTCCTTCTTGATAGTTGCTAAGTTTTTTTTTATTTTGTTGTTGTAATTAAAAAAAAACTGCTGTATTTTATTATGTAAATTCTTCTGTAATACATTCAAGTTTCGAAGACTAGAAGGTTTGAAGAATTAGGAGCAACCAGAATAAGTTTGGGATCGTGCGAGCCATAACAACGAACGTCAGTACAAAGAGCGCGCAGCCACGTTTGTTGTGGCATGGGCTGCGCACGGCAGCCCTTTTGGTAGCCATGGGCTGTGCATGGCAGCCCTTTATGGGTTTGTGGCTTGCTCACACCCATGGGCAAGGGCGAGGGGTGCGCAAGCCCATGGGAGGTAGCCGAGGGAGTCTGAATGACGAAGGTCGTGTGAAGACTTGTTCGCCAAGAAAGGAGTTCTTGTATTCCAAGATATATGTAATTTACTTGTTTGTCTAGGATGGACCAAAATTGTAGCTACTTATATTTTTATAAATATTGCAATGTTTGTCATTGTTTGATAACATGTCATATAGAATAGGAGTGCCACCCATATATCTATTTTGGTATGAACATGCATTGAATGGTTTAAGTATCTAAATTGACATCTATATAACTCGGTAAACCATTCTTTGGAATTCAATCACACGCCTTAAACAATTGAGTGGGAGAAGGTGTTTTGGAACACCTACGGCCTCCAAGTTTAGTTGAGCTTTATGTTTCGTAAATAACCTCCCAAGAGGTATTCATGAATGGAATTTAGCAAGATACTTCCGTACAAGGATAAACTAGACAATTAGCCCAAACGATATCTACTCCCAAAGGAGGGATATTCATGATGGATTATATTGAAGGTCGATAACTTGGTAACACACTCGATGTGAGTTTATTAATATCCTCCCAAGAGGTCTTGTTTATAAAATCACAATGCTAAAATTGAAAACGTTGGTTGTTATGTTAACAATTAGGTGGGACCTAGTCCAACTATTAAATATTGCAAACTCCCATATGAGGCGTGACATTTATGGGTGTTGGATCACCGTTGAATTTTTACGGTTGAATTATTTCATTTAATTCAAGATAAATATTCAAAAGTGCTATATCATGATTGTTTACTTATATAATTTTTGTTATTTAAAAGAAATCATGACCCCATCCCTAATCAATATCCTAAAAGATAATACTTTAACTCATGATAATTATGTCACATGGAAAAAGGAATATTGGGTTGTTGTTGCAAGTTGACAAGTATAAGTTCATTCTGTATATTCATTTAACCGCCAAACTAATGAATCTACTCAGGAGCAAAGAGATGAGTATCAGTAGTGGAAGTCTTTAGATGAGATGACTAAATGTACGTTACATTATGGCCATCATCTCCAACGTGTTGCAACAACAACATGAAGAAATGGAGACTGCTGCCGATATTATGATGTCTCTAGACAGGGATTCATATGGTTGGAAAAGTTGCTACTGTTAAGACCCGTTACAAGGTCAAGAAACAACAGAGGAAAAAGCAACTTGGGCCTTCTTAGAATGAGACCAACAAAGTAACCAAGATCAAAAGGAAGTGTTTCCTTTGTGGTTAAAAGGGTTAAAGGAATAGACTGAATAAGAATGAATTCAACTTGTATTTTGGCAATGGAGCGTTGGTGTCTACTAGTGTAGTGGGAGATACTAGAATCAATTTAGATTCTAGTAGGCATTTATATTTAATAGACGTTTATTATGTGCCTCAATTCAAGAGGAATTTAATTTCAGTTTCTTGTTTAAATAAATTTTAGTTAATCGGTTACTTTTAATAAAGCTTTTATTATTAGTAAGAATGACAAATTTATTTGCAAAGGTACATTGGAAAACGGTTTATTCTATTTGCATGAAAATATCACTCACTTGTTAGACATGGAATAAACGAAACCTAATCATAAAAGAGTAAAATTATCAAAAGATGAAACCTACCTATGGAATTTGCGCTTAGGTTTATATTAACCTTAATAGGATTAAAAGATTGGTAACTGACGGACCCCTAAGTGACTTAAAGGTTGATGATCTACCAACTTATGAATCTTGTTTTGAAGATAAAATGACCAAAAGGTCGTTTACGACTAAAGGCGCAAGAGCCATCGAATGTTTAGGATTGATACACACTGATGTGTATGGACCTATGAGCATTCAAGCTAGAGGTGGATATGAGTACTTCATCACTTTCATGGATGATCACTCAAGATTTGGCTATGTGTATCTCATGAGACATAAGTCAGATGCTTTTGATATGTTCAAAGCATTTAAAGCTGAAGTAGAAAATCAGCTTGAGAAACGTATAAAAATCTTGAGGTCCGATCGTGGTGGAGAATATCTATCTGGTGAGTTTCAGCAATATCTTATTAATAATGGAATAATTTCTCAGTTTTCTGCACCAGGCACACCTCAACAAAATGGGGTGACAGAAAGGAGAAATAGAACTCTTTTGTATATGGTTAGGTCTATGTTAAGTTATTCAACGCTCCCTAGTTCTTTTTGGGGATATGCTTTACAAACTGCCATGTATATTCTAAACGATGTACCATCTAAGTCGGTTCCTAAAACACCGTATGAGTTGTGGACCGGGCGAAAGCCTAGTTTACAACACTTAAGGATATTTGGATGTCTTGCACACGTGTTAAAAGGAAAGACTGAAAAGATGGAGTCCCATTCAGAAACATGCATATTTGTAGGGTATCCAAAAGAAACAAAAGGATATTATTTTTATAATCCTTCAGATATTAAAGTATTTATTTCGACAAATGCCAAATTTCTAGAAGAGGACTATATGAATAATTTTGTGCCTAAAAGTAGAATTGTCCTACATGAGCTTTTAGGAGATACATTTCCACAAGAGGTTTCGCAACTAAGCCCAATTGTAAGTTCCGTACCAACACAAGATAAACAATCTACCATACCTCGTCGTAGTGGGAGGATTGTTAGATAACCCGAGAGATACATCGGTCTAGGAGAATCTGTAGAGAATCTTCTAGACGACGATGATCTCTATACGTATAAGGAAGCAATGAAAGATGTTGATTGTCGACATTGGTAAAAGGCAATGCAATCCAAATTGAATATATGTTCAAAAACAAAGTATGGTCTCTTATAGACTTGCCTAAAGGGATAAAACCCGTCGAGTGCAAGTGGGTATACAAGAGAAAAAGAGGAATGGATGGTAAGGTGGAAACCTTTAAATCTAGATTAAAGGTTATACACAAAAGAAATGTATTGATTATGAAGAAACCTTCTCTCCTGTGGCCATGCTTAAATCCATTAGGATACTCTTATCCATTGTGGCATCTCTAGACCTAGAGATTTGGCAAATGGACATCAAGACAACTTTCCTTAATGGAAGTCTTGATGAAAGCATCTATATGATGCAACCAGAAGGATTCATTGAACAGGGCCAAGAGGAAAGGGTATGCAAGTTGTAAAGATCCATATATGGATTGAAGCAAGCATCAAGATCCTGGAACATAAGGTTCGATCAAGCTATAAAAGGTTTTGGATTCATTCAAAACCTTGATGAACCTTGTTTATAAAAAAGGATTAAAGGCGACAAGTTGGTTTTCCTAGTTATTTAGGTTGATGATATACTACGCATCGGAAACGATGTAGGTGTATTGACATCAATAAAAGAATGATTAGCAAAATAATTTGATATGAAGGACTTAGGAGAAGCAAGTTATATTCTTGGTATCCAAGTCATAAGGGATAGAAAGAATAGAATGATTGCATTATCCCAAGCATCATACATAGATAAAATCTTATCTAGGTTTTCCATGCAAGATTTCAAGAAAGGTATGTTACCTTTCAGACATGGAATCAAACTTTCAAAGGAACAAGTTCCTAAGAATGAGCATGAAGAGCAATTCATGAGAAGGATTCCATATGCTTTGGCAGTAGGAAGTCTCATGTATGCAATGCTCTGTACTAGACCAGATATTTGTTTTGCTGTGGGCATAGTTAGCAGGTTTCAATTGAAGCCTGGTCCTGATCACTAGACGGCAGTCAAGCATATTTTCAAGTATCTTAGGAGAACAAGAGATTATATACTTGTATACTTTAGAGAGGATTTAATTCCCGCTGTGTATACAGATTCTAATCTTCAGTCAGATTCTGACTCCAGGAGATCAACATCAGGATCTATGTTTACTATTGGATGAGGGGCAGTTATATGGAGGAGTATCAAGCAATCTTGTATTGCCGATTCCACCATGGAAGCCGAGTATGTTGCCGCATGCGAGGCTGCTAAAGAGGCTGTCTGGCTCCACCAATTCCTGATTGTCTTTGAAGTGGTTCCTGATGCAAATAACCAGATCACTATCTATTGTGACAATAGTGGAGCAGTGGCTAATTCGAGAGAACCAAGAAGTCATGAGAGAGGGAAACACATTGAAATAAAGTATCATCTTCTAAGAGATATTGTGTATAGGGGTGACGTGACGATTACCAAAATCATGTCAGGGGAAAATCTAGCGGATCCCTATACAAAGACTCTTTCTTAATAATGTTTTGATGGGCATCTAGAGAACATGGGGATGAGAGATATGACACATTTGCTATAGAGCAAGTGGGAGATTGTTAGGATTATGTTCGATAGTAAGAGTGTAGTATTGTAATTAACAATATTTTCATATGAATAAAGTGATTTCTAGTTTAACAAATCTTATAGCATTTATAGTTTAATTATTATAATTGTCAAAAGTAAATAATCATAAGGTCAAAAGACTATGAGAAAAGAAGAATTGTTCATACATCTAGATATGTATGAGGTAGACACAATTCTTTAGTTAGTCTTGAATAAAATTCATAAATTAAGATAGAAGGTTGAGCGTCTTTATTTGTCAAAGTTGTAGATTCTTTTGCTAGCATTTGAGTGGGATCAAATGTGTTATGTTGAGTCTAAAATCATCAAAGTGTGGTGTCTTTGGGTAAAAGAATCTAGTGCACTGGGTGCATTGAATTGGATCAAAATAAAATACTTTATCTAGAACCGTCAATGGATAAAAGTTTTCATTTGAAGACAATCGGAGAGTCTATCTCAATCCTGAGATAAATGATGGACTTATGGTTGCAAGTGTTATCATTTGAGCTATCAATGAGTACGATTATATAGCATAGTCTATCCTTGATAGTTTGGTGGTATTCATTTGTTAATTGATAGAGGACTTCATTTATAAATATGGACATCATGGCTCCATTTAATGAATGAGAGTAGAATACCATCATATGGATGTTTTGAGGTATTGGATATTAAATATTAACGTTAAGTTTTCAATTGTGACTATTGAAACATGGCTTCAGGACAAGTCAAAATATCCAAGTTCAAAATGTGGTTATATGAGTAATGGTAACTTGGAGAGCTATAGGCGGTCTATGAGCTCTTGGCGATTACTGGTATTCTTCACGAGGATACATTTTCTCCAATAATGTTGTCTAGGGTATGAGTGAGTAAACATCAATTTATTCTATCTTTATTTAAGAGTTAAATTTTAGTTCTTTAGTGGAATGAACTAAAATTAAATAGATCGGACCTAAGTGAATCATTTATTGATTGTGATTGGGTTGTGTCTATTGGAGCTTAAATTTAGATAGCCCGCCAAGATCCCCAATCCACATGAACATGCATGGATCACTTGATATATTCTACCGGACCAATTTAGGGGTCCATCTAGAATTGTATTAAGGCATGAGAACTTGTTTCTTTTTGTAAGAATAGGTCTAGTTCACATGTGGACTTTCTATTAAGGTCCAATGGATTTAATAAAATAAGAAAAATAATTATGGCCCATATATATGGTATAGGCGGCAAGGCTATTAAGAATAGCTTAAATATATTATTTTTATTTTATTATTTTATTAAATGAAAATTAATTAATTTGTTGATTAATATTAATTATTTAATTAAATGTCAAAATCTTTTTCCTAGTAGGAAATGGTCTCTTAAAACTATACTATTGTTGATAGTATAGTTAATGTTAAAGACTATATTTGATAAGTAGATAAATAAAATGAATTATTTATCTAATCAAATTAGGAAGTTTTTAATATGGTTACAAACACGCTATTGAGTTGGATTAGGAGTCTTGGTGTAGGATAGAATTCTTTTTTGAAAAGGATTCTTAACCACCAAGTAATTCTACCTAAGGAAATGATTCTTAACAATCAAGTAAATCCTTCTTAGGAAAAGAACTAAGTCTCCTAATTATATTAAGTGAAATTTCGGCCAGCTATGTATATATATGAGGAGGATAGAATTCCTTTTAAAAAAAGGATTCTTGACTACCAAATAAATCCACCAAAGGAAAGGATTCTTGCCAACCAAGTAAATTCTTTTTAGGAGAGGATTTATGACCCTATATATAGGTTTGGAAATTTCGGCCAACTCTAAGATTTTTTATGAGAGGAATTTCGACCATGCTTTGCAATTTTCAAGAAGAGAATTTGGCCTAGCAAGAGAGAATTTTGAGGGAGAAAAATTTGTTTTTTACTCTTGACAAAATTCGACCAACTCATAGAGATAGTGTGAATTCGGCCAAGAAGAGAGAAAAAGAGAACGTTTTTGTTTTCGATAGTACACTAGTATCCTTTACATCAAAAGGGTTTTGTGTACAACATTGAATCAAGGTTCACACAAGTTTCAATCATATTGATTGATAATTCAAAAGTGACCGAACGTTCTTGGTTTTTCTCTTGGAAGATTATTGTACCAACAAAGAAGAAGATTTTGTTTGTTTCCATCATCAGGTATACAATTTAAAGATAGGGAGCCCACACTCCTGGGTGATTCATGTCCGTGATTTGATTGGAAGATCTTGTGAATTCAATTCGATGCTAGTTCAATCGTCACGGAAAAAAAAGTACGATACTTTTTTTATACATTAATTAATCTAAGGTTAAGGTTCTTGTTATTAAAAGGGAATTTTTTTTTATATTCGCAAACCCTAAATTTTGATTTTTTATCACGCTTCCGTTGCGTTTCTAAACCGTATTTTCCCTACACTGAGGATGTTGCGCTTGTTAACTTGGATTATTCATGTAACAGGATCTTGGCAAAATCATGTGTAACTAGTGTTTCTGTATCAGGGATCTCCCTTGACCGTAGTGCACTAGTACTTTGGTGACATCGTGACTGAGGTATTCATTATCATTACTTTGAGTCCCCAATGCATGTTTGGCTTAACTGAACTCTTATAACAAAAAACAGGTTGAAAATAGGTGAAGAAGTTGTTAACCGAAAATTCCCACTGGGTGAAAAATCTTGATTAACAGCCTCAACCCTCTACCCTGTAAGCGGTGGGGGGTAAGTACCTCGTACCTTGGTGATCTTGTAAGAATATGAAGGATAGTGAGAAAGTTTAGAGCTGCCTATTGTGATTCATGCATCTGGAGAAGATATAGGTGGCTCGATGTTCCCCTGCTGATGCAAAAGGGCTGATCCTCATCCCGGTTCTGGTCCTGGTCCTGGTTTTGGTCTTGGTCTTGGTCTTGAGCCTCTGTCTTGATACCCGGTCCTGATATTTGGTCTCTTCTCTAGGTTTCCTTGATCCAAATAGCGAGCAAGGAGGTAGGATTGGTGATCCATGATGATGTAGACGTGTTCATGAAAAATTGGACCACCCAGTAGCGGATCTTCGCCTCTAGGTACTTTCAGTCAGGGTTGGAGCCTGTCATGGTACCTGGAGCTTAGTCCTGGACCCCAATTTCTTCATGTAGTTCCCCGACCTAAAGACCGAGCAAGAAGATAGGATCAATACTCCTCTATAGTTTTCTGTACCCTATTACAAGTAAGGAGGAGGGCTTACCTAACTCCGGTGTCGGATCCTTGTCCGCTACCGAATATAGGGTGCAAGAGAGCTCATTGACTCCATCAGGCGGGTCTAGGTGATTTCTCCCTAACTTGATATGCAACTTGGAATATAGATAAATGAATAAAAGTAGTTCAATGGGGTTGGATTCTAGCTTGCATACATTCATACATGCATAGTAAATGAGATACAAGGGAGAAAGACAAGGTTGTGGTGGAAGTGGATTGACCAATGAGGAAAAAGCATCACGAATGATCTTATGTTGAAAACCCCCAAGGCATTATCTAGAGGAAGGAGAAATACCCATCCTTACATATGTATATATATCAAGGTGATGGAAATCATTAACTTAGCAACCATACAACCCAATAGCTAAAGAGTTATGATACATATGGAATGCAATTTAACACCTTCCAACTAATTGAAACAAACCCGATCGTTCAAGATTGAAGTAAGAGAAACTATTATAATCACTTTATCAATGGAATGATGATAAAAGCTAATTAGAACAACACTTTGATTTCCCCGTAACGCCACAAACTATGAAGTTTGATAAGTTTAAAGGCAAAACAAAGATTTTGAGGTTGTTGAACGCCACAAGCTGAATAAGCTTAATAAGTTCCAAAGTTCTTGCAAGAACTTAAAAACAAAACACTCATAAAGTGCTCAAATAAGTTTATATTACTCAAATATCTGCCTTACATAGAAAAAGCAGTCTTGTTTATATAGAACAAAGGCCAAGGACAATACAACACAAATATAATTGCCCATTAAATGTGTAACCTCCCACTAAATGACATTTAGACCATGAATAATGGCACTAAATGACATTTAGACCATGAATAATGGCCATAATGTATTCAACCTTTGTAACTCCGTATTCCTAATCAAAGAACACATGAACTCACTCTTAACAAAATAAAACCCAACATAAAAACCCAAACTATTCATAAAATAAGCCCACAAAATCCAACACAATTAAAACCCAAAGTAATAAGAAAATAATCCCATAAAACCCAACATAATTAAACCCAAACTAATTATAAAATAGGCCCACAAAACCTAACATGGCCGAATGGCCTTTTATTCTTCAAGATAGGCTAGAATACTTCATTCTAACAAGGTTGGACTCTTGTCTTCGAGATTTGGACTTGTTTGAAACATGTTAACCATTTTATACTCTTCTTGCATCCTCAGAACCTTGGCCAAATCTTGACTAGCTTTCTCCTTCCAAATGCTTTCCATTAAACAAGTTAAGGCTTCTTTCATCCTTTTAGCTTTAGCTCTTGTCATTGGTCCTCCATAGATGGTTAAAGGATCTGGATCTTTTCCAACCTTAGCCAAACTGTGATCAACTGGCTGGTCCTCATCATTCCCCCTTTCCTCGAAGGGATTCGTCCTCGAATCAGCACCTTCATCACCTACATCAAACAAAGACAAATCAGAAACATTGAAAGTTGCACTAACATTGCCATACTCACTTGGTAGTTCCAGCTTTTATACATTGTCATTGATTCTTTGAAGGACTCGAAATGGTCCATCCCCTTTTGGCATGAGTTTAGACTTTAGTTGGCTAGGAAATCTTTCCTTCCTCAAGTGTACCCAAACCCAATCATCAGGTTCAAATACTACTTGCTTTTGGCTCTTGTTGTGTTGCTTCTCATATTGTAGAGTTTTCTTTTCAATTTGTGTGTGTACCTTTTCATGCAAGGCTTTGACAAAATCAGCTTTTTACTTACCATCAAAATTAGCTCTTTCCAAAGGTAAGGGTAGTAAATCCATATGAGATAATGGATTGAACCCGTACACAACTTCAAATGGTGATTGGTTTATTGTAGCATGCACACTTTGATTATAAGCAAACTCCACATGTGGCAAACATTCCTCCCAATTCTTCAAATTCCTTTGAATTATGGCCCTCAAAAGCATTGATAAAGTTCTGTTTACCACCTCTGTTTGTGGATGACAAGTGGTTGAATACAGCAGCTTTGTACCCAACTTTCTCCAAAGCGTTTTCCTAAAATGGCTAAGGAACTTCACATCTATATCACTCACAATTGTCCTTGGTTCCGTGTAACCTCACAATTTCTCTGAAGAACAGCCCCGCAACAAATGTTGCATCATCTGTTTTGTGGCAAGGAATGAAATGCGCCATCTTGCTGAACCTGTCAACAATAATAAAAATAGAATCTCTCCCCCCTTTTGACCTAGGTAATCCCAAGACAAAGTCCATTGATATATCAACCTAAGGCTCACTAGGTATATGAAGAGGAGTATATAGCCCATAAGGCATTACTTTAGATTTAACTCGTTTGCAAGTAATGCATCTCTCACATATTCTCTCAACGTCTCTTTTCATGTGTGGCCAAAAGAAATGATCACTTAACACACCCAAAGTCTTTTTAACTCCAAAATTCCCCATTAACCCGCTACTATGTGCCTCTCTCACAAGCAATTCTCTCATTGAATATCTAGGAACACAAAGCTTGTTTTCTTTGAAAAGAAAACCATCATGCCTAAAGAACTTGTCAAAACCCCCTTGCTCACATGCCCCATAAACATTAGCAAAATCAAAGTCAGAATTGTATAAGTCTTTAATGTACTCAAAACCCAATAATTTTGCATCAAGTTTAGAAATTAGAGCGTACCTTCTAAAAAGAGCATCAGGAACCACATTCTCCTTACCTTGTTTGTACTTGATGATGTATGGAAAGGATTCAATAAACTCCACCTATTTTGCATGCCTACGGCTTAGCTTTCCTTGTCCTTTGAGATATTTCAAGGACTCATGATCGGTGTGTATAATGAATTCCTTGTACCAAAGATAGTGCTGCCATGTCTCTAACACTCTCACCAAGGCATAAAACTCCTTATCATACGTCGGGTAGTTAAGACTTGCTCCACTTAGCTTCTCACTAAAGAATGCAATGGGTTTGCCCTCTTGCATTAAGACTCCTCCAATACCTAATCCACTTGCATTACACTCAATCTCAAAAGTTTTATCAAAGTTAGGCAAAGCAAGCAAAGGTGCTGAACTAAGTTTGTGTTTAAGCAAGTTAAAAGCATCATCTTGTTCTTTACCCCACCTAAATCCCACATTCTTTTTGATGCATTCAGTTAATGGTGCAGCAATGGTAGAAAAATCCTTAATGAATCTCCTATAAAAGCTAGCAAGACCATGAAAACTCCTTACATTAGTAACACAAGTGGGTTTCGGCCACTCCCTAATTACTTTCACTTTTTCTTGATCAACATGTATTCCTTTATCATTAACAACATAACCAGGAAAAGTAAGTTCATTAGTGCAAAAAATGCATTTCTTTAGATTAGCATATAACTTTTCTTTTCTATGCACATCAAA
This sequence comes from Dipteronia dyeriana, assembly GCA_032871835.1. NCBI lineage: Eukaryota > Viridiplantae > Streptophyta > Magnoliopsida > Sapindales > Sapindaceae > Dipteronia > Dipteronia dyeriana. Next base: position 75,987,510 of record CM065299.1, read on the forward strand.
AATAGCCTTTAAATGTGTTACATGCTCGTCTAAATTTTAGCTATACACAAGTATATCATCACTCTTGCCTTTTACCTCTCTTGTTTTTGTTCTTTGGGTTCTTAGATTAACTAAGGTCCTTTTAAACAAACAATTCAGATTATGGCAAATTCAACGGAGTGAAATTGGGTAGGTCTAAAAAAACAAACAAAATGTAGGTCATTTAAAGTAAGCAAAGATTAGAACTGAAATATCAATTTCTATCCCAACAAGAATTCTATTTGTTTTGGTTCAGAAGACAATATTTAAATATTTCCCAAACCGAAACAAGAATGATATGAACAAAGAAAGATTTTTGGAATTTTTCAAGAATTCTTTGAATCCGCAATACTTTTTTGTTTTGTTCTTTGTTTTGTCTTTTTTTGACTTATTTTTTGTGTGCGAAAAACAAAGAAGAATGACAATAACCTCAATAAGCACAACAATTAAGATGAATTATAGATACAGTGCTATAAGATGAAGAAGAAAAGAAAGTGATAAAAAAAACTAAAAGAACAACAAATAAATGGATATACAAACCTCAAACTTAAGCCAAGCTTTGATACCAAAATGATGGAAATCATTAACTTAGCAACCATACACCCCAATTGCTAAAGCGCTATGATACATATGGAATGCAATTTAACACCCTCCAACTAATTGAAACAAACCCGATCGTTCAAGATTGAAGTAAGAGAAACTATTCTAATCACTTTATCAATGGAATGATGATAAAAGCTAATTAGAACAGCACTTTGATTTCCCCAAAACGCCACAAACTATGAAGTTTGATAAGTTTAAAGACAAAACAAAAATTTTGAGGTTGTTGAACGCCACAAGCTGAATAACCTTGATAAGTTCCAAAGTTCATGCAATAACTTAAAAACAAAACACTCACAAAGTGCTCCAATAAGTTTATATTACTCAAATCTCTGCCCTTACATAGAAAAATCAGCCTTGTTTATATAGAACAAAGACCAAGGACAATACAACATAAATATAACTGCCCATTAAATGTGTAACCTCCCACTAAATGACATTTAGACCATGAATAATGGCCATAAAGTATTCAGCCTTTGTAACTCCTTATTCCTAATCAAAGAACACATGAACTCACACTTAACAAAATAAAACCCAACATAACAACCCAAACTATTCATAAAATAAGCCCACAAAACCCAACACAATTAAAACCCAAACTAATCAGAAAATAAGCCCACAAAACCCAACATAATTAAACCCAAACTAATTATAAAATAGGCCCACAAAACCCAACGTGGCTGAATGGTCTTTTATTCTTCAAGATAGGTTAGAATACTTCATTCTAACAAGGCTGGACTCTTGTCTTCGGGATTTGGACTTGTTTGAAACATGTTAACCATTTTATACTCTTCTTGCATCCTTAAAACCTTGACCAAATCTTGACTAGCTTGCTCCTTCCAAATGTTTTCCATTAAATAAGTTAAGGCTTCTTTCATCCTTTTAGCTTTAGCTCTTGTCATTGGTCCTCCACGAATGGTTAAAGGATCTGGATCTTTTCCAACCTTAGCCGAATTGTAATCAACTGGCTGGTCCTTATCATCTTGAGTGATCATCCGTGAAAGTGATGAAGTACTCATATCCTCCTCCAGCTTGAATGCTCATATGTCCACACATATCAGTGTGTATCAATCCTAAACATTCGATGACTCTTATGCCTTTGGTTGTAAATGACCTTTTGGTCATTTTACCTTCCAAACAAGATTCACAAGTTGGTAGATCATCAACCTTTAAGTCACTATGAGGTCCGTCACTTACCAATCTTTTAATTCTATTAAGGTTAATATGACCTAGGCGCAAATGCCATAGGTAGGTTTAATCTTTTGATAATTTTACTCTTTTATGATTAGGTTTTGTTGATTCCGTGTCTAACAAGTGAGAGATGCTTCTATACAAATAGAATAAACCATTTTCCAATGTACCTTTGCAAATAATTTTGTCATTCTTACTAATAATAAAAGCATTATTAAAAGTAATCGAATAACCAAATTTATTTAAACAAGAAACTGAAATTAAATTCCTCTGAATTGAGGTATATAATAAACGACTATTATAGCTAAATGCCTATAAGATCTAAATTAATTCTAATATCTCCCACTGAACTAGCAGACACCAACGCTCCATTGCCTAAATGCAGGTTGAATTCGTTCTCATTAAGCCTTCTCCTTTCTTGAACCACTGAATGGAAAAACAAACATGATTAGTGGTTCCGGAGTCTATGATCCAAGAATCCACCAAAAAACTTGTTTCAAGATAATTAATATTACCTTCTTCCTTCTTTTCCTGAGATTTTGGGTAATTTTTTTCCAATGTCTCTTTTCACCATAAAGGAAACACTTCCCTTTGATCTTGGTTACTTTCTTTGTCTCCCTCTTAGTAGTTCCTAGTTATGTTTTCTTCTATTGTTTCTTGACCTTCTTACGGGGTCTTAACAGTAGCAACTTTACATACGATATGAATCTCTTAACCCTTGCCTTTCACAAGGAATTTTTTGGCACTTTGAACATCTTGCATCAGGCCTTGCAAGGTGTATTCCTTATTATTCAAGGTGTAGTCCAACTTAAATTGATCAAATAAATCTGATAGTGAGTTGACAATCATGTCAATTCTCGCCTCACCATCTATTTCAACACCATTCAGTTCAGCAATGTTGAGATATGCTATGACTTTCATCATGTGATCTTTCATAGCTTGTCCAGGTTTCATCCTAAGATTCATGAAATTAGTCACTGCATCTCTTAGTCGTCCTAGACCTCATAGCAAACATCTCCTCTAAAGACATCATTATATCGGCAGCAATCTCCATTCCTTCATGTTGCTGTTACAACACGTCAAAGATAGTGACCATAATGTAACATTTAGCCATCTCATCTGAAGACTCTCACTGCTGATACTCATCTCTTTGCTCCTGAGTAGATTCATTAGTAGGAGTAGGCGGTTTAGGAGTGTACAGAACGAACTTATGCTTTTCTGATTGCAACAAAAGCCCAATAAACAACCGGTTCTCCACATCTTGTTTGTCTGGCAATCCAACCAAAAAGATCTTTCTTGTCCTACCTGGCGAATCTTTCACTCTTATTAACAACATAGGAATATGATTTTCCTTTTCCATGTGACATAATTATCACCAGTTAAAATATTGTCTTTTAGGATGTTGATTAGGGATGGGGTCATGATTTCTGAATAATAACAAAAATTATATGAGTAAATAATCATGATAGAGCACTTTTGAATATTTATATTGAATTATATATAAAATAATTCAATCATAAAATTCAACGGTGATCTAACACCCGTAAATGTCACGCCTCCTTTGGGAGTTCGCACCATTCACTAGTTGGACTAGGTCCCACCTAATTGTTAACATAACAACCAACATTTTCAATTTTAGCCTTGTAATTTTATCAACAAGAACTCTTGGGAGGATATTAATAAAATTACATTGAGTGTGTTACCAAGTTATCGACCTTCAATATAATCCCTCCGGAATATCCCTCCTTTGGGAGTAGATATCGTTTGGGCCAATTGTCTAGTTTATCCTTGTAAGGAAGTATCTTGCTAAATTCCATTCATAAATACCCCTTGGGGGGTTATTACACGAAACATAAAGCTCAACTAAACTTGGAGGCCGTAGGTGTTTCAAAACACCTTCTCCCACTCAATTATTTAAGGCGTGTGTGATCGAATTCCATAGAATGATTTACCAAGTTATCTAGATGCCAATTAGATACCTAAATCATTCAATGCATGTCCATACCAAAAGAGATATATGAGTGACACTACTATTTTATTTGACATGTTATCAAACAACGATAAACATTGCAATACTTACAAAAATATAAATAGCTACAATTTTGGTCCATCCTAGAAAAGCAAGTAAATTACATGTCTTGGAAAACAAAAAACTCCTTTTTTAGTGAACAAGTCTTCACGTAACCTTCGTCGTTTGGACTCCCTCGGCTGCCTCCCATGGGTGTGCGCATGCCACAACCCCATAAAGGGCTGCCATGCGCAGCCCATGGCTTCCATAGGGCTGCAGTGCGCAGCCCATGCCACAACAAACGTGGCCACATGCTCTTCGCACGCACATTTGTTGCTATGGCTTGCACGCCCCAAACTTGTTACGGTTGCTCCCAATTCTTCAAACCTTCGAGTCTTCGATACTTGAATGTATTGCAGAAGAATTATAAATAAAAAAATACGGCAGTTTTTTTTATACAATAAAGTGCAGTTTTTTTTTATTACAACAAAAAAAAAACTTAGGAACTACCAAGAGGGAAATTATGGTGATGATAGACCACCCTTCTTGTTACAATCCCAAAACAAAAATACATTGAAATTCTAGGACCAAATTTGAGTAATAACAATCCATATATATGTTATATATATATATATATATATATATCCATACAAACCAATGTAAATATATATGCGAATACTTAGAGTGACATCTCTTTCTAAAACATGCATATATACAATAAAAAGAAAAGGATTCACGTACACATACGTCAATTAATCAAGGGTACAACCTGGCTCTGATACCAATTGTAGGGAAAATCGCGCAACGGAAGCGTGAAAAAAAAAGTAGGGTTTCAGTATAAATAAAAAATTTCCCTTTATACTATCAAGAACCTTAACCCTAGATTAATTGATGTATATAAAAGTGTCGTACCTTTTTCTCGTGACAATTGAACAAGCGTCGAATTGAATCCGTAAGATCTTTCAATCCAATCACGAACGTGAATCACCTAGGACTGTGAGCTCCATTTCTTTAATTGTATACCTAAGGATGGAAACAAACAAAATCTTCTTCTTTGTTAGTCACAATAATCCTCCAATTAGAAAAAAAAGAGCGTTAGGTCACTTGTGAATTATCAATCAATTTGATTGAAACTCGCATGAACCTTGATTCGATGTTGTACACAAAACCTTTTAATGTAAAGGCTACTAGTATAATATCGAAAACTAAACGTTCTTTCTTCCTTTTCTTCTTTGTCGAATCTCGCACTATTTCTATAAGTTGATCGAATTTTGTTCTCTTTAAAAAACTCTCACCCTTGGCCCAAAATTTATAGGGTTGGCCGAATTCAACTTACATTAAATTTAGGAGACTTAATCCTTTCCTAAGAAGGATTTACTTGATGGGTAAGAATCCTATCCTTAGGTGGATCTACTTGGTGACCAAGAATCCATTTCCAAAAAGAATTATTTCCTACACTAAGACTCCTAATCCAACTCAAATAGTGTATTTGTAACCATATTGAAGATTTCTTAATTTTACTAGATAAATAATTTGATGGAAATCATTAACTTAGCAACCATACACCCCAATAGCTAAAGAGCTATGATACATATGGAATGCAATTTAACACCCTCCAACTAATTGAAACAAACCCGATCGTTCAAGATTGAAGTAAGAGAAACTATTCTAATCACTTTATCAATGGAATGATGATAAAAGCTAATTATAACAGCACTTTGATTTCTCCATAACGCCACAAACTATGAAGTTTGATAAGTTTAAAGGCAAAACAAAGATTTTTGAGGTTGTTGAACGCCACAAACTGAATAAGCTTGATAAGTTCCAAAGTTCATGCAAGAACTTAAAAACAAAACACTCACAAAGTGCTCAAATAAGTTTATATTACTCAAATCTCTGCCCTTACATAGAAAAAACAGCCTTGTTTATATAGAACAAAGGCCAAGGACAATACAACACAAATATAACTGCCCATTAAATGTGTAACCTCCCACTAAATGACATTTAGACCATGAATAATGGCCATAAAGTATTCAGCATTTGTAACTCCTTATTCCTAATCAAAGAACACATGAACTCACACTTAACAAAATAAAACCCAACACAAAAACCCAAACTATTCATAAAATAAGCCCACAAAACCCAACACAATTAAAACCCAAACTGATCATAAAATAAGCCCATAAAACCCAACATAATTAAACCCAAACAAATTTTAAAATAGGCCCACAAAACCCAACATGGCTGAATGGCCTTTTATTCTTCAAGATAGGCTAGAATACTTCATTCTAACAATGCTGGGCTCGTCTTTGGGATTTGGACTTGTTTGAAACATGTTAACCATTTTATACTCTTCTTGCATCCTTAGAATCTTGACCAAATCTTGACTAGCTTGCTCCTTCCAAGTGCTTTCCATTAAACAAGTTAAGGCTTCTTTCATCCTTTTAGCTTTAGCTCTTGTTATTGGTCTCCATGAATGGTTAAAGGATCTGGATCTTTTCCAACCTTAGCCGAATTGTGATCAACTGGCTGGTCCTCATCATAATTCTTTTTATTTATGTAATTTTCAAATATAATCTTTAACATTAATTATACAACCAACAGTAGTATAATATTAGGAAACCATCTCATACTGGGATTTTTTTAATTAAATAAATAATTAATTACCAAATTAATTAATTTATATTTAATTAAATAAAAAAAAAATATAATATAATAAAGCTAAACTATATAGCTTTGCCGCCCAACACCATATATGGGCAATTATATTATTTTTTCTATTTTATTAAATCCATTGGACCTTAATAAAAAGTCCACAAGTGAACTTGACCCATTCTTACAAAAAGAAACAAGTCCACATGCTTCAATACAATTCTAGATGGACCTCTAAACTGATCCGGTAGAATATATCAAGTGATCCATGCAAGTTCGTGTGGATTGGGGATCTTGGCAAGCTATATAAATTTAAGCTCCAGTAGACACAACCCAATCACAATCAACAGATGATTCACTTTGGTCCAATCTATTAATTTTAGTTCATTCCACTAAAGAACTAAAATTGCATTCTTAAATAAAGATAGAATAAGTTAATATTTATTACTCATACCCTAGAAAACCTTATTGGAGAAAGTGTATCCTCGTGAAGAATATCAGTAATCGCCAAGAGCTCATAGACCGCCTATAGCTCTCCAAGTTACCATATTTACTCATATGACCAGATTTTGAACTTGGATATTTTGACTTGTCCAGAAGCCGTGTTTCAACAGACACTATTGAAAACTTAACGTTAAGATTTAATATCCAATACCTCAAAACATCCATATGATGATATTCTACTCTCAGTTAACAAATGGAGCCACAATGTCCATATCTATAAATGAAGTCCTCTATCGATTAACAAATGAATGCCACCAAACTATCGAGGATAGACTATGCTATATAAACTTACTCATTGATAGCTCAAATGATAACACTTGCAACCATAAGTCCATCATTTATCTCAGGATTGAGATAGATTCTCTGATTGTCTTCGAATGAAAACTTTTATCCGTTGATGGTTCTAGATAAAGTATTTCACTGTGATCTAATTCAATGCACCCAGTGCACTAGATTCATTTTCCCAAAGACACAAGACTTTGATGATTTTAGACTCATCATAATACATTTGATCCCACTCAAATGCTAGCAAAAGAATCTACAACTTTGACAAGATAAGGGCGCCCAACCGTTATCTTAAGTTGTGAATCTTATTTAAGACTAACAAAAGAATATTTTCTACCTCATACATATCTAGATGTATGAACAATTATTCTATTCTCATAGTCTTTTGACCTTATGATTATTTACTTTTGACAATTATAATAATTAAACTATAAATGCTATAAGATTTGTTAAACTAGAAATCACTTTATTAATATGAAAAGATTGTCAAATATATTATCATACTCTTGCTATCGAGCATAATCCCAACAGTCTTTGCCATCTCTATCGGTCAAGTGCCACCTCCCCAAGGGGGTACCTCATTGCACCCCGTCAACAGACTGGTACCCCGCTACGACACCAGATCAATGCTCTATGGTACCACATGGCCAATAGAGGGCATCCGATTATCCTCCAACATTATGATAAAGCTCTGTGTGTACACCATCATAATTGAAGAGTTTAAGAGGGAAACAAACACCCTTTCCCGCCAAGCTATTCTCAGCCTAATCGCTAGGATCATCACATTAAAAAGAAAATTCTGTCAAACGGGGAAAGAGTATCAATCCTGACTTCCAACTTGCTCGCCAAGGGAAAACCCTAGACTTCATGTATAAATAGGAGGAGAATATCGATAAGGAATAGGGGAGGAAGATCCACTTATCGATAGAAACGTATCTGCCATATCGATTCGGTAAAGTGAAATAAAAAGAAAATGATTAAGTGTCCCATTTCGTTGTATTTGAGTATGTACTTTGATTTTATTAATAGTTAAAAGAGCCTTATTTTAGTCTAACATTTCATTCGTCTTCATTTTCCTACCGAACTTACACGTGTAACCGGTACCGAAGTTACCTAACCCCGATTACGATCCACCAAGGTCGTGGTTCTGAGGGTGTTAACTGGAATTCCTCACCCTGGGTGAATTTTCAGCTAACGTTTTTTTTAGCGCTATCTGTAGGAACTATCCACACTCTTTTTTAAAAATCACGTGTTTGAGTTTTCTTTTGCAGATATAATCATGCCATGAAGCTTCAATCCTCCTAGGAGCATCCTGAGGTATTCGGTTACCAATCCACGGTTTTCACCCAGAAGGCTCAAAAGAGAGGCAAGAGATCGAAGCACCCGGATCCTTCTCTAGCACCGGTTAGTACCTCTCAAGCTCCAACTTCCCCGGTGATAGGCCAAGCAATTCTTGATCAGCAGGTTGTGGCTTTCGTTGAATGTGTCCGTCAATGATTGGTTACAGAGGAAATCACCCCTCAACCAGTAGGACCAAATGTCCATGAGGAGCCCAACCGGTTTAAGTACAAGACCACTACTTTCGACAGGTTAAGGCCACCACTACCGGTACCAATCCATGACAAGTTAGGGCCCCTACCCTCAATCCGGGATCGGTTAGAGCCCATGCCCTTAGATTCATATGGACCGACCAGATAACTACCCCATGAGGTGAAGTAGGTCGTTGATATATTGTCGAGGAGGCCTGGCTACCTAGCACAACCAGCGGACACCAGAAGAGAGCCCCGAGTTGATACAGAAGGTAGTAAAAGAAGCTACTGGGAAAACCCCCCTCATGAAGACAACCGGGGGGGGTTCCCATTTCACCATAAGGATCGGACAATGAGAGCTCCGAGGTTGAGTCTAAGAACATTTAAAACAAGCACCTGTAGGATTAGCTAGCACAGAGGCATAAGGAGATCCAGGAGCTAAGGAGGGGCAAGCATAAGAAGAGCTGAAAATATCCCTTAGGTGAGATGAATGCCCCACTCTCCCGAAGGACCAAGGAAGCAGAATGATATGAACCTCACCAAGAGCAGTGAGACCCGGAACCAATATATGGTAACGAAGGATCGTTTTCTAACCAAGTTTATAAACAAGAACGTTATCGGATCGCGACCCGTTACCTATAAGGAGGTAAGAACCAACGGTATCAAGAAGTTGAAGACGCCACACTCAAGAACAAGAAGAAGATGTGAGTGATAAGTCAAGTTTTCAGAAAAAAAAAAGAGATGAACTCTCACAATTTTTATTCAATTCAAGTATTTCCAATTACATCCAATTCTTTCCTTTATATACTAAAACCCTAAACGAAAAGAAAGGCTATAAGCCATCCTAAAAGGAAACAAGATAATTCGCCCATTAAGGCCTTATAATCAGAAGAAAACTAATTTGAGAAACTATTGACTTGCTCCTTAATTGGAAAGCTAAATCTGGAAACAAATCAGCCCCTTAATTTGGGAAACAAATCAACTATTATTCTTTGCAAATAAAAAGGGAATGAATCAGCCAAAGTTGACTATTCTCCTAGCTTGTGCCACACACCCAAGTCTTCCTTATTCGGCCCAATCAATTGCCTTGATGACATTAGTTATGCCTTGGTCTTCATGTGGGCTTATCTTGGACTTCAACAATTCAAAATCAGCCAAAGTGTCTTGAATTAGGCCATTTAGTGCTTCTTTGAATCTCTTAGCTCTTGCCCTTGTTATTGGCCCAACCGGAACATGCAATGGATCATTTGATGCAGCTGCCTTGTTCTCATCATTCCCTCCCTCTTGAAAAGGATTTGTTCTCAAATCGTCGCCTACATCAAAAGGAGACAAATCAGAAACGTTGAAGCTTGCACTAACATTGTACTCACCTGGAAGATCCAACTTGTATGCGTTGTCATTGATTCTTTCAATCACTTGAAATGGGCCATCTCCCTTTGGAAGTAGTTTAGAACTCCGCTGGGCTGGGAATCGTTCCTTCCTCATATGCAACCATACCCAATCACCGGGCTCAAACACAACCTTCTTACGCCCTTTATTTGCTTGATTGGCATATTGCTTAGTTCGTCTCTCTACGTTTTCCCGAGTCTTTTCATGGATTTGCTTAACAAAATCTGCCTTTTTCTTTCCATCCAAGTTAACATGCTCATTCACAGGTAAAGGAATTAAATCCAAAGGAGTCAATGGGTTAAAACCATACACAATTTTAAAAGGCCAAAAAAGAGTTGCAGAATGCACGCTCCTATTATAAGCAAACTCTACATGCGGCAGACAATCCTCCCATGTTTTCAAGTTCTTTTGTATTATAGCACGCAACAAGGTAGATAAAGTCCTATTAACTACTTCAGTTTGACCATCAGTTTGTGGATGACAAGTAGTAGAAAATAAAAGTTTAATGCCTAACTTACCCACAAAGTCTTCCAAAAGTAGCTTAAGAACTTAGCATCTCTATCCGAAACAATGGTCTTAGGCATGCCATGCAATCTTACAATTTCTTTGAAAAACAAATCAACAATATGTGATGCATCATCGGTTTTATGACAAGGAATGAAATGTGCCATTTTAGAAAACCTATCAACAACCACATATATAGAGTCCCTACCCCTTTTTGACCTAGGTAAACCCAACACAAAATCCATAGAAATATCAATCCAAGGTCCACTAGGTATAGGCAAAGGAGTATACAATCCATGAGGCTTAATCCTAGACTTGGCTTGTCTACAAGTAATGCATTTCTCACAGATACTTTCTACATCACGTTTCATATGAGGCAAAAAAAAATGTTCATGCAAAGTATCTAGCGTCGTAGCTACACCAAAATGCCCCATCAAACCTCCCCCTTGAGCTTCTCTAACAAGCAATTCACGCAAAGAACTCTTACGCACACATAATTTAGATTCTCTAAACAAAAATCCATCATGCCTATTAAATTTACCAAATGCAGCCTTTTCACATGCATTGAACACATTACCAAAATCAGAATCTTCCACATACAACTGTTTAATGTATTCAAAACCAAACAATTTAGCATCCAAAGTAGAAAGTAGAACGTACCTTCTTGATAGAGCATCAGCGACCACGTTTTCCTTACCCTTTTTGTACCTGATCACATATGGAAATATTTCAATGAACTCCACCCACTTGGCATGCCACATATTTAGCTTGTGTTGCCCCTTTATATGCTTCAAGGACTCATGATCTGTGTGAATCACAAATTCTTTTGGCCAAAGGTAGTGTTTCCAAGTTTCCAATCCTCTAATCAAAGCGTACATCTCCTTGTCATAGGTAGGATAATTCAAGGCTGCTCCATTTATCTTCTCAGTAAAATATGCAATGGGACGACCTTCTTGCATTAGAACAGCTCCAATACCTATTCCTGAAGCATCACACTCAATCTCAAAAGTTTTAGCAAAGTTAGGCAAAGCAAGTAAAGGTGCATTAGTTAATTTTTCCTTAATCAAGTTAAATGCCTTTTCTTGTTCATTACCCCACTTAAAACCCACATTCTTTTTGATAACTTCGGTTAAAGGTGCTGCTACACTACTAAAATCTTTCACAAACCTCCTATAAAAACTAGCCAACTCATGAAAACTTCTCACTTGTCCCACATTGGTAGGTTTCGGCCACTCCTTAATTGCCTTAACCTTTTCTTCATCAACCCCAATTCCCTTAGCACTAACAACAAAGCCCACAAATACAAGTTTATTAGTGCAAAAGGTGCACTTTTTGAGATTAGCAAATAACTTTTCTGTTCTTAAAACTCCTAAAACAAGTTTTAAATGTTCAACATGCTCATCCAAGTTTTTGCTATAAATCAGAATGTCATCAAAATAAACAACCACAAACTTTCCAATAAAAGCACGCAAAACATGGTTCATTAATCTCATGAAAGTACTTGGTGCATTAGTTAATCCAAAAGGCATAACTAACCACTCATATAATCCATATTTTGTTTTGAAAGCAGTTTTCCACTCATCATCTTCCTTCATCCTAATTTGATGATATCCACTTTTAAGATCAATTTTAGTAAAAACAATAGAACCATGTAATTCATCAAGCATATCATCTAATCTAGGAATAGGATGTCGATACTTTATAGTGATATTGTTGATGGCACGACAATCAATGCACATCCTCCATGTTCCATCCTTCTTTGGCACAAGCAATACGGCAACCGCACAAGGACTCATACTCTCACGTACATACCCCTTTTCCATGAGCTCACTAACCTGCCTTTGAAGTTCCTTTGTCTCCTCAGGATTACTTCTATATGCTGGTCTATTTAGGATGGGTGCTCCGGGTACAAAGTCAATTTGGTGCTCAATCCCCCTTATTGGTGGTAAACCAATAGGCATCTCTTCGGGAAACACTTCATCAAAGTCCTGCAATAGAGAAACAACAACACTAGGCAAGGAAGGGTTAAGTTCATTAGTACTAAAGCAAGCCTCTTTGTACAAAAGTACAATCATTGGCTGATTTGAAAATAGAGCCTTTTTGACCTCACTCTCCCTTGCATAAAAGCTTACTTGTTTTCTCTCTCTCTTTTTCTCAACAACCACTTTTTCTTTTTCATTTTTTTTTCTTTTTTTGCTATTTCAGAATCTTTTTCTTTTCTCTCTCTTTCTTTTGAACTCTCACTCTCACTCTTTTTTTTACATCTATCTCTTTTCTTAACCTTACTTGATCTTTATACACTTGTTTTGGGGTTAAAGGTACAAGAGTGATTGATTTTTTATTGAGTACAAAGGAGTATCTATTGGTATACCCATCATAGGTCACATACCTATCGAACTGCCATGGTCTCCCCAAAAGGATATGGCCCGCATTCATTGGTACTACATCACAAAGGACTTCATCTTTGTACTTTCCAATTGAAAATGTCACCAACACTTGTTTAGTCACCTTGATTTCCCCACTATCATTTAACCACTGTAGCTTATATGGTTTTGGATGCCTCAAAGTGGCTAAATTCAATTTCTCCACAAAATTAGTGCTAGCCACATTAGTACAACTCCCCCCATCAATGATCATGCTACATACCTTATCATTAACATGGCAGCGGGTATGAAAAATGTTGTCACGTTGTACCTCATCATCTTCCTTGGCTTGAGCACTAAGAGCTCTTCTCGCTACCAAAAGCTCTCCGTCTACCGGATATTCAATATCACCTGCATCCTCCAAAGGTGGCATGGATTCATCATCAGATTCACCTTTAGATTCGATCTCACCATCATCCTTCACAACCATTACTATCTTGTTTGGGCATTGAGATGCAATATGACCTGCTGCCAGACACTTAAAGCACTTAATGTCACGATTTCTAGAAGGTTGAGAATCTGATGTACCTTGTTTTAATATGCCTCCGACTTTATGATCTCTGGAAGGTTCGGCCTTGGCCTTGAAACTAGGTTGGTCATCCCTCTTGCTCCAATTCGGTTTCCATGATGATGAAGAACCCGAATTTTGCCCAACCCGTGTGGAACTCTTTCTCTTCAACTGTTGTTCCACCTTAATTTCCATGTGTACCATGTCACTCAATTCAACATAATGTTGCAACTCCATCACATTTGCTATGTCTCGGTTTAGTCCACTTAAAAACCTAGCCATAGTAGCCTCTCGGTCTTCCTCTACATCAGCTCGAATCATGGCTATCTCCATCTCCTTATAGTAATCTTCAACACATTTAGACCCTTGAGTAAGGGTTTGTAATTTTTGAAACAAACCCCTATAATAGTGACTCGAAATGAAACACTTCCTCATGACAGCTTTCATCTTCTCCCAAGTCTCAATAGGTCTTTCTCCATTTCGTCTTCTACTCACAATCAATTGATCCCACCAAACGATAGCATAATCAGTCAATTTTATGGCAGCCAACTTTACCTTCTTTAATTCAGAATAGTCATGGCAGTCAAATACCAATTCTATTCTTTTCTCCCACTCTAAATAAGTTTGGGGGTCAGTTTTACCTTGGAACGTTGGGATTTTCACCTTTATACTACCCAAATTATTATCAGCCCTCTCTCCATACCTATCTCCTCTATACCCATACCTATCTTCTCTATTCCCATACCTAACTCCTCTACCTCCCATTTCATGCCTCAATCTACCTGTACCCACATTGGACATGCGATCACCCTCATCTAGGTCATTCCCATAATCATCTTCATAATCGTCCCTATGTGGGTTTCTTTCTCTTCGTTCCACATTAGGAACCCTAATTGGTTGCACCCTTTGTGAACTAGACTCCACCTTATCTATCCTATCATGCACCTCACCAATCTTAATCTCCATCCGCTCCATGTTTTTTTGTATGGCTTTATACAAAAAATTAAGATCTATCGTTTCTGGTGCATCATCAGATAAGTCTCTACTTTTATCACGTGACATATTTGAAACCTGCAAAGCAAAAGAAATTAGTAAGCCTCACAAACACCCCCTCACGTGTTTACTCTCAAAGATGGTGGCACTCACACTCGTGTTTTCACTCAATTCTTTGGCTTTTATCCTCTAATGAGCTCACACACTCTTTCCTTTTTCCACTCTTTGTTAACTCTTTCAGTTCTTCCTTTTTTTTTTTTTTTGACTTATACGGACACTCACAAGAAGTGCAAGAAAAATAGAAGTAACTAAGCAAAAGGACAAGAATAATGAAGACGAAATTCTTTAGCTATTAATTTTTTTTTTTTGAATATCAATGCACGAAATCAAGATAATGAATAGAAATAGTTGATATAGGTTCAACTACACGACCCAAAAAAAATGTTTTTTTTTTTACCGACCTTGATTAAGTGGACACAAGCAAGCTTTTGGTACTTTTTTTTTTTTGGTACCGAATTTGATCAAACGTATTTTTTTTTTACCGACCTTGATTAAGTGGACACAAGCAAGCTGTTGGTACTTTTTTTTTTTGTTGTTGAAACAAATGAATACAGAGAAGAGAAAGAACAAGGATAGATTAAACCTGATTTAGAAGCCTAAGCTCTGATACCAACTGATATGAACCTTACCAAGAGCAATGAGACCCAGAACCAATATATGGTAACGAAGGATCGTTTTCTAACCAAGTTTATAAACAAGAACGTTATCGGACCGCGACCCGTTACCTATAAGGAGGTAAGAACCAACGGTATCAAGAAGTTGAAGACGCCACACTCAAGAACAAGAAGAAGATGTGAGTGAAAAGTCAAGTTTTCAGAACCAAAAAAAAAGAGATGAACTCTCACAATTTTTATTCAATTCAAGTCTCTCCAATTACATCCAATTCGTTCCTTTATATACTAAAACCTTAAACGAAAAGAAAGGCTATAAGCCATCCTAAAAGGAAACAAGATAATTCGACCATTAAGGCCTTATAATCAGAAGAAAACTAATTTGAGAAACTATTGACGTGCTCCCTAATTGGAAAGCTAAATCTGGAAACAAATCAGCCCCTTAATTTGGGAAACAAATCAGCCCCTTAATTTGGGAAACAAATCAACTGTTATTCTTTGCAAATTAAAAGGGAATAAGTCAGCCAAAGTTGACTCTTCTCCTAGCTTGTGCCACACACCCAAGTCTTCCTTATTCGGTCCAATCAATTGTCTTGATGACATTAATTATGCCTTGGTCTTCATGTGGGCTTATCTTGGACTTCAACAAATCAAAATCAGCCCAAGTGTCTTGAATTAGGCCATTTAGTGCTTCTTTGAATCTCTTAGCTCTTGCCCTTGTTATTGGCCCAACCGGAACATGCAATGGATCATTTGATGCAGCTGCCTTGTTCTCATCAGGTCGACCCAGTAAGGCATTGTAAGACCAGTTCTCCATATCCACCACTACAAAGCTGAGTAGCACCATTTTTTGGCAGGGCACCGCTCCAATCTTCATAGGCAATTTCACTGTCCCAAGAGATCTGACCTCAAATCCTACGAATCTTCTGAGCGGGGTATTAAAGAGTTGCAAGTTCTTTCGATCCAACCTTAGTTGATCTTAAACAGCCACGCTGAGGATGTCTGTTGAGTGTCCACTAGTATACTCCTAACTTCTTTATGGCCAATTCGGGCAATAATGACAAGTGAGTCATTTGGCCGGACTTCAGAGTCAACTTCAGTGAATATTATCTGGTCTCACCCTTCATTTAGTCTCTTCAGACCAGGCTCGATGGAATTAACATCGAAATGCTATCTTGCTTCCACTGCTTCTCGAATTTTCTGAGTCCGCTCTCGGTTACTTCTCCCAATTGATGGTCTGTCAAAGATAGTCTGTATCGCACCACTCACCTTGGGACTGGCCATTTTATTTTGACCTGAGTTATGATCTTCCGGCTTGGTTTCCTTCCGAGTTTCTGACTTCTCATCTTTTTTTAAGATTATATCTTGCAGATGTTCTTCTCAAATGAGGGTTTCTATATAGTCTCTAAGCTGGTAACATTTGGAGGTCTCATGAATGATTTCTTTATGGAATTTACAATACTTTGTCGTATCTCATCGGGCAATTTGTGACTGTCGGTGTGGCTTCTTCACCTTATCCTTCTATTCTAGTATTGCCAAGATCTCTTCCGATCTTTTCCAAAGCAGGGTGTAGTTTGTATATTTTCCTTGGAATTTTTCGTTGTCTTGGTCAGTATTGCATCCGCTTCCACCATCATTGCTTTTTTCTTTGTTATTTCCTTTCTTTTTCCCTTTATGGTTCTGTGACTTTGAATCGGTGTCTTTTTGCTCGAGTTTCCCTCCATGCATGAAACAGCCTCCTATTGCCAACTCTTCTTCTTCTTCAGCTAATACGTAACCTCCTGCCATATCCATCATATCTATATATCTAGTTAGTCAAGCTCTCCTTAAGTCGAAAGATAACCGTCAGTTCTGTAGGTTGTTTATGAATGCATCAATTATTGCTTCATCATTTGTACTACCGGTTTCTGAGACTGCTTGGCCGAATCTTCCCAGATACTTTTAAGCGACTCATCTTTTCCTTGTTTTAGTTGAGAAAGGCATGCCACAGATTTTTTCCTGTGTACGTTCCCCAAGAATTGTCTTGAAAAGATTTTGCTCAACTCACTAAAACTCCCAATACTTGCTGGAGGCAATCTCCTAAACAATCTTGAGCCTGTGTCCCCAAGAGTTTGTGGAAAGTTAAGACATAACAAAGGATCACTGTGGGCATACTGGGCCTGGCGCTTTTATACCGTCTAACATGCTCTTATGGATTTGTATCTTTTTTGAATGGTTCCACAAGGGGCATCCTGTATCTCTCCGGGAATGGCGTTCACAGGATGTCTCTAGTGAATGGGCTATCAGAGTAGTCATCAGACAACTAAGTGTATCCATACCAGCTAATCAGTACGTCCATTTGACACCTGTTATTCTGGACTTCTAGGGTCAAGCTCCTGATTACGATATCTCTGTCACCCTCAAGTTCTTCCCGATGGTCGACCCGTCAGGTGACTGTCATACCTGTCACCATCTCCTCTACATCCTGCCTCTAAGTCTCATGAGCTAATTCTTGTAGGTGTATGGTACCATAACGACATTACGATTATGATGCTCACAGTCTTTTGATGATGACGTTCTATCCCTTCACCGATCGTACTTATGGTGTTTACCATGCTAGTTTGATAATGACTTCATCTTTGGAAAGGTCGTTCTTCTATGGGTATCTCAGGGTCCTGATCACGCAGTGTGCCTCTATTGGATGGACAAGATCTGAACTCTTGATGGTTGCTAACGCATCTGGTTCTGGCCCGACTATAACCGATCGGAGCTTAGGGGGTGATGGTGTGTTTGGCGGATCTGCCTCTCCTGCGGTTAGTAGATTTATTCCTTCCTCTACTGCATTTGCCAATAACTGTTGTAACGCGTCCTTAAAATGACATGCAAAATCCTCACTGGTCAGAAGAACTCACTAAACGCCAACCAAGGATATTGGTTGATTCCCAGTGGTTGTTATGGGGTCATGAGTGGTTCCCCTCATGTGAGCATTATCCTGGGATGTTAGGTTATCTCTAGAACTGTCTTTACTTCCATTGCATGACATGGTTTAAACAGGTTGAAGGTTCAAGTCTCTCCTTCTAGCGCCAATTGTTGACATCAATTTCTTGGCGGTCAAAAAATTCAACAGTGCTGGATTTGATTATGACTTGTTAAAAGAGAAAAGAAAGAGAATGCAATTAATATTGTTACAACACGAATATACGTGGTAAAACTCTGATGACCGGAGAAACGTACACGGGTGGTTGAATGCACAACCAAGCCAAATCCACTCTTAAATATTAAATTACACCACTCGATCTTTCTTGCCTCTCTTTTTACAGTGATTACTTTTCTATTGATTCTCTTCATTTTACAATGAGATTATGGGCCTATTTATATGTGTATAGAACCCTAATCCTTGTTATACAAGTAAGGAAAGATGACAGTGTTTAACTAAAACTGGTTGCTTGGTTGAATCGTATTTATCTTCTTTCCTATTTCTGAGACCTTGTGGATCGAATACGAATCTTTATGGGATTCTAGTTGCACAATCCATTTAGGACTTATTACATTATCGGTGTGCAGTCTTCTAGAAGAGTAGTTGTTGCTTGATTTAAACTCGCTTCCTCCCCGGATATGGAGGATGGAAATTTGGATGTTTTCGTATTGCAGTATTATTCTAGATTCCTTTTTGAGCTTATTTTCTAGTGGACCACGTTTTTTACTTCTTCACTGGGGCTTCTCATGTTGTCCCGAGTAATTCCAAGTGTGCCGAGTATTCATATTCGGACTTACTCTGATTTTTATTTTTTGGTGATACCTCTGATAGTGGCTTGGATGCTTATCTTGCAATCTTCTTGGAGGGTAGTCCTATCTGTCAATGATGTGTACGTTTAATAAAATATACATATAACAAGGTTGAATGACCTCTTCATCAAGGTTTGACTTCACATCACTAGAAGTCTTACCATTCTTCTGCAAGGAATAATCATCAAACTCACAAACATCCTTATCATTGTTAACAATTTTTGGCCTGCAATCATCAATGACAAAATTTGATGATTCCATGACATTTTGAGTTTTTAAATTGAAGATATTGAGTACATATCCAAGAAAAATACCCTCATCACTCTTAGCATCAAACTTGCCAGGTTGATCCCAGTCATTAAGAATATAACACTTGCTACCCATGATATGGAAATAACTAACATTGGGTATTCTACCCTTCCATAACTCAAAGGATGTTTGTTTGGTCTCGGGTCTAAGGAATATTTTATTCCCTATATAGAAGGCTGTATTAACAGCTTTGGCCTAAAGATTCCTAGGAACCTTGTTACTGTACAACATCACCCAAGACATATCTTGTAAGATTATATTCTCCATTTCTTCAACCTTATTTTGTTGGGGAGTCCTAGGAGCCGAGAATTCACGAGAAATGCCTAGAGTATTGCAAAAGCTATCAAAACTACCACTTTCAAACTCTTTCCCATGATCACTTCTAATTGACTTAATGCTCTTAATGTGAGAAATCTTCTCATTTTGAATTTTTACACATAGCATTTTGAATGTTTTAGAAGCTTCAGACTTCTCTATAAGAAAGTAGGTCCAAGTGAACTTAGAGAAGTCATCATCAACAACAAGAATATACCTTTTTCCTGTAAGCCCCAGAGTCATGCAGTGGAAGGAATTTTTTTTTTTTTTTTAAGAATATTTTAAGCGATTCATAATAACCGCAAACTATATATAAGAATAAATAGGGTAAGATTCGAAATCATACCTACAGGTTAACTCCTTTCTTTTTCATCTTAATATTGCTTTCCGATTTGTACCACCAGACCATCCTCGCTATCATCCAAGTTTCGACAACTATATGTGGGCACGTCATGGGCTTCAAGAGGTTGTATGGAGGTTGAAGAAACAACACAAAATAACTCTTGCTTTGTGTAGGGAGAATTCGGCCACTTGAATAATAAAGAACAATATATATATATATATATATTCCCTTTGTTTTTGTAAATGGCCGCACCTCTTTCTCTCTTGTTTCTCTTTTCTTTTGTGTGTCAATGTGTATCTCTTTCACACAAAACTCTCTATTACTTGAGTAAGAGTTTTATTAGCTCTTGATAACTAGATGAGATAGAATACTATTTAAATATCTAATATTCAAAATACAAAATTCCTTTATCTTGTTTTAAATTATCAATTATCAAAGAAATAATTGTTAATAGCCAAATTTGGCTAGAGACCAAAGGGAAACTTTCCACACTCCTAGTCCGGGTCCAGAATCTGGGATTACCTACCATGGTACCACGGTTCAGAGGGACGAGCTATTGTGCCACCCCGCAGAAGCAAGGAAAGGCTTTCACACCTTGGGAACACCCCAAGTGAAGCCCGACACAATCAGATTGAGCTCCTTACACCGAAGCTAGAGCCCGGAGCACTTCTGATACTTGACGATCTAGGCTTCCCGAGGTAAAAATTACCTCGTAACCCCCCCAGAAGCTCGCTGTCCTCTTCAAACGTGAAGAGGGACCTATAAGGACATCAAGTTCGAACTGTAGTATCGCTCCACTTTGCCAAAAAAAAAATCGAACCTATCTAGACAAGTAGAAGGAAGCTCACTGAAGCACTGTTACCACCAAAGAGAGCCCATAGGGGCCATCTCATGCTCCGAGGGACATGGAAATACCAGACCAAGCTCCTGGTAACAAAACTAGAACACAGATATACCTCTCTCTTTAAAGAAGCAAACTCTATACTCGAGGACCTCCATAAGGCATCACGCCATGAAGGTGTACTGAATCATATTCACACTCCAACGAACATTAAATAATCGCGTACGTACATGGCAAGTGATTGAGTCCAACGAGGAAACAAACTTATCTCCACCCAAATTCTCGAATCCATTTTAATCAAAGTCAACGACACTTAAAATAGAGGATCCCACCCGATAAGGGGGGACTGGATTCGAAGAATAATGGCGGGAGTACCATGAGTTTAACCTAATGGGACTATGTATAAATAGGCCCGATCATGCAAGAGGGAGAAGATAGATTTTTTTAGCCTAAATTCTGTTATCAGAACATGGCCACCATTGTTATCTACTTTTCGATAGGAATGAAGCCACCACCCCAATATACCCCAGAGAGATTGAGCGCCTTGGAGGGATTTTTGTATGATATACCTAATTGATATTAAAAGCATTTTATTCTCTTTCTCATTGTATCAACATTTTCTTTAAACATCCACCGCTGTTAGATTAAACAAGGCACCCAAGGTACCATATCTGGCCACAACCTCCGCGGTAGTGGTCTAGAGGGTGTTAACTGGAATTCCTCACCCCGAGCGAATTTTATGTTAACACTTTCTAAGGCCGTCTGTGGGAACACCCACACCCAACTAACCAAACCACAAATTTACGTGTTTGTCATTTTACAGGAGTTATGAGGCTCTGATCCTCCCAGGGACAGCTCGAGGCAACGGGATAACCTTCGGCTGCATCAACACGAAAGGCTCCAAGGAAAGGAAGGAAATCCGGGCATCGTAGACAAGCTCTGGTCTTGTCAATCGCTGCACGGGATTTTGGCCTTCCTATAATAAACCAGACCATGCTCGACCAACAAGCAGCGGCCTTCATGGAGAACGTCTGCCTTCACCTACTCGTTGAGGGCATCACAGTCCATCCTGGAATTCCCAACACTTAGGAAGAGTTGATCAGACCCAGAACTAGGCAACCTGCCTTTGACCGATTGAGACCTCCCTCACCAGAGCTAGTTTGCTATAGGATAGGGCCTCAACCTTCGATCAGGGAAAGACTCGGTCCCATTCCCCCGGTGCTTGCTGAGCCATCATGTTATTATCCTAGATGGGTCAAATCTGCTACAAGAGCAATGAGAGGCTCCCCATATGGCGACTTCAAGGAGGGAAAACCAGGCTAGAGAAGAAGACAGTCAGCAAAGCCCCTGGGCAGATCTCGTTCATAGAGAAAACCAGGTGGAGATCGCCAGTTCATCGGAGGGATTCGATAATGAGGAGTTCGAGGTCAACTAAAAGAAACCCGTGAACAAGCATCTGAGGGATAAACTGTCGAAGCTACAGAAAGAGATCCGGTAGATAAAGAAAGGAATCATAAGGAGGTCAAGAAGGATCCCTTGAGAGAAATAAACGTTCCCTTCACTAGATGGATCCGAGAGGCTGAGTTCCCACTGAAATTCAAAATGCCGGTAGATAAGTTCTTAGGCACGGAGGACCCCTTGAGCCACCTGAAAGGCTTCGTCCAGCAAACGGAAATCGAAAATGCAACTCGGGTCACCATGTGTTGGATTTTCCCAACCACCTTGACTGACTACGCAAAGACGTGGTTCATGAAATTACCCCTAAATAGCGTATATTCATTCATGAGGCTATGAACTGACTTCTGCTCACAATTCTAAGGGGTCAAACTGTATCCAAAGGATCCCAAACACCTTCAATATGTGATTCAGGAACAAAATTAAACATTCCAATAGTTTATGGAATGTTTTCATTAGAAAGTCATCCAAATGGGAGTTTTTGCTGAGAAAGAGACCATTGTCGGTTTCTGGTAGAACCTGTTGGCTGGCAAACTCTTTCCATCCTTTGCCACGCGACCGCCAAAAACCTATCAGTAGGCCTATGACCGGGCTCTTGAGCAAGTCAAAATTCACGAACAACTTAAGGTCAAGATGGAGCATGATGACATGCGAGTAGCAAAGCGTTAGAAGAAGAAGGTGCCCATACTTGAGCCAACTCAGAAAAACCAGAACAAGCCTGCCAACAGGTCGACGTACCGCTTCCTCACTTCCCAACCCATGCAAGAAAGATATCCAGCAAAGTGAATCCTCCCACGAGTTTCACCTCCTTCAATAATTGTAGCCCCTGTAACGCGAGATGAGAGAGGGTATGATCACTACACCCCCTTAAATGCATCCCATAAAACAATCTACCTCCTCATTCAGGACAAAGGGTTGCTCCGGAAACCCGTACCAATGAAAGCTACAGCGGAATGGTGGAATAGGTACAAGTATTGTGACTTTCATGAAGACGTAAGGCATAACACCTCAGAGTGTTATAACCTGTGTAACCAGATTGAGGCTCTGATAAGGGGAGGATGTTTGATAGAATTCTTGCAGCAGGTTAGGGACTACACCAAACTAGAAGAGAAGTACAAGCAGAGATCCGTGACCATTCTTAGAAGAGAAGAGGGGAGCAGAAGGATTTAATGCAACAAATCTAATGATACACATCATCAGTGGGGGACCCACCCTAGCTGGCACCTCCAATAATTCTAGGAAATCATGCGAGGAAGGTCCCCCGGATTGATGAAAGTCAGGGTATCTTCAAGGTTGATAAGAGTCTGACTAGCCCATCTCAGACAACCCAGATTGTATTCACTATGCAGATGTCTACAACACTGTACAACCTCACGATGACCCCATGGTGATCACGGTATAGATTTCCAATTGCGTGGTCCACCGCGTGCTCGTCGACATAGGCATCAGCGTAAACATCCTCTTTAAAGATACCTTGGAGAAGCAAAATTTAAAGCATTGGTGCTACAATAGCTGCTCAACCCCCGTAATATGGCTTCACTGGGATTCAATCATACTGATGGGGTTAAAGATCCTTCCAGTGATTGTCAGAACCGTAGCCTTCCAACAGAACATTATGACAGATTTCGTTGTGGTTGACACCCCGTCGGCCTACAACTCGATACTAGAAAGACCTTTCTTGTCATTCTTGAAGAGGGTCATGTCCATCTATCATAACGTCCTAAAGTTTCCAGTAGGGGACAAGGTAGGGGAGGTGCGTGCTGACCAACAAGCAGCTAGGAAATGCTACGCAATGTCTACCAATCTAACAGCTTTGGCGAAACAGTTTGCGCAAGTTGCGACAATCCAAAATATGGAAGCACCAGTGATGAACCTGGGAGATATAGAGCTCTTCGATTATCGAGAAGACCCCTTGGTACTGGAAGAGGAAGAACCAAACAGAGAGTGGGTAAGCGGACACCCAGTGGATAAACTAGTGGAAGTACCTGTCAGAAGTGACGATCCCCCAAGGTAGTCTAGGTCGGAGATACCCTTGAGCCAAGAGTGAAGGGAGGTTTGATCAAGCTTCTCAGAGAATTCAACGACATCTTCACTTGGAGTCATTATGAGATGCCCAGGTTCTCGATATCATTGGTTGCATACCGATTAGCAGTGGATCCGACCTTTAAGCCCGTCAAGCAAAAAATGTGTCACTTTAACGTTACGGATCAAGAGGAAGTGGATAAGTTGATCTGAGAAGGCTTCATTATAGAAGCGCACTACCCTAAATGGATTGCCAACATGGTCATGGTCATAAAGGCAAACAAGAAGTGGCGTATATGTGTCGACTACACCGACCTAAACCAGGCGTGTCTAAAAGACAGCTTCCCTCTACCAAAGATCGATCAATTGATAGATTCCATGGCTGGAAACAAGCTTCTCAACTTCATAGATGCATTTTCGTGGTACAACTAGATTAAGATGCACCCCGCTGATCAAGGCAAGACCAGCTTCATCACGAGGCAGGGTCTTTATTGCTACAAGGTAATGCCTTTCAGCCTAAAAAAACGGGAGCCACCTACCAGCGATTGGTTAATGGATTGTTCAAACCGGAGATAATGAGAACAATGGAGGTGTACATAGACAATATGATCACCAAATCCTGAGAAGCAGAATAATACATCGAACATCTCCGTAGGACTTTCCAGATATTAAGGGAGAATCAAATGTGGTTGAATCCCGCCAAGTGTGCTTTCAGGGTAACAACGGGAAATTTTTTGGGCTATATGGGATAAATGCCTTCCTTTCTTTAAAGCCATCAAAGCCATCATAGCTCAACAGATTCATCTCGCATTCCACAGATAAATGTCTTCCCTTCTTCAAAGCCATCAAACAGGGGAAGAACATGAAGTGAGACAAGGATAGCGAGTGGGCTTTCCAGGACTTGAAGGAATACCTCGCCAACCCATCACTGTTAGTTAAACCAATGTCGGGGAAAGAAATACGTATGTATCTGGCAGCATCAGAAGCGGCAGTAAGTAGGGGTTTGGTAAAGAACTATAGAGATGAGATCCAACGACCTATCTACTATGACAGCCATATGTTATCCAAGCCCGAGAAGAACTACCTCCTCTTAAGAAGCTCGCCCTTGCCTTGATTACCTTGACCAGAAAGCTCCGTCTTTATTTTCAAGCTCATACAGTGGTGGTGGTAACGGACCAACCTCTCTGCCAGTTCTTATAGAGGCCCTATATATCTGAAAGACTGGTCCTGTGGGCTTTAGAGCTCACCCACTTTGGCCTGAAGTACAAGTCTCGAACAACAATCAAGGCTCAGACTCTGGCAGACTTCATAGCTGAGTTCTCAGCCCTCTTGAGTGAAGGGACACCAGCAGCACTAGACCCATCTCTTGAGAAACTTCAGGAAGGTAATAATTAGCCGGAAGACTATAAAGCTTGGACCCTTTACATTGATGGGGCATCTGGGCCGACAGGGGGAGGTGTTGGCATAGTCCTGATTGATTCTAAGAAAACACAGTGTTGCCACTGTTTTAGGTTTGAATTTAAAGCAACCAATATTGAAGTCGAGTACAAAGCTCTCATAGCCGGAATGAAGGT
This sequence comes from Dipteronia dyeriana, assembly GCA_032871835.1. Taxonomy (NCBI): domain Eukaryota; kingdom Viridiplantae; phylum Streptophyta; class Magnoliopsida; order Sapindales; family Sapindaceae; genus Dipteronia; species Dipteronia dyeriana. The sequence continues at coordinate 76,013,409 of CM065299.1, forward strand.
CGCCATCAAGCTTGGGGCTGATTACGTGCACGTCTAGAGTGACTCACTACTCATTGTCAGCCAGGTTACAAGACTTTACCGAGCCAAGGGCGATAACATGACAGCCTACCTGAAACTAGTCTAGCCACTGAGGAAAAAGTTTAAGGGATTACAGGTCAAGCAGATACCTTGACAACAAAACCACCAGATAGATGTCTTAGCAAAGTTAACTGTGAATGAGAGCCAAGCTCTACCTAAAGAAGTACCTCTCCAGGTGATCTCCCAATCAAGCATAACAATAGGTAAAGAAATCTACCCTATAGACCGGTTGCTCTGTTAGGAGGACCCGATAGCTAACTACCTCAAGGAGGGAAAGCTTCCAAAGAACCCCGCTTAAGCCCAAAAGGTCAAAAGATTGTCAGACCGGTATTGCCTGATAGATGGATACCTCTACTGGAGGGACAAGTCCCTTCCCTTGCTTCGATGTCTTTATCCAGACGATGCAAGTTGGGCTTTAAGAGAGGTCTATTCTAGGGACTGCGGGAACCACATTGGTGGGGATATTACTGGCAAACTATCCACTAAGACGCGAAGAGTTTTGTACAATCTTGTAAACCGTGCCAGAGCACCTCATACTTTAGTCACCTACCACCGGAGCAACTATCATCTCTCAATTTGCCCTAACCAAAGAAAAATTTTCCACTCTCCAAGCCTGAATCCAAACCCGATATCACTTATCCTGGAACCTCGATTCCTAGCGTCTGGCTTCAGAATCACCCCATAAAAGTAAGGAAAGGTGGCCGAGCTCAGGAAGAATTTAAGGTGAAGCCCAACACAAATGAATCGAGCTTCTTCCACCAAATCAAGGCTCCCCGAGGTCGAAACTACCATGCAGCCTCTCCATAAGCCAGCCATCATCCCCAAGCACAGAGAGAGACCCATTAAGTGCCCATCTTGTACTACAGTACTGCTTCGTCTCTCTAAAAAAACATTCAAACCCATATGGACCTTTGGGATGAAGCTCGCCAAAGCTCCATTACCCCTAAAAAGCGTTTGCACGGCCATCTCAAGTTCCAAGGGATCCGGAAGGGTCTAGCCAAACTCATAGTACTAAGACCAGGGTATGAATCTACCCCGCACTATGAAATGTTGAAAGCTATGCATGATGACCTCCATAAGGAATCGCACTATGAAAACACACAGGATCATATCCACACTACGTCGAAACACCATGTACGTGCGTGGCAAGTGTTTGAGTCTAAAAAGGAAACGAACTTATTTCTAAAAGATATTCTCAACTCTGTCATTAGATCAAAATCAACAACATTCAAAATAAGATATCCCGCCAGATAAGAAGGGATTGGATTCAGAGAATCATGACATGAGATTAACCAATTTAACCTATTTGGACTGTGTATAAATACACCTAAATATGCAGGAAGAAGAGGGGGTGAATAAGAAAGGATTCTTGCCCTAAATTTCATAACCAGAACATGGTCGTCATTGTATTATACTATTCGACATGTATGAAGTTGCCACTCTACTATATCCCAGTGAAATTTAGAGATTGTATATGAGAGATTTTCGTATGATAGAGCTTTTCACATGATATACTAGATTTATAATAAAGAGCTATATTCCCATCTTCATTGCATTTATATTTACACATCCATCTTTATTCAGTCAGGTTAGATATCTAAGGTACCAACCCCGGCACTACCTATGTGGTAGTGGTCTTGAGGGTGTAAACCGTAATTTCTCACCTTGAGTCAATTCACTGTTAACACCCTTTTCCATGTAGAGTGTCGACCTAATCAGACCGCTTCCTACTGCTTTTGGACAAGCTAAGCATGCTATCGTGGCAATCGACTATTTTACAAGGTGGGTCGAGGCAGGTCTGATCTTCTAAATTTTAGAAGAAAACACAATGAGGTTTATAAAAACCAATGTGGTTTGCAGGTTTGGGACTCCACTCATCATTATAGCCAACCTAGGCAAACAGGTTGACAATGCCCGATTCAAGGACTTCTGTGAAGGTTTAGGAATTGACCTCAGGTTCGCTTTAGTAGCCCACCCTCAGAAAAATGGGCTGGTTGAATCCACCAACAAGGCTATCAATAAGTTATTGAAGAAGAAATTACGGCAAGAGAAAGGCAAGTTGGCTGAGGAGCTCCCCGAGGTTCTTTGGGCATATCAGACTATGAAAAGAACAGCTACTGGAGGAACACCCTACTCTTTGGCAATCGGTCGAAGCAGTCCTTCCCATCGAGCATGAACTAACTTTGTTCAGGGTACAACACTTCAAACTGAAAAATAACGAGGTCAAGCTTTGAGCTAGCTCAGACCTACTAGAAGAGAAACAAACCCGGGTAGCTGAGAATGTGGTGATTTACTAGAACAAGATCGCTAGGTATTTCAATAGAAAGGTCAAAACCCAAAATTTCAAGGAAAAGGATTTGGTTATCAGGAAAGTGACACTAAACACCTAGAAAAGGTCGGATAAAGTCTTAGGACCCAACTGGGAAGGGCATATTTGGTAATGATGGTGGTCCGCAATGGGGCATACAAGCTCGAAGATATAAAAGGTCAACCAATTGACCACACCTGGAATGCTGATCACTTGAGGAAGTTCTATCCCTAAGCCGGGGACTCTTGAGCAAACTATCACCATTTAGGTTTCAACAAAACTCCCGACGATAATGTACTTCATTTTGGTCATCAATAAAGTATACTATTTTCTCCATCTCTGATTGTGTTCTCTATAAGCTGTTAATTTCTCCATCTACGATTAATTTCTCCATAAGTAAGTTTGCCATAACCACATCAAGACCAGGGATTAGCCGGGGAAGCCCCCTCGCTATCCCTGATGCCTTTATCGGGCACCACCCCCAACCAAGAAGGGTCTGAGTATAAGAGCATAGGTACCATCACGATCTCGAGACTAGGGATCAGTTGGAGAAGCCCCCTCACTATTCCCGATATCTTGGTCAGGCTACCACCTCCAAAAAGGGTCTGAGTGTAAGAGCATAGTTGCCATCCAGATCTCGAGACCTGGATATAGCTAGATAGCCATCCTGATGCCTTGGTCAGGCTTCCACTCCCAAGAAGACTTTGAGTGTAAGTGCATAGTTGCCATCCGAATCTCGAGACCAGGATATAGCTAGATAGCCCTCATGATGCCTTGGTTGGGCTACCACCCCCAAGAAGGACCTGAGTGTAAGTGCATGGTTGCCAGCCAGATATGAAGACTAAGATATAGCTAGATAGCCCTCTTGATGCCTTGGTCGGGCTACTACCCCCAAGAAGAGTCTGAGTGTAATAGCATAGTTACCATCCAGATCTCGAGATCATGATGGTTAGATAGCCCTCCTGATACCTCGGGTGGGTTACTATCCCCGAGAAAGATCTAAGTTTTAATACTGATTTGTTGGACCAAGGTCACCATGATAGGATACCTTCCTAAATGACGGGAGAAAGGGTATCTACATCATTACTACACAGCCTACGTCTAAGTATTAAACACTTGATTATTACTAACCATTGGTTTTTATGAGCATGTGATTTTATATACTGCCAGTTTAAAGTTTGAACAAGGAATCATCAAGGATGCGAGATACATTGCAAGAAGACTCTCCAAAAGATATAAATTCCTACCAAGTGCTGGGAATTGGAGCTAGATATCTACCCAGCTAGCGGGAGTACGTTTAATAGATTCAGATTTTTTCTTTACCAGATTCAGTTAAGTCAAGATTATTTTGGAGGTGGTGTTGGGTTTTAGATTGTGTTGGCATTAATTCCATATCAAAATGATGTTTACTTGTAATGATTTAGTTGTTTAGATTCATGATGATTCAAGCTTCAAAGAAGAAGGAACAATTAGTCAAAGCAAGTTCAAAGTCTTCAAAGAGAAAGGATGCCATATGGTTCTACAAAGGTATACTAAGACCTTATCTTTCTCTTACAAGGCTTAGGCACACATACACAATCCATACATTTGTGTCCCTGCATAGTTGTGCACCATTATAGGCATATACATACAATTCATTCATATGTGTCCATGCATCATTGTCCAATTTTTATAACACATTCACACACTTGAAGATGAATGCTCGTGCATTGGTATGAAAATAACATGTTTTGGAAAATGCATGATTGGAGACTATCTCTATGTAGTTTGCATTCTAGTGTGAATTGTGTTTGTATGTGTATATATTTGTATAACATGGATATTGAACTTGATTTTAGTCTTAAATCATTCTTGATTGAGTTCCGGTCATTTCGGTTACTCATACTATTGATTTTAAGTTCTAAGTCAAAAAATACTACACTTTCAACTTATGTTGCATACATTGTCTTCGTCTTTATATATCGAGTCGAATTGTTATTTTCTGGGTTGAGTATCTTATATGTCCATGTCCGTGAGAGAGTTACGGTTTGTAATCTTCAAAAAGATTAGAATTCCGAGTTCAGAGGCCAGAGAACAGTCAAAGAACGCGAGAGGAGTGCAAGAGAGGTGCACCATGGCCAAAGGCCATGAAATGGTGCAAGCCAGAGATGGCGCGTGGCCATCTCGGCCACAACTCCTTGCTGCCCCGAGATGCTCATGCACCATCTCGGGGAAGCAATCTCAAAGGGGGTATTTTGGTCCTTTTCCTTCTATTCTTTTCATCTCCTTTATATATCCAATCCCTCTCACATTTCATTATAAGATATTCAAAATTTTAGTGCAGAATTTATTTACCCAAAAAATAATTATAGTGCAGAATTTTCTCCCAAATTGTCTCACCTTCCAAATGCCATAACTTCTTCATTTGAACTCTGATTTGAGTGATTCAAAGTTAAGAGTGTTTGCCTATACATTCTCCATCTTTTAATTCACGGTTTTAGTTAGGTTTATTGCTGTTTTTGGAGTCTTATCTCACAAAAACGGGACTGAACGAAATCAACTAAGGTATTGATTTTCTTTCAAAGTTTTCTTTTAAAACTTGGTCAATTGCCTTGGGTTTGTTAGAATTATGCTCGAAAGCAAGAGTATAATATTGTATTTGATAATATTTTCATATTAATAAAGTGATTTCTAGTTTAACAAATCTTATAGCATTTATAGTTTAATTATTATAATTGTCAAAAGTAAATAATCATAAGGTCAAAAGACTATGAGAAAAGAAGAATTGTTCATACATCTAGATATGTATGAGGTAAACACAATTCTTTAGTTAGTCTTGAATAATATTCATAACTTAAGATAAAAGGTTGGGCGCCTTTATCTTGTCAAAGTTGTAGATTCTTTTACTAGCATTTGAGTGGGATAAAATGTGTTATGATGAGTCTAAAATCATGAAAGTGTGGTGTCTTTGGGCAAAAGAATCTAGTGCACTGGGTGCATTGAATAGGATCACAATGAAATACTTTATCTAGAACCGTCGATAGATAAAAAAATTTCATTTAAAGACAATCGGAGAGTCTATCTCAATCCTGAGATAAATGATGGACTTATGGTTGCAAGTGTTATCATTTGAGCTATCAATGAGTACGATTATATAGCATAGTACATCCTCGATAGTTTGGTGGTATTCATTTGTTAATCGATAGAGGACTTCATTTATAGATATGGACATCGTGGCTCCATTTATTAAATGAGAGTAGAATATCATAATATGGATGTTTTGAGGTATTGGATATTAAATCTTAACGTTAAGTTTTCAATAGTGTCTGTTGAAACATGGATTATGGACAAGTCAAAATATCTAAGTTCAAAATGTGGTCATATGAGTAAATATGGTAACTTGGAGAGCTATAGACGGTCTATGAGCTCATAGATATTACTGGTATTCTTCACGAGGATACACTTTCTCCAATAAGGTTGTCTAGGGTACAAATGAGTAAAATCAACTTATTCTATCTTTATTTAAGAGTTCAATTTTAGTTCTTTAGTGGAATGAACTAAAATTAAATAGACCGGACCTAAGTGAATCATTTGTTGATTGTGATTAGGTTGTGTCTATTGGAGCTTAAATTTAGATAGCCCGGCAAGATCCCCAATCCACACGAACTTGTATGGATCGCTTGATATATTCTACCGGACCAATTTAGGGGTCCATCTAGAATTGTATTGAGGTGTGTGAGCTTGTTTCTTTTTGTAAGAATGGGTCTAGTTCACATGTAGACTTTTTATAAAGGTTAAATGGATTTAATAAAATAAGAAAATAATATATTGGCCCATATATATTTGTTGGGCGGCAAGGCTATTTCAAATAGCTTAATTATATTATATTATTTTATTATTTAATTAAATGAAAATTAATTAATTTGGTGATTAATTAATTATTTAATTAAAAGTCAAAATCTTTTTCTTTTAGGAGATGGTCTCCTAATATTATACTATTGTTGGTAGTATAATTAATATTAAAGACTATATTTGATAAGTAGATAAATAAAAGAAATTATTTATCTAATCAAATTAGGAAATCTTTAATATGGTTACAAATACACTATTGAGTTGGATTATGAGTCTTGGTGTTGGATAGAATTCTTTTTCGAAAAGGATTCTTAACCACCAAGTAATCTACCTAAGGAAAGGATTTTTTACCACCAAGTAAATCCTTCTTAGGAGAGGATTTGGTCTCATATATATACTACTTGTAAATTTCGACCAAGCCTTAGTTTTTAGTGTGAGAAGTTGTTTTTTATTTGTTTTATTATTGTTATAAAAAAAAACTTCGCCCAACTCATTGTGTGAAAAATTCGGCCAAGCATAGAGAAAAGAGGTAACGTTTTTGTTTTCGATAGCACACTAGTATCCTTTGCATCAAAAGGGTTTTGTATAGAACATCGAATCAAGGTTCACTCCAGTTTCAATCAAATTGATTGATAATTCAAAACTGACCGGACGTTCTTGGTTTTTCTTTTGGAGGATTATTGTGACTAACAAAGAAGAAGATTTTGTTTGTTTCCATCATCAGGTATACAATTCAAAGAAAGGGAGCCCACACTCCTAGGTGATTCACGTTCGTGATTGGATTGGAAGATCTTACGGATTTAATTTGATGCTAGTTCAATCGTCACGATAAAAAAAAAGGTACGATACTTTTTATATACATCAATTAATCTAGGGTTTAGGTTCTTGTTATTAAAAGGGAAATTTTTTAATTTTCATTTTCTAACGCTTCCGTTGCGTTTTGAACCATTTTTTTCTGTACGTGAATCTTTTTCTTTTCATTGTATATATGCATGTTTTAGAAAGAGATGACACTCTAGGTATTCACATATATATTTACATTGGAATGTATGGATATATATATATATATATATATATATATATATATATATATATATTTATATATATATATATTATATGTGGTTAGTTATTGCTTAATTTTGGTCCAAGAATTTCAATGTAATTTTGTTTTGGGATTGTAACAAGATGGGTGGTCTATTATCGCCATAATTTCCTTCTTGGTAGTTGCTAAGTTTTTTTTTTATTTTGTTGTAATAAAAAAAACTGCAGTATTTTTATTTTTAATTCTTCTGTAATACATTCAAGTATCAAAGACTCGAAGGTTTGATGAATTGGAAGCAACCGGATTAAGTTTGGGACCATGCGAGCCGTAGCAACGAAGGTGCGTGCGAAGAGCAAACAACCACGTTTGTTATGGCATGGGCTGTGCACGGCAGCCCTATGGAAGCCATGGGCTGCGCATGACAGCCCTTTATGGGTCTGTGGCATGTGCACACCCATAGGTAAGGTCCAAGGGTGCGTACGCCCATAGGAGGCAGCCGAGAGAGTCCTGACGATGAAGGTCGCGTGAAGACTCGTTCGCCAAGAAAGGAGTTTTTGTATTCCAAGACATACGTAATTTACTTGTATTTCTAGGATTGACCAAAATTGTAGCTATTTATATTTTTGTAAATATTGCAATGTTTGTCATTGTTTGATAACATGTCCTATAGAATAGGAGTGCTACTCATATATCTCTTTTGGTATGAACATGCATTAAATAGTTTAAGTATCTAAATTGGCATCTAGATAACTTGGTAAATCATTCTTTGAAATTCGATCACACGCCTTAAACAATTGAGTGGGAGAAGGTGTTTTGGAACACCTACGCCTCCAAGTTTAGTTGAGCTTTATGTTTTTTGAATAACCTCCCAAGAGGTATTCAAGAATGGAATTTAGCAAGATACTTCTTTACAAGGATAAACTAGACAATTAGCCCAAACGATATCTACTCCCAAATGAGGGATATTCGTGAGGGATTATATTGAAGGTCGATAACTTGGTAACACACTCAATGTAATTTTATAATATCCTCCCAAGAGTTCTTGTTAATAAAATTTCAAGGCTAAAATGGAAAACGTTGATTTTTATGTTAACAATTAAGTGGGACCTAGTCTAACTAGTAAATGGTGCGTACTCCCAAAGGAAGCGTGACATTTATGGGTGTTGGATCACCGTTGAATTATTAAGATTGAATTATTTTATTTAATTCAAGTTAAATATTCAAAAAGTTCTATATCATGATTGTTTACTTATATAATTTTTGTTATTTAAAAGAAATCATGACCCCATCCCTAATCAAATTCCTAAAAGATAATATTTTAACTGATGATAATTGTGTCACATGGAAAAGGAATATCGGGTTGTTGTTGCAAGCTGAAAAGTATAAGTTCATTCTATATATTCCTTAACCACCAAACTAATGAATCTACTCGGGAGCAAAGAGATGAGTATCAGTAGTGGAAGTCTTTAGATGAGATGGCTAAATGTACGTTACATTATGCCCATTATCTCCAACGTGTTGGAATAGCAACATGAAGGAATAGAGACTGTTGCGGATATTATGATGTCTCTAGACAGGGATTCATATGGTTGGTAAAGTTGCTACTGTTAAGACCTGTTAGAAGGTCAAGAAACAACAGAGAAAAAAGCAACTTGGGACTTCTTAAAAGGAGACCAAGAAAGTAATCAATGTCAAATGGAAGTGTTTCCTTTGTGGTTAAATGGGATAAAGGAAATAGATTGAATAAGAATGAATTCAACTTGCATTTAGGCAATGGAGCGTTGGTGTCTACTACTGCAGTGGGAGATATTAGAATCAATTTAGATTCTTATAGGCATTTAGTTTTAATAAACGTTTATGATGTACCATAATTCAAGAGGAATTTAATTTCAATTTCTTGTTTAAATAAATTTGGTTATTCGGTTACTTTTAATAAAGCTTTTATTATTAGTAAGATTGACAAAATTATTTGCAAAGGTACATTGGAAAATGGTTTATTCTATTTGCATGGAAATATCTCGCACTTGTTAGACACGGAATCAATGGAACCTAATCATAAAAGAGTAAAATTATCAAAAGATGAAACCTACCTATGGCATTTACGCTTAGGTCATATTAACCTTAATAGGATTAAAAGATTGGTAAGTGACGGACCTCTAAGTGACTTAAAGGTTGATGATCTACCAACTTGTGAATCTTTTTTGGAAGGTAAAATGACCAAAAGGTCGTTTACGACCAAAGGCGCAAGAGCCATCTAATGTTTAGGATTGATACACACTGATGTGTGTGGACCTATGAGCATTCAAGCTAGAGGTGGATATGAGTACTTCATCACTTTCACGGATGATCACTCAAGATTTGGCTATGTGTATCTCATGAGACATAAGTCGGATGCTTTTGATATGTTCAAAGCATTTAAAGCTGAAGTAGAAAATCAGCTTGAGAAACGTATAAAAATCTTGAGGCCCGATCGTAGTGGAGAATATCTATCTGGTGAGTTACAGCAATATCTTATTAATAATGGAATAATTTCTCAGTTTTCTTCACTAGGCACACCTCAACAAAATGGGGTGGCAGAAAGGAGAAATAGAACTCTTTTGGACATGGTTAGGTCTATGTTAAGTTATTCAATGCTCCCTAATTCTTTTTGGGAAATGCTTTACAAATTGCAATGTACATTCTAAACGATGTACCATCTAAGTCGGTTCCTAAAACAACGCATGAGTTGTGGACCGAATGAAAGCCTAGTTTACAACACTCAATGATTTTTGGATGTCCCGCACATGTGTTAAAAGGAAAGACAAAAAATGGAGTCCCGTTCAGAAACATACATATTTGTAGGGTATCCAAAAGGAACAAAAGGATATTATTTTCATAGTCCTTCAGATCTTAAACTATTTGTTTCGACAAATGCTAAATTTCTGGAAAAGGACTATATGAATAATTTTGTGCCTAAAAGTAGAATTGTCCTGAATGAGCTTTTAGGAGATACAATTCCACAACAGGTTTCGCAACCAAGACCAATTGTAAGTTCCGTACCAACACAAGATCAACAATCTACCATACCTCGTCATAGTGGGAGGGTTGTTAGACAACTCGAGAGATACATCGGTCTAGGAGAATCTGTAGAAAATCTTCCAAACGACGATGATCCCTATACGTACAAGGAAGCAATGGAAGATGTTGATTGTCGCCATTGGCAAAAGGCAATGCAATCCGAAATTGAATCTATATTCAAAAACAAAGTCTGGTTTATCGTAGACTTGCCTAAAGGGATAAAACCCATCAGGTGCAAGTGGGTATACAAGAGGAAAAGAGGAATGGATGGAAAGGTGGAAACCTTTAAAGCTAGATTTGTAGCTAAAGGTTATATACGGAAGGAAGGTATCGATTATGAAGAAACCTTCTCTCTTGTAGCCATGCTTAAATCCATTAGAATACTATTATCCATTGCGGCATCTCTAGACCTAGAGATTTGGCGATTAGACGTCAAAACAACTTTCCTTAATGGAAGTCTTGACGAGAGCATATATATGATGCAACCAGAAGGATTCATTGAAAAGGGCCAAGAGGAAAGGGTATGCAAGTTGCAAAGATCCATATATGGATTGAAGCAAACATCTAGATCACTGGAACATAAGATTCGATCAAGCCGTAAATTTTTTTGGATTTAATCAAAACCTTGATGAACCTTGTGTATACAAAAGGATTAAAGGTGACAAGTTGGTTTTCCAAGTTCTTTACGTTGATGATATACTACTCATCGGAAACGATGTAGGTCTATTGACATCAATAAAAGAATGGTTAGCAAAACAATTTGATATGAAGGACTTAGGAGAAGCAAGTTATATTCTTAGTATCCAAGTCATAAGGGATAGAAAGAATAAAACGATTGCATTATCCTAAGCTTCATTCATAGATAAAATATTGTCTAGGTTTTCCATGCAAGATTCCAAGAAAGGTATGTTACCTTTCAGACATGGAATCAAACTTTCTAAGGAACAAGTTTCTAAGAATGAGCATGAAGAGCAATTCATGAGTAGGGTTCCATATGCATCGGCAGTTGGAAGTCTCATGTATGCAATGCTCTGTACTAGACCAGATATTTGTTTTGTTGTGGGCATAGTTAGCAGGTTTCAATCGAAGCCTGGTCCTGATCACTGGATAACAGTCAAGCATATTTTCAATTATCTTAGGAGAATGAAAGATTATATGCTTGCATACTCTGGACGGTATTAAATTCCCGTAGGGTATACTAATTATGATTTTTAGTCAGATTATGACTCCAAGAGATCAACATCAGGATCTGTGTTTACTATTGGAGAATGGGCAGTCATATGGAGGAGTATCAAGCAACTTGTATTGCTGATTCCACCATGGAAGCCGAGTATATAGCTGCATGCGAGGCTGCTAAAGAGGCTGTCTGGCTCAACCAATTACTGATTGACTTGGAAGTGGTTCCTGACGCAAATAAGTAGATCACTATCTATTGTGACAATAGTGGAGCAGTGGCTAATACGAAAGAACCAAGAAATCATAAAAGAGGGAAAGACATTGAAAGAAAGTATCACCTTCTAAGGGAAATTACGCATAGGGGTGACGCGACGATTACCAAGATCGCATCAACAGAAAATCTAGCGGATCCTCTTACAAAGGCTCTTCCATAAAAGAGTTTTGATGGGCATCTAGAGAACATGGGGATGAGAGATATGACACATTTACTATAGAGCAAGTGGGAGTTTGTTAGGATTATGCTCGATAGCAAGAGTATAATATTGTATTTGACAATCTTTTCATATTAATAAAGTGTTTTCTAGTTTAACAAATCTTATAGCATTTATAGTTTAATTATTATAATTGTCAAAAGTAAATAATCATAAGGTCAAAAGACTATGAGAAAAGAAGAATTGTTTATACATCTAGTTATGTATGAGGTAGACACAATTCTTTAGCTAGTCTTGAATAATATTCACAACTTAAGATAAAAGGTTGGGCACCTTTATCTTGTCAAAGTTGTAGATTCTTTGCTAACATTTGAGTGGGGTCAAATGTGTTATGATGAGTCCAAAATCATGAAAGTGTGGTGTCTTTGGGCAAAAGAATCTAGTGAACTGGGTGCATTGAATAGAATCACAATGAAATACTTTATCTAGAACCGTCAATAGATAAAAGTTTTTCATTTAAAGACAATCGGAGAGTCTATCTCAATCCTGAGATAAATGATGGACTTATGTTTTCAAGTGTTATCATTTTAGCTATCAATGAGTACGATTATATAGCATAGTCTCTCCTCGATAGTTTGGTGGTATTCATTTGTTAATTGATAGAGGACTTCATTTATAGATATGGACATCGTGGCTCTATTTATTAAATGAGAGTAGAATATCATCATATGGATGTTTTGAGGTATTGGATATTAAATCTTAACGTTGAGTTTTTAATAGTGTTTGTTGAAACATGGCTTCTGGACAAGTCAAAATATCCAAGTTCAAAATGTGGTCATATGAGTAAATATGGTAACTTGAAGAGCTATAGACGGTCAATGAGCTCTTGGTGATTACTGGTATTCTTCACGAGGATACACTTTCTCCAATAAGGTGGTCTAGGGTACGAATGAGTAACATCAACTTATTCTATCTTTATTTAAGAGTTCAATTTCAGTTTTTTAGTGGAATGAACTAAAATTAAATAGATCGGACCTAAGTGAATCATTTGTTGATTGTGATTGAGTTGTGTCTATTGGAGCTTAAATTTAGATAGCCCGCCAAGATCCCAATCTACACGAACTTGTTTGGATCACTTGATATATTCTACCAGACCAATTTAGAGGTCCATCTAGAATTGTATTGAGGTATTTGGACTTGTTTCTTTTTGTAAGAATGGGTCTAGTTCACATGTGGACTTTTTATAAAGGTCAAATGGATTTAATAAAATAAGAAAATAATATATTGGGCCAAATATATGTGTTGGGCGGCAAGGCTATTTAGAATAGCTTAATTTTATTATATTATTTTTTTATTTAATTAAATGGAAATTAATTAATTTGGTAATTAATTAATTATTTAATTACAAGTCAAAATCTTTTTCTATTAGGAGATTGTCTCCTAATATTATAATATTGTTGGTAGTATAATTAATATTAAAGACTATATTAGATAAGTAGATAAATAAAAGGAATTATTTATCTAATCAAATTAGGAAGTCTTTAATATGGTTACGAATACACTATTGAGTTGGATTAGGAGTCTTGGTGTAGGATAGAATTTTTTTTAGAAAAGGATTCCTAAACACCTAGTAAATCTACCTAAGGAAAGGATTTTTAACCACTAAGTAAATCCTTCTTAGGAGAGGATTTGGTCTCCTATATATACTACTTGTAAATTTTGACCAAGCCTTAGTTTTTGGTGTGAGAAATTGTTTTTTATTTGTTTTATTATTGTTGAAAAAAAAAACTTCGTCCAACTCATTATGTGAAGAATTTGGCCAAGCATAGAGAAAAGAGGGAACGTTTTTGTCTTCGATAGTACACTAGTATCCTTTGCATCAAAAGGGTTTTGTGTACAACATTGAATCAAGGTTCAGGCGAGTTTCAATCAAATTGATTGATAATTCAAAAGTGACCGGACGTTCTTGGTTTTACTCTTGGAGGATTATTGTGACTAAGAAAGAAGAAGATTTTGTTTGTTTCCATCATTAGGTATACAATTTAAAGAAAGGGAGCCCACACTCCTAGGTGATTCACATTTGTGATTGGATTGGAAGATCTTACGGATTCAATTCAACGCTAGTTCAATCGTCAAGAAAAAAAAAAGGTACGATACTTTTTATATACATCAATTAAACTAGGGTTAAGGTTCTTGTTATTAAAAGGGGAAATTTTTATTTATACGTAAACCTTAATTTTCGTTTTCTCATGCTTTCGTTGCGTTTTGAATCTTTTTTTCTCTACAGAGTTTTCTTCTTCAACATATATATGTGTCTTGTGATTGTTTTGATTTGAGTTTTGAACTCATTTAAAGCTAGATTGAGTTTCAATTGAAATCTCACATGTTGATTTAGGTTTTGATTTTGAAATCTCACATGTTGAGTTAGGTTTTGATTTTGCCTATGTTTTCACATGTTTCGGATTGTATTGTGCTAGCGTTGATTCTAGGACTACTTGATGATCTTTGATTGATTGATTTTATGACAAATAGTTTCTCACATGTATTAGGCTCTCTTTGGCCGAAATCTCACAATAATACATGTGCTTGTGTTCTTTTGAGCTATTCATGTGCTTTGTTGAATCTATGAATAGGAAATATGCTCTAGAACTCTTGATTTAATCTAAATGACTTTATCACATGATTTTTGCATGTTTTTGATATATGAGATTTAAAATTGGTTATGTGTTAATTGAATATATCTTGTGATTCAAGTTTTAGATCTATGCATGTATCTAGGTTGTAATTAACGTTGAACATATCTTACATGATCTAGATGGATTCAACATGCATGATTGACTAGACTACATTTGTTTTGTGCATTCATGCTCATGTCTAGTACTTTCCATAGGATGTGTTGATCATAACATTCTATGTTGCGTACTTGTTTGCGTTTGGCATTCATGATCACCCAGATGCCTTGTGAGAAGGAAGTCTTGACAATGGTGTGAGACCTATGTTGTTGAGCAGTGAAGTCTTGGCAAGAGGTGGGAGACCTCGGATTGTCAAGCAAGGAAGTCTTGACTAGAGTCGGGAGGACTCAGATAATTGAGCAAGAAGTCTTGCCTAGGGTCGTGAGGATCCGAAAGGGTGAGCAAGGAAGTCTTGACTAGAGTCGGGAGGACTCGGATAGTTGAGCAAGAAGTATTGCCTAAGGTCGTAAGGATCTGGAAGGGTGAGCGAGGAAGTCTTGACAAGAGGTGTGAGGCCTCAGATTGTTGAGCAAGGGGGCGAGATCTTCATGAGTAGGATAGGAGGGTAGTTTCTAGGTGAAGTGGTCACTTGAGAGATTGTACTTGTCTTATCTACTAGTGGATTTTGTTTGCTGGTGGTTGCTAACCCATGGATGTTTCCTCTTTGGAGGTTTACCACATTATATCTTGTGTCAACTTTTCTCTATCCCTATCTCTCATATATTTGTATTTGTTATTTGAATACTATGGATGCAACTTTATATGTAAGTTGACTTCCTTTGTATAATATAAATTGTGTATGTGTTATTATTACTTGTTTGTATCACAGTTTGCTTGTTTTATATATTGAATAATTGTCTTTAATTGATATATATATATATATATATATATATATATATATATATATTGTGATACAAGCAATCTATAGGGACAAACTTTTGTTTGTTTCTAAGGGAGTCGAAAAAAGTGCCTAACCTATTTACCCCCCCACCCCCCCCCCCCCCCCCCCTCCCCCCTCCCCCGCTAGGTTAGCCTTGAGCATTTAACCGTGTTTGTATTTTCAATTGGTATCAGAGCAGGACACTAGATTATACTTAGTAAGAGTCCAGGTGATACATTCATGGTTTTTGCAAAGCTTTTGAAGTCATGGGTTTACAAGATGATATAATGGTGGAAGGATCCTCAAATACTAGGTTGTGTATGTGTTATGATTACTTGTTTGTATCACACTTTGCTTGTTTTATATATTGAGTAAGTGTCTTTAATTGATATATATATATATATATATATATATTGTGATACAAGCAATCTATAGGGAAAAACTTTTGTTTGTTTCTAAGGGAGTCGAAAAAAGTGCCTAACCTATTTACCCGCCCCCCCCCCCGCTAGGTTAGCCTTGAGCATTTAACCGTGTTTGTATTTTCAATTGGTATCAGAGCAGGACACTAGATTGTACTTAGTGAGAGTCCAGGTGATACATTCACGGTTTTTGCAAAGCTTTTGAAGTCATGGGTTTACAAGATGATATAATGGTGGAAGGATCCTCAAATACTAGGTCACCGTTACTTCGAGGTACTAACTATGGGTATTGGAAGTTGAGGATGAAAGCCTACATCTGCTCTATTGATGAAATGGCTTGGATGGTAGTGGAAGAAGGTTATAGTCCTCCTACCAAGGTTCAATATGATGGAACCATGATACTCAAGCCAAGGAGTGAATGGACAATGAATGAGTTTGAGGTTGCTAAATGGCACCATCATGCTATGAATGCCATCTTTGGAGGAGTTGATGGGCATCAATTCTCCTACATTCAAAATCTTGAATACACAAAGAAGGCTTGGGTATAGCCGGGGTATCACTCCTCACCGGCTATATGATTCCCTTCTTGACGCAAGCTTTCCACACACAACAGGACAACCAGTGCCGTCAAGTTACTAATGAAGGAACCTTAGCTGTGAAGAAATAAAGGCTTCAAATGTTGGCATCACAATTTGAAGGTTTAAGTATAGGTGAAGAAGAAAAGTTTGAAGACTTCCAATTCTGGCTTCTTAACATTGCTAACCAATGTAAATCACTTGGAGTACCTATCTCAAAAGAGCGTTTAAATTGGAAAATCCTTAGGTCTCTTCCTAAGAGATTTAAATCGAAGGTGACGACTATTGAGGAAAGCAAGGATGTGGATAGCATGAACATTGATGAGTTGCTTGGGTCTATCCAAACTTATGAGATGTGCTTGAAGCCAAAGATTTAGAGTAAGGGAAGCACTCTCAATGCTATTGAAGAGGAGAGTGATGATGAAAATGAAGAGATGGCTTTTTTGGTAAGAAAGTGCAAGAAGTTTCTAAAGAAGAATGCCAAGCCTAGAGGCAAGTCTTCTAAGGAAAAGGGAGTTAAGAAAACATCATCTCCAAGGAATGAGAAGAATAGTCAAGCCGTGAACAAGAAAGATGTTCAATGCTACAATTGTCATGGTTTCGGTCACTTTGCTAGTGAGTGCACCAAGAAGCCATCTAAGAAAGACAAGAAAGGCAAAGTGTTGGCGGCTACTTAGGGTGATGATAACTCTAGTGATAATGAGAGCTCTAGTAGTGAGTCTTCAAGTGATGATGAGTTGGTGAGCAACTTTGTAGCTGTAACGGCTTCTCATTCTCCATTAGATGTTGATGGTACAATATCTTTGAACAAGAACTTTGATACAAATAATCATAAAAGCTCTAGTTCTATTCCTACTAATCTTGAGTTGTTGGCCAAGATAGAGAAGCTTGAAGAAGATAGAGATAATGCTCTAAGAGAGGTAGTTGAGAACGATGATTTGATCAAGAAACAACTAGATGAGTTTGTGATTGTCACTCTTAGACTTCTTGGTGAGAAAGGTGATGTTATAAAGAAGTTTAGAGAACTTGAAAAGATAAACCTTGAGAAGGATAATGTGATATCTTCATTGAAGAAGAGAGAACAATAATTAATGGAAGATATAGACATGGCTAAGAAGGCCATCAAGGACTTAGTGAATGATTCGGTAAGTGTGTCTAGTGTTAGGAATCTTGTTAACTCTCATAGTGGTGAAGACGACTTGGTAGTTGAAGAGGAGCTCTTGGAAGTACCACTTCTTACTCACTTGGATGAAGTCGTGATTGATAAGAAACCACACAAGAAGAGAAGATCAAAAGCCATGAAGAAGTTGGCGAATAAGGTATCTTTGCAAACTCCTAGTGAAGCTAGTTCAACTCCAAAAGGTACAATCTCATCTTTTATTCCAATTTGCCACTATTGCAACACAATAGGTCATATTAAGCCTAGGTGTTATAAATATATTGAAAAATGCAAATTAGGAAATGAATCTAGAGATAAGGAGATTAAACTTCAACTTGAACAAGCTAGAGTTTTGAGAGTTGAGAAACATGATAATATTGCTAAGCATGAAAGAATTTGTGGAGTAGAAAGAAAACTAATCTTGTTCAACTTGACAAAGCTTATGTTGAAAATGTTAATGAAGAGTGTATTAATGATATTCTTGTTAATCAAGTCATTGAAGGACATTACTCTAGATTTAACATTGTTGTCAAGGATGATATTGGAAATGTTTGTGTAGGTACACCCAAGAACAAGTGGTTCAAGGGTAAGTGCTCTTATCACTAATATAAGAAGCACATGTGAGGTAGCTTTGAGGCAATATATTAATTGTGTTGAGAATTCTTGCTTGCTATCTTTGAATACTCCATGTATTGATATGAACTTGGTTATCTCACATCATGTTTGTTATGTTGGTCGAAATTTGTTTGTTAACTTTAGAGAAGTTCTTTTGATATATTTGTTGATTAAGTTGAGATATTATGCTTTTTATACTCTTATTGTGAAACATCTTCAACTTGGTGTCATGAGGACATTCAAGGCAAGAATGCTCATAAAAAGGGCAGAAGTATGATATTTAGGTGAATATAATGTGCAAAAGGTATCTTTATACTCTAATGCATGTTCTCTTAGATATTTATCTTTTGACTCAATTTTTTATATACATCACATAGCATGTCATATTAGAGAATTTTGTATAGCATACATATGGTTCTCATTGACATTTGCTATTTTAGGATCTAATAGTGATTTTGTTCACATTGATCTTAACTTTGATGATTGTTTGTGTATACTATATTAAGTGGCATTACTTTTGAAAATATGAGCTTCATATTCTTTGAAAGCTACTCATTAGAGAAGTAATGATCTTGAATAAGTCTCTACTTATTGCTTTTAGATCATGTGCTTATATGTTTTGCTAGTAGGTTGAGTTTACTAATATGTAAACTTTGGATACACCTTTAAGTTTTTGTGCTTAAGTACATTTAAAATGACCTATGGTTAGTATCCATTTTGCTTCGGCAAATACATAGAACTCAACAAGCACCTTCATGGAAAGGGCTACACACATTGGTGTTGAAAGCTACCCAATGTTGGAAAGAGCTACACCATTGTGATGAGTGAAAGCCGTCGTGAAGTGAATTTTATAAATGTTTAAAAAGAAAATGAAAAAGAAAAAATCAAAGAAGTGTTGAAATGGAATCATGAAAAGAAAAATTCTTTGATCCAAAGCCTAAAAAGAAAAGGAGGAAGGCTTAAAAAAGAGTATAGTTCAAAATCAAATGAGCTCAGGTTGAAAACAGAAATGGGATGACGAGCCACATGCACACACACACTCATATATTGAAATCTATTCTCATAAAAAGCTAAAATTTCGAATGATAATCGATTTAACTTTTTTTATGGAAAAAGCTTAATATGAATAGTTGTTGGAAATTGTTTGCATTTTGATTATCAAACTACTTCTTGATATATATTTGAAGCATATTTCTCACACACACTTTGTTTATGAGTATGATGATATTTTAGCAATTGTTGAAGAATTATGAGAGAATTTGAAAAATCTTTGTGTATTTCTCTTAGCATATGAAGCTTATTTTGTTGATATTTCTTCAAATTGCTTGAATGTGTGATTGTGTGATCATCTTTGTGAACTTTATGCTATCATTGATTTTAGTTATAGCATTTATCAAGGGGGCGTTTTGTATGCTAGACATTGTTTTCATTTATGATATGTTCACATGCTTCATTTTGTTACATGTTGGCATATTTTGACTTAATGATACTTGTAAGATATTACTCACTATCTTTGTCTTACATGATGATTCATTCTTAAATCATGTCTTTGTTCTATATCTTTGTGACTAATATGCTTGTTTTGTCTTTCACTCACTTTTTTTGTATGTATATACCATCTTATAACACAAGAAAAAATTGGAAGAACTAAGATTACAGGAAGTGAAAATCAATTGAATCCCGTTGTGAAAGTCAAGTCTACCTCAAAAGGATCCAAAACTACAAGGACAAAAGATTTAGGGATCTTTGGAACAAAGAAGATATTTCAAGAGAGAGGCATTGACTTTGGTAAGTGTAAAGATTCATATGTTCTTAAGTGCTTAAAGGATAGAAAATGGGAATCTTGGGTGAGCATATTAGGCATTGTAAATGATACTCTTGTTAGTGAGTTTTATCTTGAATATAGGGAAGTGTCACCTTGTTTGATGCTTTGATGGAAATTATAAGTGTTGTGTTTAGAGTTAACCCGAAAAACATTAACAAGTTTCTTGGGCTATCTAATAATATAGATTCTAATTTTCTATATGTGGATGTCATTGAGAATCTAAATATCATGGGTAGAACTCTTTGTGACAATGCTTCTTTTGAGTGGAAAAGTAGAGCATATATTAGTCAACATGAGTTAACTAAGGCTAGTGCATTTTGTCATCTATTCATTTGCACTAACATTATTGGATCTTCGAATTCAACCGAGTTGAATAAAGACAAAATCAAAATAGTGTATGCCTTGGTAACTAATCAATCTATAAACCTTGGAGATCTTCTCATGTATTACATTGATAGTGCGGCTTTCTCTACTTGAGGTGATAAAAAGCTTGCATTACCGGGGTTTATTACTTCATTATGTTTAGCTCGTGGGATTAAGAGTATAGAAGATGATGTGTTAGTTCAATCCTTGGAAAAGTATTGTGATAAATGTGTGTCATACATGTCATATAAGAATAAAGGTAAGACTTGTGATACTTTTGAACTATTTAGTAGTTCTCAAGTTGATAGTCAAGTGATTAGCACAAATATTCTTCCAGATTGGGCTATACAATAGAAGGAGAAGGTTAATGAACTTAGTGCTATAGTTGTTCAACATAGGATAAAAGAGTTGGAGGAGTGTATTCTTTCAAGTTTAAGACTACCTCTCAAGCATTATGTTAGATCAACTACTCACACAACTTTCTTTGGTGGAACAAGTAGCTAGTATTTGAGTCTTGAGGTATATTTCTTAACTTTTGGCATCATTTCATGTCAAAAGGGGGGAGAAAGAGATGCTAGTTGCTTAGTTTCTTTTTATGTTGTTTTGTGAACTTTTGAACTTTCAAGGGCATGTAATAATTAGTCTTAAGATTTGGTTAAGAATTCTTGTGTTTTGGCATGTATTGAGGGGGAGATACATGTATTTGTGGACTTAATTGTATATTCTTATCCATATTATATGTGGTCATTTGTTGTTTTTCTCTTGTATATGCATTGTGCTTTGAGATGATTTGTAGGTTGCTTCAAGAGAAGATAAAGATGAAGTTCAAGAGTTGATGAAGATTAGTTATAAGAATCTTACTCATTGTAATGTGAGGGAGTGATTTTGTTACCTATCTTCATTTTTATATTTGTAGTAAATGTATAGGTATTTTCAAATGGAATTTGCCAAAGGGGGAGATTGTTAGGTTTTAGATTGTGTTGCCATTAATTCCATATCAAAATGATGTTTACTTGTAATGATTTAGTTGATTCATGATGATTCAAGCTTCAAAGAAGAAGGAACAACTATTCAAAGCTAGTTCAAAGTCTTCAAAGAGAAAGGATGCCATATGGTTCTACAAAGGTATACTAAGACCTTATCTTTCTCTTACAAGGCTTAGGCACACACATACAATCCATACATTTGTGTCCCTGTATAGTTGTGCACCATTATAGGCACACATATACAATTCATTCATATGTGTCCCTGCATTGTTGTGTACCATTTATAACACATTCACACACTTGAAGATGAATGCTCATGCATTGGTATGAAAATAACACGTTTTGGAAAATACATGATTGGAGACTATCTTTATGTAGTTTGCATTCTGGTGTAAATTGTATTTGTATGTGTATATTTTTTTATAACATGGATATTGAACTTGATTTTAGTTTTAAATCATTCTTGATTGAGTTCCGGTCATTTCGGTTACTTATACTATTGATTTCAAGTTCTAAGTCTAAAGATACTACACTTTCAACTCATGTTGCATACATTGTCTTTGTCTTCATATATCAAGTCGAATTGTTATTTTCTGGATTGAGTATCTTATATTTCCAAGTTTTTGAAAGAGTTACGGTTCTTAATCCACAAACGGATTAGAATTTAGAGTTCGGAGGCCAAAGAACGGTCGAAGAAAGTGAGAGGAGTGCAAGGGAGGTGCACAATGGCCAAAGGCCATCAAATGGTGCAAGCCTGAGATGGCGCGTGGCTATCTCGGCCACAACTCCTTGCTGCCCCGAGATGCCCATTTGCCATCTCGGGGAAGCATTCATTCTCAAAGGGGGTATTTTGGACCTTTTGCTTCTATTCTTTCCCTCTCCTTTATATATCACTTCCCTCTCACATTTCATTCTAAGAAGAGATTCAAAATTTGAGTGCAGAATTTTCTCCCAAATTTTCTCACCTTCCAAACACCATAACTTCTTCGTTTAAACTCCGATTTGAGTGATTCAAAGTTGATAGTGTTTGTCTATACATCCTCCATCTTTTCTCTAAAGGTTTGAGTTAGTTTTATTGTTATTTTTGGAGTCTAATCTCACAAAAACGGGACTGCACCAAATAAACTAAGGTATTGATTTTCTCTCAAAGTTTTCTTTTAAAACTTGGTCAATTGCCTTGGGTTTTCTTCTTCAAATTATATATGTGTCTTGTGATTGTTTTGATTTGAGTTTTGAACTCATTTAAAGCTAGATTGAGTTTCAATTGAAATCTCCCAGGTTGAGTTAGGTTTTGATTTTGCCTACGTTTTCACATGTTCGGGATTGTATTGTGCTAGCTTTGATTCAAGGACTATTTGATGATCTTTGATTGATTGATTTTATGAAAAATAGTTCCTCAAATGTATTAGGCTCTCTTTGGCCGAAATCTCACAATAATACATGTGCTTGTGTTCTTTTGAGCTATTCATGTGCTTTGTTGAATCTATGAATAGGAAATATGCTCTAGAACTCTTGCTTTAATCTAAAAGAATTTGTCACATGATTTTAGCATGTTTTTGGTATATGAGATTTTAACTTGATTATATGTTAATTGAACATATCTTGTGACTCAAGTTTTAGTTCTATGCATGTATCTAGGTTGTAATTAATGTTGAACATATCTTACATGATCTAGATGGATTAAACATGCATGATTGACTAGACTACATTTGTTTTGTGCATTCATGCTCATGTCTAGTATTTTCCATAGGATGTGTTGATCATAACATTCTTTGTTGCGTGCTTGTTTGCGTTTTGCTTTCATGATCACCGAGATGCCTTGTGAGAAGGAAGTCTTGTCAATAGGTGTGAGACTTATGTTGTTGAGCAAGAAAGTCTTGGCAAGAGGTGGTAAACCTCAGATTGTCAAGCAAGGAAGTCTTGACTAGAGTCGGGAGGTCTCGGATAGTTGCGCACGAAGTCTTGCCTAGGGTTGTGAGGATTCGGAAGGGTGAGTGAGGAAGTCTTGACAAGAGGTGTGAGGCCTCGGATTGTTGAGCAAGAGGGCGACATCTTCATCAGTAGGTCAGAAGGGTAGTTTCTAGGTGAAGGGGTCATTTGAGAGATTGTACTTGTCTTATCTACTAGTGGATTTTCTTTGCCGGTGGTTGCTAACCCGTGGATGTTTCCTCTTCGGAGGTTTACCATGTTATATCTTGTGTCAACTTTTCTCTATTCCTATCTCTCTTATATTTGTATTTGTTATTTGAATACTATGGATAGAACTTTATATGTAAGTTGACTTCCTTTGTATAATATAAATTGTGTATGTGTTATGATTACTTGTTTGTATCACACTTTGCTTGTTTTATATATTTATTAAGTGTCTTTAATTGATATATATATTGTGATACAAGCAATTTAGAGGGACAAACTTTTGTTTGTTTCTAAGAGAGTCGAAAAAGGTGCATAACCTATTCACCCCCCCTCTAGGTTAGCCTTGAGCATTTAACCGTGTTGTATTTTCAGGTGGTATCCAGGTCGAGGATAGGAATGAAGCAAGAAGTTATAAGCCAAGTTTAACACTCATAATCAGGACCAATCAAAGCAAGCATGAAAGAAATTCTAACAAGTTTTCACTAATGATAAGGGAGCCTTTCCCCTTTTAAGGATACAATCATCATTCATTGATCCCAATCCCCGATTCCATGCTACACATAAACAAAAGGTTAGATAAAGTTGGTCATGAGTAAAACAGGGTGCCCACCCCTCGTTATGGGCAATCAAGATAGGCTATATCAAGCTCTGGCTTCCTCTTGGTCACCTCCCGCTACCCCACAACCTTATAGGTCCTCGTTCATCGCCCCTCCACCCGGTGGTTGCTCACCCTGGTTGGCCATTTCTGCCACCCCATCTTCCTGAAGCTGCTTAGCTGCCTGTTGCTCTGCTTGGTCCTCCTCTAAAACCTTATTAACTATGTCCATAACCTCATAGGGAATGGCCACATCCACAAGGATAGCCACTGCCTCTGTTTCGCTTTGTTCAACCTCTAACTCTATTCTAGAGGGTTCTTCAAAGCGGTCTCCGGTTCCCTCCCGGGCTTCTGGTCGAATGCCTTTGGATTGTACAAGCTGAACCCCACCTAATGATTCCCCATAGCCCGAAACTGGAAAGATAGGAGGAGGATGAGGATGATCTGCCATGACTGAAAGCTTCTCGGCTCCAACTACACTAGAAGAACCCGCTCCGTCACCATCGGCTTGAGACATCTCTGTGACCTTACTCATGATCTCCTCTTTATCCCAGTTGGTAATAGTGGATAAGTCAAAGGGAAGAAGGAGAGCTTCAACGACTTGGAAGGAGGCATAAAAATACCCATCATTGAAGTATACGTCCACCTGAGCTTGCAGCTTGGCCACTTGGGCATACAGATTCTGGTTCACGATGTTTAACACTTTAGTCTCAGCTTTTCGAGAATCCCTTTGCTAGCCCAACATTCAGAGTGAAGGGTTTCTTGATCAAATGACCGCTTTAACCTCTCATAGTCGTAGTGAAGCTCGGCCAGCTCTGCCTCCATCCCTCTCTGGCTAGATGTCATCTCCTGTACTAAAGGTAGAGCTCGTGCCAATAACCCCATGGCCGCCTCAGCTTCAGCCTCATCTTTAACTATATTGTCACAAAGAGAGGCCACCTGATGACCCATGGCCACGTTGAACTTGAAAGCTTGCAGATCAAAAAAGTTCAGAATTAGAGAATGGCCAAGATAGCCGTCGTAAGTGAAAATGGAAAATGATGGTTACCTCGGCCAAAAGGGCAGACCCTTTGGTGATTAGGATATCAATGGGTATTAAAGCCATCAGGGAAAGGCTACCACCTGGGCAGGATGCAACAAACTACCCTAGGACCTCGTCAAGCATAGCCAAGCTTGGAGGACGTTGGGATGAATGGGAGGAGCATTCTTAGCACCAGCCTCGGGGTTCTTCGAAGCCCTAGGAACCGAGGACACGTATAGAGGGGCAGAAACATCTAGCAAGCTAACTTCAGGGGCAGCAGAAGTAGCAGCAGTGGCAGCGGGGGCAACTAAAGAAGGAACAGTAGTAGTTACATCAGCGGCCTAAGAAATAGAGGCCCCCTTGCTCCGTACCATGGTAGCCCACTGTACGAGGAGCATCATCTTGGACCTAAACTAGGAGGGGGACAGAGCAAGAGCAAGCGAAGCCCCAGCTAGAATAGTTGGCCCTTCTTTCTCCGAGGAAGCCAAATGGGCTCCCTGGCTCAATCTGGCAAGAGGGGGAAGGGTGCGAGCTTGCTGGGTTTTTACGGGAAGCTGGAGCGATAACAAAAACTGTTAAAATAAAAGGGGGGAAAAGGCGGCAAAACCAAACTAGCCAATGAAATGGAGTAGGATAGCTCAGCGTTACTTTGCTTATGAGGAATAGCAGCAGAGATGAGCATGTATTGATTCACCCTACGAGGATCGAATGGATCAACAGTTGGAAACTTCATGTTGAAATAATTCACGACAATGATGGTCTTTAAGATTACTTCAGATTAAACGGGCAGAGAATCCCGGTCCTACGATGGTTTGTCATTGAAATTTATAGAGACCTCGAACTCGTGTCCGCCAATAAAGATCGAGCTGCCCCAATCATTCCCTTCCAGAATCCCTTCCTCCTTCCAGGCGGGATCTTTCTTTGAAGCGTTGGGAATGATGAAGTTGAGCTTGTTCTTAGCTTTCACATAGAACTGACCTCAGGGAGCACCAGATAGGCTTCCAATTTGAAAGATGTAAGCCAACTTCTCTGCACTGGGCTCCCTAGTAACCTTGCCCAGCTCGCACTGCTCCCTCCATAGGGCAAGAAAGCCAATCATATATCTTTAGAAGCCAGGCATCACTTGGAGAGGAGCAAGTTGTAGGGCATTGAGAGCTCATTGGAGGGTGGGGTGAAGAGGAAGCTTGACCCCACTCTCAAGAGCCATGATATGAATTGGAAGCATGCCTTTGAGAGGATTGAAAACGCCATAAGTTTTGGACGGAACGGAGATGGAAATACTATCGGGGATGCCGTACTTTGTCCTCAGGCGATTGATCAACCTCGGGTAAGTAGTAAAATTCGAGATGAACCTGAAGTCGTAGGAAAGAAGCCTCTTCGGAAGGGAACCCATAACTGTAAATTGACCCTTCTTAACAACAACATCCAGGGTTCCCGATCTGAGTCTTTGTCAACCAAATTTAGAGGGTTATCAGGTCTATTAGAGAACTCGGTCCCGATAGCCACGTTTCTATTTGATCGACAACGTTATGGGTTAGGAGGAGAGTCATCGCTGTCAAAAATCTTTCACACTTATTTTCCATAGACGAGACTAGCGGCCTCCTCTCCGTCTACTATGGAGTCAACAAAATCACGACTGGATTTCGACATGGTAGAAAGAGGGTTTGAGCTCGACGAAGGAAAAAAGGATGGCGTGAGGAAGGTTTTCTGTCACTTTAAAGATTTGATTTTTGAAAATAAAAAAATGTGAGGAAGGCAACGAAGCAACCAGGTTTAAATAGAAGTGAATGAAGCAGTGACGTCAGGAACGTAGAAGTAAAATTTTCAGTGAAGCTCGAATCTCGCAGACTGGCATAACAGAGCCGGATTATCTTGAAAAAAACACCGATCTTTGCTTACCACATCACTCTCGTATTTAATGAGAGGATTTCCACCAAGATTCTGGTAGCAACAAAGGAGGGAAAATTTTCCCTATTAAAACGGGAAATCTGACTCCAACCCTAACTCAATCACCGGTGTTCAAGTCATAGGGGACTTTTGTTAATAGCCAAATTTGGCTAGGAACCAAAGGGACATTTTCCACTCTCCTAGCTTGGGTCCAAATATGTGATTACCTACTATGGTACATGGTTCTAGGGGTCGAGCTATTTGGCCAACCCGCAGAAGCAAGGAAAGGCTATCACACCTTTGGAACACCCCAAGTGAAGCCCTACACAATCATATCGAGCTATTTACAACGAAGCTAAAGCCCATAGCACGCTTGATACATGATGATCCAGGCTTCTCGAGGTCAAAATTACCTCATAATCACCCCCATAAAAGCCCACCGTCCTCTCCAGACGTAAAAAGGGACCTATAAGGACATCAAGTTCTAACTGTAGTATTACTCCACTTTCCCAAATGAAGATTCAAACCTATCTGGACAGGTAGGAGGAAGCTCGTTGAAGCTTTGTTACAACCAAAGAGCACCCACATGGGCAATCTCAAACTCTAAGGGACTTGGAAAGGTCAGACCAAGCTTCTGGTACCAAAACCAGAACACAGATATACCTTTCTCTTTAAGGAAGCGAACACCATACTCGACGACCTCCATGAGGCATCACGCCATGAAGGTGTACTAAATCGTATCCATACTCCAACGAACATTAAATCATCGTGTACGTACAAGGAAAGTGATTGAGTCCAAAAAGGAAACAAACTTATCTCCACCCAAGATATTCTTAAATCTGTTATTAATCAAAGTCAACGACGTTTAAAACAGAGGATCCTGCCCGATAAGGGGGGATTGGATTCGAAGAATAATGGCAGGAGTACTATGAGTTTAACCTAATGGGACTGTGTATAAATAGGCCCGGCCATGCAAGAAAGAGGAGATAAATTTTTGGCCTAAATTCTGTTATCAGAACACGGCCACCATTGTTATCTAGGTTTCGACAGGCACGAAGTCACCACCCCAATATACCCTGGAGAGATTGAGAGCATTTGAGGGATTTTTGTATGATATACGTAATTGATAATAAAAGCATTATATTCTCTTTATCATTGTATAAACATCTTCTTTAAACATCCACCGTTGTTCGATTAAACTAGGTACCTGAGGTACCATCCCCGGCCACCACCTCCGCAGTAGTGGTCTCGAAGGTGTTAACTAGAGTTCCTCACCCCGAGTGAATTTTCCGTTAACACTTATATCTTGACATATTATATCTATGTATAAAATCATGATAGGGTTGCTAGTGACCAAGATTAAATAGGATTCTAAATCCCATTTAATTCATAGTTGTCACAGAGACTTGAACCCATGACATGCTAAAGATTAAATAATCAATATTGTTTTATAACTTTGCTTTGGTCTTGCTTCGAACCCTTGACCTGCATAAAATAATTAATACAATAAAATAATCATATTATTTAATATAATTAATTATTAATTCATTAATTAAATAATCACATCATTTAATCAATTGCCTTAATAAAAATCCTTGTTACTTTTGTAACATAATTAATTGGACTATCCAATTAATTAACCGTGACCTTGTTACCATCAACATTTCGGGCTAGCAAGAAGACCTAATAGACCCACAGTATTGAGCTCCATTAATCTTTAGAAAAAAATTAATTAAACTCTTTAATTAATATTTCATGATTATTAACCTCGGAGTTACTCCACTAAAAACCCGAGGCTACACTCTCGTAACTGTAGATGTTTTTATACATACCAAAAACTTAGTGTCCATTGATATAGCTAATACATATGGTATGATCCTCCATAAGTAGTTCATAATTAGAGCTGGGTCATAAAGTCAGTTAAGACAATAAATCCTAATTTCCTTAGCGGAAGAAAGAGAGCGCTCATATTGTTCAAGCCTTGAATCAACCCTTAAGTAAACTACTATCTACTTCTCGTAAGAAGATGTTTCCAGCCTCAAGCCAAACTGCAATTCCAACATACAAAGTTATTGATTGGGAATGCAACTCCGATCTCGCCCATGGTATATCAAAAATCATGATCTAACTTAAAGAAGTTGATAAGACACCCAAGATTAAGATCACCCATATATAGCCATCATTTATTGATATATATGAATCTCATCATGTAATAGATCTCGGTGAGAGATTCATATAGATCGTAGACCAGTCCTATAATATCATATCATATAAAGTGCATCCATTCTCATATCACCACATGATTAGTCTAGGATAAGACTACCGTTCATTACGGAATGAACCACAATTATCCCATTATCAATAAGATATTATTGAAACTCAACAAATAGATATTCTCCACCACGATCAAACCACAAGATTTGTATGGGTTTCTCTAGCTAATTTTCTACTTCAACTTTAAATGCTTTAAACACGTCAAAATCATCCGACTTATGTCTCATGAGATTCACGTAGCCGAATCTCAAGTAATCATCTGTGAAAGTGATGAAGTACTCATATCATTTTCATGTTTGAATGCTAAAAGAACCACACACATCAATGTGTATTAATTCTAAATATTCAGTGGCTCATGAGCCTTTGGTCATGAACAACCTTTTGGTCATCTTACCTTCCAAAAAAGAGTCACAAGTCGGTCTATCACAAACAAATCTTTTGATCCTATCAAGGTTAATATGACCAAGGTGCAAATACCATAGGCAAGTTTCATCTTTTGATAATTTTACTCTTTTATTACCTTTAATTTGACTTTATTTACCCAAATTTTTTTTTACTCTTTTATGATTAGGTTTCATTGATTTTGTGTCTAACAAGTGAGAGATATTTCTATGCAAATAGAATAAACCGTTTTCCAATGTAGCTTTGCAAACAAATTTGTTATTCCAACTAATAATAAAACCTTTACTAAAAGTAACCGAATATCCAAATTTATTTAAACAAGAAACTGAAATTAAATTCTTTATGAATTGGGGTACATAATAAATTTCTATTAAATTTAAATACCTATAAGAATCAAAATTAATTCTAATATCTCCCGTTGCACTGGCAGACACTAACTCTCCGTTGCCAAAATGGAAGTTGAATTCATTCTCATTAAGCCTTTTTTTTACCTTGAACCCCTGTCGAAAAACATGTTTCAATATAATTTATATTAGGCGGGATATTATGTTCAAATGTGGTTGACTTTAATTGAGTAACTGATTAAAAGATATCTTGGAGGGAGATACATTTGTTTCTTCATTGGTTTCAATGACTTGACCGGCACATATGTAACAGTTTAATGCACGTTGGAGTGTAGTTCTTATACCGTGTGTTACCATAGTGAGGTGTCTCATAGAGGTTATCGAACGTGGCACTTGGTACTTAGATCGACGAGGTGCATTTCAGTATCGATATTGTTATCAACCATTCCGAGCCTTCATTGGAGCTGGACCTAACTGTGTTGGCACTTTACGGTGATGATGGGGCTTTGTAGGCTTCCTCTTTTTCTAATAAGACAGGTTGAGATTATACCTCGGTGAAGAAAAAGGGCATTGAAGGACAAGTTCGGTACCCTGAAGGTCTCTTGGTGAAAGCAGAGGTTGTGGCATGCTCCAAGGGAGGTCGCGAGTTACCTCTATCTCAAGTAACCTAGGTCCTTCTACTTTGACATGGCTTCGGGCTTCTATTCTAGTATAGAGGACTTGACAGGGTTGCGTCGGGCTTTAATGGGTGAGCCTGGATGTGTGCAAGATGTTCAGATGGTATGGGTGGCCTCGCCTTGCACCCGCATGGTAGGTCGACCTCGGGGACATTGATATTTCATTACTTAATCCTGGATTTGTACTCTTGCAAGAATGCTGGTGGAATATTTCCCTTTGGTCCTTTGCCAAATTTGGCTATTAACAAAGGTCCTCTATTAGATGAAACCCGATGATTGTTTTAAGGTTGGAGTCAGACTCCTATCTAACATGGGAAATTTTTAGTTTTCAAATTGGTTACTAGAATCCAGTGAGGATCTCTCATTAAATGCAAGCTACACGTGGCGAGTGAGGGATTAATTTCTTTTTTGAAAGAGGCAACATTTTCAGCGGCACACAGTAATCGAGGTGAAAACTCAATCATGCCCTCGTCATCGTTTTCTTCCCTAGTATGCCTATATAAATCTGGCTTTCTTTCCGTTTATCTTACGCTTGGAAAAACACTTTTTTCAAGTTTTGAATTCACCTAAAAAAACCTTTTTCCCCCTTCGCTTTTGCTAGAAACCTTTCTGTCTTTCTTTCCCATTTCGAATCGGACCTTCTCATTACCTTGTCAACTTCCAGTTCTGACACATTCGAACTTAGAGTGGAGGGTAATGTGACCTCCAGTCTCGTGTATTGAAAGTAGGCCTAAGAAGATAGTGGAGATGACCTTTCTCATCTTCTGTGCTATCGTTCGGGCCGGAACATTTCCATAAGGTCTGGCTTTTTGAACAGACTCGAGAGCCCGTTAGATTTAGTCGATGAGGATTCTTACGGCGATTTTTGTAGCAAAGTGTCTGGTGAAAGTTAGAACCCGATCCAGACGCTCCTCTAGGTGAGCCTGTTCTTCCCTATTATTTCTGGGTCAAAGATGGGTTGATTGATAGGTTGAGAAGTAAGTTTGGCATTCCCAATAGCATCTCCATCCCCATCCCTATAAAGAATTATGACCTCTCTACTCCTCCCAAAGGCATGCTTCCACTCCACATCGTGTCACTTGAAAACGGGGTAAGGCACCCCCCTTCATCCCACCCTCCGACGGGCTTTGTACACCTTACAACTTGCCCTCCTCCAATTAAATTTGGGCTTCTAGAGGCACTTGGTGGGCTTCCTCATGATGTGGATGGGGCAATATGAGATTGGTAACCTTATAAGAGAGCCCGGGGCTGAGGAATTGGTGTACGTGTTACAAATTGGTAGCCTATCTTTAGGCCCAATATGGCAATTCTATGCCAAGGCCAATAACAAGCTCATCTTTGTAGTGCCAGGCACTGCCAAGAAAGATCCCTCCTGGAAGGATGAGTGGTTGCTAATCGGTGGTGATTAGGGAAATCTTGATCTTCATTGGTGGGCATGAGTTCGAGATTCCTACTGCCTTCAAAGATAAGCCCTCCTAGGACAAGAATGCCCTACCAGCTGTATCAATGGCAATTTTGAAGGCCATCATTGCCCATAATTTTATCAATCTGAAGTACCCTAATTCTGATTCCTTCAATCCATACAGGGTGAATTAATACCTATGTATCTCTACTGCCTCTTCTAGTAAGAATGGAGTTTATGAGCCAGCTTACTTTACTGTTGCTTGCTTTGGTACTAATTTCACTCTATTTTTTTGTACTGTTTTTATCATGGTGCCCATCGTCCAGGATCCTCAATAAACTCACACTCCTCTTCCTTCCCCTAACAGTTCAGATCGGGGAGACTTCCAGTAGGCTCGATCCAGGAAGGTACGCATTTGCCCATTCCGATAGTAGCCCAACATGCTCTTACCGCTCTAGCTACCCATCCTAAGTCCATGTTGGAGGTGTTTGCTTCTCGGGCCTCCAGAGTTTGTGGAAAAGGGGCTTCCAATCTTGCTACCTCCTTTATCACTACCATTACCTCTGTTACTCCTTCTACTACTAAGGCCATTATTGTTGCTACCTCCACAGTTGGCATACCTGTTATTTCAATTCCTTCTGCTACTTCCATCTAGGTAAGGTGGAAACTACCGCCGTTGAGGGTCCCAGAGATCGTCCCTGACCTTCATTTAGAATAGTTGACCAAGGCGAGGTTGTGAACCGGTTCATTACCTCTTGTTTAGATGGTAGCCTTTTCTCGATGGCCTCAATGCCTACCGACCACTTGATTACCAAGAGATTCCGCTCTTTTAACCGAGGTAGTCATTTTCCGACATCTGTGATTCGAGTGATCAATTGGTTATGTACTGATTTATGTTTTGTCCACGTCAAGCCTTCATATATAATGTTGTTATAAGCCATCAGGTGGCCTCTCTACACGATCGTACTGTGAAGGCTGAGACTGAAGCTGATGTGCCATGGGGTTGCTTGCTAAAGCCCGAGACCTGGTACAGGCGATGACAACCAACTAGGACAAAACTGAAAGGGAACTAGCTGAGCTCCAGTGTGATTCTGAGAGGCTGAAGTGGACCTTCGGCTAGGATGCCTTGAAGTCAACGAAACATAAAAGCGAGGAGGACAACTGAAAGGTCGAAGCCAAAAGGCAAGAGGAATAAAACTTGGACCTGCATGCGCAGATAGGTAACCTACAAGAAGAGGTTGAATCTTCCTTTGGTAGCAGATACTTCTATGCTATCGGGTTGCTGAAGCACTACCTCTACCGTTCAACCACTCTGTCACCATGGATTGGAACCGAAGAGAGATCATGGAATGGGTGAAGAAGTTGTATACCCCGACTAGTACTGGGGTAGGCCCATCTAGGACAGCTGGCGCTGATGAAGGTGCAGATGATGACAAAGAACAACCATATGGGGTTGTTATGGTCCTTCATGCTCCCCTGGTTGTTAAAGATGGGTTGTTAGCTGCTCAAGGTGTGAGAGCTGATCAAGCAACCTTTAATGAGATAGCTGAGAGCCAAGCTGATCCAGCTCTGGCAGGGGCTGTGATCGAGGGAGGGGCAGCTTTAGCTTTTCAGACTAAGATATTCCCTCCTAAGATTCTAGCAGAGGTTGACCTGGTCCTAATCGAATAGCGAATCAAGCAGCAAGCAGGTGAACAACCACCAGAGGGAGAAGGGGTTGGAAAAGATCACCAAGAGGAGATTGATGTGTGATCTTCCTATTTTCAGTTGCTTCTTTTGCCCGGAAAGTGGGGTCGGCACCCTGTTTTATCATGAAACAGACAAAACATTTTATAATTTTCCTTATATATATATATATATATATAACCCTGAACCAGAGGATGGGCTCCCTGCTTGGTTTGATGTGGCCAAATGGGGAGATAAGCTCCCCTTCTAACTGATGTAGCCTGATGAGGGGATAGGCTTCCTCTTCAAGATCAACGGAACGTATTCTGATTCCCTCCATACTTTTACCTTGATTGATTCCCATCTGCTTGACTTTAAGCATACCTGACTTAAGTCTGAATCCGGTAATGCAAGAAACTTGTAAATTTTGTTAAGCATAGATCGAGTGGTTAACCCTCCTTCATTCCTAACTTGGATCTAGTCGTAGACCCCAACATGCCTTCCATTTAATCAAACTTAGTAAAGGGTTGTTTTGGAACAAGGTATACAAGCCTTTGATGGTAGGGTGAGCACCAGCTCCTAACACATAGCAGGAATCCTTACGGGATCTCTTCAGAACCGATCGTCTTTTCATGGCGATCTCGATCTGATAGGTAACTATTCACTTACATTCATACCCTTCTTGAAAGGTGATAGCCCGACCAAGGCATCAGGAATGCTATCTAGCTATCCTGGTCTCGACCCGACCAAGACATTAGGAATGCGATCTAGCTATCCTGGTTTCGAGATCTGGATGGAAACTTTACATTTACACTCTGACCCTTTATTACCCAAAAATTTGTTCGGGTGGAAAATTTTCGATAACACCCTCAAGACCACTACCATGGAGGTGGTGCCCCGGGTTGATACCTTATGTACCTAACCTATTAAACGATGGTGGATATTGTAAGAATGAGAATATGAATTTTTATTATTGGTTATATAAGTTATACAGGAAACACTCAAAATAGTATATCTTCAATAATCTCAACCTCACTGGATGTCACGAGTATGCTTGTGCTAGTCGAATAGTGGAATACTAAATGTGGTCGTGTTCTGATTACAGAATTTTGGCCGAAAGCTCTCTCTTTCTCTTTGTAGATATTCTGCCCTATTCTTTTTCTTTTATCGTCCCTATCTCTCCCCATATTTCTCGTATTTATATATGGTCCAAGCCATTTGAACGGGTGTATCACCTACCATGATTCTCTGAATCTGTTCCCTCCTTATCGAGCAAGATCCTCTATTTAAAAGTCATTGACTTCAAATAAATAACGGACTCAAGAATATCTCTTAAGAATATCATTGGAGTAGATAAGTTTGTTTACTCTTTGGAATCAATCTCTTGCCTTACACGTACGTAGAGTTTTAATGATCGGTAGAGTGTAGATATGATATTGTACAAATTCATGGCATGATTCTTTATGGAGTTCGTCGAGTTAGGTGCTCGCTTCTTCATAGGGCGAGGTAGACCCATGCTTTTGTTCTGGTCTCAGAAGCTTGGGACGACCTTGTGGGCACTTACTAGGGGTAGTGTAGATTAGGCGAGATTCTTCTTTCATGTCCAGGTAGGTTACATGCATCCCTTAGTGAATTGGAACATTAGCTATAGCATAAATCTGATCCACTTAGAGGCTCTCTCTTAGTATCTGACGGGTACAGCGGGCTTCTGGAGTGGTTAGTGGGCTTCTGGCTTAGAATACGAATTAAATATGATCTCGGAAAGCCTTTATCTGGAAGGAGCTCACTCTTGTTTGTTTCGAGCTTCACTTCTAGTACTTCATAAGCTCGATGATCATTCCTTGCTTTCATGGGGTGGTTCTGGAGGCAGGCCTCAGAAACTGGGGTTCCAAGATAGGTGATCTCGAGAAGCCCTGACATCCGCGCATCGGTCTTTTCCTAAATTACAGCATTTTCATGATGGCTCGACTTGGTAGTGCCAAGCTTCATTCCTGGTAGCTCTGAATCTCGATGACCCTTCCTTGCTTCGACAGGGTAGCTTTGTGACTCGTTCGAGGTTCAAATGGTGAATCCAGGTTTTGATTCAAGCTAGGAGAGTGGAAATTTTCTATTTGGTCCCCTATTCAAATTTAACTATTAAAAAAAGTCTCATCTGACTTGAACACCGGTGTAGAGTTAGGGTTGGAGTCAGTATCCTTGTTTTTTAATTGGGAAATTTTCTTCTCTTACCGTTACCAAATCTGGGTGGAAATCCTCACATTTAATGTGCGAGTGAGGTGGTGTGCGCTAACTGGTACATCCTTCAAAATAATCCGGCTACGTTATGGCCATTCTCATGTTTCGAGGTGATCTTATCGAAGATTTTGTTGATGTTAGTGGCTCTTCCACCTCTATTTAATCCTGGCTTACTCATCCCTTTGGTCACGCTTCACTTTTAACTCTTCAAAACTCCCTCTTTTTAGCAAACTTCTTTAGCTATGCTTCTGTTCTTTCCCTTTTTTCTCATCCTCCAAACCCTATTATATCATGTCGAAGATCAGTCATGAATCCATTGACTCCCTCGTTAACGGTACAAAGGTTTCCAGTCTTGCCTAAGGAAAACGTGTTCGGCGAGACCTATACGGGAACGACTCACCTCTGACCCCAAAACATCATCGATCGAAAAGGAACGTGGCAATCGGGACTGGGTTTTCTAATCGACCAGATAACCCCTGAGCTTGGTTGATAAGGATTCTGGAGAGGAAAATAGGGATGACGTTGCTGGAAAGGACCAAGTCACGATTGCTGATCCTGCTCTGAAGAGGCGTCTCCCCTACGACTTGAAAGTCATTCTAGACTTCGTCGTTGACCAGCAATCGATCAGTCGCATGAGGTTCGGATATGGCATTCTTGATAACGTCTCCCTCACAGGAACTAAGATGTTTTAATCTACCCATAGGTGTGCTCCCCACCCAAGTTGCAGCCTTTGAGAACGGGGTAAGGCTCCCCCTTCATCCTACCCTTCAATGGGCTCTCAACGCCCTACAGCTAGCTCCCCTCCAGTTGGCACCCGACTTTTATAGGCATCTGATTGGCTTCTTCGTGTTGTAGAGATAATAATGTGAGTTAAACAAGGGCATCCGGGAGCTAAGAGTCGAGGATCTAGCTTACCTCTTTCAGATTGGGAGCTTGTCTGGGGTTCCTCGAGGTCAGTTCTATGTCAAGGCAAAGAACAAACTCAATTTTATCATCCCTAGCGCCTTGAGAAAAGAACATGCTTGGAAGGAGGATTGGATCCTAGCGGGCAAGGATTGGGGGAGCTCGACCTTCATAGGCGATCACGAGTTCACTGTTCCAACCACTTTCAATGATAAGCCCTCATGCGGCCGAGATTCCTTACCCGCCGAGTCTGAGGTTATGCTGAAGGCCATCCTTGCCAGGAACTATTTGAACCTGAAGTTCCTGACTGCTGACCCTTTTGATTCTCATCGGGTAAACTGTTATCTGAGAATATCCGATGCTATTCCTCGTAAGTACTTTGAACCGTCATGTTTTGTGTCGTTGAATGGTTCAGTTTTGATGGCTTTACCTTCTACTTTTTTTTTAACAGTTTTTTTTGTTGCTCCAGCTTCCCATGAAGTCCACTAAGCTCGCACTCCTCCCCCATCTACCAAATCAAATCAGGAAGTCCTCTTTGTTTCCTCAGCAGAAGTTGGGCCTACAGTTCCAACTGGAGCTTCATCTGCTCTTGCTTCGCCTTCTTTTCAGCACAGGTCCAAGTTGTCACTCCTCGTATCTCGGGCTGCCAAGGTGCGGGGCAAATCGGCCTACATTTCTCGAGTCGTTGATACCGTTATGTCAGCTCCTGGTCTAGTTACCCTTACATCTACCTCTGTTCCTGTCGCCTTTGCTCCAAGCTTGCCAGACACCTCCCTTCCATCTACATTCTCAGCCTCCCAGGCATCAACGGACCCTGAAGATGGTGTTGAAGAGGTTCCCCCTATTTGCCCGTCAAATCAATTTGGTTCTGCCTTTCAAGATGAGGTTATAGAGCAATTTGTTGCTTCTTGCCCAAAACGCAGTCTTTCTATGAAGGCTTTAATGCCCATGGATATTCTGGTTACCAAGGGTTCCCCCCTCTTGGCCGAGGTGTTCTTCGCCTTTTATTTTCTCATGTATTAGTTTGATTTGTCATTTCCTAACTTGAATTCCCTTTGCAGGCCCTCAAATTCCAAGTAGCCATAGACAACCAGGTAGCTTCTCTCCGCGACCGGGCAGCCAGGGCTGAAGCTGAAGCTAAACGTGCCATGGAATTGTTGGCACGGGCTCAAGACTTGGTACAAGAGATGGCCTCTAACCGGAGAGGATTGGAGGCAGAGTTATCCGAACTTCAGTGCGACCATGATAGGTTAAAGCGGTCATTTGACCAAGAAACCCTCCGTTCTCAACATCAGGCCATTCAGCGAGATTCTTGGAAGGGGGAAGCCAAAGCGCTTGACACTGAAAACCAAGGTCTGCAAGCCCAAGTTGCAAAGCTTCAGGCTAAGGCAGATGCCTTCTTCAGTGAAGGATATTTCTATGATTCCTACTGGGTTGCTGAAGCCCTCCCTTCCTCTTTCGACCAATCAGCTATTGCCAACTGGGATATGGGGAGATTATGATGAAAGCCGTAGAGATGTCCCATCATGAGGGTGATGGGGCTGGAGCTGGGAAGCAAACAGTTGTAATAGATCATCCTTTTCCTCCTCCAGTCCTTTTAATCTCGGGTCTCGGGTCTCGGGGAGACCTCTAGTGTGGTCCGGTTAGCACAACCAGAGGGGTACCTTTCAGAAGCCAGAGGTGGGATCCGTAATAGCCCGGATGAAACCACTAAAGAGGGACTAGTTGTTGAACCAAGTCGGGTAGAATCTCTGGCAAACCTTCTTGACGCAGCCATCCCTCCTAAGGTGATGGCAGTGGTTAATGAGGTCTTAGAAGAGGACCTCACTGAGCAGCAAGCAGTCGGGAACCCTCCGGTGGTAGGAGTAGCAGAGATGGCTTTCCAAGAGGATCCACCACCGGAAGGAGAAGCAGGGGGTGAAGTTCACCAGGAAGGGGAAGCTACAGAAAGGAACCAGGAGGAAGCAGGAACCTGATGCGATTTATTCCAATTTGCTTTCGCAACTCGGAAAGGGTGGGTGGGCACCCCACTATATTCATGTCATGTTTAACTAGCTTTTTCTCCTTCAATTTTTTTTATATTTTATGTAGCCCGGAATCGGGGGTTGGGCTCCCTGATTGATAATTGTAGCCTTTTTGGGGGATAGGCTCCCATTCCATTAATGAAAACTGACTTTTGATCTCGTTCATTCTTTCGTCAATGAATTTTGACTTGATTGGTATTTACTTGCTTCATTTCTGACCTAGATCTAGGTGCAGCCTCTAAAATAACTTGACTTAACTTAACATGGGAAAAGTAACAAGATAGAGAAACTGCTTAAGTGTGAAAGTAGACAGCTAGCTTGAGCTTTCTACTCTCAACAGAAACTTATAGCTCGGTGACTTTAGTAAATAGTCCCCTTGTGTGATTGCAAGCTAGGTCACACTTGTCACAACAAGCAACCACATATACACAGAGAATTAGCAACCAGTAATAACTGGGACA
Organism: Dipteronia dyeriana; assembly: GCA_032871835.1. Taxonomy (NCBI): domain Eukaryota; kingdom Viridiplantae; phylum Streptophyta; class Magnoliopsida; order Sapindales; family Sapindaceae; genus Dipteronia; species Dipteronia dyeriana. Next base: position 76,052,912 of record CM065299.1, read on the forward strand.
TTAGAGTTTAATTAAAAGAGCTTTCCATTCTCGAGTCCCTCTAGGGGGTTATAGCCCGATCGAGGCATCAAAGAGGGCTATCTATCCATCTCCTAGTCTTGAGATCGGGATGGTAATCGTGCTCTTAAACTTGAGTCCTTCTCGGGGGCGGTAGCCCGACCAAGGCATCAGAAGGGCTACCTAGTTGTTCCTTGGTCTTGTGATCTGGTTGGCAACTATGCTTTTACACTCAGACCCTTCTTGGGGGTGGTAGCCAAACCAAGGCATCAGGAAGGCTATCAAGTTATATCCTGGTCTCGAGATCTGGATGGCAATTATGCTCTTTCACTATGACCCTTCTTGGGGGTGGTAGCCTGACCAAGACATTAGGAGGGCTATCTAGCTATTTCCTGGTCTCGAGATCTAGATGGCAATTATGCTCTTACACTCAAACACTTCTTGGCATGGGGTAGTGCCCGACCGAGCCATCAGGGATTGCGAGGGGGCTTCACCGACTAATCCCTAGTCTTGGGATGATAATGTTGAATTTTCCCATGTTGACCCAAATCACTGTAGAACATATTGATAAAAAAGAATTTAGTACATTATTGCTGGGGATTAAAAACTAGGTGGAGGTAGCCTGCTCACGAGTCCCCTATTTAAGGGTAGAATTTTCTCAGGTGATCTACATCCCAATAATAATCGATGAGTCGACCATTCATGTCCTCGAGCTTGTATTCCCCGTTACGGACCACCACCCTTACTAAGTAAGGTTCTTCCTAGTTGGGTCCTAGGACCCCGTCTGACCTCTTCCTGGTATGCAATGTCACTTTTCTGAGAACTAGGTCCCCTTCCTTAAAGTTTCGAGCTTTAACCCTCATGTTAAAGTATCTAGCAATCTTGCTCTGGTAAATTGTACCTTCTCAGCTACCCGATCTTGTTTTTCTTCCAATAGATCCAAGCTAGCTCGGAGCTTATCATCATTGCTTTCCTGTTCAAAATGTTGAACTCTAAAAGAGGTCAGTTTGTGCTCAATGGGAAGAACTGCTTCAACCCCAAAGGCTAAAGGATAAGATGTTTCTCCTAGTAGTGTGGTAAGCCCAGAGGACCTCAGGAAGCTCCTCGACCCATCTACCCTTTTTCAGTTGTAGCTTCTTTTTCCACAGCTTCTTAATAGTCATATTGATGGATTCCACCAGCCTGTTAGTCTGAGGGTGGGCTACTGAAGCGAATCTTAGGTCAATTTCCAATTCCTCACAAAAGTCCTTGAACCGACCGTTATCAAACTGCTTGCCGAGGTCAGCTACAATGACAAAAGGGGTCCCGAACCTGCAAATTACATTATTTTTTATGAATCTTGCTAATTTTTCTTGCGATATCTAGAAAAACGGTCCGGCTTCGACCCATCTTATGAAATAGTCAATCACCACGATAACATGCTTGGCATGACCAGGAGCAGTAGGAAACGGTCAGATCAAGTCGACTCCCCGCATAGTAAAGGGGTATGGTGAGCTAAGGGTTGACAACCGCTCCGGCGGGAGGTGACTCAAGTTTGGGGTCTTCTGGCATGCTTCGTAAGATCGTACTAAGTTCTTTACATCTTGATGGATGGTTGGCTAATAATACACCATGTGGAGTACCTGATATGCCAAAGCTTCTCCACCAATGTGGTTCCCGCATTCCTTGGAGTGAACCTCTCTTAATGCCCATTTGGCATCATCAGGATGTAAATATCAAAGCAGAGGAAGGGATCTACTCCTCCTGTATAGGTACCCATCTACCAAGCAATATCATACTAAGAGCCTCTTGATTCTCGTAGCTTGGTTGGGCTCCCTAGGGAGCCTCTCTTCTTGGAGATAATCCACAATTGGGTCCATCCAACATGGTTGCCGATCAAGGGTATGAAAATACAAACACGGTTAAATGCTCAAGGCTAACCTAGAGGGGGGGGGGGGGGGAGGAGGGGGGTGAATAGGTTAGACACCTTTTTCGACTCCCTTTGAAACAAAAAAAAGTTTGTCCCTTTAGATTGCTTGTATCACAATATATATATTAATTAAAGACACTTAATCAATATATAAAACAAGTAAAGTGTGATACAAACAAGTACTTGTAACACATACACAATCTATATTATAGAAAGGAAGTCAACTTACATGAAGAGTTTTATCCATAGTATTTAAACAACAAATACAAATACAAATACAAATACTTGAGAGATAGGGATAGAGAGAAATTGAAGCAAGATATAACGCGGTAAACCTCCGAAGAGGAAACATCCACGGGTTAGCAATCACCGGCGAACAAAATCCACTAGTAGATAAGATAAGTACAATCTCTCAAGTGGAAACTACCCTCCTATCCTACTCATGAAGACGTCGCCCTCATGCTCAACAATCTGAGGCCTCACACCTCTTGTCAAGACTTCCTCGCTCACCTTACCGGATCCTCACGACCCTAGGCAAGACATCTTACTTAACTATCTAAGTCCTCCCGACTCTAGTCAAGACTTCCTAGCTCACTCTTCCACATCCTCACGACCCTAGGCAAGACTTCTTGCTCGAATATCTGAGTCCTCCCGACTCTAGCCAAGACTTCCTTGCTTGACAATCCAATATCTCACACCTGTTGCCAAGACTTACTTGGTCAACAACATAGGTCTCACACCTATTGTCAAGACTTCCTTCTCACAAGGCATCTAGGTGACCATGAATGCAAAACGCAAACAAACACGCATATAGAATGCTATGATCAACACATCCTATGGAAATTACTAGACATGAGCATGAATGCACAAATCAAATGTAGTCTAGTCAATCATGCATGTTTAATCCATCTAGATCATGTAAGATGTGTTCAACATTAATTACAAATTAGATACATGCATAGATCTAAAACTTGAATCACAAGATATGTTCAATTAATCATATAATCAAGTTTAAATCACATATACCAAAAATATGCTAAAATCATATGACAAAGTCATTTAGATTTAAGCTAAAGTTCTAGAGCATATTCCTATTAATAGATTCAACAAAACACATGAATAGCTCAAAAGAACATAAGCACGTGTATTAATGTGAGAATTTGGCCAAGAAAGCCTAATACATGTGACGTTCAAAAAATAATTCAATCAAAGATCATCAAATAGTCCTAGAATCAAAGCTAGCGCAATACAATCCCAAACATGTGAAAACATAGGCAAAATCAAAACGTAACTCAACATGTAAGATTTCAATTAAACCTCAACCTTGCTTTAAAAGAGTTCAAAACTCAAATTAAAACACTCACAATACACATATATAAGTTGAAGAATAAAACCTAAGGCAATTGACCAAGTTTTAAAAGAAAACTTTGAGAGAAAATCAATACCTTAGTTGATTTAGGTGCAGTCCCGTTTTTGTGTGTTTAGACTCAAAAACAGCAAGGAAACTCACTTAAACCTTCAAAGAAAAGATGGAGGATGAATAGACAAATACTCTCAACTTAGAATCACTCAAATCGGAGTTCAAATGAGGAATTTATGGTGTTTGGAAGGTGAGAAATGTACAGAGAAAATTTTCGGCACACAAGTTTAAATTTCTTCTTAGAATGAAATGTAAGAGGGAAGGAGAATATAAAAGAGAGGGAAAATTGGGCATGTGAAATGACCAAGAAGGGCAAGAAGCAGCCAAGCATGCCTTCTGCTCCGAGATGGCCACACGCTATCTCGGGAAAGAAGTGCTTTGCTGACTTCTTTCTCCTTCGACCTTCCTTCGCGTTCTTCAATTGTTCTCCGAACTCCAAACGCGAAATTCGAATCCGTTTGCAGATTTTGAACTGTAACTCTAACACGGACATGGACATATAAGTTACTCAACCCAAAAAATAATAATTCAACTCGATATACGAAGACGAAGACAATGTATTCAACATGAGTTGAAAGGGTAGTATCTTTTGACTTAGAACTTGAAATCAATAGTATGAGTAACCGAAATGACCGGAACTCAATCAAGAATGATTTAAGATTAAAATAAAGTTCAATATCCATGTTATACAAGCATATACACAAACAAACACAATTCACACTAGAATGCAAACTACATAGAGATAGTCTCTAATCATGCATTTTCCAAAACATGTTATTTCCATACCAATGCATGAGCATTCATCTTCAAGTGTGTGAATGTGTTATACATGGTGCACAAGGATGTAGGGACACATATGAATGAATTTTATGTGTGTGTGTGTAAGCCTTGTAAGAGAAAGATAAGGTCTTAGTATACCTTTGTAGAACCAAATTGCATCCTTTCTCTTTGAAAACTTAGAACTTGCTTTGACTTGTTGTTTATTCTTCTTTGAAGCTTGAATCATCATGAATCTAAACAACTAAACCATTACAATTAAACATCATTTTGATATGAAATTAATGTTAACACAAACTAAAACCTAACAATCTCCCTTTTTGGAAAATTCCATGTCAAAACACCAATACATTTACTACAAATATAAAAATAAAGATAGGTCATAAAATCACTCCCTCACATTACAATGAGTAAGATTTCTATAACTAATCTTCACCAACTCTTGAACTTCATCTTGCTCTTCTCTTGAAGCAACTTACAAATAATCTCAAAACACAATGCATATACAAGAGAAAAACAACAAATGGCAACATATAATATGGATAAGAATATACAATTAAGTCCATAAATACATGTATCTCCCCCTCAATACATGCCAAAATACAAGAATTCTTAGCCAAATCTTAAAACTAATTATTACATGCCATTGAAAGTTTAAAAGTTCACAAAAACAACATAAAAAGAAACTAAGTAACTAGCAACTCTTTCTCCCTCTTTTGACATGAAATGATGCCAAAAGGTAAGAAACATACCATAAGACTAAAATACTAGCTACTTGGTCCACCAAAGAAAGATGTGTGTGTAGTTGTTCTAACATAATGCTTGAGAGGTGGTCTTGAAATTGAAGCAATACATTCCTCCAACTCTTTTATTCTAGAATCTTGTTTAACAACTATAGCATTAAGTTCACCAGTCTTCTTCTTCAATTGTAAAGCCCAATCCAGAAGAATGTTTGTGTTAATCTCTTGATAATCAACTTGAGAACTACTAAATAGTCCAAAAGTATCACATGTCGTACCCTTATCCCTATATGACATGTATGACACACGTTTATCACTATACCTTTCCAAGGGTTGTACCAACACATCATCTTCTCTACTCTTAGCACCACGAGCTAAAGCATAAGTAGAGGAAGCCGCACTATCAATATAAAGCATAAGTAGATCCTCAAGGTTTATAGGTTGATTAGTCACCAAGGCATACACTATTTTGATCTTGTCTTTATTCAACTCGGTTGAATTCGAAGATCCAATAATGTTAGTGCAAATGAATAGATGCCAAAATGCACTAGCCTTAGTTAACTCATGTTGACTAATATATGCTCTACCTTTCCACTCAAAAGAAGCATTGTCACAAAGAGTTCTACCCATGATATTAAGAATCTCAATGACATCCACATCTAGAAAACTAGAATCTATATCATTAAATTGCCCAAGAAACTTGTTAATGTTTTCCGGGTTAACTCTAAACACAACACCCCTTAATCTCCATCAAAGCATCCAATAAGGTGACACTTTCTTTATATTCAAGAAAAAAACTCTCTAACAAGAGTATCATTCACTATTCCTAACATGCTCACCCAAGATTCCCAATTTCTATCCTTAATGCATTTAAGAACATAAGAATCTTTACACTTACCTAAGTCAATGCCTCTCTCTTGAAATATCTTCTTAGTTCCAAAGATCGTTAAATCTTTTGACCTTGAAGCTTTGGATCCTTTTGAGGTAGACTTGGCTTACACAATGGGATTCAATTGATTTCCACTTCCGGTAACCTTAGTTCTTCCCATTTGTTCTTGTGTTGTAAGATGCTATATACATACAACAAAAGTAAGTGAAAGACAAAACAAGCATATTAGTCACAAAGATATAAAAACAAAGACATATGACTTAAGAATGAATCATCATGCAAGACAAAGATAGTGAGTAATATCTTACAAGTAACATTAAGTCAAAATATGCCAACATGTAACAAAATGAAGCATGTGAACATATCATAAATGAGAACAATGTCTAGCATACAATGCTCCCCCTTGATAAATGCTATAACTAAAATCAATGATAGCATAAATTTCACAAAGATGTTCACACAATCACACATTCAAGCAATTTAAAGAAATATCAACAAAATAAGCTTCATACGCTAAGAGAGAAACACAAAGAATTTTCAAGTTCTCTCATAATTCTTCAACAATTGCTAAAATGTCATCATACTCATAAACAAAGTGTGTGTGAGAGAGATATGCTTCAAATATATATCAAAAAGTAGTTTGATAATCAACATGCAAACAATTTCCAATAACTATTCATCTTAAGCTTTTTCCATAAAAAGTCAAACCGATTATCATCCGGAATTTTTTCTTTTAAGAGAATAGATTTCAACATATGAGCGTGTGTGTGCATGTGGCTCATCATCCCAATTCTATTTTTCAACCCGAGCTCATTTGATTTTCAACTATACTTCTTTTTAAGCCTTCCTCCTTTTCTTTTTAGGATTTGAATCAAATGCAATCAGGAATGGATAAAACTTAGTTAGAGACTTTATTGATGACCAAAATGGAGTACATAAAAGTTTTTAATTTATTGGTTCCTAAATAAGGATAGTCTGCTAAGGAGTCCCCTATCTAAAGGTAGAAATTCATGAGTTGATTGTAAATGGGTCTTCCAATTCTAGAGCTCTCTATCCTTGGATTTTTGTGACCTGTACAAACTGCTTCGCCAATGAGGCGATATTGGCTGACACTGCATAGCACTTATGGGCAGTCTGCTGGTCCCTTTGCACGTCTTCTACCTTGTTCCCACTGGAAACTTCAGGATGTTATGGTAAATGGATAGAAATTGATAGGAAGAGCCTTCCTAAAGTGGCTTTGTTGGCCGACGGGGTGTCAACCATATCAAAGTCCGTCATAACGTTTTGCTGTAGGGGAGTAGTGCCAATGACTAGTGGCAGAATCTTTGATCCCACTGGCATGATGAAGTCCCATGTAAAGCCATACAGAGGGGTGATACAACTTTTGTAGCACCACTGCTTCAAGTTGAGCCTCTCTAGGGTGTCATTGAACAGGATGTCCACTCTGCTACCTATGTCAATCAACACGCAGTGGACCAGACAACTGGCAATCTGCATCGTGATCACCATAGAATCGTCGTGTGGCTACACGGTATTGTACACATCTTCTTAGGTGAAAAAAATCTGTGTTAACTGGGAATTCCCCACCATATCTTAACATACTTTGAATACACAACGCCCCTCTTCGACCCGAGGAATTTTCCGTGCGTGGTTCTTTATTGAGTTGTTCAAGGTGCCAGCCAGGGTGGGTCATCCTTTAATAGTTTGTATGATCTAGATCTGTTGCACCAAGTCCTTCTGTTTTCTCATTCTCTTCTTGACATTATCTCGAATCTCTACTTGTACCTTCTTCCCGGTCTGGATATTATCCCTCATCTATTACAGGAATTCTAACAAGAAGCCTCACCAAACTAGAGCTTCAATATGGTTGCGCAGGCTATAGCATTCTGATGTATTATGACCAACATCCTTGTGGAAATCACAGTACTTGTACCGGTTCCTCACATCAGCCGGTGCTTTCATTGGCATTGACTTCTAAAGCAAACCATTTTCCCGGATAGCCAGGTAAATTATCTCACGAGAAGCGTTTAAAGGGATATAATGGTTGTACCCTCTCTCATCCTGGGTCACGGGGGCTACTACTCTTGGAGATGGCGAAGCTCGAGGTGGGGTTCACCTATCCAGATATAGTTCTTACGGAGGTTGGAAAGGCAGTGGACGGTATGTAGATCTTTTGGGAAGTTTGTTATGTTCGGGGTTGTCGTAGCTTTAGACGCCTTATTTTTTCGGTACTTGACCGTTTTCTTGTCATCATGCTCGATTTTAACCCTGAGTTGTTCATCGATCTCGATCTACACGAGGGCTCTATCATAAGTCTCCTGATAGGTTTCCAGAGGGCTCTTTGTGAATAATCGGAATAGCCTATCTGCCCATAAGTTCCTGTGGAAGTTTACCAAGGTCTGCTTTCTAGCGAAGACTCTTATCTGGATGGCCACTTTATGGAACCTCTCCATATAGGACCTAAGAATTTCCTCTTACTTTTAGATCACGTACGGGAGGTGGATAGAATTCGAGGGTCGTGGTTTGACCCTTTGGAACTTAGAGCAGAAATAGCTTGAGAGATTGGTGAAACTGTATATTCTGACAAGGGGTAGATTTCTAAACCCCGTCTTGGCATAATCAGTCAATATGGTTAGAAACATCCTGCACATAGCCGACTAAGTAGCATTCTGGACCTCCATCTGCTTGACGTAACCCTCTAGGTGGCATAATAGGTCTTTAGTGCCAGAAAATTTATCGCCTAGCATTTTAAACTTTGAATGGAGCTCTGCTTCCCTGATCCTTTAGGATAAATGGGCATTCATCTCGCCAAGGGGGTTCTTTTACTCCTCTTTGCACTTGCCCTTTCTGAGCTTATGGATCTTCTTTTACATCTGGGCTATTTGATCTTGAAGATGTCTGCTCTCAATGTTTTTAGATTTGACCTCAAACCTCTCACTGTCTGATCCTTCAGATGATGCAGGATCTTTATCCTGGTTGTCCACTTGAGAGGGGGTCCCTCGGTTGCTTATTCTACTACCCCTTGCAATAGCCCTGGGTACTACCCCAGTATCTGTCGACTGTGCCAGGTGGTTGGTCCTCCTTAGTTGTACATCGATGGCTGACCTCACCAGTCGGGGTTTGTAGCCAGTCGGTCTTCATAGATCTTGGCACTTGGGCTCTAACCAATCTTAAATCGATAGTACGGCCCTCGCCTGTAGCGGACTGGGACTAGTGGTGGTGGCCCCAATCGGTCAAAAGTAGTCGTCTTAGTCCCCAGCTGGTTAGTGCCCTCACGGGTGCTAGGTCCTACCGATTGATGGGAGATTCCCTTTGTAACCAATCACAAATGGACGCTCTCTATGAAATCTGCAGCCTGCTGATCCAGGATGGCCTGGCTTATTGTCGAGGGGCTGGAGCTATGGCTTGAGCATTGTTAACCGGTATCAGAGCATGATCTCGGTGCTTCGATTACTTCCCCTTCCTTTGAGCCTTTCAGGTGGAGGCCTCAGATTGACGTCCTGACACCTTAGGATGCCACTAGGAAGATCGAATCTTCATGGTGTAACTGTATCTACTTAAGAAACTCAAACACGTGATTTTAAAAAGGGTATTAGAGAGTTTGTTGTTTGAACGTTGTTTCTGGTTTTTGTGTCCCTTTCTTCCTGAGGTATGCCCCTTGTATTTGTACATTCCTTTCTTCTTTCTATGATACTATTTATTTACCCAAAAAAAAGGGTATGGATCGTTCCCACAGATGGTGCCAAAAAGTGTTAGCCGAGAATTCACTCAAGTTGAGAAATATCAGTTAACACCCTTGATATGAACCTTACCAAGAGCAGTGAGACCCGGAACCAATATATGGTAACGAAGGATCGTTTTCTAATCAAGTTTTTAAACAAGAACAAAATCGGACCGCGACCCGTTGCCTATAAGGAGGTAAGAACCAACGGTATCAAGAAGATTGTAGACGCCACACTCAAGAACAAGAAAGAAGGTGAGTGATAAGTCAAAGTTTGAACGCCACAAGGTAGAACCTTGATAAGTTCATAGTTCTATGAAGAACCAAAGAGAAAATTCTCTCCAATTTATATCAATTCCAAAATCTGTTCTCAAATTACATCAATTGGTCCCTTATATACTAAAAATATCTCTAAGACCTAAAAGGGAATAAATATTAGGCAATTAATGCCTTACAATCATGAAAATAAATGCAAACAAATTTAGGAAATAAGTAAATACTAAACTAGCAGCTATTGACATGCTTCCTAATTGGAAAGCTAAATCTGGAAACAAATCAGCCCCTTAATTTGGGAAACAAATCAACTATTATTCTTTGAAAATTAAAAGGAAATAAATCATCCAAAGTTGACTATTCTTTTAGCTTGTACCACATGCCCAAGTCTTCCTTATTCGGCCCAATCCATTGTCTTGATGACATTAATTAAGGCTTGGTCTTCATGTGAGCCGAATTTGGACTTTAACAACTCAGAATCAGCCCATCAATAAATGCTTCTTTGATCCTATTGCTTTCATGTAATTGGCCCAACTGGAATATGCAATGGATCCTTTGGTGAGGCTTCTTGATTCTCATCATTCCCCCTCTCTTCAAAAGGATTCGTCCTCGAATCTTCACCATAATGTTGTTGATAGTCTGAGCCATGAAATATGGTTCCCCTATTTTATCTTTGTTTGATGAATCAATTTTGAAAGACATATTATTTTTTGTTATATCAATGCTCGGAATCAATAAAAGAAAAAGAAACAGATTTGATCAAACGTTTTTTTTTTGTTGAAACAAATGAATACAGAGAAGAGAAAGAACAAGGATAGATTAAACCTGATTTAGAAGCCTAAGCTCTGATACCAACTGATATGAACCTCACCAAGAGCAGTGAGACCCGGAACCAATATATGGTAACGAAGGATCGTTTTCTAATCAAGTTTTTAAACAAGAATGTTATCGGACCGCGACCCGTTACCTATAAAGAGGTAAGAACCAACGGTATCAAGAAAGTTATAGACACCACACTCAAGAATAAGAAATAAGGTGAGTGATAAGTCAAGGTTTGAACGCCACAAGGTTGATACCAACTGATATGAACCTCACCAAGAGCAGTGAGACCTGGAACCAATATATGGTAACGAAGGATCGTTTTCTAATCAAGTTTTTAAACAAGAACAAAATCGGACCGCGACCCGTTACCTATAAGAAGGTAAGAACCAACGGTATCAAGAAGATTGTAGACGCCACACTCAAGAACAAGAAAGAAGGTGAGTGATAAGTCAAGGTTTGAACGCCACAAGGTAGAACCTTGATAAGTTCATAGTTCTATGAAGAACCAAAGAGAAAATTCTCTCCAATTTATTTCAATTCCAAAATCTGTTCTCAAATTACATCAATTGGTCCCTTATATACTAAAAATATCTAAGACCTAAAAGGGAATAAATATTAGGCAATTAATGCCTTACAATCATGAAAATAAATGCAAACAAATTTAGGAAATTAGGAAATAAGTAAATACTAAACTAGCAGCTATTGACTTGCTTCATAATTGGAAAGCTAAATCTGGAAACAAATCAGCCCCTTAATTTGGGAAACAAATCAACTATTATTCTTTGAAAATTAAAAGGAAATAAATCAGCCAAAGTTGACTATTCTTCTAGCTTGTACCACATGCCCAAGTCTTCCTTATTCAGCTCAATACATTGTCTTGATGACATTAATTAAGGCTTGGTCTTCATGTGAGCTTAATTTGGACTTTAACAACTCAGAATCAGCCCATCAATAAATGCTTCTTTGATCCTATTGCTTTCATGTAATTGGCCCGACTGGAATATGCAATGGATCCTTTGGTGACAGTTCTTGATTCTCATCAACCCTCAAGACCACTACCTCGGAGGCCACGGTCGAGGTAGGTACCCTCGGTACCAAAATCCGGTGCTTTAAGAATGGAGGGTGATAGATGGTAATGAAATTCTACAAAAATAGGTGTACGATGAAATGACACTATTTTATTGATTGTTTTTGACTAATTACAAAGAGGAAAATATCACTCGATTTCTCTTTCTCTCTTTGAATGGACTGGAGATAGCAACCTCGTGCTTATTGATAAATGGACAAATTTTCCAATTGATGGCCGTGTTCTGTCAACAGAACCTAGGTGGTAATAGAGCTTCATTTTCCGGTGGTAAATTTCAGTATTGACTTGTGCGTATCAAAGACCTCCCTCTTTCGTGCATGCTAAGGCATATTTATGCTGTAGATTTTAGGTTTAACTGGTTATTCTCCCACTTTCAATCACTGAATCAAATCCCCTTTGATTAGATGGGATATTACGTTTAAATACGGTTGACTTTAACTGAGTAACTTATTCGAAGATATTTTAGAGAGAGATAAGTTTGTTTCCTCTTTGGTATCAATGACTTGACCTGGACGCGTGTAATGGTTTAATGCACATTGAAGTGTAGTTCTGATATCGTGTGTTACCCTGGCAAGGTGTCTCATAGAGGTTATCGAACGTGGCGCTAGCTACTTCGATCGACGAGGTGTTTGAGTATCGATATTGTTATCGACCATTCCGGGCCTTCATAGGAGCTTGACCTAACCGTGTTGGCGCTTTTTTTTGATGACAAGGCTTTGTGGGATTCCACTTCGCCTGATCGGACATGTTGAGATTATACCTCGGTAAAGCAGAAGAGCATTGCAGAATAAGTTCGGCACTCTGAAGGTCTCTTGGTGAAAATAGAGGTAGTAGTATGCTCTAGGGGAGGTCGCGAGGTACCTCAATCTCGGGGAACCCAGGTCCTCCTATGTCGACCTAGCTTTGGGCTTCTATTCAGGTATAGGGACTTGACAGGGTTACATCAGGCTTTAACTGGTGAGCTTGGATACGTGCAAGTTGTTCGAATGGTATGAGCGGCCTCACACTGCTCCCGTGTGGTAGCTCGACCTCGGAGACCTTGACATTTCATTACTTAAACCCGGATTTGGACCTTTGCATGAAGTCTAGAAGTTGGAAAATTTTCCTTTGGTCCTTAGCCAAATTTGGCTATTAACAGATATCTTCTTTCTTCTTCTTATTTGTGTCTAGCCTATCCTTACCTTGACTAACTCTGTGAATTTTTGACTTAGAGTAAAGGATTAGTGTTGATTAAGTGATTGATATACTTCTCGGGTACTTGGTCCCTGAACCGTAGGACCTCCTATGTTCTTGGTTTCTGGGTTCTCTTTGAACACTACATTTGTACCTTGGATTGTTCTCTTAACGAGACTTTGGTGAAACAGCATATGGCATGTTTAAGCACCAGGGATCCTCTGTTAGTCGAGGTACCGTGGTACACGGATAACTGTTTGGTTGAGGCGCTCCCGACCACCAACTTGAGTCCTCAGTATACGCTTGGTCTAATCGAGACCTGATAATACAAAACAACTTGAAAAAGTGGTACAAAGATTGGCGGGGGTAGATAAATCACAGGTACCTTGTTTCCAAGGTACTAAAGATGAGGTGCCCCTCTTACGGCCCTTTACCATAATGATTTTCGTTTTTGAGAGTGTCTAAGTACCGGGTATCTCTACTTTTTGGGATTCTAGTACTTTGGGGAAAAACCTTAGTCGAACTAATCTAGGTACCTTTGGTCTTTGTACCAGGGAGGTACCATTCTATTGTGATTTCGATCTAGCAAGCAGCTATGCACTTACACCTAGATCCTTCTTGAGGGAGATATCTTGAGGTCTCTGAGATGGTGAATGGGTCCTAATAATTGAATCTCTGGTCTCGAGGTCTGGAAGGCAACTATAACTTATTAACTAAACCCTTCTTAGCGGGGGTAGTGCCCGGCCAAGGCTTCAGAGATGGTGAAAGGGCTTTCCTTACCGATCTATGGTCTTGTGATCTAATAGGAAGCTATACTTTTATGTTCAGATCCTTCTTGGTAGGGGCATCAGAATAAATGGAGTAATTTTCCCCACGTTTAGAGGTACCCATCTACTAGGAAATAACGAACAGAGATCCTTTTGACTTTACGAGCTTAGTCGGGGTCCTCTTGAAACTTTCCATATTTAAGGTAGGTGGCTATGGGGTCCATCTATCGTGAGGATCGATCTACTAGACAAATTTCTTTTCCTGTTGCAAAGCTGGATTGGGAGATCACCTGGAGGGGAACTCCCTTAGAGAGGGCTTGCCCCCCATTGGCAGCTATCTTTACTAATATGTCCGCCCTGTGATTCTGCTGACATGGGATCTACTCAATCTTGAACCCCATGAGCTGGTTCTTGAACAAATAGACCTATTTGAGATAAACGGCCATGTTATCCAATTTAGCCTAGTATAAACTGGTGACCTTGTTGACAAAGAGTTAGGAATCGCTCTTGACATGTAAGTAATCTACCCCGAGCTCGAGGGCCATCCACATTCCTATCAGGTGGGCTTCGTACTCCGCCTAATTGTTTATAGTATTGACCTCAAACCAGAGGCTGTGAAACATTCTGCTTTTCTTGGATTCTCAAGACAATTCCTGCTCATCCCCTTGCTTGTCAAGATGCCTCATCGTTGAAGAGGATTCGAGGATAGCTGTCGCTGTCCAGTCATCAATACCTAGTTCTTTCTCTGAATTCGGCCCCTGACTTCATGGGAGCATCAAAGTTAAGTGGTGCTAAGAATTTTGCCACGAAGTCTGCTAACGCCTAAGCTTTGATTGTGGTTCTAGCTTTCTACTTCAAGTCAAACTAAGTGAGCTCGAGAGACCAAAGGAATAACCTTTCAGACACATCTGGCCTCGGCAAGAACTAGCAGAATAGTTGGTCAGTCACTACCACTACTCTATGCCTTAGAAGTATGGGCAGAGCTTCCTCACCGAGGTCACTAAGGCAAAGGCAAGCTTCTCGAGGAGGACATAATTTTTCTCTGCTTGGTTAATGCATGACTCACAGAGTAGATAGGTCGCTGGACCCCATTCCCACATTCTTTAACTACAGTTGTCTCGAATACCGTGAAGAAAAATTTTAGCTCCTCTTCGGGGTTTGGCTTGACTAGTAACAGTAGGCTGGCTAGATAGGTCTTGACAGATTGAAAAGCCTGCTCGCTATCCTGGCCCCATTTCATATTCCTTGCTTATTTGATCACCTTGAAGAATGGAAGTCATTTATCCATTGATAGCGAAATGAAACCATTGAGTGCTGCTACCAGACCAGTCAAAGCCTGAACCTGCCTGAGTGAGACATGGGACTCTAGGTCCAGTATAGCTCAGATCTTCTTCGGATTGGCCTCTATACCTCTCTCATGGACCATGAACCCAAGGAACTTGCCCGTAGTTACCCTGAATGCACACTTGGAGGGGTTCAACCATATTTAGTTTTCTCTTTGAATTTGGAAGGATCTGTAGAGGTGGTCTTGGTGCGCTTCTGCTACCCGGGACTTGGTCATCATGTAGTCAATGTATAACTCCATCATATTTCCTATCTCTGGCTTAAATAACTGGTTGACTAGGCATTGGTAGGTGGCACCT
Organism: Dipteronia dyeriana; assembly: GCA_032871835.1. Classification (NCBI taxonomy): domain Eukaryota; kingdom Viridiplantae; phylum Streptophyta; class Magnoliopsida; order Sapindales; family Sapindaceae; genus Dipteronia; species Dipteronia dyeriana. Next base: position 76,068,130 of record CM065299.1, read on the forward strand.
GCATTCCTGAGGTCGAAGGGCATCACCTTGTAGCAGTAGAGGCCCTGCCTAGTGATGAAATCGGTCCTATCTTGGTCTACGGGGTGCATCGTGATCTGCTTGTACCCTAAAAAAGCATCCATAAAGCTTAGGAGCTTGTTTCCCATGGTAGAGTCCACATACTGGTCGATTTTGGGTAGGGGAAAACTATCCTTCGACCATGCATGGTTAAGGTCGGTGTTATTAATAGTAAAATTTAGCTAAGGGACCAAAGAGAATTTTTTCACTCACTTAGCTCGAATCAAAGCCCGAGTTCACCATTCATTGAACCCCAGGCGAGCCACAAAGCTACCCCGCAGAAGCGAGGTAGGTTCATCTTAGAACTATAAGGAATAAAGCTCGACACGACCAGGTTGAGACCCTCACAAGAACACTGGAACTCTGGCAAAGCCCGGTGTACGGTTATCCGAGCTTCTCGAGGTCGTCTATCCTGGAACCCTGGTTTTTTAGAGGCTTCGAAACCACCCCATGAAAGCAAGGAAAGGTCGCCGAGCTCAGGAAGCATTTTAGTTGAAGCCCAACATAAAAAAATTGAGCTTCTTCTAAATCACGGCTTCTTGAGGTCGAGATTAACTCGCCAACCTCTACAGAACCCTGTTATCCTCTCTAGACACAAAAAGGGGGCCCTTTAGCGCAAGACCTAATTTAAAAAGCTACTCGCGGACAATGTGGACTCCTTCACAAAGCTGTCAACTGATTTTTGCTCACAATTCTAGGGAGTCAAACCCCGGATGAAGGATCCTATCCACTTACAGTATGTGATCAAGGAGAAAGGGGAAACCCCCCGGGCTTATATGAAGCGGTTCCACAAGGAGGTCATCCAGATACGAGTCTTCATTAAGAAAGAGACTCTCACCAATTTCAAACGAAACCTATGGGCGGGCAAGTTTTTTCGATCCTTTGTCAAACGACCCCCGGAAACCTACCAAGTCAAAGTCGATGAACAACTCAAGGTCAAAATGGAGCCCGACAACATGAGAACAACAAAACGATAGAAGAAGGAAACTCTCAAACCTAAACCAGTTTAGAAAAATCAGAACAAACCTCCCAACAGGCCAACCTTCCATTTTCCCGTTTCTCAACCCTAGCAAGAAAGGTACCCAGTAATGCGAACCCCTCCACGGGTTTCACCTCCTCCTAAGATAGTAGCCCCTATAACGTGAGTTGAGAGAAGATACAATCATTACACCCCCTTTGTTACATCCCGTGAAACGATCTACCTTATCCTCCGGGATAAGGGGACACTACAGAAGCTCGCACCCATGAAAGTCCTCGTCGATAGAAGAAACTGGTATAAGTACTGTGACTTTTATAAAGATGTGGGTCACAACACTTCAAAGTGCTACAACCAAAGCAACCAGATCGAGGCTCTAATAAGGGGAGGATGCTTAGTAGAGTTCTTGCAGCAAGTCAGGGACAACATTCAGATGGGGTGGGAAGTACAAGCTAAGATCCGTGAGCAATTCGAGAAGAGAAAAGGGGAGCAGACGGATCTGATGCAACAAATCGACCATAGCCCAGCTGACCCCTCCCAGTCTGAGCAGATCATTTTTATTTAGGTAGATGTCTATAACATTGTGCAACCACATGATGATCCCATGGTGATCTCGGTACAGATTGCCATTTGCATGGTCCTTCGTGTGCTCGTCGACACAGGCAGCAGCGTCGGTATCGTTTTTAGAGATACTTTGGAAAAGCTAAATTTGAAACAATGGTGTTACAATAGCTATACAACCCTGCTGTATGTATTCACTTGGGACTCGATCATTTCTGTGGCGTCGAAGATCCTTCCAGTAATCGCTGGAATAGCCCCCCTCCAGCAAAATATCATGACATACTTTATGGTGATGGATACCCCGTCGGACTACAATGCGGTATTAGGGAGACCTTTCTTGTTATCCTTGAAGGGGGTCTTATCCATCTACCATAACGTCCTAAAGTTTCTACTAAGAGACATGGTGGGGGAAATACGTGGGGACCAGCAAGCAGCTAGAAAGTGTTATGCAATGTCTGCTAGCTTGACAGCTCTAGCGAAACAGTTTGCACCGGTTATGACAATACAAGATGGGGTAACCCCACGGATGACCTTGGAGAATGTAGAGTTTGCAAATCACCAAGAGGATAATCCTGAGATTCCAGAAGAAGAGGAGTAGAGTAGGGAATAGGGCAGCGGACATCAAGAGGATGAGCTAGAAGAGGTATCCATCCGGATGAACGACCCCTCGAAGGTCGTCAAGGTCGGAGCCATCCTCGAACTGGGAGTGAAGGAGGACATGATCGGGCTCCTTAGAGAATTTAATGACATCTTGGCTTTGAGTCACGATAAGTTGCCCAGGATCCCGATATCATTGGCTGCTCATCGTTTGGCAGTAGATCCAACCTCCAAGCATGTCAAGCAAAAACGACATCACTTTAACACCAAAAGAAATATTGCGTTTCAGAAAGAAGTGGATAATTTGATCATAGCAAGATTCATCAGAGAGGTGCGCTACCCCGAATGGATGACCAATGTGGTTATGGTCATGCGAATGATAAGTGGCGAATGTGTGTTGACTACACCGACCTCAACCAGGCGTGTCCAAAAGACAATTTCCCTTTACCAAAGATCGATCAGTTGGTTGACTCCAGGTCTGGAAACAAGCTCCTAAGCTTCATGGATGCATTCTCGGGTTACAACCAGATTATGATGCACCTCGCCAACCAATACAATACCAGCTTCATCACCAAGCAAGGTCTGTACTACTACAAGGTGATGCCGTTTGGGCTTAAGAATGCTGGAGCTACATATCAATGGTTAGTCAATAAACTGTTAAAGCCAGAGGTTGGATGGTCAATGGAAATGTACATCAACGACATGATTACCAAGTCTCCGACCACAAAAGGATATCAGGATGACCTTCGCAGAACTTTCATGATCCTAAGGGAAAACCAGATAAGATTGAACCCCTCAAAATATGCCTTCGGAGTAACTACAGGAAAATTTCTAGGTTTCATGATTCATGAGAGAGGAATAGAGGCTAACCCCAAAAAGGTCAAGGCCATCCTGGATCTAGAATCCCCCACATCACTCTAACAGGTTCAGGTCCTAACCGAGTAGATAGCAGCGCTCAACAAGTTCATTTCTCGATCCACTGATAAATATTTCCTTTTCTTCAAAGCGATCAACCAAAAAAGGAATATGAAATGGGACCAGGAGAGCGAGAAAGCTTTCCAAGCTTTAAAGAAGTATATGTCAAGCCCTCCGTTACTGGTCAAGCCAAGTCTAAGAGAGGAGCTGCAAATCTACTTGACCATTTCAAAAACTGTAGTGAGTGGGGCCTTGGTCAAGGATTGTGGATATAGGGTTCGTCGACCTATCTACTACATAAGTCATGCCCTAACCAGGCCAGAAAAGAATTATACCCATTTGGAGAAGCTCACCTACAACCTGGTGACCTCGGTAAGGAATCTTCATACCTGCATTCAAGCTCACTCAATAGCAATAGCAACAGCAATGGACCAACCTCTTCGTCAATTCCTGCAAAGGTCGAACGTGTCCGGAAGGCTGGTTTTATGGGCCCTAGAACTCACCCAGTTTGATTTAGGGTATAAACCCAGGGCCGTAATTAAAGCCTAGGCTTTGGTGGACTTTATGGTAGAGCTTTCAGTGCCCCTAGGCCAAGCGACCTCTGCAGAAACAAATACAACTCCTGAAAAGATTCTAGAGTCTGACGGTTGGCCGGTAGGATGTAAGTCAAGGATCCTCTACACTGATGGAGCGTCCTGGCAAAACTGTGGGAGGAATGGGCATAATCCTGATAGACCCAGAGGAGATAGAGTGTTAGCATTGCTTCAGATTCGAATTTAAGGCCACTAACTATGAAGCAGAGTATGAAGCCCTCCTAGCTAGGATAAAGGTGGTCACCGAGCTCAAGGTTGATTACCTTCAGGTCAAGAGTGACTCATTACAGATGGTTAATCAAGTTTCTAGGGACTGTCAAGCCAAATGAGATAACATGATTGCCTATTTGAAACTAGTTTAGCTGCTCAAGAATAAATTCAAGGGATTTAAGATCTAGCAAGTGCCTCGACAACAGAATTTCCAAGCTGACGTCCTAGCCAAGATAGCTACAAATGATGGCAAGGCTTTACCACAGAGAGTTCCTCTCCAAGTGATCTTTCTACCAAGCACAGTAGCGGGAAATGAATATATACCCTGAATCGACAGCCATGATGGATGAGCCCAATAGTGGTCAATCTTCGAGAAGAAAAAACTCTCGATGAGCTCTACCAAGCCAGAAGAATTAAAAGGCTCTCCGTTCAATATTACCTGGTAGATGGATACCTCTGTATGAGGGGCAGGTCCCTGCCCCTGCTGCGATGTTTGCATCCTGATGGTGCTAGATAGGCATTAAGAGAAGTTCATTCAGGGGAATACGGGAACCACGTTGGTGGTAAAGCTCTGGAATATCAGGTACTCCGTATGGGGTATTACTGACCAACTATCCATCAAGATGAGAAGAAATTCGTTCAATCCTATGAACCATGCCAGAAGACCTCTAACTTGAGCCACCTCCCACCATAACATTTGTCGTCTCTTAGCTCGCCTTACCCCTTTGCTCTGTGGGGGGTCGACCTGATTATTCCAATTCCAACTGCTCCTAGACAAGCTAAACATGCTATTGTAGCAATCGACTATTTCACAAGATGGGTCGAAGCAAAACCACTCTCATAGATATCGGAGGAGAATACGATAAGGAACATAAAAAACAATGTAATCTGCAGGTTCGGGACCCCTTTTATCAATATATCTGACCTCGGAAGGCAGTTTGATAAAGGTCGATTTAGGGACTTTTACTGAATCTTGGGAATTGACCTTCGATTCACCTCAGTAGCCCATCCTCAGACTAACAGGATAGTGGAAGCCACCAACAAAACTATCAAGAAACTGTTGAAAAAGAAGTTACAGCAAAGAAAGAGCGATGGGCCGAAGAGCTTTCCAAGGGCCTCTGGGCTTATCGTACTATGAGGAGAACAGCCACCGGAGAAACATCTTTTTCTTTAACGATCAGGGCTGAAGCAGTTCTTCCCATCGAGCACAAACTAACCTCCTTCAGAGTTCAACATTTCTAGCTTGGAAGCAATGAGGATAAGCTCCGGGATTTCCTAGATCTCTTGGAAGAGAAGTAAGACCGGGTAGCTGAGAAAGTAGCAATTTACCAGAGCAAGATCGCTAGGTACTTTAATAAGAGAGTTAATGCCTAAAACTTCATGGAAGGGGACCAAGTTCTTAGGAAAGTAACCTTGAATATGAGGAAGAGGTCAGATAGGGTCCTGAGGCCTAAATGGGAAGGACCTTATTTGGTAAAGGCAGTGGTCCGTAACGGGACGTACAAGCTCCAGGACATGGATGGCCGATTCATCGACCACACTTGGAATGTGGACCACCTAAGGAAGTATTACCTTTAAACATGGGTCTCGTGAGCAGACTACCTACATTTAAGTTGTAATAAAATTTCCAACAACAATGTACTCCATTTTTCATCAATAAAGTCTTTTTTCTCTATCTTCGACTATATTCTGCATTAATTTCTCTGTACCTAACTGGGTAAGTCTGACATAGCCATCTCAAGACCAAAGATTTGCCAGGGAAGCCCTCTAGCTATCCTTGATGCCTCGGCCAGGCACCAACCCAGCCAAGAAGGATTTGAGTGTTAGAGCATAGTTGCCATCAAGATCTCGAGACTAGGAAATATAGAGATAGTCTTCTTGATGCCTTGGTCGGGCTACCACCCCCAAGAAAGGTCTGATTGTAAGAGCATAGTTGCCATCCTGATCTTAAGACCAGGAAATAGCAAGATAGCCCTACTGATGCCTTCGTCGGGCTACCATCTCCAAGAAGGGTATAAGTGTAAGTGCATAGTTGTCATCCAGATCTTGAGACCAGGAAATAGCTAGATAGCCCTTCTAATGCCTTGGTCAGGTTACCACCCCCAAGAAGGTTCTAAGTGTAAGAGCATAGTTGCCATCCAGATCTCGAGACCAGGAAATAGCTAGATAGCCCTTCTAATGCCTTGGTTGGGCTACCACCCCTAAGAAAGGTCTTAGTGTAAGAGTATAGTTGCCATCCCGATCTCGAGACCAGGAAATAGTTAGATAGCCCTCTTGTAGCCTTGATCCGGCTGCAGCCCCCCCTTCCAACGGAGCTCGAGATTGGAAATCTTTCCTTGCCTAAATCTCAATGTCCCAGTTATTACTGGCTATTATTCCTCAATGTGTATATGATAGCTTGCTGAGGTAGGTACAAACTAGCCCATAATCACATAAGGGAACTACTCACCAAGCTACAAGTTTCTACTGAGAGTTGGGAGCTCGAACGAGCTGTCTACCTTTACACTTAAACAAAATTTTACTCCTGGCAATCTTCACCGAAGTTCGAGTAGGTCAAGTTGTTTCAAAGGTCGCATCTAGGTGTCAAATCAAAATTTATTGAAGAAAGCATGAATTAAATTTAAAGTCAGGTTTCATTAATGAAATGGGAGCCTATCCCTTGGAAAGCTACAATCGTCAAACAGGGAGCTCAACCCCTGGTTTTGGGCTACAATCGTCAAACAGGGAGCTCAAATGAAAAATGATGATGATCAAGCATGGGTAGAGTGGAGTGCCCATCCCTCTTTCCAGGCTGTAAAGGCAAGCTGTGAATAAAGTGTATCAGGCTATTGCTTCTTCTTGATTTCCTTCTGTTGCTTCCCCTACCTGTTGGACCTCACCTCTAGCTCCTCCTACTTCTCCCTCTGATATTCTTACACCATGGCCGCCTTTACTCGCTACCCCCTCATTCGATGGGTCCCCCACTGCCTACTGCTCAGCGGGGTCCTCCTCCAAGACCTCATTAACCACTGCCATAACCTTGGGACGGATGGCTGCATCAAGAAGGTTTGCTAAATATTCCACCCGGCTTTGTTCAGCATCTAGTCCCTCTTTAGAGGTCTCATCAAGGTGATTATGGATCTCTTCCCAGGCTTTTGGAAGGTCCTGCTCTGGTTGAGCTGACCGAACCCCGCTAGAGGTCTCTCCGGAACCTGAGACTAAAACTACTGATGGAAGAGGAGGAGGATTTGTTACAACAGGTTGCTTCCCAGCTCCAGCCCCGTCACCTTTAGGATGGTACATCTCTACAGCCTTTGTCATAATCTTCTTCCTATCCCAATTGGCAATAACTGACAGGTCAAAAGGGGAAGGAAGGGCTTCAACAACCTGGTAGGAAGCATAAAAGTATCCTTCACTGAAAGAGGCATCCGTCTCAGCCTAAATCTTTGCAACTTGGGCTTGCAGACCTTGGTTTTCAATGTCAAGCACCTTTGCTTCTTCCTTCCAAGAACCCCACTGACTAGCTCGACATTGAGAACGGAGGGTTTCTTGATCAAATGATCGATTCAACTTTTCATGGTCACACTAAAGCTCAGCTAACTCTGTCTCCATCCCCCTCTGGCTATAGGCCATCTATTGTACCAAGTCTTGAGCTCGTGCCAATAATTCCTTTGCCCGCTCAGCTTCAGCTTCAGCCCTGGTTGCCAAGTCACGGAGAGAAGCCACCTGGTGGCCCATGGCCACTTGGAATTTGTAGGCCGCTTAAGAATTCGAGTTAAAAAATGAAGAATCAAACTATCGCATGAGAAAATAAAAAAGCGATGACTACCTCGACCAAGAGGGCAAAACCCTTGGTAATCAAAACATCTATGGGCAATGAAACCATCATAGAAAGACTGCCCCCATGGTAGGAGGCAACAAATTGCCCTATGACCTCATCTTGAAAGGCAGAGCCGGATTGATTTGGAGGGAAAACAGGGGAAACCCCTTTAACACCAACCTCGGGGTCCTTTGAATCTTGAGAGGCTGAGAATGTAGGTGGAAGGGTAGAAGCGTCTGGCAAGCTTAGAACAAGGGCGATAGGAGCTGAAGTAGGTGTAGGGGCAACTAGAGCAGGAGTTGACGATGTTGTTTCAGCGGCTTGAAAAATGGAGGCCCCTTTACCCTGCACCTTGGTAGCCTGAGATGCAAGGAGTGATAACTTGGACCTGTGCTGGGAAGAGGACGGAGCAAGATCAGACGAAACCCCAGCTGGAGCTGGTGACCTCTCATTCTCTAAGGAAGCCATAAAGGTTTCTCGATCCGACATGGCAAATAGAGGGAGGGGTACGAGCTTGTTGGGCTTCACGGGAAGTTAGAGCAACAACAAAACCTGTTTAAAAAAAAATGTAGAGCCATCAGAACTGAACTATCCAACGACATAAAGCATGGTGGTTCAGAGTGCTTACAAGGAGTAGCATCAGATATTCGCATATAGCGATTTACCCGACGGGAATTGAAAGGGTCAGTAGTCAAGAACTTCAGGTTCAAATAGTTCCTAGCAAGGATGGCCTTCAGCACCATCTCAGACTCGGCAGGCAAGAAATCATGACCCCATAAGGGTTTATCATTAAAAGCGGTGGGAACTGTGAACTCATGCCTACCCACGAAGGTCGAGCTTCCTCAATCCTTACCCGCTATGATCCACTCCTCCTTCCAAGCAGGATTCTTCCTCGAAGTGCCAAGAATGACAAAAATTGAGTTTGTTCTTTGCCTTGGTATGGAACTGACCTCGAGGAGCCCTAGACAAGCTTCTAATCCAAAAAAGGTATGCTAGATCCTCAGCTCTAGGCTCCCGGGTAACCTTGCTTAGCTCATATTATTTCCTCCATAACATGAGGAAGCCGATCAGATACCTCCAGAAGTCGGGTGTCAACTGGAAGGGAGCTAGCTGTAGGACATTGAGAGCCCGCCGAAGAGTGGGATGAAGAGGGAGCCTAACCCTATTCCCGAAGGCAGCAACGTGGATTGGAAACACGTCTTTGGGTGGATAAAAGATATCGTGGTTTCTGTGGGGGACTGTGAGGGTGACGCTGTCAGGGATGCCATATTTGGATCTCATACAAATGATCGAATACGGTTCAACAGTGGAGTTTGGAATGACCTTGAAGTCATAGGGAAGACGCCTCTCTAGAGAAGAATTGACAACTATGGCTTGGTCCTTTCCAGCAATGCCGACCCTATTTTCCTTACCGGAATCCTTAGCAACCAAGTTCAGGGGATTATCTGGTCGGTTAGAAAACCCAGTCCCTATAGCCACGTTCTTGTTCGATCGACGACGTTGCTGGGTCAGAGGTGAGTCATCCCCATCTAGGTCTCGTCGAGCCCGCTTTCCTTGGGCAAGACTGGAAACCTTTTTGCCATCAACGAGAGAATCAACAGAGTCGTGACTGATCTTCGACATTATAGAATAGAGTTTGGAGGAGAGAAAGAATAAAGGCGTAGCTAAAGAAGTTTGCAAAAGAGAGGGATTTTTTGAAAACTTGAAATTTAAATGAAAGCTTGAGGAAAGTGATGAGGAAGCCGAGTTTAAATATTGATGGAAGAGATAGTGATGTCAATGAAATCTTCAGAGAGATTGCTCGAATCATGGAAACGACCGTCACATAGCTGGATTATTTTAGGGAATACACATGTCTTTTCTTGCCACGTCACAGGTACAATTAAGGAGGAGATTTCCACCCAGATTTAGTAACTGTAAAAAAGGGAAATTTCCCATTTTAAAACAAGGAATCTGACTCCAACCCCAACTCAATAACCGGTGTCAAGTCAGAGGGGACTTCTGTTAATAGTAAAATTTTGTTAGGAGACCAAAGAGAAGTTTTCCACTCTCCTAGCTCGAATCAAAGCCCGAGTTCACCACTCATTGAACCCCGGGCGAACCATAAAGCTACCCCGTAAAAGCGAGGAAGGGTCATCGGGGTTTAGAACTATCAGGAATAAAGCTCAACACAACCAGATTGAATCCCTCACGTGAACACTGGAACTTCGGTAAAGCCCGGAGCACGGTTATCTGGGCTTCTCGAGATCGCCTATCCTGGAACCCTGGTTTCTACGGCCTAGCTCCAGAACTACCCCGTGAAAGCAAGGAAAGGTCACCGAGCTTAGGAAGCATTTAAAGTGAAGCCTGACATAGACAAATTGAGCTTCTTCTAAATCAAGGCTTCCCGAGGTCGAGATTAACTCGCCAACCTCTATAGAAGCCCGTTATCCTCTCGAGACACAAAAAAGGGGTCCTTTAGGGGATCAGATTCACATTATAGCCATGCTCCAATTTGCTAAGGAAAACTTGAACCTATCTGGATAAGAAAGAGGAAGCCACCTAATCAGTGCTCCAGTTAGGGCCCACAAGGCCGTCTCAACCTTCAAAGAACCAGGGAGGGCTAGGCCAAAGCTTCTGGACCAGAACTAAGGTACGGGTGTACCTGGCTCTGTGAAAAAATGAACGCCTAACTTGATGACCTCCAAAAAGAATCATGCCATGAGTAAACATAAGATCATATCTACACTTCAACGAACATTAAAGCTCTACGTATGCGTAAGGTTAGAGATTGAGCTTAAAAAGGAAACAAACTGATCTCCACCAAAGATATTCTCGAATCCGTTATTAACTCAAAGTCAATGATTTTTAAATAAAGATCCCACCCGATAAGGAGGGAAGGGATTTAGAAAATCAGGGTGGGAGATCCACAAGTTTAAACCTTTTGGGCCATGTATAAAGGTGCCCAAGCATGATCGACGAAGGGAGGGAATCGATAAAAAATAGCGACATAAAGGATTGTGAGTACAAGAGACGAAGAGAGAGTTTTTGAGTCTTGAGCCCAAATTCTGTAATCATATCACGGCCTCCACTATTATCTATTATTCGACAGGCATGAGGTGGCCACCCTACTGAATCCCAGCAAGATTGAGAGTATTTGAGAGACTTTTGTATGATATGAGTGATCTATAATAAAGAATTATCTTCTAATTCCCAATGTATTCACATTCAAACAACCATCTTGTTTGAACAAGTTAGGTACCTAAGGTATCAACCCCGGTCACCACCTACGCGATAATGGTCTTGAGGGTGTTACTGGAATTTCTCACCTTGAGCAAATTCTCCATTTACAGGTGTAATCAACACACATACGCCACTTTCCCATTTGCTTTAGTGACAATGACCATGTTCGCGATACAATCGGGGGATCATGATTCCCTTATGAAATTGGCTTTTATCAATTTATCGACCTTCACCTGTATGGATATATTTCTCTCAACATTGAAGTGTCACCTTATTTGCTTGACCAGCTTGAAGGTAGGGCCAACTACCAACCTGTGAGCTGCCAAGGAGATGGGGATCCATAGCATCTCTTCATGGCACTAAGCAAATATATCGTTGTATTTCTAGAGGAGCTCAATCAAGCCTTCCTTTATTCTTGGTTCCAAGGTGGTGCCAATTTTGACTACCTTGGATGGGTCGTCTCCTCTAATTTGGATCTTTTCTAACGTATCCATGGGGTGGCCAATAGCCCATCCTCGATCTTTCTCTGCTTTATTCTCATTCTAGACGTCACTTTCTGGTTCATCTGTTAACTCTTCTGTAGTTTCCAGGACCTCTAGGTCTTTCTCTGGCGACTCTCATTCCTTTACCACGACTACTTGCACACATTGCCTTGCTAGTGCGGTAGGATTCATAGATACCCTGTAGCATTTATGGTGGCCTACTGATCTTCCCTTAGCTCTCCTACCTCATTCCCTACCGAAAACTTTAGAATGTTGTGGCAGATCGATAGTACTCCCTTGAGGGTGGATAAGAAAGGTCTTCCCAAAATTGGCGATGTAGGCCGATGGGGTGTCGACCAAAATGAAGTCTGTCATTATATTCTATTGGAGTGGTTTAGTTCTAACGATCATTAGCAAAATCTTCGATCCCACATGCACAATTGAGTCCCCGGTGAAGCCATATAGGGGGTGGTACAACTATTGTAGGACCACTTCTTCAATTTATGCTTCTTCAGGGTGTCCTTGAATAGGATATCCACGCTGCTACCTGTGTAGATCATCACACGATGAACGACACAAATGGTGATCTGCACCCTTATCACCATGGGATCATCAAATGGCTGAACAGTGTTGTCAATATCGACTTCAGTGAAAATGATTTGAGCAAGCTAGAAGGTCCCCATGGAGCCCCGATCAACAATAAAAATCCCTTGACCTTTCTCGATCCGAGGTATCTTCCTAACGTGGTTTTTTCTAGAGTTGTTAGAGGTTTTTGACAGGGTAGGGCCTCCACTGATACTATGTATGACCTGGATTTGCTGCATCAGGTTTTTCTGCACCTATTTTCTTTTCTCAGCATGGTCTCAGATCTCTGTTTGTACCTCTTTTCCCGTGTAGATGCTGTTATGGACCTAATGCAATAATTCCACCAAGCAGCCTCTAATTACTAATGCTTTGATCTGATTGTGCAAGCTAAAACATTTCGAGGTGTTTTACCCCACATCCTCATGGAAATCACAGTATTTGTACCGGTTCCTTGTGTCAATAGGTGCCTTCATGTGAGCAGACTTTCAGAGCAAGCCATTTTCTTGGATAACCAGGTAGATCGTCTCACGATAGGCATTCAAGAAGGTGTAATGGTTGTAACCTCTCTCATCTTGGGTTATAGGGGTTACCACTCTTGGGGGTGACGGAGCTCGGAGAGGGGTTCGTCTAACCGGATATCTATCCCACTGAGGTTGGAGAGGTGTTGGGCAGTATGTAGACCGGTAAGAAGGTCTGTTCTGAGCTTGCTAGACTGGTGCAGATTTGGGTACCTCTTTCTTCTGGCACTTAGTGATCCTCATATCATCGTGCTTAATTTGACCCTAAGCTTCTAATCTATCTCGACCTGCTCGAGGGCTCTGTCATAAGCCTCTTGATAGGCTTCTGAATGACGTTTGGCAAACGACCATAATAGTCTCCCTGCCCATAGGTTCCTACGAAAGTTGACCAAGGTCTCTTTCTCGACGAAGCCTTCTATCTTGATCACCTTTTTGTGGAACCTTTCCATGTAAGACCTGAGCGTATCCCTCATGCTCTTAGATCACATACTACTGATACATCAGGTCCTTGGGTCGTGGCTTGACCCCTTAGAACTGCGAGTAGAAGTCGCTAGACAATTTGGTGAAGCTATCAACGTTGTTTGTTGGTAGCTTCCTCAACCAAGTCTTGGCATTATCAGTCAGCGTAATTGGGAACATTCTACACATAGCTACTCTGGTCACATTCTGGACCTCCATCTATTAGACGTAGCTCTCTAGGTGGCATAGAGTGTCCTCAGTTCCAGAGAACTTATCTGACGACATTTTAAATTTTAGAGGAAGTTCTGTGATTAGAACAAGGCAGCTGCATTAAATGATCCATTGCATGTTCCGGTTGGGCCAATAACAAGGGCAAGAGCTAAGAGATTCAAAGAAGCACTAAATGGCCTAATTCAAGACACTTGGGCTGATTTTGAATTGTTGAAGTCCAAGATAAGCCCACATGAAGACCAAGGCATTATTAATGTCATCAAGGCAATTGATTGGGCCGAATAAGGAAGACTTGGGTGTATGGCACAAGCTAGGAGAAGAGTCAACTTTGGCTGATTTATTCCTTTTTAATTTCCAAAGAATAATAGTTGATTTGTTTCCCAAATTAAGGGGCTGATTTGTTTCCAGATTTAGCTTTCCAATTAGGGAGCAAGTCAATAGTTTCTCAAATTAGTTTTCTTCTGATTATAAGGCCTTAATGGCCGAATTATCTTGTTTCCTTTTAGGATGGCTTATAGCCTTTCTTTTCGTTTAGGGTTTTAGTATATAAAGGAACGAATTGGATGTAATTGGAAAGACTTGAATTGAATAAAAATTGTGAGAGTTCATCTCTTTTTTTTTTCTGAAAACTTGACTTATCACTCACATCTTCTTCTTGTTCTTGAGTGTGGCGTCTTCAACTTCTTGATACCATTGGTTCTTACCTCCTTATAGGTAACGGGTCGCGGTCCGATAACGTTCTTGTTTATAAACTTGGTTAGAAAACGATCCTTCGTTACCATATATTAGTTCTGGGTCTCACTGCTCTTGGTGAGGTTCATATCAGTTGGTATCAGAGCTTAGGCTTCTAAATCAGGTTTAATCTATCCTTGTTCTTTCTCTTCTCTGTATTCATTTGTTTCAACAAAAAAAAAAAGCATCAAAAGCTTGCTTGTGTCCACTTAATCAAGGTCGGTAAAAAAAAAAAACATTTTTTTTTTGGGTCTTGTATTTGAACCTATATCAACTATTTCTATTCATTATCTTGATTTCGTGCATTGATATTCAAAAAAAAAAATTAATAGCTAAAGAATTTCTTCTTCATTATTCTTGTCCTTTTGCTTAGTTACTTCTATTTTTCTTGCACTTCTTGTGAGTGTCCGTATAAGTAAAAAAAAAAGAAGAAGGAAGAACTGAAAGAGTTAACAGAGAGTGGAAAAAGGCAAGAGTGTGTGAGCTCATCAGAGGATAAAAGCCAAAGAATTAAGTGAAAACACGAGTGTGAGTGCCACCATCTTTGAGAGTAAACATGTGAGGGAGTGTTTGTGAGGCTTACTAATTTCTTTTGCTTTGCAGGTTTCAAATTTGTCACGTGATAAAAGTAGAGACTTATCTGATGATGCACCATAAACGATAGATCTGAATTTTTTGTATAAAGCCATACAAAAAAACATGGAGCGGATGGAGATTAAGATTGGTGAGGTGCATGATAGGATAGATAAGGTGGAGTCTAATTCACAAAGGGTGCAACCAATTAGGGTTCTTAATGTGGAACGAAGAGAAAGAAACCCACCTAGGGACGATTATGAAGATGATTATGGGAATGACCTAGAGGAGGGTGATCGCATGTCCAATGTGGGTACAGGTAGATTGAGGCGTGAAATGCGAGGTAGAGGAGTTAGGTATGGGAATAGAGAAGATAGATATAGGTATAGAGGAGATAGGTATGGAGAGAGGGCTGATAATGATTTAGGTAGTATAAAGGTGAAAATCCCAACGTTCCAAGGTAAAACTTATCCCGAAGCTTATTTAGAGTGGGAGAAAAGAATAGAATTGGTATTTGACTGCCACGACTATTCTGATTTAAAGAAGGTAAAGTTGGCTGCCATAGAATTTACAGATTATGCTATCGTTTGGTGGAATCAATTAATTGTGAGTAGAAGACGAAATGGAGAAAGACCTATTGAGACTTGGGAGGAGATGAAAGCTGTCATGAGGAAGCGTTTCATTCCGAGTCACTATTATAGGGGTTTGTTTCAAAAATTACAAACCCTTACTCAAGGGTCTAAGTGTGTTGAAGATTACTACAAGGAGATGGAGATAGCCTTGATTCGAGCTGATGTAGAGGAAGACCGAGAGGCTACTATGGCTAGGTTTTTAAGTGGACTAAACTGAGACATAGAAAATGTGGTGGAGTTGCAACATTATGTTGAATTGAGTGACATGGTACACATGGCAATTAAGTTGGAACAACAGTTGAAGAGAAAGAGTTCCACACGGGTTGGGCAAAATTCGGGTTCTTCATCATCATGGAAACCGAATTGGAGCAAGAGGGATGAATTTGTATTTCTGGGCTTTGTTGTTAGTGCTAAGGGAATTGGGGTTGATGAAGAAAAGGTTAAGGCAATTAAGGAGTGGCCGAAACCTACCAATGTGGGACAAGTGAGAAGTTTTCATGGGTTGGCTAGTTTTTATAGGAGGTTTGTGAAATATTTTAGTAGTGTAGCTCCACCTTCAACCGAAATTATCAAAAAGAATGTGGGTTTTAAGTGGGGTAATGAACAAGAAAAGGCATTTAACTTGATTAAGGAAAAATTAACTAATGCACCTTTACTTGCTTTGCCTGACTTTGTTAAAACTTTTGAGATTGAGTGTGATGTTTCAGGAATAGGTATTGGAGCTGTTCTAATGCAAGAAGGTCGTCCCATTGCATATTTTAGTGAGAAGATAAGTGGAGCAGCCTTGAATTATCCTACCTATGACTAGGAGATGTACGCTTTGATTAGAGCATTGGAAACTTGGCAACACTACCTTTGGCCAAAAGAATTTGTGATTCACACAGATCATGAGTCCTTGAAGCATATAAAGGGGCAACAAAAGCTAAATAAGCGGCATGCCAAGTGGGTGGAGTTCATTGAAATATTTCCATATGTGATCATGTACAAAAAGGGTAAGGAAAACGTGGTCGCTGTTGCTCTATCAAGAAGGTACGTTCTACTTTCTACTTTGGATGCTAAATTGTTTGGTTTTGAATACATTAAACAGTTGTATGTGGAAGATTCTGATTTTGGTAATGTGTTCAATGCATGTGAAAAGGCTGCATTTGGTAAATTTTATAGGCATGATGGATTTTTGTTTAGAGAAACTAAATTATGTGTGCCTAAGAGTTCTTTGCGTGAATTGCTTGTTAGAGAAGCTCATGGGGGAGGTTTGATGGGGCATTTTGGTGTAGCTAAGACGCTAGATACTTTGCATGAACATTTTTTTTGGCCTCATATGAAACGTGATGTAGAAAGAATCTGTGAGAAATGCATTACTTGTAGACAAGCCAAGTCTAGGATTAAGCCTCATGGATTGTATACTCCTTTGCCTATACCTAGTGGACCTTGGATTGATATTTCTATGGATTTTGTGTTGGGTTTGCCTAGGTCAAAAAGGGGTAGGGACTCTATATATGTGGTTGTTGATAGGTTTTCTAAAATGGCACATTTCATTCCTTGTCATAAAACCGATGATGCATCACATATTGCTGATTTGTTTTTCAAAGAAATTGTAAGATTGCATGGCATGCCTAAGACCATTGTTTCGGATAGAGATGCTAAGTTCTTAAGCTACTTTTGGAAGACTTTGTGGGTTAGGCACTAAACTTTTATTTTCTACTACTTGTCATCCACAAACTGATGGTCAAACTGAAGTAGTTAATAGGACTTTATCTACTTTGTTGTGTGCTATAATACAAAAGAACTTGAAAACATGGGAGGATTGTCTGCCGCATGTAGAGTTTGCTTATAATAGGAGCGTGCATTCTACAACTCATTTTTTGCCTTTTGAAATTGTGTATGGTTTTAACCCATTGACTCCTTTGGATTTAATTACTTTACCTGTGAATGAGCATGTTAACTTGGATGGAAAGAAAAAGGCAGATTTTGTTAAGCAAATCCATGAAAAGACTCGGGAAAACGTAGAGAGACGAACTAAGCAATATGCCAATCAAGCAAATAAAGGGCGTAAGAAGGTTGTGTTTGAGCCCGGTGATTGGGTGTTGTTGTTGTATATGAGGAAGGAACGATTCCCAGCCCAGCAGAGTTCTAAACTACTTCCAAGGGGAGATGGCCCATTTCAAGTGATTGAAAGAATCAATGACAACTCATACAAGTTGGATCTTCCAGGTGAGTACAATGTTAGTGCAAGCTTCAATGTTTCTTATTTGTCTCCTTTTGTTGTAGGCGACGATTTGAGGACAAATCCTTTTCAAGAGGGAGGGAATGATGAGAACAAGACAGCTGCATCAAATGATCCATTGCGTGTTCCGATTGGGCCAATAACAAGGGCAAGAGCTAAGAGATTCAAAGAAGCACTAAATGGCCTAATTCAAGACACTTGGGCTGATTTTGAATTGTTGAAGTCCAAGATAAGCCCACATGAAGACCAAGGCATAATTAATGTCATCAAGGCAATTGATTGGGCCGAATAAGGAAGACTTGGGTGTGTGGCACAAGCTAGGAGAAGAGTCAACTTTGGCTGATTTATTCCCTTTTAATTTCCAAAGAATAATAGTTGATTTGTTTCCCAAATTAAGGGGCTGATTTGTTTCCAGATTTAGCTTTCCAATTAGGGAGCAAGTCAATAGTTTCTCAAATTAGTTTTGTTCTGATTATAAGGCCTTAATGGCCGAACTATCTTGTTTCCTTTTAGGATGGCTTATAGCCTTTCTTTTCGTTTAGGGTTTTAGTATATAAAGGAACGAATTGGATGTAATTGGAGAGACTTGAATTGAATAAAAATTGTGAGAGTTCATCTTTTTTTTTTTTGTTCTGAAAACTTGACTTATCACTCATATCTTCTTCTTGTTCTTGAGTGTGGCGTTTTCAACTTCTTGATACCGTTGGTTCTTACCTCCTTGTAGGTAACGGGTCGTGGTCCGATAACGTTCTTGTTTTTAAACTTGGTTAGAAAACGATTTTTCGTTGCCATATATTGGTTCCGGGTCTCACTGCTCTTGGTGAGGTTCATATCACGACCTTTCCTAAATAAAACAAAGGCAGTAAGGCAACCTATGCACTAATGATCAAATTCCTAACAAAATGTGGGGTCGAAACGGTCAAGGGTTCATGGGAGATAGCCAGAAGAGCTAATCTCTCTGTTTATAAGGTAAGAGATAACAACGAACACCAAGTGTGCATTTTGGCCAGATCTGATCAAACTAAACATGGAGAATCGTTAATGTTTGAGTTCGACCCAAGGGAGGAACTTGAAGCATCAAAAGAACAGAAGAAGTGGTCTTAAAGGAAGATGAACCGGCAAAGAAGGTTAAAATCGGAGTTAATCTAAAAGAAAAGGTCTGGACAGATCTCATCAATTTATTCAAAGAGTACAAAGACGTGGTCGTATGGAGTCATGAAGACATGGTGGGGATAGACGAACGAGTGATATCACATTATTTGGTGGTGGATCTGAGCGTAAAACCAGTGATACAAAAAAGAAGATCTTTTAACCTCGAAAGGGGTCGGGCAATTAAGCAGGAGGTAGAAAAGTTAATCGTTTTATGATCAATAAGAGAAATCAACTATCCTAAGTGGGTAGCAAATGTAGTATTAGTCCACAAGAAAAATGGTCAATGAAGAATGTGTGTGGATTTCACAGATTTAAGCAAAGCCTACCCAAAGAATAGTTTTCACCTCCCAGAATAGACCAGTTAGTCGATGCTACATCAGGTCATGAACTACTCGGTTTTATGGATGCTTATTCGGGATACAATCAGATCCGGATGAACAAAATTGATGAAGATAAAACAACATTCACGATCGATCAGGGTTTGTACTGTTATAAAGTGATGCCTTTTGGGATAAAAAATGTAGGGGCCACATATCAAAGATTGGTCAAAAAAAATTTCGCCCGCCAAATAGGAAGAAGCATGGAAGTTTACATAAATGACATGTTAATAGCAAAATTTGGCTAGAGGACCAAAGAGAAATTTTCCACTCTCCTAGCTCAAATCAAAGCTCGAGTTTTTTTTTTTGGGTAAATAAATAGTATCATAGAAAGAAGGAAGGAATGTACAAATACAAGGGGCATACCCTAGGAAGAAAGGGACACAAAGCCCAGAAACAACGTTCAAACAACAAACTCTCTAATAAGAGGTAAAACAAAGGCTTTACAAAGAGCGCTGAGCACAACACAAACCCACACCACCTAGGGATAACTAGAGATGAGAGGCTAATTCTTCAACTTGAGAGAAGGGAGCCGGCAATGAATAGTATCTGTAATGATCTGGGCAACCTCTCGACTAGACTTTCGAGAGCTTTTAAAAATACGACAATTTCGCTCTCTCCAAATAAAATAGACGGCAGCCGCAAGATAAAGTTTTTTTGTCACGACGGAAGGGGAGCTCCCCTTCCAATGAATGGACACCCAATCAATAAGATCATTCCAGCTAAGATGAGTCCCAAGACAACCACATTTATTCAAAAGTTGTGTCCATATGGCTTTTCTATAAAAACACTCAAAGAAAAGGTGAGCATGAGTCTCGGCTTAAGAGTTACAAAGGACACACGTAGTAACAACTTGAGGGTTCGTAGCGCTGAACACGATCCTAGGTAGAAAGCCTACCTTTAACAGCCAACCAAAGAATGAAACCCATCCTCGGGATATTCTGCGGGAACCACACAATTTTATACCAAGAAACCAAAGGATGGGGGGATCTAAGAGACTCCATAGCAGACGCAGCTAAATAAATGCCATTAGAAGAAGGAAGCCACGTAATTCTATCATCCAAAGTTGAGTTTGGGTTGTAAGAAGGCATACGACTCCGAATTTCAGCAAGGTCAATGGACATAGCAGCAGACCATCTCCAATTATCATCAAGAACCATTGCATTAACCTTAGCATTGATAGAGAGTCCAGAATCATAAATAACACGGGAGCTCTATTTCGATCGAATAGGGCCATCCGGATGCCAATTATCAAACCATAAGGAAGTTTTCAAGCCATTACCAATGATGTACTGAATTAAAGGACGGGCAAAAGGCCTAAGACGAAGAAGTTTTCTCATATTCCAAGAACAGATATGAGAAGCCTTCACCTCCCACAAATTGGTACCTTTGAGGAGATAGGCTTTGATCCAAGAAGTCCAAAGATTACTAGTGCCATAAACCAGAATCCATATATGTCTAATCATAAGTGCTTTGTTCCACAAAGAGAAGTCCTTGATTCCAAGACCACCCTCTTTCTTTCGAACACAAATATCAGACCAAGCAATCTTAGAGCCTTTGTTGTTCACCTCAACCCCATTCCATAAAAACTTTGAAATTTCTGTTCAATGCTCTTCAAGATTCTCTTTGGAAGATAAAGGTGAGATGCCCAAAAGACTTGAATACTAGTTAAAACCGAGATGATAAGTTGAAGACGACCAGCAAAGGAAAGACACTTATTTAACCAAGAAGAAAGTCTACTCGAAACCTTATCCACAAGGGGAGAGCAATCATGAAGATTCAACTTTGAAGAGACGATAGGAATTCACAAATATCGAATTGGAAGAGAGCCAATCGGGTAACCAAAAAGGTTGATGAGCTATTGACTAACAGTAACGGGCACACCCGAAATGAAAATGTTGCTCTTAGCATGATTAGAACAAAGTCCCGAAAGCAAAAAGAACTCATCAAGGGCTGACTTGAGCACAAGAGCTGAATGATATGAACCATGGCAAAGCATAATCAGGTCATCGGTAAAAGAAATGTGGGATAGCTTTAATTTATCAAACCTCCAATGATATTTGAAGTTAGGAGTGTCCATAATATGATTTGGCCAAAAGCTTAGAGAGGACCTCCATAGCAATAACAAAGAGATACGGAGACATAGAGATAGAGAAACCAGCAAGCTCACCATTAATAGAGATAGAGAACTTAGGAGTAGTAAGGCAAGCTTTAATCCAATTAATGACTTTCAAAGGAAAGTGAAATGTAGCAAGAGTGTCAAGCAAGAAGCCCCAATCCACCATATCAAAAGCTTTCATTAAATCCACCTTAAGAGCCAACTTTGGCATACCAGCATCCTTGTGATAATCCCTCATAAGCTCTTGAACAAGAAGGATGTTATCCCCAATTCTCCTACCTGCCACAAAAGCTGATTGGGAGGGGCTAATAATGTTCGGAAGACAAGGCTTGATTCTATTGGCTATGATCTTAGCAATGATCTTGTATAGAGTGTTGAAACAAGCGATTGGTCTAAAGTCCGTCATCTTAGAGGGATTAGGGACCTTGGGGACCATGGCAAGAATCGTCGCATTAAGCTCCTTAAGAAGAAGACCAGAATGAAAGAACTCTTGAATAGCATTAATAACATCATCACCAACTAAGTGCCACGTCTTTTTGAAGAAATGTGCATTAAAACCATCGGGACCCGGAGCCTTATTAGGGTGAAGAGAGAAGCAAGCCGTACGAATCTCATCATTTGTAACTTCTCTACTCATGTAATCAGCTTGATCATTGGAGATGTGTTTATCAATAACATTTCTCAAAGAACGAGAGTCATGTCTAGAAGGCATTGAGCAACCAAGAATATTTTGAAAGTGACGAATAGCTTATGATTTGACACGGGTATCTCCTTCAATTAAGGAACCATCTTCATTAGAAATTGAGAGGATCTTACTCCTATTGTGTCTCTCCTTGATGGCTTTGGAAATATAAGAGGAATTACGGTCACCAGCCTTGAGCCATTGAACTCTAGATTTTTGTCTCAAGAAATCCTCCTCAGTCTGAAGAGCTAGTGTATAAGAACTCATAAGCTTCTTCTCTTGAATTCTTAAGCTTGCATCAAGAGGTTGAAGATCAAGATTTCTCTGACATTCAAGAAGAGCAGCCTTGGCTTCAATTGATTTAACGGTCACATCCCCCACCATATTCTTGTTAAGGGATTTTAAAGGCTTCTTCAAATTCCGGAGCTTAGAGCAAAGATGAAATTGCATGTTTCCATGAAAATTCTCCTGCCAACAACTCTCAACCAAAGGAAGCAAGTCTTCCGTTTCCGTTAAAAAATTGAAAATTTTAAAAGGGAAATTCTTCTTATTACCTTGCAACCCAAGTTTAACCAAAGAAGGGCTGTGATCTGAGATGCTAGGAGGAAGAAAAAAGGCTTCAGAGTGCTCAAACTTGGCCATCCATTCCTTGTTAACTAGAACTCTATTCAACTTTTTAGAGATGCAGCCATTGCTTCTTTTATTACACCAAGTATAGAGGAAACCTGAGAAACGAAGGTCATCTAACTCCACAGACTGAAGACAATTATCAAACTCCTCCATAGCTACTGAAATTTTGGAAGAACCCCCAACCGATTCTTGCACCCTCCTAGTTACATTGAAGTCCCCAACAATCCAAAGAGTACCACCATGCTGAAAAACACACATGTTATCCCAAAGAGCTCTTCTAGCCCTTTCATCATTAGAACCATAAACAAAGGAAATATTAGATTGATCATTACTATCCAAAATACAAGCTAGACAATGAATGATCTGATCCGTTTCACTAATTTTTCTGATCTTGAGAATCCTAGGATCCCATCCAACCCAAATTCTGCCAAGACCATGACTGTTGTAATTGTCTAAAATATCCCAATTTTTAAAAACTGAATTGACAATAAGAGGTGTATTGGTCTTTCTCACTCTTGTTTCAACTAAACAAACAAGACTTAGCTTGTGATCCAACAACATCTTCTTAACTTCTAATTGCTTAGGGGTAGCATTAAGGCCCCTAATATTCCAGCAAGCAAAATTAATCATTGAGAGATAGAGAAGACTTCACCTTAGCCTGAGAGCTACTTTCCATGCCTTTCTTAGCAGCCTTTGACAACCGTTTCTTCTTCTCTTCTTCTTACTAGAAGTTTCAGAGGGGCTGGAGAGCCCAATAATAGGGACCCCATCAATATTCTTGATCTTTGTAAGCCAAAGGGAGTGATCCGGAGAGGCTGTGGCAGGAGAGTCATCTTCACCACACAAATTACCATCATCATCAACAAGAACTGAAAAATGGTTTGAGGTATCAATGACATTTTCCTTAGAAGGATCAGACACATTGGCATCATGGATAGGAGGCTCAATTTCAGAAATACACCTAGAAGTGGCTTCATCACCTTTCATTGTGGCTTGGGAAAGAGGCAAAGGCTCAAAGGCCTCTAGAGGTGTAGAAACAGAGGTAGCATCTCCTCTATTAACCATCTTCCACTCTTGCTTCAGTTTGAAGGAAGATCCATATAAGAAGGGGATTGCATAGTCTTGAGCCTAAGGCAAGTCACATCAGAATGGCCAAAAGACTTGCATTCAGTGCAGATTTTAGGTTTCCATTGGTATTCAACCAAAATTTCAACTTTTTCACCTTCATTTGGATACGTATCATCTCCCATAAAAAGTTCAAAAGAATCAACCAAGTCACAAGTGGCATCTATTTCAATACAAACTCTAGCAAACAAGATTCTCTTTATAGATTCTGTTAGACTATCAACATAGAGAGGCTTGCCAACCGCACTAGCAATGTAGCTTAAGCCCTATTCAGTCCAATATTCATGAGGAATATTGAAGAGCTTAACCCACACTGGGATTTTAGAATAAGTATCTTTTGTTAAAATGAGCCTAGGATGCCATTTCTTGAGAATCAACATCCTTCCAGTAAACAACCAAGGGCCTGCTTCCAAAACATTAGAACAAGCTTCATCATCCGAAAATTTGAAAAAATAATACCCCTTCTCATTTGCTAGAACTTCTAGCAGACCACGGCTGCCCCAAATACGCATGGCAATATTTTTGACTAGAGTGAAAGGGAGTTTCTTCTCAATAAAGTGACCTACCAAGCAATTCTTCCATGCCTTAGAGCCATCATCAGCAACTTCCAAGGGAGGGGAGACAAACGTTCTATTTCCCCTTTGAAATGGTTGGTAATATTTTAGGTTCATAGGCCTTCTAATGAGACCATCCATATTAAAACCATAGCTGTCACCTTGGTCCATGGACCCTTTCTTCTTTCCCATCACGTTCTGGAGAGGGTTCACCAGATTTGAACCTTCAAGAACTCCATTGTTGCCTATAATGGCTGCAGGAGATGAAGGAACCTAGTGTAGTTGGGCAGGTCTATAGAGATCAAGGGCAGGCTTTTCAGACCTTTTACATTGATCCGTGGTCCCTTTTTTCTTCCCCAACTCGTTCTTGAGATGTGCAACACAACATGAATCTTCAAAACCTCTATTGTTGCCTAAATTGACTGCAATAGTTGAGGTTTGTGGGCTTCTAGATAGGACCTCTTTACCTTCAGCAACAACAGCTCTATTGAGAGTACTATGGCCAGTTCTTGCATGGTTGATAGCATTATTTAAAATGAGCTTGGGTATGCTAGAACAATGCCCTTTTTTGGAAGACCCATTGCTGTACTCAATAGAGTCATTAGCTTTTAAAATGGAAGAAACTCCAGCTGAAGAAACTATGTGGGGGGAGGGAAAGGGTCGGTTTTGTAAGGAAGAAGGGGGAGGCAGTACACTAGAAATGGAAGAAGAAGGTGCATCCGGGAATGGTGGATTTTCCATGGTAGAACCGGGTGGGAAAACAAAAGAGTTGGGGGTAGAAAGCCTTTTGGAACAAAGGCAAGGAAGATATGGATGTTTAGGAGAGGGATTCATTGAAGGAGAAGAAGGGTTGATGGAACCTAAACGTGGAAGAGATGAGTGTTTAGGTGAGGAAGCCATGGACAGAGAAGAATCCACCATGAAAATGGGCTGGGATTAGAAAGAGGCAGCAAAGAATTCTAGAGAGAAGTAGGAGCATCTCTCTCTTTGGTCTTCATGTGAGTTGTTGAACCCTGGACGAGCCATAAAAATACCCTACGGAAGCAAGGAGGGGTCTTCGGGCTTCAGAACTATCAAGAATGGAGCCTGACACGAACAGGTCAAGCCCCTCACGCATACCTTGGAATTCAGACTTAGCCCGATACGTGGTTATCCAGGCTTCCCGAGATCATCTATCATGGAACCCTGGTTCCTAGGGTCGACCTCCAAAACCACCCCATGAAAGCAAGGAAAGGTCTCCAAGCTCAGGAAGCACTCGAAGTAAATCTCGACAAACAAAGTGAGCTCCTTCCAGATTAAGGCTTCCCGAGGTTAAATTTAACTCGTAGCCTAAACCAGAAGCCCACCAACCTTTCCAAAAGCGCGCTGTTCCCACCAGATATGAAAAGAGAGACTTTAAGTGGAACAGATTCGTGCTGTAGCTAATGCTCCGATTTATTAAGGGACATTTGTAACCTACATTGACATGAAAGAAAAAACTCGCCTAATCCGCACTACCCTCAGAAAGTGCCCACAAGGCTATCCCAAACTTCTGGGACCAAAACTAAGGCATAGGCTAGATCATATCTACACTCCAACGAACATTAAAACTCTGCATACGTGTAAGGCAAGAGATTGAGTCCAAAGAGAAAACAAACTTATCTCCACCAACGATAGTCTTGATTCTGTTATTTATTCGAAGTCAACGACTTTTAAATGGACGATCCCGCCTGATAAGGAGGGAACAGATTCGGAGAATCATGGCGAGAGAAACACCCATTCAAATTACTTGAACCATTGATAAATAGAAGAGGTGCAAGGACGAAGAAAGAGGGGACATAGATGAACAGATAGAACAGAGATAGAGAGAATAAAGCTGAGCCTAAATTCTGTTATCAGAACACAGCCACCATTGTATCTACTATTTGACAGGCACGAGGTTGCCACCCTCCTATGTCTTAGAGAGATTGTGAGAGTATTTGAGTGATTTTTGTATACCATAAGTGATAATAATAAAATTCTCACTTGTCATCATAATAGCATTCGAATATTCATTTCTATCCTAACAAGTCAGGTATCTAAGGTACTGACCCCAACCACGACCTCAGTGGTAGTGGTCTCAAGAGTGTTAGTTGGAATTTCTCATCTTCAGCAAATTTCCCATTAACACTTTCTGGCGCCGTCTGTGGGGACAAACTACACTGTTATTTTCACACTTATAAATTTAGTGCTTTGTAGTAATTATGAGGCTCCGCTCCTCACAAGGACAACCCGAGGCTTCGGAACAGCCTTCAACGGCATAAACGTGAAAGGCCTTTTAGAAATGAAAAATTTTTGGGCACTTTAGCGAAATTCGGTCCGGCCAACCCTTGCACGGGCTTCTAGTCCTCCTATGATAAGCCAATCCACGCTTGATCAGCAGGCGGCGACCCTTGTGGAAAATATCTGCCTACGTCTGCTCATAGAGGACATCGCGATCCAGCCAGTAAACCCCAACAAACAGAGGGAGCAGAGCAAGCCTAGAACAAGGACACCTGCCTTCGATCGCCTAGGACCTCCTCCTCCAAAGCCCATCTGCGAGGGGGACGGGTTTCAACCATCAATCCGGGATAGTTTAGGTCTCACACCCCCAGTTCCGGGTAAACAATCACATTATCAACCCAGGCGAGTTAAATCTGCAGCATATGCCTTGCCTCGGGAACAACAAGAGGCTCATTTCCCGATGGCCTCAGGGATAGAAGACCAGGCTAGAGAGGAAGGTAGTCGAAAAGCCACTGAGCTGACCCAACTCATAAAAAAGACCGGGTGGAGGTCACCAGCTCATCGGAGGAATCTGATAAGAGGAATCCGAGGTTAACTCAAAGAAACTAGGAAACAAGTGCCTGAGAAATCAGCTGACAAGACTGTAGAAAGAGGTCTGAAGGTGGGAAAGCACAAGGAGGACAAGAAAGATCCGTTGAACGAGATGAATGCTCCCTTTACCGGAAGGATCCGGGAGACAGAGCTCCCACAAAAATTCAAGATGTCGACTGATAAATTCTCTGGAATGGAAGACCCCTTAAGCCACTTAGAGAGATTCGTCCAGCAAATGAAAGTCCAAAATACCACCAGTGCTGCCATGTGCAGGATGTTTGCTGCCACCCTGACTGATTAAGCCAAGACTTGGTTCAGAAAACTGCCTGCTGGTAGCATAGATTCATTTACAAAGCTGTCAACCAATTTCTGCTCTCAGTTCCAAGGGGTCAAACCGCGTCTTAAAGAACCCCATACACCTACAGTATGTTATTCAGGACCGAAATAAGACACTCCAGTCATATGTTGAATGCTTCCATAAGGAAGTCATCCAGATAGGGGTCTTCGTTAAGAAAGAAACCCTGGCCAATTTCTGGAGGAACCTGTGGGTGGACAAGCTTTTTTAATCCTTTGCCAAGCAACCTCCGGAGACCTACCAGGAGGCCTAAGACCGGGCTATAGAGCAAGTCGAAATTGATGAACAGCTTAGGATCAAGATGGAACATGACGATATGAGAATGGCAAAGCGAGTAAAGAATGAAGCACCCAAGCCAAAGTCAGCACAAAAAAATCTAGAACAAACACCTTAATAGGTCGACGTACCACTTCCCCATTTCTTAACTCAGGCCAGAGAGGTATCAAGTGAGGAGAACTCCTCTGTGGGCTTCACCTTCTCCTCCAGGACGGTAGCCCTTATAGCTTGAAAAAAGAGAAGGTACGATCATTACACCTATTTAAACGTATTTCGTAAAATAATTTATCTCGCTATTCGAGATAGGGGACTACTATAGAAGCCTACACCCATGAAAGCTCCGGTTGATAAGAGAAATCAATATAAGTACTGCGACTTCCATGAAGATGTGGGACACAGCACTTCAGAGTGCTATAACCTGCACTATCAAATCAATGCCCTGATAAAAGGAGGATGTTTGATAGAGTTCTTGCAGCAGGTCAGGGACAATATTTAGACTTGAAGGGAAGTACAAGCTGAGATCTGCAAGCATGCTGAGAAGAGAAATGAGGAATGGGCGGATCTAATGCAACAAATTCAAGTGATACATACCATCAGAGGAGGGGCCACTCTGGTTGGTACCTCCAATAATTCAAGGAAAAACAATGCGAGGAAGATCCCTCATGTTGACAAAAGGTGAGGTATCTTTAAGTTTGACCAGAGCCCGACCAACCCTTCTCAGTTGTCACAGATCATTTTCACAGAGGCGTATGTCTATAACACCGTGCAGCCTTATGGTGACCTCATGGTGGTCACGGCACAGATTTCCAACTACATGGTCCATCGTGTGTTTGTTGACATGGGCAGTTGATATGAACCTCACCAAGAGTAGTGAGACCCGGAACCAATATATGGTAACGAAGGATCGTTTTCTAATCAAGTTTATAAACAAGAACGTTATCGGACCGCGACCCGTTACCTATAAGGAGGTAAGAACCAACGGTATCAAGAAAGTTGTAGACGCCACACTCAAGAATAGGAAAGAAGGTGAGTGATAAATCAAGGTTGGAACGCCACAAGGTAGAACCTTGATAAGTTCACAAGTTCTATGAAGAACCAAAGAGAAAATTATCTCAAGTTTATTTCAATTCAAAATCTATTCTCAAATTACATCAATTGGTCCCTTTTATACTAAAAATATCTAAGACCTAAAAGGGAATAAATATTAGGCAATTAATGCCTTATAATCATGAAAATAAATGCAAACAAATTTATGAAATAGATAAATACTAAACTTGCAACTATTGACTTGCTTCCTAATTGGAAAGCTAAATCTGGAAACAAATCAGCCCCTTAATTTAGGAAACAAAACAACTATTATTCTTTGGAAATTAAAAGGAAATAAATCAGCCAAAGTTGACTATTCTCCTAGCTTGTACCACATGCCCAAGCCTTCCTTATTCGGCCCAATGAATTTGGACTTTAACAACTCAGAATCAGCCCATCAATAAATGCTTTTTTGATCCTATTGCTTTCATGTAATTGGCCCAACTGGAATATGCAATGGATCCTTTGGTGACGCTTCTTGATTCTCATCATTCCCCCTCTCTTCAAAAGGATTCGTCCTCGAATCTTCACCATAATGTTGTTGATAGTCTGAACCATGAAATATGGTTCCCCTTTTTTATCTTTGTTTGATGAATCACTTTTGAAAGACATATTATTTTTTGTTATATCAATGCTCGAAATCAAGAAAAGAAAAAGAAATAGTTGATATAAGTTCAACTACACAACCTAAAAAAAATGTACTATTTTTTGTTGGATCTTTTTTTTTATAACGAAACTAATCTATTTTTTTTTTATCAAATAGAAAAATAGAAGAAGAAGAACAATGATAGATTAAACCTGATTTAGAAGCCTAAGCACTGATACCAACTGATATGAACCTCACCAAGAACAGTGAGACCCGGAACCAATATATCAACTATTATTCTTTGGAAATTAAAAGGAAATAAATCAGCTAAAGTTGACTATTCTCCTAGCTTGTACCGCATGCCTAAGTCTTCCTTATTCGGCCCAATCCATTGTCTTGATGACATTAATTAAGGCTTGGTCTTCATGTGAGCCGAATTTGGACTTTAACAACTCAGAATTAGCACATCAATAAATGCTTCTTTGATCCTATTGCTTTCATGTAATTGGCCTAACTGGAATATGCAATGGATCCTTTTGTGACGCTTCTTGATTCTCATCAGCAGTAGCGTCGACATCCTCTTTAAAGATACCTTGAAAACAAGCTCTTTTGGTTCATGGATGCATTCTCAAGATACAACCAGATTATGAAGCACCTCATCGACCAAGAAAAGACCAACTTCATCATCGAGCGGGGTTTGTTGTGCTATAAGGTGATGTCGTTCGAGCTTTAGAATGCGGGAGCTACAAATCAACGGTTTGTCAATCGGCTGTTCAAGCTTAAAATTGGAAGGTCAATAGAGGTGTACATCAAGAACATGATCACCAAGTCATCAACCACTGAAAGCCATCTGGACGACCTTCGTAGAACTTTCATGATCCTAAGGGAAAACAATATGAGATTGAACCCCTTCAAATGCACATTTAGGGTGACTGCGGGGAAGTTTCTGGGCTTCAAGGTTCATGAGAGAGGCATAGAGGCTAACCTAGAAAAGATCAAGACTATCCTGGACCTAGAGTCCCCCACATCGCTTAAACAGGTTCAAGTCTTGATCAGGCAGGTAACAACGATCACCAAGTTCATTTCTCAGTCTACCGATAAATGTCTCTCATTCTTCAAAGCCATTAAGCGGGGAAGGAACATGAATTGGGACTATAAGAGTGAGCAAGCTTTTCAAGCTTTAAAGAAATATCTGTCAAGCCCTCCGTTACTAGTCAAGTCAAGTTCTTGAGAAGAGCTGCAAATCTACTTGCCCATTTCAGAGACTGCAGTAAGTGGGGCTTTGGTCAAGGAACATGGAGATAGGGTCCAGCAGCCTATCTACTACATGAGTCATGCTCTATCCAAAATGCCTTGGTGACCACGGTAAGGAAGCTCCGTCCCTACTTTCAAGTTCACTATATAGCAGTAGTGACAGACCAACCTCTCCGTCAATTCTTGCAAAGACCGGATGTGTCCGGAAGACTGGCTTTATGGGCATTGGAGCTTACTAAGTTTGATTTAAGGTATAAGCCCATAACTGCAATTAAAGCCCAGCCTTTGGCAGACTTTGTGCCAGAGCTCTCAGTTCCTCTGGGCCGAACGACCTCCGCAACCACATATATAGCTTCTAAGAAGACTCCAGAGTCTGACAGTATGCTGAAAGGTTACAAATTGTGGACCTTTTACACTGACGGAGAGTCCGGGCAAGCTAGAGGAGGTGAGAGCATATTTCTAATAGACCCGAAAATGACTGAATGTTGCCACTATTTCAGATTCGAGTTTAAGGCTACTAAAGATGAGGCTGAGTATGAAGCCCTTCTAGTCAGGATTACGGTGATCACCGAGCTCAGGGTCGATTACTTGTAGGTTAAGAGTGACTCATTACTTATAGTCAATCAGGTTTTGAGAGATTATCAAGAAAAAAAGGGATAACTTGGTTGCATATTTGAAGTCAGTTCAACTGCTTAAATATAAGCTTAAGGGATTTAAGATCGAGCAGGTCCATCGACAACAGAACTATTGAGCTGACGTTCTTGCTAAGATCGCTATCAATGGTGCCAGGGCCTTGCCATAGGGAGTTCCTCTCCAAGTGATCTCCCAACCGAGCATAGTAGTGGGCAAGGAGATTTATGTCTTGGATCGACAGCGATGCTGGATGGACTAAATAGTAGTTTATCTCTAAGAAGGAAGGCTTTCCGAGAAACCCCACCAAGCTAGAAAAATTAGGAGGCTCTCAGTCCGATACTGCCTAGTGGATGGACACCTCTACAGGTAGGGCAAGTCTCTCCCCTGCTTCGTTGCTTGCATCCTGATGAATCCAAATGTGCGTTAATAGAGGTTCACTTTGGAGAATGCGGAAACCACGTTGGTGGGGAAGCACTGGTATATCAGGTACTCCGCATGGGGTATTACTGGCCAAGTATCCATCAAGATGCGAAGAGCTTTGTGTAATCCTATAAACCATGCCAGAAGACCTTTAACTTAAGCCACCTCCCACCGGAGCGACTGTCATCTCTCAGCTCGCCTTACCCCTTTGTTATGTGGGGAGTTAACCTGATCGGACCACTACCTACTGCTCATGGAAAAGCCAAGCATGTTATTATGGTGATCGACTATTTCACGAGGTGGGTCGAAGCCGGACCACTATCCCAGATATCGGAAGATAATATGATAAGATTTTTCAAAAACAACGTAGTTTACAGGTTTAGGACCCCTCTTATCATTGTAGCTGACATCGGCAAGCAGTTTGATAACGGCTAATTCAAGGACTTTTGCCAAGGCTTGGAAATCGACCTTAGATTTGCTTCATTAGCCCACCTTTTGACTAATGGGTTAGTGGAATCAACCAATAAGACTATCAAGAAGTTATTGAAAAAGAAGTTACAGCTGAGAAAGGGCAGATTGGCCGAGGAGCTTCTCGAGGTCCTCTTGGCTTACCGTACTATAAGGAGAACAGCCATAGGAGAAATGCCCTATTCTTTAACCTTTTGGGTTAAAGCAGTTCTCTCCATCGAGCACAAACTAACCTCTTTTAGAGTTCAACATTTCAAACAAGGAAGCAATGATGATAAGCTCTAAGCTAACCTAGATCTCTTAAAAAAGAAACAAGATCGAGTAGCTGAGAATGTAGAGATTTACCATAGCAGGATCGCTAGGTACTTTAACAGGAGGGTTAAAGCTCGAAACTTTAAGGAAGGGGACCTAGTTCTCAGGAAGGTAACCTTGAATACCAGGAAGAGGTCAGACGGGATCCTGGAACTTAACTGGGAAGGACCTTACCTAATAAAGGTAGTGGTCTGAAATGGGGGATTCAAGCTCGAAGACATGGATGGATGCACTATCGACCAAACCTGGAACGCAGATCACCTGAGGAAATTTTACCCCTAAGTAGGGAACTTAAGAGCAGGCTATCTTCATTTAGGCGTTATTGAAATCCTCATCAATAATGTTTTCCATTTTTTATCAATAATTTTTGCTTTCTCCGTCTTCAATTATATTCCACCATGAATTCTCAATATCCGACTAGGGTCTACATGGGTAAGTCCGACATAAACGTCTCGAAGATCGGGGATTAGCCAGGGAAGCCCCCTCACTATCCTTGATTCCTTGGTCAGGCTACCACCCCCAATAAGGGTCTGAGTGTAAGAGCATAGTTGCCATCCAGATCTCGAGACCAGGATATAGCTATATAGCCCTCATGATGCCTTGGTCGGGCTACCATCCCCAAGAAGGATCTGAGTATAAGAGCATAGTTGTCATCCAGATCTAGAGACCAGGATATAGCTAGATAGCCCTCCTGATGCCTTGGTCAGACTACCACCCCAAGAAGGATTTGAGTGTAAGAGCACAATTATTATCCCGATCTCGAGACTATGAGATAGCTAGATAGCCCTCTTGATATCTCGATCGGGCTATAACCTTTTAGTGGGGCTCGAGAATGGAAAGGTCTCCTACTTACTGTGACAGGTGTGAACTAGCCTACAATCACACAAGGAGACTATTCACTAAAGTCACGGAGCTACAAGTTTCTGTTGTGAATTGAGAGCTTGAGTTAGTTGTCTACTTTCACACTTAAGTAGTTTTTCTATCTCATTAATTTTCCCAATTCGGGTTAGGTCAAGTTATTTAAGAGGTTGTACCTAGATCGAGGTCAGGAATGAAACGAGAGGATATCAATCAAATCAAAATTTATTGAAGAAAGCACAGATGAAATCTAAAGTCATGTCCCATTAATGGAATGGGAGCCTATCCCTCGGAAAGGCTACAATTATCAAACAGGAGCCCAACCTCTGGCTCCGGGCTACATAAGTTTTTAAAAAATGAAGATGAAAAAGCTAATTAAGCATGGCATAAATATAGCGGCGTGCCCACCCCCCTTTTCGGGCAGTAAAAGCAAATTGTGAATAAATTGCATCAGGTTCATTCTTTCTCCTGGTTCCCTTCTGCTACTCCTCCTTCCTTGTGGACCTCGCCCCATGCTTTTCCTTTCGGTTGTGGATCATTTTGGAAAGCCATCTCTGTTACCCTTACCGCTAAAGGATTCCCGATTGCTTGCTGCTCAGTGGGGTCCTCCTTCAAGTCTTCATCAACCATTTCCATAACCATATGAGGGTTGGCCGCGACGAGAAGGTTTGCCAAGGATTCTACCCGGTCTTGTTCAACCTCCGGTCTTTCTTTAGGGGTTTATTCTAGACGATTATGGACCCCTTCACAGGCTTATGATAGGTCTCCCTAGGTTATAATGACCAAACCCCACTTGAGGTCTTCCCGAGACCTGGGACTGGAAAGACTGGAGGAAGAGGAGGATCTGTCACAACCGCTTGTTTCCCAGCTCCAGCCCCGCCACCCTCAGGATGAGTCATCTTTGCAGCCTTCGACATAATCTCCTCCCTATCCCAGTTGGCAATAACTGATAGGTCCAAAGGGGAAGGGAGGGCTTCAATAGCCTAGTAGGAAGCATAGAAGTATCCTTCACTGAAAGATGCATCCACCTCGGCCTGAAGCTTGGCAACCTGGGCATGCATATCTTGATTCTCCGTGTCCAGCTTCTTGGCTTCAGCTTTCCAGAAGTCTCTCTGCCTGGCCCGCCACTCTGACTTGAGGGTTTCCTGGTCAAAGGATTGCTTCATCCTCTCATGATCACAGCGAAGCTCGCCCAGTTCAGCATCCATCTCCTTTTGGTTGGAGGTCATCTCCTCTACAATTGCACGATAAGCCCCATGACCTTTTCAGTTTCGGCTTCTGCTTGGGCAGCCCGATCACTAAGAAAGGATACATGGTAACCTATCGCTACATTGAACTTGAAAGCCTGCAAAGTATGAAGCAAAGGTTAGAGAGTAATAAAAGCTCACAATCATAGAAAAGTATAAGGGAGGACAACTACCTCAGCTAGGAGGGAAGATCCTTTGGTAAGCAGGACCTCAACGGGCATCGATCCCATCCTGGAGAGATCACCTCCCCGGTAAGATGCAATGAACTGCTCCAAAACTTCATCTTACCCCCACCCTTCGAGCTCGGTTGACGTTGGGAGGAGGTAGAAGGAGCTTTATATACACCAGCCTCTGAGCTTGCGAAAGCTTAAGAAGTTGGAAGCTTAGACAGATGGGGTGAGACTTTTGTAAGGTGATTAAAGGAGCAACAACGGCAGTAGGGACAGAAAAGCTAGTTGAAGGGCATTGAGGGCCCGCTGAAGGGTAGGAATATGAGGAAGCCTGACCCCACTCTAGAGGGCAACCATATGAATTGGAAAGATGCCCTTGGGAGGGTTAAAGACGTCATAATCTCTATAAGGGATTGTGAGGGAGACGCTATCAGAAATACCATGTTTCGATCTCATACGATCGATGGAGTTTGGATCAACAGTGGAATAAAGAATGACCCTGCATTCTTTATTGGAGTCTTCATCGACTAAGTTCAGAGGGTTGTCGGGTTGATTAGAGAAGCCAGAACCGATCGAGACATTCCTACCAGAGCAACGACGCTGACAAACCAGGGAAGAGTCCTCGTCGCTCAAAATTCCTCGTACCCGCTTCCAGGGAACCAAATTGGGGGCACCAGGGAACCAAATTGGAGGCACCGGTGCCCTCAACCATGGCTTCAATACTGTCAGAAGAGTTTGACATTGCCGGATGAAGGGCTTGAAGAACAAAGGAAACAGTGAAGTGATTGTCAAAGGTAGTGAAAGAGAGGGGTTTTTGAAATGTTTAAAGTTTGAAAGAAAGCGTGAGGAAAGTGATGTGGAAGCCGCGTTTAAATTGAGCTGAGAGGAGCAGTGACATCAACGAAATCTTCAGATGGATCTCCTCGAATAGCGAAGCAGCCGTAGCGTAGCTGGATTATTTCGGGGAATACACCGGTATTTTCCTGCCACATTACTAGAAAAATTAATGAGGAGATTTCTACCTAGGTAAAAAAAAATTCCCAATTAAAACAAGGAATCTGAGTCCAACCCCAACTAAATTACCGGTGTTCAAGTCAGAGGGGACTTCTGTTAGTGGCAAAATTTGGCTAGGGGACCTAAGAGAAATTTTCCACTCTCCAAGATAAAATCAAAGCCCGAGTTTACCATTCATTGAACCCCGGGCGAGCCATAAAGGTGCCCTATGTAAGCAAGGAGGGGTCTTCTGGCTTCAGAACTATCAGGAATGGAGCCCGACACGATCAGGTAAAACCCCTTACACCTACCTTGGAATTCGGACATAGTCCAATACATGGTTATCCAGGCTTCTCGAGATCACCTATCTTGGAATCCCGGTTCATGGGATCGAGCTCTAAAACCACCCCATGAAAGTATGAAAAGGTTTCCGAGCTCAGAAAGCACTCGAAGTAAAGCCCGACAAACAAAGTGAGCTCCTTCAAGATTTAGGCTTCCCGAGGTCAAATTTAACTCGTAGCCTGAACCAGAAGCCTACCAACTTTCCAGAAGCCCACTGTCCCCACCAGATACGAAACGAGAGCCTTTAAGTGGATCAGATTCATGCTATAGCTAATGCTCCGATTCGCTAAGGGACACTTGTAACCTACCTGGACATGAAAGAAAAAACTCGCTTAATCCATATGGCCACCATTGTATCTACTATTCGACAGGCACAAGGTTGCCACCCTCCTATGCCCAAGAGAGATTGTAAGAGTATTTGAGAGATTTTTGTATACCATAAGTGATCAATAATAAAATTCTCATTTGCCATCATAGTAGCGTTTGAATATTCATTTCTCTCCTAACATGTCAGGTATCTAAGGTACTGACCCCGGCAACCACCTCCGTGGTAGTGGTCTCGAGGTTGTTAGTTGGAATTTCTCATCTTGAGAAATTTTCCCGTTAACACATGTTAACCAAAAGTATCTCGGTAGACAAACATGCTTCAGACCTGAGCGAAACATTTGATATCCTGAGAAGGTACCAGATAAAGTTGAATCCGAACAAATGCCTATTCGGGGTTCCTTCGGGAAAATTCCTTGGTTTTCTAGTTCACCAAAGGGGGATTTAAGTAAATCCCAAAAAGATTGAAGCTTTCCAGAAAATGACTTCTCCAAGAACCTTGAAAGAGGTATAACATTTGACGGGATGCCTTGCTTCTCTTGGTAGGTTCATTTCGAAGGCCACAGATAAATTTGCTCCGTTTTTCAAAAGAATCAGAAAATGGAAGGGACTTGAATGAAACACAGAATGTTAATAAGCATTTCAGAAGATAAAAGAGTACTTAGGACAAGCACTCATCCTCTCGAAACCAAAAGAATGAGAAATACTTTACCTGTACTTGTCACTTACAGAATTAGCAGTAAGTTCAGCCCTAGTCCGAATAGAGAATGGAATACAGAAGCCAATATACTATAGCAACAAGACTCTTCTTTTAGCTGAAACCAGATATTCTCAAGCAGAAAAGATGGCTCTAGTAGTAGTTTCGGCAGTAAGAAAGTTAAAGCCGTATTTTCAGGCACATACAGTCAGGGTTTTAACCGATTGCCCATTTAAGTTAATTCTGTGGAAACATGAAATTTCAGGAAGATTAACCAAATGGGCGATCGAGCTAAGTGAATTCGATATTAAATATGTACCAGGACATCACTCAAGGGCCAAGTAATGGCAGATTTCATAGCGGAATTCACTAAGCTTGATCTACAAGCGAAAAGAAGTTGTGCAGGAACTTCTCATGGAAGTTATATATTAACGGCTCCTCGGATACTCTTGGTAGCGGGGCAAAGATCGTGATATGTGCCCCAAAAGAAGATGATGTCGAGTGTGCCATGAGATTCGACTTCAAAGCAACAAATAATCAAACGGATTATGAGGCATTACTGGCAGGACTTAGAGTATGTATCGCACTCGAAATAGACAAAGTTGAAATTTTTATTAACTCACAGGTAGTCGTCAACCAAGTTTTAGACGAATATCATGCCAGGGATGAAAGTATGATGGCTTATTTGGGCGTTGCAAAACAACTCCTTCAACGATTCAAGGAATATAGAATCGTCCAGATCCCTAGGGAAGAAAATGAAAAAGCAGATGCTCTGTCCAAACTAGGGTCAGCAACAACCACAATCAGGCTAAAGAATATCCTGGTAGCGTATCTTCTTAGGAAAGACATTGAAGTCTTAGAAATCTGAACACCGTCAGACGGTTGGATGATTAAGCTAAAATGGTACTTGGAAGAAGATATACACCTAGAAGACCCCTTGGAAGCAAAAAACGTTAGGTACAGGTCAGCAAGATACATTATGATTATAGGAGAACTGTATAAAAGAGAGTTCTCCTGAACACTCCAATGGTGCGTGTCAGAGAAGGAAGTATACCGGATACTACAGGAAATCCATGGTTGAG
This sequence comes from Dipteronia dyeriana, assembly GCA_032871835.1. Lineage (NCBI taxonomy): Eukaryota > Viridiplantae > Streptophyta > Magnoliopsida > Sapindales > Sapindaceae > Dipteronia > Dipteronia dyeriana. Next base: position 76,106,070 of record CM065299.1, read on the forward strand.
TATGTGGGAATCATACAGGAGGCAAAAGTTTGGCACACAAGGTACTCAGGCAAGGTTTTTATTGGCCTTCTTTGTTCTCTGATGCACATCGATGCTCAGAAAGTTGCAATGCTTGAAAAAGGATCGCCGATGACATTCGGTGGCCCTTGAACAACTTAGAAGCATCACATCCCCATGGCCATTTTCCATGTGGGGATTGAACTTAATCATTCCGATGCTAATGGGAATAGGGGTGGAGCTAAGCATGCAATTGTGGCTATTGATTATTTCACGTAGTGGGTGGATGCTGAAGTGCTAGTACACATCACGGAAGCAAACACCACAAACTTTGTGAAGAAAAACATACTCTACAGATTTGGAGTCCCGAACACTATTATCACTGACAATGGCACCCAATTTGACAACCGAAAGTTTAGGAAGCTGTGCAATGAGTACTAGATTGCAAATTATTATACCACACCTGCCCATCCTCAAATAAATGGACAAGCTAAAGCAGTGAACAAAGTCATTAACCACACGCTCAAAGCGAAGCTAGATTTCAAAAAGGGTAGTTGGGTCGAAAAACTTCTTGAAGTATTATGGGCTTATCGAACAACAACAAGGACTTCTACTGGAGAAACACCGTTTTTCTTGGCATTCGGAACAGAGGCTGTTATCCTAGCGAAAACATCATATATGTCACCGATAGTCAGGTTATATGACAATTATCATAATGTTGATATGTTATTACAAAGCTTGGATGAGATAGAAGAGAAAGGGGAAAAGTTCTGAGTGCGAAATACAGCATATTAGCAAAGAGCGACGAGGCACTACAATTCTTATGTCCGGGTCAGAAGGTTCTAAGTAGGAGACCTATTGCGCAGAAAAGTATCATTGAGCACGAAAAAAAGGCCGCGGGCTCATTAGCTGACAAGTGGGAAGGCCTATACAAGATTGAAGGCTTGGCTGGCCATGGAGCATATTGGATTGCCCGATCGGATGGAGGGGTCTTACCCCGACCATGCAAGGCCCAATATTTAAAGATTTTCTATCCTTGAAATTCTTTTTTATCACTTTTTAGTCAAGATAATTTTTATTTTTAGCAACCTTTTTGAGATTTTTTCCATATTGTTAGTTTTACTGAATCATGAATAAAAACCCGGTACGAGATTCCAAGAAATCTAAGCATATGATAACAAGAACATATCAAAAGATATAGAGCATATGATAATAAGAACATATGAAAAGATTTGAGAATTGACAAGCAAAAAAATACTCGGGGCCATCAATTTAGCGAGAATCCTGAATGGGCAAAGAAGCTCAAAAAAGAGCATGCAAACTGAGCAAGATCAACCAAGACCTTAGCTAAAAGGCAAACCCGATGCACCAGGTTTTGGAAAATGGCTTAGGGAGCTGTTGTATTAATCAATTCAAAGCTTAACGATTCGACAAACCCTTTCGTAGACAAAACTATGAGACGTTCTCAGTGACATGCGTAAAGACTCAAACGTATGATCATGGTGAGCCTCGATGCACTGGTTGGGTAGCAACCGAGTATGAAATATAAAACGCAAGTTTATTTGCCTTTGTTTTAAGGTTACTTGGATAATAAAATTAGGCAGTTAATAAGATACTTGGTATAGCCAATTGTTAAGATACTTGGCATTTAAACAAAGAAATTCAAGAAACAGAGTTGGCAAGTTAATGAGATACTCGGTAGTTAAAACGAAGTTGATCAACTCAGATAATGATATCAAACAGTAAAAAGGATGCTAGGCGTTTCTCGTTGGGTTTGCATTACCCTGTTTAGAATATTCCTAATTAATTCATGGCTAAGAGTAGTCACGCAAATAAGGAATACAAAATTTTATTAATTATGCAGGATATTACAAGATTCATCAAGTTCGTTTAAGACAGAGCCGAGGACTTCAAGTTCTGGCCAATGCTTGGATCAGACACCATTTCATATTCACGGAGAAGACTTTCATTCGAAGGCCAGGTGATCGTGTCAACCTGATCGTAAATCTAATCACTATAAACCTCTCCGGGAACTGGTCCAACGTCATACTTTGACCCGTCCACACTAGTTTCTTGACTGGCATAAAAGGTTGAAAGAGAGTGCTCGGGCGGGACTTCCAGATGTATAAGATAAGGTTCTTTACCTTGGTTGTTGCAATAAGCCCTCTATTCCCTCATTTGAATCTGAAGACCCTCCAATGCCCGGTCCACGTGATTTCTGATTGACAATTCCCTATTGGCTGGGGCCTTATCAGTCGCCTGATTCTTGACCTTAAAGAACTCACCAACCGAAACCAACCCTAGTTGAAACTCCCTAAGGAACAAAGCATCATAAGCCAGGGACCTCCTAAAGTGATCAACCCCTTGAACTTCAAGTTCAACCTTGGCTTCCTTCGAAAGAGATTCAACCGTCAGGGCCTAGCGCTTAAGGTCTTCAATTTTTTTCTCATAAGACGACATTGCTTGTTCAGCCTTAAGCGTCGATTCCCGGGCGACTGAGAGCAAGTCTTGAAAAGATTAAACCTTCTCTTCTGCAGCAGAAGCCCTCTAATCAGCCTCCATCTACTTTTCCAAACAAAGATCGGTGAACTCCTGGGCAGAACTCACCTTTTTTTGATAAGCTGCCTCAATCCGGGCATTGTTATCCTCACTCTCCTTTAACTAAGCTTCAGATGCCATATCCGATTAGCTTGGTGTTGTTGCGTCTGAACAACCTCAGCAAACTCAGCAACCACCTATAGGGAAGTAGGTTAGATATATCCAAAATAAGGCATAATAATGTAAAATGCAGTTTGGGACTTACATAGGTCGCGCTATTGAAAATGTTATGAATACGTTCGGTTGGGGAACCACTCCTGAAATGGCTCCAATGATTGTCATTGATAAAAGCTCAGCCAAACAACATGGTCCTTAACATATCCTAGGGGGTAGGAAATGTAAGGTTTCTCGAGGATCTCGCTTCTGCATCCTCAACCCCGGGGGGTAAATAATCTCATCTGTTCAAAATTTCTGAAGGATCTTCTCTTCCCAAAAATGTCTCAGCTTCAGCACCTAGAGAGTCCCTTGTATTGCTATCTTTATCACTCGATTCAACGAACGACACCACTCAGGGAATTTTTAGATAAGGTCGAGTAGGAGAATCAACTGCCTTCCTTTTCTCAGTTCGAGTGCGGTGGAAGTCGAGATCAGCTGCAGGGTCTTGTTGATCTTTTGTAATATCTTGGAAGGGTTTGAAATTATCAGGATGATGGTTAACCAGTTCACTGGGGAATTTCTTAACACCACATCTATCAACAGATTGCTTAGTTGACAACTCGTCAACAGGAGAACTAGGATCATTAGATGTTGCACCACTTGGGTGCCTACCTCGCATGTCTTCATTCTCAGGCCGCTGGTGATTATCAAGCCTGGTAGGGCCACTCGGACCACTTGATTTCCCATGGCCGGCTGAACAACCTCTTCAGGAATATACTCAGGAACTTGCTCATCTGTTTCCTCGGAACTCGTATCCGACTCATCATCTGGTGAAGCAATCCCTTTTTTATTTTGACGAGAAGCATCCTTGCGACTCGCGTGAACAATCGCCTTTACCTGGCGGACTTGAGCGTCACAGACGACGTCCATATCATTTACTAAATCCAGAAGAGGTAAGGAGTTAGAAGAGTAGATAGTAAAAAGTACTCAATAAAGGCAACAATAAAGTTCACTTACATCGTTTACGATGAGCAGAAATCTGAGTAAAGAAGCCAAGCTCTATCATTTTCTTCTCATCAAAAAGGTAGGATATGCTTCTTTTTTACAAAGTACACATTACCGTCCGAGCAAGGTTAGTCAATTCAGCATCAGTGAAAACGGATGGCATTTTGTTCCAACGATCGGGAGAGCAGAATTAGCGGGGGACCTTCAGTACTTTTCGAGCTTCACCGACTGAAAGCTAGACTTGGTTTCCCTAGTTCCCTCATACAAAAAACCAACTATTTTTCTAATATTTGTTAGAACTGGGAAAACCCCAGATGAAACCCTTTTTTCTAACGTCCAGGGAAATATCAACATTCCGACCCATCTTCACTCTTTCGGGGATTCAGTTATCTGGTTGGTTGGAGAAAAGAAAATGAGTCTCAGTCTTACCAGACTGCCTAAGGGTATAAAATTACCTTATTTCACGAGGGGAAGGCGGGGCAACTTCATCCGGCTCCACATGTGCCACATGCATATCAGAATCCTGTAGCAGTTCGGGGCAAGCTAAGCTGAGCTGGAGCAATCCCTACCTCGGCAAGGAACCAAGCAATGAAAGGTCGAAGGGGAATAGTCACCCCACAGCTAAACATGGACCTATAAATTGCAACCATACCTGGAGGAGGATTCCACGCAGCCCTGTCACCAACACCCATTATCAGGATATAATTGTCTATATCGAACCGAGCATGATATTTCTCGATCTTTATGTCCCCAAGAACGTTTGGTATGGCATCATACGCACTCAGCCGATCAATAGAAAAGAGAATCCGAGAGGCACGATGTTCTTCCTCAACATCACTTTCACTAACTACTTGCCTCCTGATTTGAATGTCGCTCAAACCATGTTTGCGAATCGTGTGATTACTCTGATGTTTCCCCATCCTAGATTATAAAGGAGCCCTATGACGATTAGAATTGGAAGACTCAGAGCTAGAAGAAGATTCAGGGCTAGGGCTAGAAGGGATACCAGGGTAAAGCCTAGAAACGTCAACATTTAAAAAATAAGGTTGATCAGGGGCGATTCCCCTAATAATTTATAAATGCATGAGACTAAATAAGTATCTCCGCGCTCAAATGCATCAAAGGCCTTAAAAAAAATGGTGGCGTGCAATAGGATCCATGAAAACTAACCTTAAAAGAAGACGTAAAGAAACTGGAAAAAGCTTCAGCGAAGAATCCAGACGAATCTGTGCGTGAGAAGAAAGCCTGGGTCTTTTGCCTCTTTCTGTGAAAATGAATGATAAGAAAGCACCCGTCAATTTAAATAAGCCAGTTAATTAAGGCATGAAACCCTAGGTTTGGAAAGGAGAGAAGATAAAAAAAAGGACGATCAGTGGCGTAAGCAGCGTATCAGATAATCAACGGGGCCATATCTCATAATACCAAACGATAGGAGGACAAGCGTCGAGAAGAAAACAGATCAAGCCATTAGAATTTTAGAACATCACAATCATTGAGATTTTACGTGAAGAGACAAATTGCACATACATGGCTACCATTAAGACACTTTATTAATGCTGTGAACTGATTTAAGGATTATTATTCTTACTTTAATAGAGCATTAATGAACGACAAGACAAAAAGCTAGTGAGGATTTCAAGCGATTAAAATACTTCTGCCAAAATGAATTCTACTTGGCAGAAGAATTTTAAGGGGGTATTGTTATATGTATATTTTATTAAATGTACACGTCATTAACAGATAGGACTACCTCCTATGAAGATTGCCAGATAAGCATCCAAGCCACCATCGGAGGTATCACCAAAACATAAAAATCTGAGTAAGGTCGAATACGAATACTCGGCACACTTGGCATTACTCGAGACAACATGAGAAGCCCGGGTGAAGAAGTCAAAAATGTGGTCCATCAGAAAATAAGCTCATGAAGGAATCTAGAATCATACTTCAGTATGGAAACATCATAATTTCCATCACCCGTACCCGGGAGAAAGTGAGTTTAAATCAAGCAACAACTACTCTTCTAGAAGATTGCACATCGATAAGGTAGTAAGTTCTAAAGACTGTGCAAATAGAATCCCATAAAGATTCGTATTCGATCCATAAGGTCTCAGAAAGAGGAAAGAAGATAAATACGACTCCAACAAGCAACCAGTTTTAGTTAAATACTACCATCTTTCCTTACTTGTGTAACAAGAATTAGGGTTCTATACACATATAAATAGGCCATAATCTCATTGTAAAAGGAGGGAGAATCAATAGAAAAGTAATCACTGTAAAAAGAGAGACAAGAGAGATCGAGTGGTGTAATTTAATATTTAATAGTGGATTTGGCTTGGTTGTGCATTCAACCACCCGTGGACGTTTCTCTGGTCATCGAAGTTTTACCACATATATTCGTGTCGTAACAATATTTAATGCATTCTTTCTCTTCTCTTTTAACAGGTTATAATCAAATCCAACACTGTTGACTTTCTTGACCGCCAAGAAATTGGCGTCAACAAACCTCTTGACAGAAATCCATTTGGACTATGTCTAACCCGCTCCATGGGTTAGACATATCCACAACAAGAATGATATTCTTAGAGACGTGAATGAGGGTGTTATGACTAGGCATCAATTAGTAATCAAATTAGTTACACTTGTTGCACCTCTTAAATTGAACCAAAAAGTTTGATGAAACCTTGAATGATGAGTTTTCGGTTTTTGCTATGCAAGAAGAGCTAAACCAATTTGAAAGAAATGAGGTTTGGACTCTAGTTCCTAGACCCAAGAACACCAATGTCATTGGTACAAAATGGGTATATAGGAACAAGACGGATGAGGATGGCAACATTATGCGCAACAAGGTTAGACTTATAGCATAAGAATATTCTCAAATTGAAGGTATCGGTGTTGAGGATACTTTTGTTCTAGTTGCTCGTCTTGAGTCTATAAGGCAACTCTTGTCCATATCATATGTACACAAGTTTGAATTGCATCAAATGGATGCTAAGAGTGTCTTCCTCAATGGTTTCTTGCAAGAGCAAGTGTTTGTTGAGCAACCCAAGGGGTTTGTGGATCCACACCACCCCAACCATATCTATCACCTCAATAAGGCTCTATATGAGTTGAAACAGGCACCGAGGGCATGGTATGAGTGTCTCACTCTCTATCTTGTTGTCAATGGCTAATCTAGAGGTAGTGTTGACAAGACTTTGTTCATCAAGGGCAACAAAGATGAGCTTTTCATAACTCAAATATATGTTAATGACATTGTGATTGGCTCTACCAAAAAATCTAAAGTTTAACAATTTGTTGATGTTATGTCTCATGAATTTGAGATGAGTGTTATTGGGGAGCTTAATTACTTCATAGGTTTACAAATCAAGCAATTGCATGATGGGATTTTCATATCTCAAGCTAAGAATGCTAAAAACCTAGTGAATAAGTTTGGTCTTGAGAATGCCAAGCATTGTGACACACCCATGAGTACCGTATGGGACATCTAACTATGGGATATGGTACTCTTTTGACACTAATGATAGCTTAGTTGGCTTTAGTGATACAGATTAAGCATGAAATTGTGATAATAGGAAGAGTACTTCGGGTGGTTACTTCTTCCTAAGAAACAACTTGGTCTCATGGTTTTGCAATAAGTGAAATTCCACTCCTTATCCACAGTCGACGTCGAGGCTGAGTACATAACAGGAGGGAATACTTGCACACAACTTTTTTGGATGAAGCAAATGCTTGTGGATTATAATTTAATCAAGGTACTCTAACCCTTTATTGTGATAATATGAGTGCAATTAACACTATTCAACACTCTAGAACTAAGCATATAGACATTAGACATCACTTTATTAGAGAGCTAGTTGAAAGCCAATTCATTGCCCTCGAACTTGTTGACACAAATGATCAACTAGAGATTTGTTCATTAAGCCCTTAGACTCAACTAGTTTCAAATCACTTAGTAGGTCTACTGGGATTTTTCGTATGTCTTGATGAGTTTAGTGATTCACCCCATTTGGGGAGCTCAAGCAAAAAGAGCAAATTAGCATAATATTGCATTGTGCTCATTAAAAATCTTTATGCTTCTTTATTAATTGCTTGAGATGATTGTTGTACATTGTTATTCATTTTTTTATTAAGTGTGCAACTTTGCTTTACTTGCAATCCATGTCTTATTTATGATCAAACAAGCATTTTAGGAGAAGAGTCAACTTTGGCTGATTTATTCCCTTTTAATTTCCAAAGAATAATAGTTGATTTGTTTCCCAAATTAAGGGGCTGATTTGTTTCCAGATTTAGCTTTCCAATTAGGGAGCAAGTCAACAGTTTCTCAAATTAGTTTTCTTCTGATTATAAGGCCTTAATGGCCGAATTATCTTGTTTCCTTTTAGGATGGCTTATAGCCTTTCTTTTCGTTTAGGGTTTTAGTATATAAAGGAACGAATTGGATGTAATTGGACAGACCGGAATTGAATAAAAATTGTGAGAGTTCATCTTTTTTTCTTAAAACTTGACTTATCACTCACATCTTCTTCTTGTTCTTGAGTGTGGCGTCTTCAACTTCTTGATACCGTTGGTTCTTACCTCCTTATAGGTAACGGGTCGCGGTCCGATAATGTTCTTGTTTATAAACTTGGTTAGAAAACGATCCTTCGTTACCATATATTGGTTCCGGGTCTCACTGCTCTTGGTGAGATTCATATCAGTTGGTATCAGAGCTTAGGCTTCTAAATCAGGTTTATTCTATCCTTGTTCTTTCTCTTCTCTATATTCATTTGTTTCAACAATAAAAAAAACGTTTGATCAAATCCGGTACCAAAAAAAAAAAAAAAAACTACCAAAAGCTTGCTTGTGTCCACTTGATCAAGGTCGGTAAAAAAAAATACGTTTGATCAAATTCGGTACCAAAAAAAAAACAATTTTTTTTTGGGTCGTGTAGTTGAACCTATATCAACTATTTCTATTCATTATCTTGATTTCGTGCATTGATATTCAAAAAAAAAAATTAATAGCTAAAGAATTTCGTCTTCATTATTCTTGTCCTTTTGCTTAGTTACTTCTATTTTTCTTGCACTTCTTGTGAGTGTCCGTATAAGTCAAAAGAAGAAGAAGAAGGAAGAACTGAAAGAGTTAACAAAGAGTGGAAAAAGGCAAGAGTGTGTGAGCTCATCAGAGGATAAAAGCCAAGGAATTGAGTGAAAGCACGAGTGTGAGTGCCACCATCTTTGAGAGTAAACACGTGAGGGAGTGTTTGTGAGGCTTACTAATTTCTTTTGCTTTGCAGGTTTCAAAAATGTCACGTGATAAAAGTAGCGACTTATCTGATGATGCACCAGAAACGATAGATTTTAAGTTTATGTATAAAGCCATACAAAAAAACATGGAGTGGATGGAGATTAAGATTGGTGAGGTGCATGATAGGATAGATAAGGTGGAGTCTAGTTCACAAAGGGTGCAACCAATTAGGGTTCCTAATGTGGAACGAAGAGAAAGAAACCTACATAGGGACGATTATGAAGATGATTATGGGAATGACCTAGAGGAGGGTGATCGCATGTCCAATGTGGGTACAGGTAGATTGAGGCGTAAAATGGGAGGTAGAGGAGATAGGTATGGGAATAGAGAAGATAGGTATGGGTGTAGAGGAGATAGGTATGGAGAGAGGGCTGATAATAATTTGGGTAGTATAAAGGTGAAAATCCCAACGTTCCAAGGTAAAACTGATCCCGAAGCTTATTTAGAGTGGGAGAAAAGAATAGAATTGGTATTTGACTGCAATGACTATTCTGAATTAAAGAAGGTAAAGTTGGCTGCCATAGAATTTACTGATTATGCTATCGTTTGGTGGGATCAATTGATTGTGAGAAGAATACGAAATGGAGAAAGACCTATTGAGACTTGGGAGGAGATGAAAGCTGTCATGAGGAAGCGTTTCATTCCGAGTCACTATTATAGGGGTTTGTTTCAAAAATTACAAACCCTTACTCAAGGGTCTAAGTGTGCTGAAGATTACTACAAGGAGATGGAGATAGCCATGATTCGAGCTGATGTAGAGGAAGACCGAGAGGCTAATATGGCTAGGTTTTTAAGTGGACTAAACTGAGACATAGCAAATGTGGTGGAGTTGCAACATTATGTTGAATTGAGTGACATGGTACACATGGCAATTAAGTTGGAACAACAGTTGAAGAGAAAGAGTTCCACACGGGTTGGGCAAAATTCGGGTTCTTCATCATCATGGAAACCGAATTGAAGAACCCAAATTGGAGCAAGAGGGATGACCAACCTAGTTTCAAGGCCAGGGCCGAACCTTCCAGAGATCATAAAGTCGGAGGCACATTAAAACAAGGTACATCAGATTCTCAACCTTCTAGAAATCGTGACATTAAGTGCTTTAAGTGTCTGGGAGTAGGTCATATTGCATCTCAATTCCCAAACAAGAGAGTAATGGTTTTGAAGGATGATGGTGAGATCGAATCTGAATGTGAATCTGATGATGAATCCATGCCACCTTTGGAGGATACAAGTGATATTGAATATCCGGTGGACGGAGAGCTTTTGGTGGCGAGAAAAGCTCTTAGTGCTCAAGCCAAGGAAGATGATGAGGTACAACGTGACAACATTTTTCATACCCGCTGCCATGTTAATGATAAGGTATGTAGCATGATCATTGATGGGGGGCGTTGTACTAATGTGGCTAGCACTAATTTTGTGGAGAAATTGAATTTAGCCACTTAGAGGCATCCAAAACCATATAAGCTACAGTGGTTAAATGATAGTGGGGAAATCAAGGTGACTAAACAAGTGTTGGTGACGTTTTCAATTAGAAAGTACAAAGATGAAGTCCTTTGCGATGTGGTAGCAATGAATGCGGGCCATATCCTTTTGGGGAGACCATGGCAGTTCGATAGGCATGTGACCCATGATGGGTATACCAATAGATACTCCTTTGTACTCAATAAAAAATCAATCACTCTTGTACCTTTAACCCCAAAACAAGTGTATGAAGATCAAGTAAGGTTAAGAAAAGAGAGAGATGTAAAAAAAGAGAGTGAGAGTGAGAGTTCAAAAGAAAGAGAGAGAAAAGAAAAAGATTATGAAATAGCAAAAAAAGAAGAAAAAGATGAAAAAGAATAGGTGGTTGTTGAGAAAAAGAGAGAGAGAAAACAAGTTAGCTTTTATGCAAGGGAGAGTGAGGTCAAAAAGGCTCTATTTTCAAATCAGCCAATGATTGTACTTTTGTACAAAGAGGCTTGCTTTAGTACTAATGATCTTAACCCTTCCTTTCCTAGTGTTGTTGTTTCTCTATTGCAGGACTTTGATGAAGTGTTTCCCGAAGAGATGCCTATTGGTTTACCACCAATAAGGGGGATTGAGCACCAAATTGACTTTGTACCCGGAGCACCCATCCCAAATAGACCAGCATATAGAAGTAATCCTGAGGAGACAAAGGAACTTCAAAGGCAGGTTAGTGAGCTCATGGAAAAGGGGTATGTACGTGAGAGCATGAGTCCTTGTGCGGTTCCCGTATTGCTTGTGCCAAAGAATTATGGAACATGGAGGATGTGCATTGATTGTCGTGCCATCAACAATATCACTGTAAAGTATCGACATCCTATTCCTAGATTAGATGATATGCTGGATGAATTACATGGTTCTATTGTTTTTACTAAAATTGATCTTAAAAGTGGATATCATCAAATTAGGATGAAGGAAGGTGATGAGTGGAAAACTGCTTTCAAAACAAAATATGGATTATATGAGTGGTTAGTTATGCCTTTTGGATTAACTAATGCACCAAGTACTTTCATGAGATTAATGAACCATGTTTTGCGTGCTTTTATTGGAAAGTTTGTGGTTGTTTATTTTGATGACATTCTGATTTATAGCAAAAACTTGGATGAGCATGTTGAACATTTAAAACTTGTTTTAGGAGTTTTAAGAACAGAAAAGTTGTTTGCTAATCTCAAAAAGTGCACCTTTTGCACCGATAAACTTGTATTTCTGGGCTTTGTTGTTAGTGCTAAGGGAATTGGGGTTGATGAAAAAAAGGTTAAGGTAATTAAGGAGTGGTCGAAATCTACCAATGTGGGACAAGTGAGAAGTTTTCATGGGTTGGCTAGTTTTTATAGGAGGTTTGTGAAAGATTTTAGTAGTGTAGCTGCACCTTTAACCGAAGTTATCAAAAAGAATGTGGGTTTTAAGTGGGGTAATGAACAAGAAAAGGCATTTAACTTGATTAAGGAAAAATTAACTAATGCACCTTTACTTGCTTTGCCTGACTTTACTAAAACTTTTGAGATTGAGTGTGATGCTTCAGGAATAGGTATTGGAGCTGTTCTAATGCAAGAAGGTTGTCCCATTCCCTATTTTAGTGAGAGGATAAGTGGAGCAGCCTTGATTTATCCTACCTATGACAAGGAGATGTACGCTTTGATTAGAGCATTGGAAACTTGGCAACACTACCTTTGGCCAAAAGAATTTGTGATTCACACAGATCATGAGTCCTTGAAGCATATAAAGGGGCAACACAAGCTAAATAAGCGGCATGCCAATTGGGTGGAGTTCATTGAAACGTTTCCATATGTGATCATGTACAAAAAGGGTAAGGAAAATGTGGTCGCTGATGCTCTGTCAAGAAGGTACGTTCTACTTTCTACTTTGGATGCTAAATTGTTTGGTTTTGAATACATTAAACAGTTGTATGTATGTGGAAAGGCTGTATTTGGTAAATTTTATAGACATGATGGATTTTTGTTTAGAGAAACTAAATTATGTGTGCCTAAGAGTTCTTTGCTTGAATTGCTTGTTAGAGAAGCTCATGGGGGAGGTTTGATGGGGCATTTTGGTGTAGCTAAGACGCTAGATACTTTGCAAAAACATTTTTTTTGGCCTCATATTAAACGTGATGTAGAAAGAATCTGTGAGAAATGCATTACTTGTAGACAAGCCAAGTCTAGGATTAAGCCTCATGGATTGTATACTCCTTTGCCTATATCTAGTGGTCCTTGGATTGATATTTCTATGGATTTTGTGTTGGGTTTGCCTAGGTCAAAAAGGGGTAGGGACTCTATATATGTGGTTGTTGATAGGTTTTCTAAAATGGCACATTTCATTCCTTGTCATAAAACCGATGATGCATCACATATTGCTGATTTGTTTTTCAAAGAAATTGTAAGATTGCATGGCATGCCTAAGACCATTGTTTCGGATAGAGATGTTAAGTTCTTAAGCTACTTTTGGAAGACTTTGCGGGGTAAGTTAGGCACTAAACTTTTATTTTCTACTACTTGTCATCCACAAACTGATGGTCAAACTGAAGTAGTTAATAGGACTTTATCTACCTTGTTGCGTGCTATAATACAAAAGAACTTGAAAACATGGGAGGATTGTCTGCTGCATGTAGAGTTTGCTTATAATAGGAGCGTGCATTCTGCAACTCATTTTTTGCCTTTTGAAATTGTTTATGGTTTTAACTCATTGACTCCTTAGGATTTAATTCCTTTACCTGTGAATAAGCATGTTAACTTGGATGGAAAGAAAAAGGCAGATTTTGTTAAGCAAATCCATGAAAAGACTCGGGAAAACGTAGAGAGACGAACTAAGCAATATGCCAATCAAGCAAATAAAGGGCGTAAGAAGGTTGTGTTTGAGCCCGGTGATTGGGTATGGTTGCATATGAGGAAGGAACGATTCCCAGCCCAGCGGAGTTCTAAACTACTTCCAATGGGAGATGGCTCATTTCAAGTGATTGAAAGAATCAATGACAATGCATACAAGTTGGATCTTCCAGGTGAGTACAATGTTAGTGCAAGCTTCAATGTTTCTGATTTGTCTCCTTTTGATGTAGGCGATGATTTGAGGTCAAATCCTTTTCAAGAGGGAGGGAATGATGAGAACAAGGCAGCTGTATCAAATGATCCATTGCATGTTCCGGTTGGGCCAATAACAAGGGCAAGAGCTAAGAGATTCAAATAAGCACTAAATGGCCTAATTCAAGACACTTGGGCTGATTTTGAATTGTTAAAGTCCAAGATAAGCCCACATGAAGACCAGGGCATAATTAATGTCATCATGGCAATTGATTGGGCCGAATAAGGAACACTTGGGTGTGTGGCACAAGCTAGGAGAAGAGTCAACTTTGGTTGATTTATTCCCTTTTAATTTCCAAAGAATAATAGTTGATTTGTTTCCCAAATTAAGGGGCTGATTTGTTTCCAGATTTAGCTTTCCAATTAGGGAGCAAGTCAATAGTTTCTCAAATTAGTTTTCTTCTTATTATAAGGCCTTAATGGCGGAATTATCTTGTTTCCTTTTAGGATGGCTTATAGCCTTTCTTTTCATTTAGGGTTTTAGTATATAAAGGAACGAATTGGATGTAATTGGACAGACTGGAATTGAATAAAAATTTTGAAAGTTCATCTCTTTTTCTGAAAACTTGACTTATCACTCACATCTTCTTCTTGTTCTTGAGTGTGGCATCTTCAACTTCTTGATACCGTTGGTTCTTACCTCCTTATAGGTAACGGGTCGCGGTCCGATAACGTTCTTGTTTACAAACTTGGTTAGAAAATGATCCTTCGTTACCATATATTGGTTCCGGGTCTCACTGCTCTTGGTGAGGTTCATATCACAAATGCTCAAGCATCTGATCAATGAACGATCAGGGAAAGTGATCCTTTTTGGTTACCATGTTGAGCTTGCGGTAATGTATGCACACTCTCCATCCCATTGTCTTTCTTGTAGGGATCAACTCATTATTTTCATTAGCTACCACAATGATTCCTGACTTTTTTGGAACAACATGTATTGGGCTCACCCACTTACTATCGGATATAGGGTATATGACACCTACCTTGAGAAGTTTTAGGACCTTTTCTCGAACAACTTCTTTCATGTTTGGATTTAGCCTTCGTTGAGCTTCTTTCGAAGCTTTTGTCTCTTCCTCCAAAAATATCTTGTGCATGCAAATGGCAAGGCTTATTCCCTTAATATCGGCTAAAGACCATCAAATGGCGGCTTTATATTCCTTGAGCACCTTTATTAGCTTTTCTTCTTTCTCTTCATCTAAGTCTGAAGCTATAATTACCAGGAGCTTCTCATCCTCTCCCAGGAAGAGAGTGGAAGGGAGTGGTTTGAGCTCTAATGCAGGGTGAGAGTATGTAGATGAAATTAGAGACTTGTTGGTCTCATCTTGAATTACCTCATCTAACTCTTCAATTTTTAACTCTTCTTTTAAGTCCTCTTCTTGTTGACCTTCTTCATCATCCTCAAAGACATCCTTCACCCAATCAAGTAACTCATCTAGGCTTTCATTTGCTAGCTTCTCTTGGATTACAGAATTGACTACCTTCACTGAGCAACAATCAGCTGAATAGAAATGATCGGATGCCTTAGGTAGTTTCAATGATTCAAAAACGTTAAATTCCACAGTCTCGTCTAACACTGTCATTGTAAGCTTTCCATTATGTATATCAATGAATGTTTTTACAGTCGCCATGAATGGTCTTCCGAGTAGTATTGGTTTGATGCCTCTTTCCTTGGCTCCTTCTTCCATGTCAATTACTACCAAATCTGTAGGAATAATAAGATTATTCACCTGAACTAACACATCTTCAATACATCCTCTTGGGTATCTAGCTGATCCATCGGCCAGTAAATGTGACATGCTTGTATTCTTTAGATCATTCAACACTAATTGCTCATAGATGTCATATGGCATCAAATTAATGCCAACTCCAAGATCTAACATTGCTCTTTCCAGGGTAGTACCTCCAATTGTAATGTTGATGTAGAAACTTCCAGGATCTTGGAGTTTTGGTGGCAAAGACTTTTGAAGTACTGCATTAATACTTCCATTTATCAACTCTTGATGATTTTTAAAAAATCTTGGCTTGTAACTATGGAGATTTTTTAAAATTTTTGCATAAGCGGGCATCTTCTGGATCATCTCCAATAAAGGCAAATTGACATTGACTTTTGATAGAATGTCATATATGTCTTTGTATGACTTCTCTAACTTGCTCTTTTGCAATCTTCCTGGAATGGAACTGGAGGAATATATGGATTATGAGACTTGCATAGAAGTGGTAATTTGTTGGATTTTTCCACTAATTCTTCTTTCTCTTTTTCTGGTGACATATTTTCTCCTAAAGGACCTGAAACATTAGAAAATTCATTAGAAAGTTCAGCAGATCTATTATTTATCAGTTCCTTACCATTTCGAAGAATTGTCAAAGCCTTTCCTTGTTCAGTATGGCTTGGAAATTTCATGGTTCACTTCTTTGCCTTGCTTCGGCTAGTTGCCCAATTTGTGCTTCTATCTTTCTTAGTGAAGCATCAAAATTTTGCAATCTCACATCAGTGTCTTGGAATATTTTATCGTGTTGATTCATCCTCTCGTCTATAGTTTGTATAAATTACTTCATTGTATCTTCCAATGATATATTTGTGGCTTGAGATATAGGATTCTGCTGGGTACCGGCATTATGTTGTCTCTAGCCATAATTGTTATTATTTCACCACTGGTTCCCGAATCCTTGATTATCTCTCCAAGAGAAGTTTGGACGATTTCTCCACCCTGGATTGTATGTGTTGGAAAAAGAGTCATTCCGAGGTCGAGAGTTGAAATTGTTCATAGCTTGTACTTCTTCCTCATCATTAGGTCCAGGACCTCTTGCTTAAAACACTTCCGTACCATACCATGATTGCTCAAATCTCTTGCGTTATTCTTCTCTTAGTTGTCCCACCTGATTGACAAGTACTTCCATAATTTTCTGCATTTGTGATAGTTGCATTGAGTTCCCGGCACAAGTATCTACTTCTTAAATTCCCTTCCTTCTCCTAGAGTTCTTCTCTCGGGGAATTCCTAGCAAGTTTTTCGAAAATAGTTTGCAATTCTTCTGAAGTCTTGTTAGTCATGGATCCTCCATATGCATTATTTACTGAGACAGTTGAAACTTCATTTAGTCCATAATAAAACCACTGCCAGAGTTGGCGCATTTGATATCCATGCTGAGGACAATCAATTAAAAGCATCTTGTAATGCAACTATGCATCATAGAATGACTCTTGGTCCCCTTGAAAGAAATTTGTAATCTTCGACCTGATCTCACTTGTCTTCTGAAGAGAATAAAAGTAATCAGTAGGTCTATCTACCACCTCTTCCCATGTTGTCATTAAAGCCGGAGTTAAAGTCAAAAGCCACGTCTTTGCCTTTTCCTTCAGAGCATGTGGAATACATCTCATACGTAGTTGGTTTTCTGTCGCACTGGTGTTTGGAAAAGCTTGAATTGCTGCATAAAACTCTCTGAGGAATTTAAGCACATCTTCATTCGGAAGTCCATAGAAAGCAGGCAGCAGATTGCAATGGAAACTTTTTAGCTCATAGAGGGTGATTATCAACTATATTCCTGCTATAATCCTTCATGGTCTTGATAGGTACAGCTGGTACATCCGGAACCTCTTGGATGTTACGATTTCCGTTGTCTCCCATTGTTCTTTGCCTAATACGATGAATGTTGTCATTCAACGGTAGTAATTCTCCTTGTAGTGATCTTCTACCTTGCATTCACCATTGAAACCTAAAACAAAATGCATACACACAGTAAACTACGAAAATAAAATAATAACTAAAAATCTAAAATTAATAACTCTACTACCTAACTAATTAAATATATTACTAAAACTAAAACTAGAATTAACCAATAAATTCAACCAGTCCCCGACAACGGTGCCAAAAACTTGATTGTTGTAAAACCATAGTTATAAAGACAATACTCGCAAGTGCACGAATCATGAAGATATCATACAGTGGCAAGTAAGGATCGTTCCCACGAGGACTGGAGATTTATCGATTAAAACTAATTCTAATTAAATATAAATTAAAGTAACAAGAAGATTGTTGAGTTTGATTGAAAGCTAAAACTAAATTAAATTTAAACTAAGAAAGCAGTAAAAAAGATTTGGTTGTGAACAAAGGTGAGAAAGCACTAGGTCATCAATGCTCCCCTACTATGTTTACTCAATGTTTCGAATTGACTGTGAAAGATATTAATCAAGTTAAGGGATATCAAACTGTCCCATTTATTTACCAAAAAAAAATCAAGGTAAGGGTTCAGAATTCCCAAGACAGTAAGGAATACGCACGACCGCTCCCTAGACTGTGGCATCGCAGTGCATGAAGCGAAGTGCTCTCTATGAAGTTCCGCGGTGTAAACCGCTCTGAAGGTACGACCAGGGCAGCAGTACAGACTGCGGCTATGTAAGGTGTCTCATCTGTGATTCTCTGCTCTTTAAACCGTGGGTGAGGCTTTGCTTGGGCAGCGACCTTCACAGCGATAATTGACAAAATTGCCCTTTTTTGCTTCAAATCTTCCAAACACAACATTAAAGTCCAATGTCCTGAAACATGCTCAATCACACAAATTAAAAACCTAAAAATGCTCAAGAAACAAACAATTAATCAGAGGAAAGGGGACTAAAAATATATACAAATAATGACCGATCAGCTCATGAGTTCCCTATTTTGTGGTAGCATTTCCTCAGGTGATCTGCATGCCAGGTTTGGTCGATGGGCTGTCCATCCATGTCCTTGAGCTTGTACACCCCGTTGTGGATCAATACCTTTACTAAGTAAGGCCTTTCCTAGTTGGGCCCTAGGACCCCGTCTGACCTCTTCCTGGTATTCAAGGTTACTTTTCTAAAAACTCGGTCCCATTCTTTGCCACATGTTCTTGTTTTTCTTCCAAGAGGTCTAGACTAGCTCAGAGCTTGACCTCGTTGTTCACTGGTTCAAAGTATTGTACCTGGAACAAGGTCAACTTTTGTTCTATGGGGAGGACATGTTCAACTCCGAAGGCTAGAGAATAGGGTGTTTCCCCGGTTGCTATCCTTCCTATGGTTCGATATGCCTAAAGGACCTCGAGAAGTTCTTCAACCCATTTTCCCTTCTTTTGTTGGAGCTTCTTTTTCTACAGCTTTTTAATGGTTTTGTTAGTTGCTTCAACCAAACCGTTGGTTTACAGATGAGCCACCAATGCAAACTGGAGATTGATACCCAGCCTCTTGCAGTAATCTCTGAATCTTACAATTTTAAACTGTTTTCCCAAGTCAGTGATTATGGCCAACGGGGTACCAAACCTGAAAACCATGTTTTCCTCTAAAATCTGGGAAAGAGGGCTTACCTCGACCCACCGGGTGAAGTAATCAATGGTGATGATAGCATGCTTTGCTTGTCCATGAGCGGTAGGAAGTAGTCCGATCAGGTCGACTCCCCACATAGCATAGGGGTAAGGCCAAGCTGAGAGATGACAGATGTTCTGTTGGGAGATGGCTCAAGTTGGAGGTCTTCTAGCATGATACACAGGATTGTATAAAGATCTTTGCATCTTGATGGATAGTTGGCCAGTAATACCCTATGCGGAGTACCTGATATGCCAGAGCATCCCCACCAACTTGGTTCCCGCTTTCCCCCGAGTGAACCTCTCTTAATGCCCATTTGGCATCATCAGGATACAAACATCGAAGCAGGGGAAAGGACCTGCCCCTCCTGTAGAGGCATCCACCTACCAGGCAATATCGGACTGAGAGCCTTCTAATTCTTCTGGCTTGGCCAGGCTCCTCGGGAAGTTTCCTTTCTGGAGATAAACCACTATTGGATCCATCCAGCATAGCTAACAATCTAGGGCATAAATCTTCTCGCCCGCTGATATGCTTGGTTGGGTGATAACTTGGAGGGGAACTCTCTGTGGTAAGGCATGGCCACCATTTGCAGTTATCTTGGCTAGGACGTCAGCTCGACGATTCTATAGTCGAGGCACCTACTCAATCTTAAATCTTTTAAATTTATTCTTAAGCAGCTGAACTAGCTTCAATTAGGCAATCATGTTATCCCTTTTGGCCTAATAACCCCTAGAAATCTGATTAAATATGAATAATGAGTCACTCTTGACCAGTAGGTAATCGACCCTGAGCTCAACGACCGCCTTCATCCCGGCTAGGAGGGATTCATACTCTGACTCATTGTTAAGGTCCTTGAATTTGAATATGAAGCAGTGCCAACACTCAATCCCCTCTTGTTCTATCGGGACTATGCCCGCTCCTCCGCCGGCTTGCCCAGACGCTTAATCAGTATAAAGGATCCATGACTTGCAGCCTAACGACCAATTGTCAGACTCTGGAATCTTCTTAGGAGCTCTGTCACAAAGTCTGCCAAAGCCTAGGCTTTAATTTCTGTCCTATGTTTATACCTTAAATCAAACTGGGTGAGTTACAGGGCCCATAAAATTAGTCTTTCAGACACATCCGGCATTTGTAAGAATTGACGGAGTGGTTGGTCCGTTACTACTGCTATTGAGTGAGCTTGAAAGTAGGGACATAGCTACCTCCCGAGGTCACCAGGGCATAGGCAAGCTTTTCTAGAAGGGTATAATTCTTTTCTGGCTTGGTTAGGGTGTGACTCACATTGTAAATAGGTCGCTGGACCCTATCTCCACATTCCTTGATTAAGGACCCACTCACCGCAGTTTTTGAAACGGCCAAGTAGATTTGCAGCTCCTCTCCCGGACTTGGCTAAACCAGTAACAAGGGGCTTGACAGATACTTCTTCAAAGATTGAAAATCTTGCTCGCTCTTCTGGCCCCATTTCATGTTCCTTCACTATTTGACAGCTTTGAAGAAAGGGAAACATTTATCGGTGGACTGAGAAATGAACTTGTAGAGCGCTATTATCTGCTCGGTCAAGACTTGAACCTGATTGAGTGATGTGGGGGATTCTAGATCCAAGATAGCCCTGATCTTTTTTGGGTTAGCCTCTATTCCCCTCTCATGAACCATAAAACCCATAAACTTTCTAGTAGTTACCCTAAAGGCACATTTGGAGAGGTTCAATCTCATATGATTTCCCCTTAGGATCGTGAAAGTTTTACAAAGGTTGTCCTGATATCCTTTTTATGGATTGTGATTTCATGATCATGTAATCGATGTATACCTCAATCGACCTTCCAATCTCCGGTGTGAATAGTTGGTTAACTAGTTGTTGGTATGTAGCCCCAGTGTTCTTAAGACCAAACGGTTTAACTTTATAATAGTACAGACCTTGTTTGGTAATGAAACTGGTCTTATCTTGGTCAGTGGGATGCATCTTAATCTGGTTATACCCCGAGAATGCATCCTTAAAGCTTCGGAGCTTATTTCTGGACATGGAGTCACTAATGAAAGAAGAGCAAAATGGTCCTTTGGCTTTTCATTCTTTAAAAACTCTCATTCCCTCTCATTCCTTACATGTAGAGAAAATTGAAATTGAAGAACAATTGCAGAATTTTTCTCTCCACAATTTGATTTTTGTTTTTGTGATAACTTCTTCATTTCTACTCCGAATCACTTGATTAAAAAACCGATTTCGAGTGCCTTGAAGATTTATACAAACACCAAGCATTTCCAAAACCAAAGGATGTCTACATTTTTCGTTGTGATCTGATCTTCAGTTCGTGATTGCATCCTTGTTGGTAAAATCATCTTCTTATTAGTTTTCTTCTTAGATGTTCTTATTGATTGATGTTATTTGATTAAGAAGAATGACTATAATGATTTTGATATCATTTTGTGGTTTTTTTATTTGATTTTCAAGTTTAGCTAGATTTGTGATATATTGAATGATTTGTGCCAAACTTGATAAACATGAAATTGTTTCTAGAAATCTTTTGTTCTTTTGCTTGATTGACAATTTCTAGATTTAATTTCATTTTCTAAGAACTAGATCTACATCAATTGGTATATTCATTTCATCAATTGGTAGTTCTTAGCTGGCAAGGTAACCTCCATGAAGATCCATGACACGAGTGCACACAGGATCATCTCCACATAATATTTACATGCACGTCAAGAGTTTAAATTCAAATAAGGGAACAAACTTATCTTCGTCAATGATATCATCGAATCCGAAAACAATTCAAATTTTAATAACGAATCTCGCCAGATAAGGAGGGAACGGATTCATGAGATTATGGTAGAGTATTCACGAACTAAAAACCTACTTGGACGATATATATATATATATGTGAGCCAAGCATGGTAAAAAAGGGAAAACGAGGAGAATAAACGACAGAGACAGAAAATCATAAACTACAGATATACACATAGAAGGGGGGCCAAAATTCCTATTAGAGAACACGGTCACCTTCATCTCTACTATTCGACAGGCATCGAGTTGCCACCACCCTACACCTCCGAGAGATTGTGAGCAAACAAGAGAGTTATTTATATCTTAAAGCGATATATCAATAATAGAGATTCCATTTACTGTTATTACCACTTGTCTCTCTCTTAAACAGGCCAGGAACCAATGGTACAGACCCTGGCTACCACTTTCGTGGTAGTGGTCTCGAAGGTTTTAACAAAAATTTCTCATCTCGAGCAAATTTCCTGTAAACACTTTCTGGCACCGTCTATGGGAAACCTCTCACACCACCATCTTTTTACATTCAAAAAGTTATTTATTTCAAAATCATCATGAGGCTCCGCTCCTCACAAGGGTAGCAGAGCACCTCGGGACAACCTTTTGCTACATTAACACAAAAGGTTCCGAGGACAAGAAAAAAATCCGGACTCCATAGTCAAATTCCCACCTAGCCAGCTACTGTACTGGCTCTGGATCCCCCTATGGGGAGCCAAGTCAAGCTTGATCAACAAGCGGTGGCATTTGTAGAGAACGTCCGCCTTCGACTACTCGCTGAGGGTATCACTATCCAACAAGCGGGTCTCTGCAATCAGGAGGAATCTAGCAGGCCCGGGGCTAAGCAACCAGCCTTTGATCGCTTGGGGCCTGCCTCTCGAGAATCAACTCGTAACAGAGCAGGGCTCCTGACCTCGATCTAGGATAGGCTAGGGCCCATTCCCCATGTTTTCGAAGTGCTGCCATGCTACCAACCACGACAAGTCAGATCCACGGTAGATGTCCTTCCCCGGGAATGGGAAGAGTTCATCCACCCAACGACTACAATGAGGGAAGCCTGAGGTAGAGAAGAATAAAGTCAGCAAAGCCCCCAAGCAAGCCCCCTCTAAAGAAAAAACCGGGTAGAGGTCACCAGTTCATCAGAGGGATCTAGTGGTTAGGAATTCGAGATCGACTCAAGGAAGTCCGAAATCAAGCGACTAAGGGACCAGCTGGCAGAGCTACAGAAAGAGGTCCAATTGATTAAGAAGGGGAAGTACAAGGAGGACAAGAAATATCCTCTAAGTGAAATGAACGCCCCTTTCACCAGAAGGATCTGGGAGGCAGAACTCCCGCCTAAGTTCAAAATGCCAGCTGACAGGTTCTCCGGGACTGAAGATCTGCTGAGCCACTTAGAGAGATTCGTTCAATAGATGGAGGTCCAGAACACAACCAGGGCCGCTATGTGTCAGATGTTCCCCATTACACTCATGGATTATGCTAAGACCTGGTTTAGGAAACTACCCACTGGGAGCGTAGATTCCTTCACCAAATTATCAACTGTTTTCTGGTCACAGTTCCAGGGTGTTAAATCCCGACTGAAGGACCCGATTCATTTACAATACGTGATCCAGGAGAGAGGGGAAACTCTCTGGGCTTATGTCAAGCGGTTCCACAAGAAAGTCATCCAGATAGGGGTCTTCACCGAGAGAGAAACCCTCGCCAACTTCAGAAGAAACTTGTGGGCAGGAAACTATCGGGGTCTTTCCCTAAGAGACCTCCGGAAACCTACCAGGAAGCCTATGATCGGGCTCTAGAACAGATCTAGGTCGACTAACAGCTCAAGGTCAAGATGGAGCATGACGACATGAGAGCTGAAAAGCGACAAAAGAATGAAGCTCCCAGACCTGAGAAAGATCCAAAAAGCTGGAACAAACCCTCTAATAAGTAAACATACGGTTTCCCTCTTCCTCAGCCCAGATCAGAAGGTATCCTAACAAACGGGCTCATCCTCAAGCTTTACCACCTTCTAGGACAGTGGCCCCTATAGCCCGCGAAGAGATGGGGTACTACCATTACACTCCCTTGAATGCATCCCGAGAAACAGTCTACCTCACCATTCGGGATAAGGGTTTGTTACATAAGCCTGCTCCTATGAAAGCCCTGGTAGATAAAAGAAATCGTTAAAATATTATGATTTTCACGAGGACGTAGGGCACAATACTTCAGAATGTTACAACCTGCGGAACCAAATTGAGGCTTTGATAAGGGGAGGATGCTTGATAGAGTTCTTACAACAAATCAGGGAGAACATTCAAACTGAAAGGGAGGTGCAAGTCGAGATCCGGGAACATGCTGAGAAGAGGAAGGGAGAGCAGGAAGACCTGATGCAACAGATTCAGGTAATACATACTATCAGCAGAGGTCCCACTTTGGCCGACACCTCCAACAATTCCAGGAAAAACCATGCGAGGAAGGTCCCTCGTACGGACGAGAGGTGAAATATCTTTAAGGTCGACCAAAGACCGAGTAACCCCTCTTGGCAATCTCAGATCATCTTCACTGAATCAGATGTCTTTAACACCGTGCAGTCACATGATGACCCCATGGTCATTACAATACAAATTGTGAATTTCATAGTGCACCGCATGCTAGTCGAAACAGGTAGCAACGTCGATGTTCTGTTCAAAGACAATTTGGAAAAACTAAACTTGAAGCAATGGTGCTACAACAGTTGTACTACTCCATTAAATGGGTTCACTAGGGACTCCATCACACCCGTAGGATCAAAAATCCTACCGGTGGTTATCAGAGCCGCACCTCTTCAGCATAACACCATGACTGACTTCATGGTGGTGGATACCCAGTCGGACAACAACGCAATATTAGAGAGGCCATTCCTATCATCTCTGAAGGGGGTCGTTTCTATTTACCACAATGTCCTGAAATTCCCTGTAAAAGACAAGGTGGGAGAGATTTGGGGTGATCAACAAACAGCTAGGAATGCTACGCAGTGTCAGCTAACCCAGCAGCTCTAGCTAAACAACTCGTCCAAGTAACGACTATCCAAGGCAGGATAACCCCGGCACTAAACATGGAAGAAGCGGGCTCCACCGATTGTCCTGAGGAAGGCCTTGTGGTACCTGACGTGGAAGAACAGAGAAGGGAATGGGAAAGCGGCCACCCGGTCGATAAGTTAGATAAGATTCCTGTTCGACTAAACGATCCCTCAAGGTCGTCAAGATCAGAGCTACCCTTGAGCCAGGAATGAAAGAGGGCTTGATTAGATTGCTCACGGAGTTCAACGATATTTTTGCCTGGAGTCATACGGAGATACCGGGAATCCCAATGACATTAGCTGCACATCGACAAGCGGTGGATCCTACCTTAAAGCCTGTCAAACAGAAAATGTGCCACTTCAACAATGAAAGAAATGTGGTGGTTCAAGAAGAGGTGGATAAAATCACCCAGACAGGCTTTATTCGAGAAACACGCTATCCCGAATGGCTTGCCAACGTGGTCATGGTCACGAAGGCAAATGGGAAGTGGCGCATGTGCGTGGACTACACCGACCTCAACCGGTCATGCCAGAACGACAGTTTTCCTCTGCCAAAAATTGATCAGTTGGTCGATTCCACATATGGGAACAAGCTCCTGAGCTTCATAGACGCATTGTTCAGCTATAATCAGATTATGATGCATCCTGCAGACCAAGAAAAGACCAACATCATCACCGCGCAAGGCCTATACTGCTACAAGGTGATGCCTTTCGGGTTCAAAAATGTTGGAGCTACTTACCAGCGGTTAGTCAACCGTTTGTTCAAGTCCGAAATTGGAAGGTCGATTGAGGTATATATTAAGGATATGATCACTAAATCTTCGACCTTGGAAGACCATCTGGACGACCTTCGAAGGACCTTCATGATCCTATGGGAAAACCAGATGAGGTTGAACCCTTCCAAATGCGCCTTGGTGTAACTGTGGGGAAGTTTCTTTTCTTTATGGTCCCTGAAAGAGGCATAGATGCTAACCTGGAAAAAATCATGGCTATCCTGGATCAAGAATCTCCCACATCTCTTAAGCAGGTTCAATCCTTTACCAGACAGGTAGCAGCGCTCAACAGGTTAATCTCCCGGTCTACTTATAAGTGCCTACCATTCTTCAAAGCTATCAAGCAGGGAAGAAACATGAAGTGGGATCAGGAGAGCGAACAGGCTTTCTAAGCTTTGAAAAGATACCTAACAATTCCTCCATTGCTGGTCAAGCCAAATCCTAAAGAAGAGCTCCAAATATACTTGACAGTTTCAGAAACCACTGTGAGTAGGGCCTTGGTCAAGGAATGTGGGGATAGGATCCAACGACCTATCTACTATGTGAGTCGTGCTCTAACCAAGCTCGAAAAGAACTATACTCTGCTGGAGAAGCTCGTTTATGCCTTGGTGACCTCGGTAAGGAAACTCCGTCCTTACTTTCATGCTCATTCAATAGCTGTGGTGATGGACCAACCCCTCCGTCAGTTTTTGCAAAGGCCGGATGTTTCTGGAAGGCTGGTTCTATAGGTCCTAGAGCTTACCCAATTCGATTTAAAGTATAAGCCTAGGACCACGATAAAAGCTCAAGCACTAGCGGACTTTGCAGCCGAGCTTTCATTTCCTTCAGATCAGGCAACCCCCTACGGAAACAGATGTCACCCTTGAGAGGATTTTAGAATCTGACAACTGGCCGGAGGGCTGCAAGTCATGGACTCTTTACACTGACGGAGCTTTCGGGGAGTTTAGGGGAGGAAAGGGCATAGTCCTCATCGACCTAGAAGGAACTGAGTGCTGCCATATTTTTAGGTTCCATTTAAAGCTACGAAAAATGAAGCGGAGTACGAAGCCCTGCTAGCTGGGATAAAAGCTGCCATAGAGCTCGGGCTTGATTATCTGAATATCAAGAGCGACTCATCACTCGTGGTCAAACAAGTTTCTAGGGATTATCAGGCCAAAGGGGATAACATGATCGCTTACCAGAAACTGGTGCAACAACTCATGACCAAATTTAGGGGATTCAGAATCGAGCAGATACCTCGACACCTAAACCGTCGGGCTGACGTCCTAGCCAAGATAGCTACCTATGGTGGCCAGACCCTACCTCACGGAGTCTCTCTTCAAGTAATCCCCCTACCTTGCATTATGACTGGTAAGGAAGCTTATACCTTGGACCAACTGCCATGTTGGATTGATCCAATAGAAGAATATCTACAGGACGGAAAACTCCCCGGGGAGCCCGACCAAGCTAGGAGGGTTAAAAGGCTCTCGATGCGGTATTGTATGGTGGATGGGTATTTATACCAAAGGGGAAAATCCCTTCCCTTGCTTCGATGTCTACACCCTGAAGATGCCAAGTGGGCTCTGAGAGAGGTTCATTCCAGTGAATGCGGGAACCATATTGGTGGAGAAGCATTGGCATATCAGGTTCTCCGCATGGGGTATTATTGGCCGACCATCCATCAAGATGCTAAGAACTTGGTGCAAACCTGCGAGGCATGCCAGAAGAACGTAAACTTGAGTCACCTCCCTCCGGAGCGTTTGTCACCTCTTAGCTCACCATACCCTTTTGCTATGTGGGGAGTCAATTTGATTGGAACACTTCTTAAAGCTCTGGGACTGGCCAAACACGCTATCGTATCCATTGATTACTTTACAAGATGGGTTGAAGCCGGACCACTGTCCCAGATATCAGAAGAAAACACAACAAGGTTCATCAAGACCAATGTAGTTTGCAGGTTTGGAACCCCTCTGGTCATCATAACCGACCTCAGAAAACAGTTCGACAATGCCCGATTCAGAGATTTCTGTCAAGGTTTTCGTATCGACCTTCGGTTTGTTTCAGAGGCCCACCCTCAGACCAATGGTTTAGTGGATTCCATGAGCAAAACCATCAAGAAGTTGTTGAAGAAAAAGCTACAACAAAAGAAAGGCTGATGGGTAGAGGAGCTTCCTGAGGTCCTCTGGGCTTACCGCACTACAAGGAGAATAGCTACCTGGGAAACGCCCTACTCGCTGGCCTTCGGGGTTGAAGCATTCCTACCTATAGAGCACAAGTTGACCTCCTTTAGAGTCTAATGATTTGAACCGGGAAGCAATGAAAGCAAGGTCCGAGCTAGTTTAGACCTCCTAGAGGAAAAGCAAGATCGAATGGCTGAAAATGTAGCAATCTACCAAGGTAGGATTGCAAGGTACTTCAACAAGAGGGTTAAAACCTGAAGCTTCAAATAAGGGGATCTAGTCCTCAAGAAAGTGACGTTGAACACCAAAAAGAGGTTAGACGGGGTCCTAGGGCCCAACCTGGAAAGACCCTACCTAATAAAAATTGTGATACATAATGGGGCGTATAAGCTCGAGGATATGGATGGCTGACTCATCGACCATACTTGGAATGCGGATCACCTAAGGAAATTCTACCCTTGAACAGAGCACTCAAGAGTAGGCAACCTCCGACTAGCTTCTTTTATTTTTTCTTCTGACAGTATTGTACTCCATCTTCCATATCAATAAAGCTTGCCTTTTCCATTTTACTCATTCTTCAACTATGTCCTACAATGATTTGGGTCTACATTAAAAGTTTCGACATTATCGCCTCAAGACAAGAGGTAAGCCAAGGAAGCCCCATCGCTACTCCAGATGAATCGGCCTAGCGCCACCCCCCGCCAAGAAGGGTCTGAGTGTAATAGCACAGTTACCATCCAGATCTCGAGATCAGGAAATAGCTAGATAGACCTCCTGATGCCTTGGTCGGGCTACCACATCCAAGAAGGATCTGAGTGTAATAGCATAGTTGCCATCCAGATCTCAAGACCGGGAAACAGCAAGATAGCGCTCCTGATGCCTTGGTTGGGCTACCACCCCCAAGAAGGATCTAAGTGTATGAGCATAGTTGCCATCCAAATCTTAAGACCGGGAAATAGCAAGATAGAGCTCTTGATGCCTTGGTCGGGCTACCACCCCCAAGAAGGATCTGAGTGTAAGAGCTTAGTGGCCATCCAGATCTAGAGACCAGGCAATAGCTAGATAGCCCTTCTGATGCCTTGGTCGGGCTATCACACTTTAGAAGGATCCTAGTGTAAGAGCATAGTGGCCATCTAGATCTCAAGACCAGGAAACAGCTAGATAGCCCTCCTAATGCCTTAGTCGGGCTACCGTTCCCCCCAAGAAAGGATCGAGCTTGAAAGCGCGGAAGCCCTCATGATCCTGAGCCTAAGAAGGGGGTTAAACAGGTCTTTACTTAATGTTCCACTTGGGCTTCAGCCCCCCAAAGAAGCTCGGGGATAGAGGGCTCGATTTATTTAAACTCTAAATGCTCTTGTTATTTCACTAGTTTCCTTGATATAGGGTTACTTACTACAGCAAACCCACAATCAAACAAGGGGACTGTTAGCTGGAAAAGTTGAGCTAGGAGTTTCATTAGTATGGGGACCCAATACTAATAACCTTTTTGCTTAACTTGTTTTTTCCCCCAAAGACAGCTCGTTTAGATATTAACGCTGGATGACCAAGCAAGTACATGCAAGCCAGAGTTAGACCTGAGGTTAAAATTTATTATCAAGTAATGTAGCCTATCCCCCAGCAAGGCTACAACATGCAAGAGGGGCCCAATTCCTGTTTCCGGGCTACAAAAGAAAAATAATAAAATATCAAACTCAGTTAAAGATGGGATGCCTACCCTCTTTTCCGAGCATTCAAAATAAATCACATGGAAGAGAACTCAAGCTTCATCGTCTTCCTGAGGGTCTTTAGTTTCCTCCTCCATATAATGGACCTCGCCTCCTACACCCTTCTCCAATCTCGGCTCATCCTAATCAGCTGCATCTATCGCTTCAGCCACTTCCTCCTGGGATCAACCCTGGCTGCCTCGGGGTCAACAGGATCTTCCTCTACGGTTTCATTGATCACAGCCATAACTTCAGGCAGTATAGCTACATCAAGAAGGCTGGTGACCGACTTAGGCAAGTTCCCTGCTTGTGTTGGCTTCATTCCTGA
Source organism: Dipteronia dyeriana (assembly GCA_032871835.1). Taxonomy (NCBI): domain Eukaryota; kingdom Viridiplantae; phylum Streptophyta; class Magnoliopsida; order Sapindales; family Sapindaceae; genus Dipteronia; species Dipteronia dyeriana. The sequence continues at coordinate 76,135,710 of CM065299.1, forward strand.
GAGTACTGTGGGGGGATGTCGAGCTTCAGCAAGGCCTCCTTCTATCTCCTCGTTGTGAATGCCCTTCGAGGATTCATCGGGACCAAATACTAGAAAGTCTGGAACAGGAGGAGGTAAATCTGGCACCTCCAACTGCTTCCCAGCTCCTTCCCTAGAAGTGCCAGCTCCATCAGTTTTGAGACAAGACATCTCCATAGCCCTTGACATGACATCCGCTCTATCCCAGTCGGTAATGCTTGGGAGAACCCCTGCAACTTGATAAGAGGCATAGAAATACCCCAAGCTAAAAGAGGCTTCCACTTCAGTTTGGAGCTGGGTAATTCGAGCCTGCAAGTTTTGGTTTTCAACATCTAGGGCCTTCGCCTATCCCCTCCAGTCATCCTGGTAGCTAGCCCACCGCTTCGACTGGAGAGTCTCATGATCAAAAGCTCGCTTCAGCCTCTCATGATCGCATTGAATCTCAGCTAGCTACGTCTCCATTCCTTGTTGGCTGGAGGTCATCTCCTGGACCAAGGTCCGAGCCCGTGCAAGCAACCCCATGTCTTGCTCAGATTTAGCCTCAGCCTTGGCTGCCCGATCACGGAGGAAGGCTACCTGATGCCCAATGGCCTCCTGAAACTTGAAAGCCTGCAAAGCAAAATCAGGTTAGAAAATGACAAGTCAAAACAGCTCAATGTAGAAGTAAAAGCGACAATTACCTCGACTAAAATGGCGGACACTTTGGTGATCAAGATGTCCACGGGCATTACGGTCATCCTAGAAATCCCGTCGCCTGGAAAAGATGTGACAAATTACTTCAGGACCTCATCCTGACCCGCAGAGCTCGATTTCTGGTGGAGGCAAGAAGGGGCGACCTTAGAAAAATCGACATCGGGCTCTCTTGGAACCTCGACTATCCGGGATACAACCGGATCTGTAGAGAGGGGTAGCGGAACTCGAGGGGCATCGTTTGGAGCAATAATTTTTAAATGAAGGGGCAGGAACAGACTTATTAAAGATTTGAGAAGCAAACCCTCCTCAGTTTAGAGCCTTCACAGCCCGAGATGCCAGAAGAGCCATCTTGGACTTCACCTGGGAAAGAAAAGGAGAATGAACGAAAGGGGCAACTACCTTAGTGGCTGACCCCCCTTCTTCGAAACAGTCGAGAGAGCTCCCGGGGACGATCTTGAAGGAGGACCCAACTTGTCGGGCTTCACGAGAAGCTGGAGCAACAAAAACACTGTTAGAAAAAAGAATCAAGATCATCAAAACTGAACCCTCTAACAAAAAAAAAAAAAAAAAACAAGATAGATCGAGATACTCTCGAGGGATAGCACCGGATATCCGTATGTACCTATTTACCCTACGGGGATCTAAGGGGTCAGCGGTCTAAAACTTCATATTCAAATATGTCCGACCTAGGATGGTTTTCAGCACGGCTTCATACTCAACGGGCAAGGAATCCCTACCCCAGGTGGGTTTGTCACTGAAGGCAGTGGGAACCTCGAGCTCATGCCCGCCGACGAAGACGGAGCTCCCCCAGTCTCCCCCCGCCAATACCTATTCTTTTTTCCAAGCGGGGTCCTTCTTTGAAGCCCCGGGGATGATTAAATTTATCCTATTCTTAGCCTTGGCATAGAATTGGCCTCGTGGGACTCTGCCAGGCTCTTGATCTGGAAAAGGAAGGCGAGCTCCTCAGCCTTGGGCTCCTTGGTGACACCGCTCAGCTCGCATTGTACTCTCCACAATTCTAGGAAGATGATTAGATGCCTCTAGAAGCCGGGCGTCAGTTGAAGCGGAGCTAGGTGAAGGGCAATGAGAGCCCGCTATAGGACGGGGTGAAGAGGGAGCCTCACCCCGCTCTCAAAAGCCGCGATGTGGATAGGAAGCACGCCTTTAGGAGGGCTAAAAGAATCATAGTTCTGATGGGGGACGGTTAGAGAAACAGTATCAGGAATACCATTCTTGTCCCGTAGACGGCCGGTCGACTAAGGGTAGACAGTAGAGTCAGGGATGACCCTGGGTTCAAAATAAAGGGTTATCATTGGAGGAATCTCCGCCACTATGACTTGAACCCTCTTGACCGCATCTAATCTCTCCCCGACGTTAGAGTCTTCGTCGACTAAGTTCATAGGATTGTCAGGCCGGTTCGAAAAGCCAGAGCCGATAGAAGCATTCCTGTTAGAACGACGGCACTGGCAGATTGGAAGAGGAGCTAGTTTAAGGCCCCTAGAGCCCTCCACCAAGGCATCAATAGTATCTTTGGAAGTCGACATTGATGGGCAAGAGAGATGAGAAAACAAGCAGAAAATAGAGACAGAAAGCAGGGAAGAAGAAATTTGAAAGTTTGAAGATTTAAGGAAGTATGAAGAAACTGACTGTCAGGCCGGGCTTAAATAGAGATTTATTGGCGATATCCTCGGGAAGACCACTTGGAGCCGTATAACAGCTGTTTTTCTTCGAATAACAATCAGTTTCAAATTCAAACTGTTGGGTAGTTAATGAGAAGATTTCGCTCTCATAAATTATCTTGATGGTGAAAAACTTTCTCAACTAAACAAGGAATCTGACTCCAACCCCAACTCTACCACCAGTGTTCAATTCAGGGGGGACTTCTTTTAATAGTGAAATTTAGCCATGGATCAATGAGAAATTTTCCATCCATAGTCTACAATCATGAAGCCCGGAAAGACCGTAAAGCCACCGTTATAAGCAGGGAAGGCCGGTTCGGCTTCAAACCTATCAGAAAACAAGCAAGACGTGACCGAGACGAACCCATACAAGAGTACTAGAAGCCGGGCTTCTCTTGGCCATCTATCGAGGAACCTCGGCTCTAAGGTCGAGCTCTATAACCACCCCATAAATGCTAGGGAAGTCTCCAAGCTCAAGAGAACTTCGAAAGAAGTCCGTAAACCTCTCAAGAAGTCGGTTGTCCTTATTGGACATAAATGAAGAATCATGCCTAAATCTACACTACCCCAGCTACCTCCCAAGAGGGTCTACAAGAGCACCTCAATCCCCCAAGGGTCAGGGAAAATCCATCTTAAGCTTCTAAGAATAGAGCCAAAGCAGGGATCTACCTCGCTCTACTGGGCAACAGGCAGCTGGCAGGGTAACCTCCATGAAGATCCATGACAGGAGTGCACACAGGATCATCTCCACATAATATTTACATGCACGTCAAGAGTTTAAATTCAAATAAGGGAACAAACTTATCTTCATCAACGATATCATCGAATCCGAAAACAATTCAAATTTAAATAACGAATCTCGCCCTATAAGGAGGGAACGGATTCATAAGATTACGGTAGAGTATTCGCGAACTAAAAACCTACTTGGACGATATATATATGTTAAGCCATGCATGGTAAAAAGGGGAAGAGGAGGAGAATGAATGACAGAGACAGAAAATCATAAACAACAGATATACACATAGAAGGGGAGCCTAAATTCTGATTACAGAACATGGTCACCTTCATCTCCACTATTTGACAGGCACCGAGATGCCACCACCTACACCTTAGAGAGATTTTGAGCAAACAAGAGAGTTATTTGTATCTTAAAGCGATATATCAATAATAGAGCTTCCATTTACTGTTATTACCACTCGTCTCTCTCTTAAACAGGTCGGGAACCAACGGTACCGACCCCGACCACCGCTTTCGTGGTAGTGGTCTCGAGGGTGTTAACAGAAATTTCACATCTTGAGCAAATTTCCCGTTAACACCTCTCTTTTCCTACCCTCTTCAACTACACCCATGTTCCTTCTCTTTCAATTTGCCTCCAAACATTGTTCCATTTTGTCGAAAGTCAGCCAAGACTCCCTCCATTCCATTATTGATGGTGTGGAAATTTCCAACGTTTCTCAGGAAAAACGGGCACGAAAAGACTTCAACAGTGATGACTCTCCCACGAACCCATAAAGTAGCCGGTCGAATAAAAACGTGGCCATTATGACCGGGTTCACTAACCGACCAAACTGTCCTTTAAACTTTGTTGACAAAGGCTCAGATGAAGAAAAGATAGACTACATCGCTGGGAAGGGTCAAGTCACGGTTGTTGGTTCTTCTCAGTGAGGCGTCTTCTCTATGACTTTAGGGTCATCCTAGATTCTACTATTGATCCATAATCCATCGACCGACTGAGGTCCATGTATGATATAATTGACAGCGTCTCCCTCACAGTTTCCCATAGAAATAATGATGTCTTCAATCCGCCCAAAGGCATGCTCCCCATTCATGTAGAGGCCTTCAAGAACAGGGTCAGGCTTTCTCTCCATCCTACCCTTCGATGGGCTATCAGTGCTTTTTAACTAGCTTACCACCAGCTGACGCCCGGCTTCTGGAGGCACCTTATTGGCATTCTCATGATGTGGAGGGAATGGTGCCAGTTGGGCAAGGTCACCAGGGAGTTCTGAGTAAAGGAGCTGGCCTATCGTTTTCAAATCGGGAGCCTACCCGGAGTTCCCCGAGGTTAGTTTTAGGCAAAAAATAAGAAAAAACTCAATTTCATCATCCCCGGCGCTTTGAGGAAGGATAGTAAATTTTTATTTGTAAATTTATGATGTTACTCCTCGTACGTAACACGGAACCGCCCTATTTTGTTTTGTTAATTAGCGTGATTCTGGCACCTCACTTTTCCTTTTTTTTAACACTTTTTGTTGTTGCTCCCGCGAAGCCCATCAAGCTTGCTCCCCTCAACTATATGCAAAATTGAGTCGAGAAATTCCCTTGGCTTCTTTAGAGGAAAGGGGGCAAACTATTCCAGATGAGTCTTCATCTGCTCTTGCTCCCTCCACCTACCAGTATAGGTCTAATATGGCACTCCTCGCATCGAAGGCTCCCAAAGTGAGAGGTAATGGGACCACTGTTTCTCAGGTAGCTGACATAGCAACATCAACACCTGCTCTAGTTGTTCCTACTCCTGCTTCTGCTCCTATTGCCTCTTCTTCTACCCGACCAGATGTTTTTGTCTCTCTATCTACACTCCCCGCCCCCCGAGCTTCAAAGGATTCTGAAGCTGGTGTTAAAAGGGTTCCTTTTATTCGCCTAGAGAATTAGTTAGGCTCTACCACTCTAGATGAGGTCTTGGGGCAATTCGTCATTTCATGCCCCAAGGGCAGTCTATTTTTTTGGCTTCAATGCCCGTAGATATCCTGATCACCAAGAGGTCTGACCTCTTGGCTGAGGTAATCATCGGCTTTTATATTTTCCTGCAATAGTTTGGTTCGCCACTTTCTAACTTGAACTCTTTTATATGCCTTTAAATTCAACGTGGTCATGGGTCACCAGGTGGCTAATCCCCGTGATCGGGCAATCAAAGCTGAAGCTGAAGTTGAGCTGGCTATAGATTTGTTGGTGCGGGACTAAGATCTAGTACAGGAGATGGCTTTTAGCTAAAGAGGGATGGAGGCGGGGCTAGCCGAGCTTCAATGCAATCTTGAGAGAACTAAAAGATTCCTTGACTTAGAAACCCTTCGGTCTGAGTGTCGGGCTAAGCAGAGGGACTCTTGGAAGGCAAAAGCAAAGATGCTGGACATTGAGAATCAGACCCTGTAAGCTCAGGTAGCAAAATTGCAAGTGGAGGTGGATGCTTCCTTCAGCAACGGGTATTTTTAAGCCTCTTTCCATGTTACAGAAGCTCTACCTCTTCCCTTTGACCTATCAATCATTACCGGCTGGGATAGAGAGGAGATAACGACTAAGGTCACGGAGATGTCTCTTTCCAAAGGTGATGGATTGGGTCCTTTTAATACAGCTAGAGCTGGGTAGCAACCAGCTATGTCAGACCTTCCTCCTCCTCACCCCGTCTTCCCGGCATTAGGTCCCGAAAAATCCTCAAGGATGGTTCAGCTGTGGGGCATGTGGGAGGCCATTTAGAAGCCTGAATCCCTCTGAAGTTTCTTTAAGGGAAAATCCAGAGGTGGGAGAGAGCATCATGTAGTCAATGGCCACCCTTTCTGACACGGCAATCCCGTCTTAGGTTATGAAGGTGGTTAATAAGGTCTTGGAGGAGGACCCAGCCGAATAGCGGGCAATCGGGGATCCTCCGGTGTAAGGGGTAGCAGAAATGGCCAACCAAAATGAGCAACCACTAGAAGGAGAAGCAGGGGTGAAGACCACCAGGAAGGGGGAGCAACATGAGGGAACCAAGAGGAAGCTGGAGCCTAATACAGTCTATTCACAACTTTCTTTTGCAGCCTGAAAAGGGGGGTGGCACCCCAATTTACTCATGCCATGTTTAATTAGCCTTTTCATCTTTATTCTTTCAGTTATTTCCTGGTCTCGTGATCTGGATGGCAAGTATACTCTTACACTCAGACCCTTCTTGGGGGTAGAAGCTCGACCAAGGCATCAAGGATAGTGAGGGGGCTATCCCGGCTAATCCCTAGTCTCGAGATCTAGATGGCAACTATGCCCTTACACTCACACCCCTCTTGGCAGAGGGTAATGCTTGGTCGAGGCACCAAGGATAGCGAGTGGGCTTCCCCCGTTAATCTTTGGTCTTGAGATGACTACGTCGAACATACCCGTGTAAACCCTAGTTGGATACGGAGAAATCATTGTAGAATATAATCGAAGTTGGAGAAAGCAGACTTTATTGATAAAAAATAAAGCACATTATTGTCATGGATTTCATTAAAACCTAAATGGAAGTGGTCTTCTCATGAGTTCTATGTTTAAGGGCAGTATTTTCTCAAGTGACCAGCATTCTAGGTATGGTCGATGGGTCGACCATCCATGTCCTTGAGCTTGTACACCCCATTGCGGACCACTACCTTTACTAAGTAAGGCCATTCCCAATTATAACCTAAGACCCCGTCTGACCTCTTACTCAGCTACCCGATCTTGTTTCTCTTCCAAAAGATATAGGCTAGCTCGGAGCTTATCCTCATTGCTTCCATGTTCAAAATGTTGAACTCTGAAGGAGGTTAGTTTGTGCTTGATGGGAAGAACTGTTTTAACTCCAAAGGTTAAAGAATAGGGTGTTTCTCTGGTGGTTGCTCTCTTTGTAGTACAGTAAGTCCTGAGGACCTCGGGAAGCTCCTCCGCCCATCTGTCCTTTCTCTGTTGTAACTTATTTTTCAACAGCTTCTTGATAGTCTTATTTGTGGATTTCATCAGCAGCCCAATAGTCTAAGGGTGGGCTACTAAAGCGAATCTAAGGTCGATTCCCAAGCCTCAACAAAAGTTCTTGAATCGGTCGTTATCAAACTGCTTATCGAGGTCAGCTATAATAAAAAGAGGGGTCCCAAACCTACAAACTACATTGTTTTTGATGAACCATATCTTATTCTCTTCCGATATCTGGGAAAGCAGTCTGGCTTCGACCCATCTTGTGAAAGTCAATCGCCATAATAGCGAGCTTGGATTGTCCATGAGCGGTAGGAAGTGGTCTGCTCAGGTCGACTCCCCACACAACAAAGGGGTAAGGCGAGCTGAGAGATGACAGACGCTCCGGTGGGAGGTGGCTCAAGTTGGAGGTCTTCTGGCATGGTTCACAGGATTGTACAAAGTTCTTTACATCTTGATGGATAGTTGGCCAGTAATACCCTATACGGAGTACCTGATATGCCAGAGCTTCCTTACCAACGTGGCTCCCACATTACTTAGAGTGAACCTTTTTTAATGCCCATTTGGCATCATCAGGATCCAAACATCAAAGCAGGGAAAGGGACCTGACCCTTCTATAGCGGTACCCATCTACCAGGCAATATCGGCCTGAGAGCCTTTTAATTCTTCTGGCTTGGTCGGGCTCCTCGAGAAGCCCTCATTCTTGGAGAAAAACCACTATTGGGTCCATCCAGCATGGTTGTCGATCCAAGGTATAAGTCTCCTTGCCTGCTACTATGTTTGGTAGGGAGATCACTTGGAAAGGGTTGAAAATACAAACACGGTTAAATGCTCAAGGCTAACTTAGAGGTGGGGTGAATAGGTTAGGCACATTTTTTGACTCCCAAGAAACAAACAAAAGTTTTCCCCTCTAGATTGCTTGTATCACAATATATATATCAATTAAAGACACTTAATCAATATATAAAACAAGCAAAGTGTGATACAAACAAGTAATCATAACACATATATAATTTATATTAAAGAAAGGAAGTCAACTTACATATAAAGTTCTATCCATAGTATTCAAATAACAAATACAAATATAAGAGAGATAGGGATAGAGAAAAGTTGACACAAGATATAACGTGAAAAACCTTTGAAGAGGAAACATCCACGGGTTAGCAACCACCGGCAAACAAAATCCACTAGTAGATTAGACAAGTACAATCTCTCAAGTGACCTCTTCACCTAGAAGCTACCCTCCTATCCTACTCATGAAGATGTCGCCCTCTTGGTCAATAATCCGAGGCCTCACACCTCTTGTCAAGACTTCCTCGCTCACCCTTCTTGATCCTCACAACCCTATTCAGGCCTTCTTGCTCAACTATCTGAGTCCTCCCGACTCTAGTCAAGACTTCCTCGCTCACCCTTCCAGATCCTCACGACCCTAGGCAAGACTTCTTGCTCAACTATCTGAGTCCTCTCGACTCTAGTCAAGACTTCCTTGCTTGACAATCCGATGTCTCCCACTTCTTGCCAAGACTTCTTTGCTCAACAATATAGGTCTCACACCTATTGTCAAGACTTCCTTCTCACAAGGCATCTAGGTGATCATGAATGTAAAACGCAAACAAGCATGCAACATAGAATGCAATGATCAACACATCCTATGGAAAATACTAGACATGAGCATGAATGCACAAAACAAATGTAGTCTAGTCAATCATTCATGTTTAATCCATCTAGATCATGAAAGATATGCTCAACATTAATTACAACCTAGATACATGCATAGATCTAAAACTTGAGTCACAAGATATGTTCAATTAACACATAATCAAGTTCAAATCTCATATATCAAAAACATGCTAAAATCATGTGACAAAGTCATTTAGATTAAAGCAAGATTTCTAGAGCATATTTCTTATTCATAGATTCAACAAAGCAAATGAATAGCTCAAAAGAACACAATCACATGTATTATAGTGAGATTTCGGCCAAAGAGAGCCTAATACATGTGAGGAACTATTTTTCACAAAATCATTCAATCAAAGATCATCAAATAGTCCTAGAATCAAAACTATCATAATACAATCTCAAACATGTGAAAACATTGGCAAAATCAAAACCTAACTCAACATGTGAGATTTCAATTGAAACTTAATCTAGCTTTAAATAAGTTCAAAACTCAAATCAAAACAATCACAAGTCACATATATATGTTGAAGAAGAAAACCCAAGGTAATTGACCAATTTTTAAAAGAAAACTTTGAGAGAAAATCAACACCTTAGTTGATTTGGTGAAGTCCCGTTTTTGTGAGAATAGACTCCAAAAACAACAATAAATACTTAAACCTTCAGAGAAAAGATGGAAGATGTATAGACAAACACTTACAACTTTGAATCAGTTAAAGCAGAGTTCAAATGAAGAAGTTATGGTGTTTGGAAGGTGAGAAAATTTAGGAGAAAATTCTGCACTCAAATTTTGAATCTCTTCTGAGAATGAAATGTGAGAGGGAAGAGATATATAAAGGAGAGGGAAAGAATAGAAACAAAAGGACCAAAATACCCCCTTTGAGAATGCTTCCCGGAGATGGTGCGTGCACATCTTGGGGCGGCAAGGAGTTGTGGCTGAGATGGCCACACGCCATCTCTGGCTTGCAACATTTGATGGGCTTAAGCCATGGTGCATTCTTCGACCGTTCTTTGGCCTTCGAACTTGGAATTCAAATCCGTTATAGATTACAAACCATAACACTCTCACAGACATGTAAATATAAGATATTCAACATAAAAATAACAATTTGACTCGATATATGAAGATGAAGACAATATATGCAACAAGAGTTGAAAGTGTAATACCTTTTGACTTAGAACTTGAAATAAATAGTATGAGTAACCGAAATGACCGAAACTCAATCAAGAATGATTTAAGACTAAAATCAAGTTCGATGTCCATGTTATACAAACATATACACATACAAACACAATTCACACTAGAATGCAAACTACATAGAGATAGTCCATGTTACGAGGTAATTTCGATCTCCGGAAGCCCGGATAGTTATATGTCGGCCTAATGAACTCGACCTGGTCCTTGCTCCTTCTGGGATCCATTCCTGATGGCTATGAAGCTCGGTGACCTTTCCTCGCTCCTGCGAGGTAGTTTTATGGCTCGCCCTTAGGACCCGGGGTTCGATGACAGGTAAATTTGGGCTTTGATTCGTGTCAGGAGAGTGGAAAATTTTTCTTTGATCCTTAGCTAAATTTTGCTATTAACAGAAGTTCCCTCTGACTTGAACACCGGTGATTGAGTTGAGGTTGGAGTCAGATTCCCTTGATTGGGAATTCTTTTTTTCCTTTTCATTACTGAGGATCACGAAGGAAATCTTCTCAATAGTTGCTAATGTGACATGGCGAGCACGGACTGGTGTACTTCTTGAAGAAATCCGACTGTGTTACTGCCCTCCCCGTGGTTCGAGGTAATCCTTCCAAAGATTTCGTCGACGTTACTACCATCCTAACTTCTATTTAAATTCAAACCCATCACCGATTCCTTAAGCATTCTTTCAATTTCAAATTTTTAAACTCTCTCACTCTCTCGTTATCTTCTCCAGCTACCTCATCATTTTTCATCCACCTACAAACTCTTTTCCTTTACCTTCAAGCCCTATTAATCATGTCGAAAGTTAACCATGACTCCATCGATTCCCTGATTAACAGTGAAGAAGTTTCAAACCTTGCCCATGGAAAGCGGGCATGAAGGGATTTCGATGGCGACAACTCTCCCCCTACCCTACAACGCCGTAGATCGAACAGAAACGCGGCCATTGGGAGTGGGTTTTCTAACCGACCCTATTGCCCCCTAAACTTGGTTGACAAAGACTCTGATAAAGAGGACAAAGTCGATGCTGTTGGGAGGGGTCATGTCACAGTTGCTGGTTCTTCTCTAGTGAGGTCTCTTCCCTACCGCTGATTCTTTCGACTCTCATAGGGTGAATCGGAACCAACGAATTTCAGACACAGTACCTCGAAAGTAGTGTCAATTCCTTTTGCTATATCTTGTTAGAGAAGTGAGTTCTGATACCTCCCTTATCCTTTTTTTTTATTAACAGTTTTTGTTGTTGCACCAGCTTCCCGTGAAGCCCAACAAGATCGCACTCCTCTTCCCCCTACCAGATTACTCATGGGAGCTCTCCAGATTGGTTCAAAGAAAGGGAAACCTATTGTTCCAGCTGGGGTCTCTCCTGTTACTGCCTCATCTCCTACCCTGGTGAGGTTTAGGATGGCCATAATTGTGTCCCGGGCTTCCAAGGCATTAAACAGGGAAGTCTCTGCTTCTCCCCCCGCCTCTTTATTAGTCGCTCTTGCTACTGCTGCTGCTCCTTCGACAACCCTGTCTAAGGTCTCTACCACTCTGCTTAAGCCCCAAGCCCTCCGAGCTTCAAGTGATTCTGAGACCGGTGTTCCAGAAGTTCCTCAAGCCCGCCCCTAACTCCAATAAAGCACGATGGGACAGAAAAGGTATTGGAGCAGTTCATCACGTCTTGCCCCGGTGGTGGGTTCTCCGGGATGGCTTTAATGCCAGTTGACTTTCTGCTCACCAAATGGTCTTCTCTTTCTGGCTGAGGTAATTATCTTTCTTTCACACTTTTTCCTATGACTGCATGTTTTAATCATTTCCTAACTTTGTCTTTACACCTCTCAGGCTTTCAAATTCAATTTAGCGATGGGCCACCAGGTAGCCGCCCTCCGCGACTAAGCTGCACAAGCTTAGGCCGAGGCCGAAAGAGCCATGGGGCTGCTTGCGCAAGCTTAGACTTTGGCACAGGAGATGACTTTCGGTCATAATAGTATGGAAGGAGAGCTGGCAGACCTCATTGCGATCATGAGAGGATGAAGCAGTCCTTCAACCAAGAGTCCCTCTGCTCCGAACGTCGAGCTATACAGCGGAATTCCTGGAAAGCAGAGGCCCAAGGGTTGAAGGTCGAAGTACAGGATCTTCGTGCTCAAGCGGCGAAGATGCAAACTGAGGTGGACACCTCTTTCAGTGAGAGGTATTTCTATGCCTCCTTCCAGGTCATTGAAGCCTTCCCTCTTCTATTTGACCGCTCTAGTATCGTCGGCTGGGATAATGAGGAAACTATGTCTCGGGCTGCAGAGACGTCTCACCCCGAAAATGACGAAATGGGTTCTTCTACTAGGGATAGAGATGAGAAGCGACCTGAGATACCAGATCTTCCTCCTTCTATTCCGACCTTCCCAACATCAGGTCTTAGTGAATCCTCGAGGGGAGTTCAATTAGCAGAGCCTGAATGAGACCAGTTGGGAACCCGTGATCAGCCTGCAGAACCTTCTAGGGGAGAAACTGAAGTTGAGTCTATAGCCACCCTTTTTGATGCGGGCATACCACCTGAGGTTTTGGCGGTGGTCAATGAGGTATTGGAGGAGGACCCAGCTGAGTAGCAGGCAATTGAGGTGCATCCACAAAAAGAGGTGGCAGATGCAGCTAACTAGGATAAACGACCACCAAAAAGAGGGGCTGAGGGAGGAGGGCGAGGGCCTTTCTGAGGGAGGGGAAGCTGGAGGAAATTATGAGGATGCAGAAGTTTGAATCCATCTATTAATGACTTGTTCTGAATGCCGAAAAATGGGGGTGGGCTCCACACTATATTCAAGCCAGACTATCATCATCCATCTTTTTTTTATGTGGCCCGAAACTAGGGGTTGGATTCCCTGTTTGACAATTGTAACCTAGCAAGGGGATAGGCTCCCTTATCATTAATGAATATTGGCTTTAGATTTCATTCAAACTTGCTTCAACAAATTTCAATTTGATTGACATCCACTTGCTTCATTCTTGATTCCGACCTAGATGCGACATCTGAAATAACTCAACTTACTCGAATCTTGGCGGATATAATGAGGTTTTGTCTAAGTATGAAAGTAGACAGCTAGCTCGAGCTCCCAGCTATCAATATAAACTTGTAGCTTGATGACTTTAATGGATAGCCCACTTGAACAATTTTTGTCTAGTTTGCACTTATCTCAACAAGGGACCATATTCTCATTAAAGATTAATGACCTGTAGTAACTGGGTCGTTCAAGTACGAGGGTTTTCTAATCCCAAGTCCCTCTAGGGGGTTATAGCCCGATCGAGGCATTATGAGGGCTATCTAGTTATTTCCTGGTCTTGGAAACTAGATGACAACTATGCTCTTACACTCAGATCCATCTTGGGGGTGTTGGAACTCTGTTTACCGGTTACGCAGCGGAATTAGGTTTTAAAAAATTTATACATAACATAATCAGAATTTGGGACCAGTGAACTTGGGATCATAGTTATTTTCGGAACTAATACATACAATATGTAAACACAGGAAATTGAAATCGATATAATCAGAAGAAGAACATACCAACGTTTGAACCACTCTTACCAACGTTTGGAAGCTCCTTCCTTTATTGTATGCTCCTGTCTGAACCAGTCGATCTTCCTCGCTATCTTCCTGATCTAGTAACTGTGTGTGGGCGCGTCACGGTCTCAGGAACTTGAATGGAGAATGTAGATAAATATTTGAAGAAACTTTTTCTTCTCAATATGGTTTATTGATTTCACGGAAACATAAATTGCATCTCATGCAAAACTTATGTTTTTTTTTTATCTTTTTGTTTTTAAGTGTGAATCAAGTGCACACAAAAAACAAAGTCAACTTTTTCTTAAAAAAAAATTACGCTTGCACTAGCATGGTACAAAAAAAATTAAACAATCTTTTTTTTTCCTCAAACTGAAATTCACGCCACCCCTTGCGTTTTTGATTTATATATATATTCAACTTTTTTTTATATGTTTAATAAAAAGTCAACTTATATATATATATATATATATATATATATATATATTATTCTCTTATATATATATATCCTTGTTTGTATCCTGTTTATTGTAAAATTTGGTCAGTGGTAAAAGAGACATTTTCTATTTTCCATTTTCCCGCCACAAGTCAAAACTCATAATTGACCTTCATGAAACCTGGGTAGACAATAAAGCTACCCCACAGGAGCAGGGAAAGCCAACAAGGCTTCAAAACTATCAGAAAGCAAGCTAGGCGTGACCAGGACGAGCCCCACACGAACACTGGAACCTGGGCTTTTCCATGTCACCTATCTGGGAACCTCGGTTTCTGAGGTCGAGCTTCTCAACCACCCCGTGAAAGCCAGGGGGGTCTCCAAGCTAAAGAGACATTCGAAAGAAGCCCGACAAGCAAAGTAGGCCCCTTCCGGGTTAAGACTTTCAGAGGACAAACTTAACAGTTGTCTTAGACAGAAGCCCACCAACCTCTCCAGAAGCCCGTTGTCCCTGCTAGGCATGAAAGAGGAATCACACCTAAATCTACACTACCCTGGCTACTTCCCAGGAATGTCTACAGGGACACCTCAAGCTCCCAAGGGTCAGGGAAAATCCAAACCAAGCTTCTAAGAACAGAGTCAAAACATGGATATACCTCGCTCTATGAGACGACAGGCAGCTAACTCGATGACCTCCATGAAATACCATGCCGCGATAACGTACAATATCATATCTATGTGATAACCAACATTAAATCCGTATACGTGTGAGTCAAGAGTTTGATTCCTAAAAGGAAACAAACTCATTTTCGTTAACAATATCATCGTTTCCGCTATTTACTAGGAGTCAACAACTTTTAACTAAAAGATCCCGCCCTGATAAGGAGAAAACAAATATATCTAATATATTAAAAGTGATAATAAGTATTTTTTAAATTTAAACTTAAATTCAAATACTTAGATAAATGATTTAGTAAAGTAAAATGATCATATTATTTTATCTTCACCTAAATCCATATATCAACTGACACCCTCCAATTAATAGCTAATTAATAATTCATAATTATCAATATAATTAAATAATCTAATTATTTAATTAATTTAACTATTAACATTCATTAATTAAATAATCTCATTATTCAATTAATTTCTGAATATATACGTGTCACTTTTGTAACACAATTAATTGGACAATCCAATTAATTTACCGTGACCCTTGTTACCTAAATCAATCGGGCTAGCAAGGGGAGCTAATGGACCCACAGTATTTTGAGCTCCAATAATCCTCAAAATCATTAATTAAACTCTTTAATTAATATTCCTTGGTTATTAACTCTGGTGTTATTCCACTAAAAACTTGAAGTTGCACTCTCTCAATTGTAAACACTTTTACACAGACCGATACAACTCGTTTTCCATCGATATAGCTATTACATATGCTGTGATCCTCCACAGTAGTTCATAATTAGAGCTGGGTCATAATGTCCGTTATACCTCTCTAATTACATATATCCTTTAAGTACTGTTGATTCTATAGTGAACAATAAATCCTATTTCCTTACAGAATTAGGAGAGCGCTCATATTGTCCAAGCCCCGAATCAACCCTTAAGGGAACTACCATCTACTTCTCACAAGAAGGAGTGGATTCCACTATTGTGTATAAATCTTCTCAGCTACAAGCCAAACTGTAATCCCAACATACGGAGTATATTTATTAGGAAATGCATCTGACCTCACCCATGGTATATCAAAGAGCACGATTTTACCTGAAGGAGTCGATAAGACACTCAGGATTACAATCACCCATATATAGCCATCGTTAGTTGATATATATGAATCTCATCAGTAAACGGATCTTGGTGAGAGATTCATATAGATCATGGCCCAGTCTTATATGATCACATCATACAAGGTGCATCCATTCTCATATCTCCATATGAATGATTCAGGATAGAATCACTGTACATTACGTAATGGACCGTAACTATAGATTAACCACAAATAAAGAACCCAGCTTTATTTGCTATCAACGAACTCTTTAGATTGTACGTCTTTTACTGCATCCATCCGTATATGACACTCAAATACACAGTTCGAGATTACATCCGACAATCTTGGATGTTAAATATATGCACAAGTTATAAAATAAACAACACAACAAGAATGAATTGAACTTTTCCTTTTACTTTTTTCATAAATCCATTTACAAATTACATCTTTAGGGCATAAACCCCAATAGGGGGTAGTAACCTACCAAGGCATCAAGAGGGCTATCTAGCTATTTCCTGGTCTTAAGATCTGGATAGCAACTATGCTCTTATACTCAAACCCTTCTTGGGGGTGGTAGCCCGACCAAAGCATCAGGAGGGCTATCTAGCTATTTCCTGGTCTCGAGATCTGGATTGCAATTATACTCTTACACTCAGACCCTTCTTGGCAGGGCATAGTGTCGACCGAGGCATCAGGGATAGCGAGGGGGGTTCCTTAGTGTTGGGATGATAATATCGAATTTTACCATGTAGACCCAAGTCACTATAGAACATAGTTGAAGATGGAGAAAACAGGCTTTATTGATAAAAAAGAATGGAGTACATTATTGTTGGGGATTAAAAACTAGGTGAAGGTAGCCTGCTCAAGAGTCCCCTATTTGGGAATTTTCTTAGGTGATCTGCATTCCAAGTATGTTCAATTAGTCGGCCATTCATGTCCTCGAGCCTCTACGTCCCGTTTACGGACCACCACCTTTACTAAGTAAGGTCCTTCTCAGTTGGGTCTCAAGACCCCGTCTGACCTCTTCCTGGTATTCAATGTCACATTCCTGAGAACTAGGTCTCCTTCCTTAAAGTTTCAGGCTTTAACCCTCATGTTAAAGTATCTAGCAATCTTGCTCTGCTAAATTGCTACCTTCTCAGCTACCCGATCTTGTTTTTCATCCAAGAGATCCAAGCTAGCTCGGAGCTTATCCTTATTGTTTCCCTGTTCAAAATGTTGAACTCTGAATGAGGTCAGTTTATGCTCAATGGGATGAGCTGCTTCAACCTCGAAGGCTAAAGAATAAGGCATTTTTATGGTGGCCGATCTCCTCGTAGTGTGATAAGCCTAGATGACCTCGGGAAGCTCCTCGGTCCATCTGCTCTTTTTTTGCTATAGCTTCTATTAATAGTAAAATTAAGCCAAGGGTCAAAGAGAAATTTTCTACTCCCCTAATCCAAATCAAAGCCCAAAGTCAACATTCAAGAAACCCCAGAAGTACCATAAAACTACCCCGCAGAAGCACGGAGGGAGTGCCGGGCTTCAAAACTGTCATGGAAGAAGCTATGCACGACCAAGTCGAGCCCCCACGTTAACACTGGATTCCGGGCTTCTCAAGGCCATCTACCTGGGAACCTCGGTTCCTAGGGTCCGGCTTCTCAACAACCCCGTGAAGGCCAGAGGGGTCTCTAGGCTCAAGAAACATTAAAAAAAAGCCCAACAAGCAAAGTAAGCCCTCTCCGGGTTAAGGTTTTTAGAGGTCAAACATAATTCATGGCCTGAACGAGATGTCCACCAACCTCTCCTGGAGCCAGCTGTCTCCTCCACGATATAAGAAAAAAGAAGACCTTTAAATAGATTAGATCCATGTTACCGTATAGTAATAACTTCTACGGTGTCCATTCCAAGCCTTTGAAAAAGGAACTAAAACATAGATCCACCTCGTTCTACGAAAACTACGAATGGCTAGCTCAACAACCTCCATAAAGAATCATGCCCTAAGCACGCACATGAATATATCTACGTAACAACCAGCCTTTACTCGTAAGTCAAGAGTTTGATTCCAAAAAAGAAGTAAACTTATCTTTGTCAATAGTATCATCGTTTCCGCTATTTACTCAGAGTCAACAACTTTTCAAATAATGGATCCTGCTCGATAAGGAGGGAGTAGGTTCAGAGAATCAAGGCGGGAGATACATCCGTTCAAAGTGATACGACCGCATATAAATATACAAAAACATTCCTACATGAGGGGGGAGCATAAGGATAGACGATAGAGAAAGAGAGAGAGAGAAGTACGTCGGACCTAAATTCTATTATCAATACAAGACCGCCGTGACATCCATTATTAGATAAGCACGAAGTTGCCACTTTCCTACGTTCTAGAGAAATAGTGAGCATATGAGAGAGAACCTTGTATTCTATAAGTAATCAATACTAGAGTCTTCACTTACTATTGTTATACAAATACTCGTGTTTATCTAAGCAGGTTAGGTATCATAGGTACCAACCCTGGCCATCACCTTTGTGGTAGTGGTCTCGAGGGCGTTAGCTGTAGTTCGTCACCTTGAGCGAATTTTCGGTAAACACTTTCTTGCGGCGTCTGTGGGAATCTCTTACATGACCATCTTTATATTCATAATATTATTGTTTTATAGGTGTCATGAGGCTTCGCGCCTCCCAGGGGCAGCCAGGCGCATAGGGACAACCTTCTACTGTGTCGACACGAAAGGTCCTGAAAAAACGAAGAAAATCCAGGCTCTATAGCCAGGTTCCAGACCAGTCAGCCATTGTGAGGGCTTTGGATCCCCCTATGGGAAATCGAGTCGAGCTTGACCAGGAAGCGGCAGCCTTCATGGAAAATGTCCACCTTCGACTGCTCGATGAGGGTATCACTATCCAGCAAGCAAACCTCTCCAAATCAAGTAGAGTCAAGCAGGCCTAGGGCTAGAAAACCCGTCTTTGATCACCTTGGACCTCATCTTCCGGAGCCAACTCGTAACAGAACGGGACTCCCACCCTCGATCCGAGATAGGTTAAGGCACATACCCCCCGTTCCCGAAGAGCTACCGCGTTACCAGCCCAGGTAAGTCAAGTCCATGGCAGATATCTTTCCCCGAGAGAGGGGAAAGTTTCTTCACCCAGCGACTTCAAAAAGGGAAGCCCGAGTTAGGGAAGAAGAAAGTCACTAAAGTCCCCAGGCAGACCCACTCCGAAGAAGGGACCTTGTAGAGGTCACTTGTTCGTCAGAAGTATTAGATAATGAGGAGATTGAGATCAACTCAAGGAAGCCTGATAGTAAATGCCTGAGAGACCAGTCAGTAGAGCTTCAGAAAGAGGTCCAACTGATGAAGAAATGATGGTTTAAGGATCACTAGAAGGATCCGGGAGGAGGAGCTTATGCCGACAGATAGATTCTCGAGGACCGAGGATCCCTTGAGCCACTTTGAGAGCTTCGTTCAACAGATGGAGGTCTAGAACATGACTAGGGCAGCTATGTGTCGAATGTTCCCAACTACTCTCACGGATTACGCTAAGACCTTGTTTAGAAAGCTACTAGTTGGCAGTGTGGATTCCTTCACGAAGCTGTCAACCGATTTTTGCTTACAATTCCAGAGAGTTAAGCCCCGATTGAAGAACCCAATCCATCTATAGTACTTGATCAAGGAGTGAGAGGAAACACTCCGGGCTTATATCGAGCGTTTTCATAAGGAAGTTATCCAGATGAGGGTCTTCACCGAGAAAGAAACCCTGGCCAACTTCAGAAGGAACTTGCAGGAAGAAAAACTTTTCCGTTCTTTTGCCAAGAGATCTCTAGAGACCTACCAAGAAACCTATGATCAGGCTCTGGAGCAAATGTAGGTCGATGAACAACTCATGGTTAAAATGGAACACGACGACATGACAGCCGTAAAGAGACAAAAGAAGGAAGCTCACAAACCCGAGCAAGCTCAAAAAAACTAGAACAAACCCCCCAATAAGCCGACTTATCTCTTCTCCATTTCTCAACCCAGATTGGAAAAATATCCTGCAAAACGAACTCCTCCACGAGCTTCACCTCCTTCCAGGGCAGTGGCCCCAATAGCTCGAGATGAGAGAGGGCATGATCGTTACATCCCCTTAAATGCATCTCGTGAGACAATCTATCTTGCCACTAGGGACATGGGGTGGCTGCTGAAGCCCGCACCTATGAAAGCCCCTGTTGATAAGAGAAATCATCATAAGTATTGTGACTTTTACAAAGACATAGGACACAACACTTCAGAGTGCTATGACCTACAAAATCAGATCGAGGCTTTGATAAGGGGAGAATGTTTGGTAGAATTCTAATAGCAAATCAGGGATAACATTTAGACTAGACGGGAAGTACAAGCCGGGATCCGTGAGCACGCTGAGAAAAGAAAATGGGAGCAGACTGACCTGATGCAACAAATCCAGAAAATACATACCATCAGTGGAGGGCCTACTCTGGTCGGGACCTCCAATAATTCCATGAAAAATCATGCAAGAAAAGTCCCTCGTTTGGATGAGGGGTAGGGTATCTTCAAGGTCGACTAGAGTTTGACCAACCCCTCCCAGCTGTCATAGATCATTTTCATCGAAGCAGATGTCTACAACACCGTACACCCTCATGATGATCCTATGGTGATCACGGTACAGATTGCCAACTGCATGGTACACCGTGTGCCCGTCGACACAGGCAGCAGCGTCGATGTCCTATTTAAAGACACCTTAGAAAAACTAAACTTGAAACAGTGGTGTTACAATAGGTGCACTACCCCGCTATACGGGTTTACTAGGGACTCAATCATACCCGTGGGATCAAAAATCCTACCAGTGATCATTGGAGGCACAGCCCTCTAGTAGAATATCATGACAGACTTCGGGGTGCTGGATACCTCATCGGCCTACAATGTAATATTAGAGATGCCGTTTTTATCATCCTTGAAAGAGGTCTTATCCATTTACCACAACGTCCTGAAGTTCCCAGTAGGAGACAAGGTAGGGGAAGTTTGGGGTAATCAGCAAGCAGCCAGGAGATGCTGCACAGTGTCTGCCAACACAACAGCTCTAGCAAATCAGCTGGCCCAGGTGACAACAATCCAAGATAGGCAACCCTTGTATTGACCCTAGAAGATGTAGGGTCCATAAATCACCCCGAAGGTAACCTTGTTGTGCCCGACAAGGAGGAGCAGATAAGGGAATGGGCCAGCGGCCATCCAGTGGATAAACTAGAAGAGATTTTTGTCCGAATGGACAATCCCTCAAAAGTCATCAGAATCGGAGCCACCCTTCAGCCGGGAGTGAAGGAGGGCTTGATCGGGCTCTTCACAGAGTTCAATGAAATTTTTACGTTGAGACACGATGAGATGTCTGGGATCCCGATGACTTTAGCTGCTCACCAACTAGCGGTGGATCCGACCTTCAAACCCATCAAACAAAAAAGATGACACATCAACGCTGAAGGAAATACTGCAGTCCAGGAAGAATTGGACAAATTGACCAGAGCAAGCTTTATCAAAGGCACGTTACCCCGAATGGATCGCCAACGTGGTCATGGTCACGAAGGAAAATAGGAACTGGCTCATGTACGTCGATTATGCTGATCTCAATCGAGCATGCCCAAAATATAGTTTTCCTCAACCAAAAATTGATCAGTTAGTTGACTCCACCTTCGGAAACAAGCTCATAAGCTTCATGGATGCGTTTTCAGGGTACACTCAAATTATGATACACCCCGTCGACCAGGAAAAGATCAGTTTCATCACCGTACAGGGTCTGTATTTCTATAAAGTGATGCCTTTTGGGCTTAAAAATGCAGGAGCTACGTACCAATAGTTGGTCAACCAGCTGTTCAAGTCCGAAATTGGAAGATCAATGGACGTATACATCGACGATATGATCACCAAGTCATCAACTTTTGAAGGGCATCTGGAAAACCTCCGCAGAACCTTCATGGTCTTAAGGGGGAACCAAATGAGATTGAAACCCTCCAAATGCGCCTTTGGGGTGATAGCGGGGAAGTTTTTAGGCTTCATGGTCCCTGAGAGGGCATAGAGGCTAACCCAGAAAAGATTAAGGACATTCTGGATCTGGAGTCCCCCACATCACTTAAATAGGTTCAAGTCATGACCGGGCAAATAGCAGCGCTCAACAGGTTCATCTCTCGGTCAACCGACAAGTGTCTCCCATTCTTCAAAGCCATTAAGCAGGGAAGAAACATGAAATGGGACAAGGAGAGTGAACAATCTTTTCAAGCCTTGAAAAAATACATGTCAAGCCCTCCACTACTGGTAAAACCAAGCCCGAGAGAAGAGCTACAAATTTACTTGGTCGTTTCAGAAACTGCGGTAAGCGAGAACCTTTGGTTAAGGAATATGGATATAGGATCCAGCGGCCTATCTACTACGTGAGTCATGCTCTAACCAAGCTCAAGAAGAACTATACCCTTTTAGAGAAGCTCTTTTATGCCTTGGTAACCTTGGCAAGGAAGCTCCGTCCCTACTTCTAAGCACATTCGATAGTAATAGTGATAGACCAACCCCTTCGTCAGTTTTTACAACAGCCGAATGTTTTTGGAATGCTGGTCTTGTGGGCCTTGAAGCTCACCCAGTTTGATTTAAGGTATAAGCCTAGGACCGCAATTAAAGCCCAGGATCTAGCAAACTTTGTAGCAGAACTCTCAATGCCCCTAGGCCAAGCGACCTCCACAGCAACAAACATAGCCCCTGTGAAGATTTCAGAATCAGGAAATTGGCCAGAGGGTTGCAAGCCTTGGATCCTGTACACTGATGGAGCTTTTGGGTAAGCTGGGGGAGGAGCGGGCATAGTTCTAATCGATCCAGAAGGAATTGAGTGCTGCCTCTGATTCAGATTTAAATTTAAAGCCACTTACAACGAGGCAGAGTATGAAGCCCTTTTAGCCGGAATAAGGGCAGCCTCAGAGCTCGGGGTCGACTATCTGCAGGTTAGGAGCGACTTGTTGCTCATAGTCAACCAAGTCTCTGGGGATTATCAGGCAAAAGGGGATAACATGTGTTAACAGTGAAATTTGGCCAGGGATCAAAGAGAAATTTTCCATCCATAATCGACAATCATGAAGCTCGAAAATGCCGTAAAGCCACCCTATAAGAGTAGAGAATGCCGGTTCGGCTTTAAAGCTACCAGAAGACAAGTCAGACGCAATCGGGATGAACCCCTACAAGAGTACTGGAAGCCAGGCTTCTTCAAGCCATCTGTTGGGGAACTAAAACCCTACTTGGACAATATATATATGTGAAGCCAAGCATGGTAAAAAGAAGGAAAAACGAACGACAGAGACAGAAAATCATAAACAACAGATATACACATAGAAGGATGGCCTAAATTCTGATTACAAAACACGGTCACCTTCATCTACACTATTTGACAGGCACAGAGTTGCCACCACCCTACACCTCCGAGAGATTGTGAGCAAACAATAGAGTTATTTGCAACTTAAAGCGATATTCCATTTACTGTTATTACCGCTCGTATCTCTCTTAAACAGATTGGGAACCAGCGGTACCGACCCCAGCCACCGCTTTCGTGGTAGTGGTCTTGAGGGTGTTAACAGAAATTTCTAATCTCAAGCAAATTTCCCGTTAAAACTTTCTGGCGTTGTCTTTGGTAAACCTCTCACACCATCATCTTTTACATTCAAAAAGTTTTTTATTTCAAAGTCGTCATGAATCTCCGCTCCTCACAAGGGCAGCAAGGCACCTCGGGAAAACCTTCTGCTACATCGACAAGAAAGGTTCTGAGGAAAAGGAAAAAATACGGGCTCCATAGCCAGATTCCCATCCAGCCAGCTATTGTGCGGGCTCTGGATCCCCATCTAGGAAGCCAGGTCGAGCATGACCAACAAGCGGTGGCCTTTGTAGAGAACGTCCACCTTTGACTACTCGTTGAGGGTATCGCTATCCAACAAACGGGTCTCTGCAGTCAGAAGGAATCAAGCAGGCCTGGGCCTAGGCAACCCTCTTTGATCTCTTGGGGTCTGCCCCTAGGGAAACAATTTGTAATAAAGCGGGGCTCCCGACCACGATCTAGGATAGGCTAGGGCCCATGCCCTATGTTCTCAAAACGCTACCGCGCTGCCACGCTACCAACCACCATAAGTCAGATCCGCAGCAGATGTCCTTTCTCGGGGACGGGAAGAGCTCTACCATAAAACTACTGTAAGGAGGGAAGCCAGGGGTAGAGAAGAAGAAAGTCAACCATGTCCCCGAGAAAGCCCCTCCAAATAAGGAACCAAGTAGAGGTCACCAGTTCATCAGAGGGATCTGATGGTGAGGAATCCGAGATCGACTCAAGGAAGTCCGAAAGCAAGCGACTAAGGGACCAGTTGGCAGAGCTATAGAAAGAGGTCCAATTGATGTAGAAGGGGAAGTACAATGAGGACAAGAAAGATCCTCTAAGTAAAATGAACGCCCCCTTCACCAGAAGGATCCGGGAGGCTAAGCTCCTACCTAAGTTCAAAATGCCAGCTAACAGGTTCTCCGGAACTGAAGATCCGCTGAGCCACTTAGAGAGCTTCGTTCAACAGATGGAGGTCCAGAACACAACCAGGGCCGCTATATGTCGGATTTTCCCCACTACACTCACGGATTATGCTAAGACCTAGTTTAGGAAACTGCCCGCCAGAAGAGTAGATTCCTTCAGCAAATTATCAACTGACTTCTTCTCACAGTTCCAGGGGGTTGATCCTGACTGAAGGACCCGATTCATCTACAATACATGATTCTGGAAAGAGGGGAAACTCTCCGGGCTTATTTTGAGCGGTTCCACAAGGAAGTCATCCAGATGGGGGTCTTCACCGAGAGAGAAACCCTCACCAACTTCAAAAGAAACTTGTGGGCAGGAAAACTATTCCGGTCTTTTGCCAAGAGACCTCCGGAAACCTACCTGGAAGCCTATGATCGGGCTCTGGAACAGATCGAGGTCGATGAACAGCTCAAGCTCAAGATAGAGCATGACAACATAAGAGTCGAAAAACGACAAAAGAAGGAAGCTCCCAGACCCGAGCAAGATCAAAAGAGCCAGAACAAACCTCATAATAAGTCAACATACGGTTTCTCTCTTCCTCAGCCCAGATTAGAAAGGTATCCAGATAAACGGGCTTCTCCTCAAGCTTTACCACCTCCCAAGAAAGTGGCCCCTATATCCCACGATAAGAGAGGGTACGACTATTACACTCCCTTGAATGCATCTCGAGAAACAATCTACCTCACCTTCTAGGATAAAAGTTTGTTACAGAAGCCCGCTCCTATGAAAGCCCTGGTCAATAAAAGAAATCGTTACAAATATTATGACTTTCACGAGGACGTAGAGCACAATACTTCAGAATGCTACAACTTGAGGAACCAGATTGAGGCTTTGATAAGAAAAGGATGCTTGATAGAGTTCTTACAACAAGTCAGGAAGAACATTTAAACTGGATGAGAGGTGCAAGCTGAGATCCAGGAACGTGCTGAGAAGAGGAAGAGAGAATAGACGGATCTGATGCAACAGATTCAGGTGATACATACTATCAGCGGAGGTCCCACTCTGGCCGGCACCTCCAACAATTCCAGGAAAAACCATGCGAGGTAGGCCCCTCGTATGGACGAGGGGCATGATATCTTCAAGGTCTACCAGAGACCGACTAACCCCTCCCGGTTGTTTCAGATCATCTGTACCGACGCAGATGTCTTTAACACCGTGCAACCACATGATGACCCCATGGTCATTATAGTACAAATATCCAATTTCGTGGTGTACCGCGTGCTCGTCGACACAGGTAACAGCGTCGACATTCTGTTTAAAGACACTTTGAAAAAACTAAACTTGAAGCAATGGTGCTACAATAGTTGTACTACTCCATTATATGGGTTCACTGGGGACTTCATCACACCCTTAGGATCAAAAATCGTACCGGTGATCATCGAAACAGCACCTCTCCAGTAAAACATCATGACTGACTTTGTGGTGTAGGATACCCCGTCGGCCTACAACGGAATATTAGGGAGGCCATTCATAAAATCCCTGAAGGGGGTCCTTTCTATTTACCAAATAGTCTTGAAATTCTCTGTAGGAGACAAGGTGGGAGAGGTTCAGGGTGATCAGCATGCAGCTCGGAAATGCTACGCAGTGTCAGCTAACCCAGCAGCTCTAACAAAACAGCTCACCCAAGTAACGAATATTTAAGGTGGGATAACCTTGACACTAAACATGGAAGATGTGGGCTCCATCGATTGTCCTGAGAAAAGCCTTGTGGTACCCGACATGGAAGAACAAAGAAGGGAATGGGCCAGCGGCCACCCGGTCGATAAGTTAGAGGAGATTCCTGTTCGACTAAGCGATCCCTCAAAGGTCGTCAAGATCGGAGATACCCTTGAGCCAAGAATGAAAGAGGGTTTGATTAGGCTCCTCACGGAGTTCAACGATATTTTCGCCTGGAGTCATGTGGAGATTCCGGGAATCCCAATGACATTAGCTGCACATCGACTGGCGTTGGATCCTACCTTCAAGCCCGTCAAACAGAAAAGGCGCCACTTCAATAATGAAAGAATTATGGCGGTTCAAGAAAAGGTGGATAAACTCTCCTAGACAGACTTCATTCGAGAAGCCTGCTATCCCGAATGGCTCGCCAACACGGTCATGGTTACAAAGGAAAATGGAAAGTGGTGCATGTGCGTGGACTACACTGACCTCAACCGGGCATGTCCGAATGACAGTTTTCCTCTTCCAAAAATTGATCAGTTGGTCGATTCAACCTCTGAGAACAAGCTCCTAAGCTTCATAGATGCGTTTTTTGGCTATAATCAGATTATGATGCATCCCGCAGACCAAGAAAATACCAGTTTCATCACTGCGCAAGGCCTATACTGCCACAAGGTGATGCCTTCGGACTCAAAAATGCTGGAGCTACTTACCAGCAGTTAGTCAAACGTTTGTTCAAGCCTGAAATTGGAAGGTCGATGGAGGTATATATCGACGATATGATTAAAAAATCTTCAACCTCGGAAGGCCACCTGGATGACCTTCGAAGGACCTTCATGATCCCAAGGGAAAACCAGATGAGGTTGAACCCTTCCAAATTTACCTTCGGTGTAACTGCAGGGAAGTTTCTGGCCTTCATGGTCATTGAATGAAGCATAGAGGCTAATCCGGAAAAAATCATGGCTATCCTGGATCTGGAATCTCCCACATCTCCTAAGCAGGTTCAAGCCTTGACTAGACAGGTAGCAGCGCTCAACAGGTTCATCTCCTGGTCTACCGATAAGTGCCTAAAAATCTTCAAAGCTATCAAGCAGGGAAGAAATATGAAGTGGGATCAAAAGAGCCAACAGGCTTTCCAAGCTTGGAAAAGATACCTAACAAGCCCTCCATTGCTGGTTAAGCCAAATCCTGGAGAAGAGCTCCAAATATAATTGGCAGTTTCAGAAACCGCTGAGAGTAGGGCCTTGGTCAATGAATGAGGGGATAGGATCCATCGACCTATCTACTATGTGTGTCGCGCTCTAACCAAGCCCGAAAAGAACTATACTCTACTGGAGAAGCTCGCTTATGCCTTGGTGACCTCGGTAAGGAAACTCTGTCCTTACTTTCATGCTCATTCAATAGCAGTGGTAACAGACCAACCCCTCTGTCAGTTCTTGTCAAGGCCGGATGTTTCTGGAAGGCTGGTTCTATGGGCCCTAGAGCTTACCCAATTCGATTTAAAGTATAAGCCTAGGACCACGATAAAAACTCAAGCACTAGCGGACTTTGTAGCCAAGCTTTCATTTCCTTCAGATCAGGCAACCCCTGCGGTAACAGATGTCACCCTTGAGAGGATTTTAGAATCTGACAACTGGCCGGAGGGCTGCAAGTCATGGACTCTTTACACTAACGGAGCTTTCGGACAGTCTGGGGGAGGAGCGGGCATAGTCCTCAACGTCCTAGAAGGAACTGAGTGCTGCCATATTTTTAGGTTCCATTTAAAGCTACGAACAATGAAGCGGAGTACGAAGCCCTGCTAGCTGGGATAAAAGCTGCCATAGAGCTCGGGGTTGATTATCAGAATATCAGGAGCAACTCATCACTTCTGGTCGACCAAGTTTCTAGGGATTATCAGGCCAAAGTGGATAACATGATCAGTTACCTGAAACTGGTGCAACAACTCAGGACCAAATTTAGGGGATTCAGAATCGAGCAGATACCTCGACACCTAAACCGTCGGGCTGACGTCCTAGCCAAGATAGCTGTCTGTGTTGGCCAGACCCTACCCCATGGAGTCCCTCTTTAAGTAATCCCCCTACCTAGCATTATGACTGATAAGGAAGCTTATACCTTGGACCGACAGCCATGCTGGATGGATCCAATAGCAGAATATCTACAGGACGGGAAAATCCCCGGGGATCCCGACCAAGCTAGGAGGGTTAAAAGGCTCTCGGTCCGGTATTATATGGTGGATGGGCATTTATACCGAAATGGAAAATCCCTTACCTGCTCCGATGTCTACACCCTGAAGATGCCAAGTAGGCTCTGAGAGAGGTCCATTCTGGGGAATGCGGGAACCATATTGGGAGAAGCCTTGGCATATCAGGTTCTCCGCATGGGATTTTATTGGCCGATCATCCATCAAGATGCTAAGGGATTGGTACAAACCTGTGAGGCATGCCAGAAGACCGCAAACTTGAGTCACCTTCCTTCGAAGCGTTTGTCATCTCTTAGCTCACCATACCCATTTGCTATGTGGGGAGTCGATTAAATTGGACAGCTTCCTACAACTCCGGGACAGGCCAAGCACGCTATCGTAGCGATTGATTACTTCACAAGATAGGTTGAAGCCGAACCACTATCCTAGATATCAGAATAAAACACAACAAGGTTCATCAAGACCAATGTAGTTTACAGGTTCGAAACCCCTCTAGTCATCATATTTGACCTCGGAAAAAAGTTCGACAATGCCCGATTCAGAGATTTCTGTCAAGGTTTGGAAATCGACCTTCGGTTTGCTTCGGTAGCCCACCCTTAGACCAATGGTTTGGTGGAATCCATGAACAAAACCATCAAGAAGTTGTTAAAGAAAAAGCTACAACAAAAGAAAGGCAGATGTTTAGAGAGCTTCCCGAGGTCCTCTGGGCTTACCGTACTGCAAGGAGAATAGCTACCGGGGAAACACCCTACTCGCTGGCCTTCGGGGTTGAATCAGTCCTACCTATAGAGCACAAGTTGACCTTCTTTAGAGTCCAACGATTTGAACCAGGAAGCAATGAAAGCAAGCTCCGAGCTAGTTTGGTCCTCCTAGAGGAAAAGCAAGATCGAATGGCTGAAAAGGTAGCAATCTACCAAGGCAGGATTGCCAGGTACTTCAATAAGAGAGTTAAAACCTGAAGCTTCAAAGAAGAGGATTTGGTCCTCAGGAAAGTGACATTGAACACCAAGAAGGACCCTACCTAATAAAAATTATGATCTGTAATGGGGCGTATAAGCTCGAGGATATGGATGGTCGAATCATCGACCATACTAGGAATGCGGATCACCTTAGGAAATTCTACCCTTGAACAGAGGACTCAGTAGCAGTCAACCTCCGACTAGCTTCTTTTTTTTTTCTTCTGACAGTATTGTACTCCATCTTCCATATCGATAAAGCTTGCCTTTTCCTGTTTACTCCTTCTTCAACTATGTTCTACAATGATTTGGGTCTACATGGAAAGTTTCGACATTATCGCCTCAAGACCATGGGTAAGCCGGGGAAGCCCCCTCGCTAGTCCTGATGCCTCAGCCAGGAACCTCCCCGCCAAGAAGGGTCTGAGTGTAAGAGCATAGTTGCCATCCAGATCTCGAGACTAGAAAATAGTTAGATAGCTCTCCTAATGCCTTGGTCGGGTTACCACCCCCAAGAAGGATCTGAGTGTAAGAGCATAGTTTCCATCCAGATCTCAAGACCGGGAAATAGCTAGATAGCACTTCTGATTCCTTGGTTGGGCTACCACCCCCAGGAAGGATCTGAGTGTAAGAGCATAGTTGCCATCCAGATCTCAAGACTAGGAAATAGCTAGATAGCCCTCATGATGCCTTGGTCGGGCTACCACCCCCAAGAAGGATTTGAGTGTAAGAGCATACTGGCCGTCCAGAACTCAAGACCAGGAAATAGCTAGATAGCCCTTCTGATGCCTTGGTCTGGCTACTGTTCCCCCCAAGAAGGGATCGAGATTGAAAGCGTGGAAGCCCTCCTAATCTCGAGCTAAAGAAGGGGGTTAAACAGGTCTATACTTAATCTTCTACTTGGGCTTCAGCCCCCTAAAAGAGCTCAAGGATAGAGGGCTCGATTTAATTAAACTCTAAATGCTCTTGTTATTTCACTAGTTCTTCTTGATACAGGGTTACTTACTACAGCAGACCCACAATCAAACAAAGGGGACTGTCAGCTGGAAAAGTTGAGTTAGGAGTTTCATTAGTAAGGGGACCCAATACTAATAACCTTTTTGCTTATCTTGTTTTTTCCCCCAAAGACAGCCCGTTTCGATATAAAAGCTGGACAACCAAGCAAGTACATGCAAGCCATAGTTAGACCTGAGATTAAAATTTTATTATCAAGTAAGGGAGCCTATCCCCCAACAAGGCTACAACATACAAGGGGGTCCCAATCCCTGGTTCCAGGCTATAAAAGATAAATAATTAAAGTTCAAACTCAAATGAAGATGGGATGTCCACCCCCTTTTCCGAGCATTCAAAATAGATCACATGGAAGAGAACTAAAGCTTCTTCGTCTTCCTGAGGGCCTTTAGCTTTCTCCTCCACAGAATGGACCTCACCCCTGCTCCACTCTCCAATCGCGGCTCATCCTGAACAGCTGCATCTACCGCTTTCGCCACTTCCTCTTGGGATCAGCCCCGGTTCCTCGGGGTCAATACGATCTTCCTCCACAATTTCATCGATCACCGCTATAACTTCAGGCGATATAGCTGCATCAAGAAGGCAGGTCACCGACTTAGGCACCTTTCCGCCTTTTGTTGACTCTATTCCTAGGAGCATTATGGGGGATCTCGGGCTTCATTAAGGCCTTCTTCTAGCTCCTCATTGTGAAACTCCTTCGAGGATTCACAGGGACCAGATACTGGAAAGGCTGGAACAGGAGGAGGCAGATTCGGCACCTCCAACTGCTTTCCAGCTCCCTTCCAGAAGGGCTAGCTCCATCAATTTCTGGGCAAGACATCTCCGTAACCCGTGACATGACCCTTGCTCTATCCCAGCCGTTAATGCTGGAGAGATTGAATGGAGGAGGAAGAGCCTCTACAACCTGATAGGAGGCAAATACATACCTCTCGCTAAAAAAGCTTCTACTTCGACTTGGAGCTGGGCAATTCGAGCCTGCAAGGTTTGGTTTTCAACATCTAGGGTATTTGCCTCTTCCCTCCAGTCATCCCCCTGGCTAGCCCGTCGCTTCGGTCGGAGAGTCTTGATCAAAAGCTTTCTTCAGCCTCTCATGATCGCATTAAAGTTTAGCTAGCTGCATCTCCATTCCTTGTTGGCTGGAGGTCATCTCCTTGACCAGGGTCTAAGCTTGCCCAAGTAGCCCCATGGCTCGCTCAGCTTCAGCCTCAACCTCAGCCTTGGCTACCCGATCACGGAGGAAGGCTACCTGATGCCCCAAGGCCACCTGAAACTTGAAATCCTATAAAGAAAAATCATGTTAGAAAATGACAAGTCAAGCAACTCAATGAAGAAGTAAAAGCGACATTTACCTCGGCTAAAATGGCGGACCCTTTGTTGATCAAGATTTCCATGGGCATCGCGGTCATCATAGAAAGCCCATCGCCTGGACAAGATGCGACAAATTGCTTCAGGACCTCGCCCTGACCCGCCGAGCTCGATTGCTGATGGGGGCGAGAAGAGGCCAGTTCAGAAAAATAGGCATCGGCTCCTTGGGAACCTCGACTACCTGGGATATAATGGGATCTACAGAGAGAGGTAGTGAGATTTGGGAGGCATCGTTTGGAGCAGTAACTTCTGCAAGAGGAGTAGGAACAGACTTATTGATGACTTGGGAAGTAAACCCTCCTTAGTTTAGAGCCTTTGCAACCCGAGATGCCAGAAGAGCCATCTCAGACTTCATTTGGGAAGGAGAGGGGGAAGGAACGAACGAGGCAGCTACCTTAGAGGTTGACCACTCTTTCTTTGAAACAGTTGGAAGAGCTCCTGGAGACGATCTAGAAGGAGGAGGAGGTATCCCAGCTTTTCGGACTTCGCCAGATGCTGGAGCAACAACAAACATTGTTAGAGAAAAGAATCAAGATCATCAGAACTGAACCCTCCAATAAAAAAAAACAAGATAGATCAAGGTACTTACGAGGGGTAACTTCAGATTCAAATAGTTCCGAGCTAGGATGATCTTCAGTACCGCTTCAGACTCATCTGGCAAGGAATCCCGACCCCAGGTGGGTATGTCACTAAAGGCGGTGGGGACTTTGAGCTCATGCCCGCCGACGAAGACAGAGCTTCCCTAGTCTCCCTCCGCAAATACCCATTCTTCTTTCCAAGCGGGGTCTTTCTTTGAAGCCCCGGGGATGATAAAATTGAGCCTATTCTTAGCCTTGGCATAGAATTGGCCTCATGCGACTCCTGCCAGGCTACCGATCTGGAAAAGGAAGGCGAGCTCCTCAGCCCTGGGCTCCCGGTTATGCCGCTCAGCTCGCATTGCTCCCTTCACAATACTAGGAAGCCGATTAGATGCCTCAAGAAGCAGGGCGTCAGTTGAAGCGGAGCCAGCTGAAGGGCATTGAGAGCCCACTATATCGTGAGGTAAAGAAAGAGCCTCACCCTGCTCTCAAAAGCCGCGACGTGGATAGGAAGTACTCCTTTGGGCGGGCTACAAGCATCATAGTTCCGAAGGGGGACGGTTAGAGAAACGGTATCAGGAATACCATACTTGTCCCGTAGACGACCGATCGACAGAGGGTTGATAGTAGAGTCGGGGATGACCATGGGTTCGAAAGGAAGGGTTATCATTGGAGGAAGCTCCGCCACTATGACATGAGCCCTCCCAACCGTAACTAATCTCTCCTCAATGTCAGAGTCTTTATCGACTAAGT
This sequence comes from Dipteronia dyeriana, assembly GCA_032871835.1. Lineage (NCBI taxonomy): Eukaryota > Viridiplantae > Streptophyta > Magnoliopsida > Sapindales > Sapindaceae > Dipteronia > Dipteronia dyeriana. The sequence continues at coordinate 76,168,424 of CM065299.1, forward strand.
TCGGAGGGTTGTCATGCCGGTTCGAAAAGCCAGAGTTGATAGAAGCGTTCCTATTAGAACGACAGTGCTGGCCGAGGGGGGAAGATTCTTCATCGCTTGCGCTTAAGAGAAGCTAGGTTAGGGCCTCCAGAGCCCTCCACCTAGGCATCAACACTATCTGTGGAAGTCGACATTGATGGGCAAGAGAGATGAGAAAGCAGGGAAAAAGAAATTTGAAAGTTTGAATATTTGAGGAAGTATAAAGAAAGTGACGGTCAAGCCGGGCTTAAATAGAGGTTTATTGGCGATATCCTCAGGAAGATCACCTGGAGCTGTATTACAGCAATTTTACTTCGAATATCACTCTGATTCAAATTCAAAATGTTAGGTAGTTTCAAATTCAAAATGTTAGGTAGTTAATGAGAAGATTTCGCTCTCATTAATTATCTTGATGGTGAAAAAATTTCTCAACTAAACAAGGAATCTGACTCAACCCCAACTCTACCATCGGTGTTCAAGTCATAGGGGACTTCTGTTAATAGTGAAATTTGGCCAGAGAGAAATTTTCCATAATCGTTAATCATGAAGCTCGGAAAGGCCGTAAAGCCACCCCGCAAGAGCAGGGAAGGCCAGTTCAGCATCAAATCTACCAGAAGACAAGCCAAGCACGACCAGGATGAACCCCCACGAGAGTACTGGAAGTCAGGCTTCTCCAGGCCATCTATTAGGGAACCTCGACTCCGAGTTCGAGCTCCAAAACCTCCCCGTAAATGCCAGGGGAAGTCTCCATGCCCAAGAGAGCTTCGAAAGAAGCCCGCCAACCTCTTCAAAAGCCCGTTGTCCTTGCTGAACATAAAGGAAGAATCATGCCTAAATCTACACTACCCCAGCTATCTCCCAAGAAGGTCTACAAGAGCACCTCAAGCCCTCAAGGGTCAGGGAAAATCAATCTTAAGCTTCTAAGAACAGAGCCAGAGCTGGGATCTACCTCACTCTACGAGGCAACAGGCAGCTGGCAGGGTGACCTCTATGAAGATCCATGACACGAGTGCACACAGGATCATCTCCACATAATATTTACATACACGTCAATAGTTTAAATTCCAATAAGGGAACAAACTTATCTTCGTTAACGATATCATCGAATCCTGAAACAATTCAAATTTAAATAACAAATCCCGCTAGATAAGGAGGGAACGGATTCATGAGATTACAGTTGAGTATTCGCGAACTAAAAACATACTTGGACGATATGTATATGTGAAGCCAAGAATGGTAAAAAGAGGAAAAAATGAAAGACATAGACAGAAAATCATAAACAACAGATATACACATAGAAGGAGGGCCTAAATTCTGATTACAGAACACGGTCACCTTCATGTCCACTATTCGACAGGCACCGAGTTGCCACCACCTTACACCTCCGAGAGATTGTGAGCAAACAAAAGAGTTATTTGTATCTTAAAGTGGTATATCAATAATAGAGCTTCCATTTACTGTTATTGCCACTCGTCTCTCTCTTAAACAGATTGGGAACCAACGGTACCGACCCCGACCACTGCTTTCGTGGTAGTGGTCTCTAGGGTGTTAACAGAAATTTCTAATCTCGAGCAAATTTCCCGTAAACAACATGATTGCCTACCTGAAACTGGTTCAACAACTTCGGAGTAAATTCAAAGGTTTCAGGATTGAGCAGGTACCTCGACAACAGAATTGATGAGCAGACGTCCTGGCTAAGATAGTTACGAATGGTGGCCAGACCTTACCCAAGGGGGTCCCTCTTCAAGTGATTCCCCTACCTAGTGTAGTGGCAAGAAAGGAGATTTGTACCCTTATGCTGGATGGACCCGATAGTGGATTACCTACAAGAAGGGAGACTTCCCAGGGAGCCAGACCAAGATCAAAAAATTAAGAGGCTCTCAGTCCGGTATTGGCTGATGGATGGGTGCTTATACAGGAGGGGCATATCCCTTCCTTTGCTCCGATGTTTACACCCTGGAGATGTCAAATGGCCATTGAAAGAGGTTATCTCAAGGAAATGCGGCAACCATATTGGTGGGGAAGCTCTGGCATATCAGGTACTCCACATGGGACTACTGGCCAACCATCCACCAAGATGTAAAGACCTTGGTACAATCGTCTGAAGCTTGCCAGAAGACTGCAAACTTGAATCATCTACCGCCAGAACGATTATCATCCCTTAGCTTACCATACCCCTTTGCTATGTGGGGAGTTGACTTGATCGGACCTCTTCCAACTGCTCATGGTCAAGCCGAGCATACAATTGTGGCAATCGACTATTTCACAAGATGGGTTGAAGCTAGACCACTCTCCCAGATATCGGAAAAAAATACAACAAGATACATAAAAAATAATATGGTTTGTAGATTCAAAACCCCTCTTACCATTATAGCCGACCTCGGTAAGCAGTTTGATAATGGTCAATTCAAAGACTTTTACGAAGGCTTGGGAATCAACCTTAGGTTCGCATCAGTAGCCCACCCCCAGACTAATGGGTTGGTGGAGTCCACCAATAAGACTATAAAGAAGCTGTTAAAAAAGAAACTACAACAGAAAAAGGGCAAATGGGCTGAAGAGCTTTCCAAGGTCCTTTGGGCTTACCGCACTATAAAGAGAATAGCTACAAGGGAAACGCCTTACTCACTAGCCTTCGGGGTTGATGCGGTCCTTCCCATTGAGCACAAACTGACCTGCTTTATAGTCCAACATTTTGAACCAGGGAGCAATGGGGATAAGCTCTGAGCTATGTTGGATCTCTTGGAAGAAAAACAAGATCGAGCAGCTGAGAAGGTAGCAATTTCCCAGAGTAGGATTGCGAGATACTTTAACCGTAGGGTTAAAGCCCGAAACTTTAAGGAAGGGGACCTAATTCTCAGGAAAGTGATGTTGAATACTAGGAAGAGGTCAAACGGGGTTCTGGGGCCCAGCTGGGAAGGGCCATACTTGGTAAAAATGGTGATCCGAATTGGGGCATACAAACTCGAAGATATGAATGGTCGACTAACCGATCATACCTGAAATGCAGATCATTTGAGAAAATTTTACCCTTGAACAAGGGACTTATGAGCAGGCTACCTCCATCTAGATCTTAATACCAACAATAATGTACCCCTTTCTTTTTTTCAATACAAGCCTGTTTCTTTCGCCATCTTCAATTATGTTCTACAATGGTTTGGGTCTACATGGGAAAATTCGACATTATCATCCAAAGATAAGGGATTAGCCGGGGAAGTCCCTTCATTATCCCTAATGCCTCGGCCGGGTACTACCCCCCGACAATAAGGGTCAGAGTGTAAAAGCATAGTTGCCATCCAGATCTCGAGATCAAAAAATAGCTAGATAGCTCTCATGATGCCTTGGTTGGGCTACCATTCCCAAGAAGCGTCTAAGTATAAGAGCATAGTTGCCATCCAAATCTCAAGACCAGGAAATAGCTAGAAAGCCCTCCTGATGCCTTGGTCGGGCTACCACCCCCAAGAAGGGTCTGAGTGTAAGAGCTTAATTGCCATCCAGATCTCAAAACCAGGAAATAGGTAGATAGCCCTCCTGATGCCTTGGTCAAGCTACCACCCCCAAGAAGGGTCTGAGTGTAAGAGCATTGTTTCCATCCAGATATCGAAACCAGGAAATAGCTAGATAGCCCTCTTGATGCCTTGGTCTGCCTACAACCTCACAAGGAAGACTCAAATTTAAGAGTGTGGTAGTCGTCCCAGCCTAAGAGAGGGATAGATAGTTCTCCTTGATACCCCATTCGGGCTATAACCTCCTAAAGAAGCTCAACGTCTACGATCAAACAAGGGGACTGTCAGCCAAAGTCATTGAGCTGCAAGTTTCTACTGAGAGCCAAAAGCTCAAACTAGCTATCTACGTTCACGCTTAAGCAGTTTTCTTATCTTGTTACTTTTCCCGAGCTAAATCACGTTGCTACAGGGGCTGAACCTACCTGCAAATCAAAATTTGAACCAAGTTTAAAAGCTAAATTTCATTAATGAATTAGAGAGCCTATTCCCCGATAAGGCTACAACAATTTAACAGAGAGCCTAACCCCTGGTTCCGGGCTACATGCAAGAAAAATGATAATGATCAAGAATGAGTAAAGATGAGGTGCCCACCTCCCTTTACAGGCATTCTGAGTAAGCTACAAAAAGGTTTTCTCAAGCTTCTGCATCCTCTCTGTCTCCTCTAGCTTTCCCTCCTTCTAGATAGACCTCACATTCTGGAGGTCGCTCATCCCAGATAGCTGTCTCCACCACCTCATCCTGATGATGCCCCTCGATTGCCTGATGCTCAGCAGGGTCCTCCTCCATGACCTCATTGATCACTGCCATGACCTCAAGAGGTACGGCTGCATCAAGAAGGTTGGCAATTAACTACGGCATGATTTCCCCACCTGCTAGCTCCTCCCTTGAAGGCACTTTAGGGTGACCTCAAGCTTCTGTAAGATCTTCTTCCAACTGTATGGGTAGAACCTCCCTCGAGGATTCTCTGGGACCTGATGTTGCGAAGATATAAGGAGGAGAAAGGTCTGACCTAGCTGGATGCTTCCCTGCTTCGGCCATATTAGAGGAATCCAGGTCATTACCTAAGGGGCAAGACATCTCAGCGACCTTGGCCATTATCTTCTCTCTTTCCCAGTTAGCAATAATCGATAGATCGAAGGGTAAGGGGGAGAGCCTCAGTGACTTGGTAGGAGGCATAGAAGTATCCCTCGCTGAAGAAGGAGTCCACCTCAGCTTGAAGCTTGGTAACTTAGGCTAGAAGAGCATGATTCTCAGCATCTAATGCATTCACTTCTTTCTTTCAGTCATCCCTCTGGCTGGCTCGTCGCTTAGATTGAAGAGTTTCTCGGTCAAAAGATCGCTTCATCCTTTCATGGTCGCACTGAAGCTTAACCAGTTGTGTTTCTATTTCCCTCTAGCTGAAAGTCATCTCCCGGACCAAGGATTGATCCTGTGCCAGCAATCCCATGGCCCGCTCAGCCTCAGCTTCAGCCCTAGCTGCCCGATCTCGGAGAAATGATACCTGGTGGCCCATTGCTACAATGAACTTGAAAGCATGCAAAACATTAAACAAAGGTTAGAAAGCAATCAAATCTCACAATCACAGGAAATAAAGGCAATGACTACCTCGGCTAGAAGGGCAGATCCCTTGGCAACCAGAAAGTCCATGGGCATTGAAGACATCCTAGAGAGCCTGCCACCTAGGCATGAAGCAACGAACTGCTTCAAAACCGCATCCTGTCCAACCGAGCCCGATTTATCAGGGAGAGAAGGGGGAATCTCAGGAATACCAGCCTCGGAATCATATGGAGCTTGAACTAGGCGGGATACAGCTGGATCAGCGGAAGGAGGGGTAATGTAACTGAAGAAGCAACAGTTGAAGCAGGAACCACTGGTGAGGGGGTAGAGGTGGACTTATTAATGGCTTGGGAAGCAGGCCCTCCTCTATTTAGAGCCTTTATTACCTGAGATGCAAGAACAACCATCTGAGATCTCATCCGGGGAGGAGATGGAGCAGGAGCAGAAACAAGAAAAGCAGCGAAAATAGTGATTGGTCCCCTATTTTCTGAGGTAGCCAAGAAGGCTTTCAGGGATGGCCTGGAAGGAGAGGGAGGGGTACGAGCTTTTTAGGCTTCACGAGATGCAGGAGCAACCAGAAAAACTGTTAAAAAAGGAAGAAACGGAGGATGTCAGAGGTAAATTAGTTAATGAAAACAAAGCATGATAACTTAATATTACTCACGAGGGGAAGCATTGAAGATCCATAGATACTTGTTCACCCTGCGGGGGTCGAAGGGGTCAGCAGTTGGAAACTTCAAGTTCAGATAATTTCTGGCGAGGATAGACTTTAGCACAGCCTCAGACTCAGCGGGTAGGGAATCTTGATCCCATGACGGTTTGTCATTGAAAGCAGTGAAAATCGCAAACTCATGCCCGCCGATAAATACAGAGTTTCCCCAATCTCCCCCAGCTAATATCAAGTCTTCCTTCTAGGTGGGGTCTTTTCTCGAATCACCGGGAATGATAAAGTAGAGTTTGTTTTTAGCCTTCACATTGAACTTTCCCCAGGGACCTTTAGACAAGCTCCGATCTGAAAAAGGTAGGCCAGCTCTTCTGCCCCTGGTTCCAGGGTGACGTTGCCCAACTCACACTATTCCTTCCACAGCATAAGGAAGCCAATCAGATGCCTCCAGAAGCTGGGCATTAGTTGAAGGGAAGCTAGTTGAAAGGCTCACCGAAGAGTGGGGTGAAGAGGAAGTCTGACCCCATTCTCAAAGGCCGCCAAATGAATGGGAAGCACGCCCATGGAAGGATTATAAACATCGTAGTTCCTATAGGGAACTGTGAGGGTAACACCCTTAGGAATGGGAAGCACGCCCATCTCGAATGCGGTTGATCGATTGTGGGTCAACTGTAGAATCGGGAATAACCCTAGATTCTGAAGACAGAGGCGTCGCTGAAGGAAGCCCAACCACCGTAACTCTCTCTACCATCAGAATCCTTGTCAACTAAGTTTAGAGAGTTATCGGGTTTATTCTAGAAGCCGGAACCGATTGAGACGTTCCTACCAGAGCGACGACGCTGACAGACAGGGGAAGAGTCCTCGTCGCTTAAAATTCCTCACACCCGTTTCTGAGGAACCAGTTTAGAGCCTCCAGTGCCCTCGACCAAGGCTTTAATGCTGTCAGAGGAGTTCGACATTGTTGAATGAAAAGAGCTCGAAGGTAGGTGAAAGATAAAGATGTGGTAGGAAAAGACAAGTAAAGGAGAAGAAATATGTAAGTTCAAAATTGAGAGAACGTGTGAAGAAACGGGCAATGAGTTTGAATTTAAATAGAGGTTAGGGGTGTAATGACGTCGGTGATATCCTCAGAAAAGATAACCTCAAGCTGCGGAGGGAGCCGTGATGCAACCGGTTTTCCTCGAAGAATAGACCAATTCAAGTTCGACACATCATTTAGGCAATTAATGAGAAGATTTTATTCGAGATTCTCAGTAATTATCTCATAACAGACAAATTTTCCAATTAAAGAGGGAATCTGACTCCAACCCCAACTCTACTTCTTGTGTTCAAGTCAGAGGGGACTTCTGTTAATAGTAAAATTTGGCCAGGGGTCAAAGAGAAATTTTCCACTCTCCCAGCCCTAATCAAAGCCCTAAGTCGACATTCATGAAACCCCGAATGTACCATAAAATTACCCCGTAGTAGCACGGAGGGAGCATTGGGCTTCAAAACTATCAAGGAACCTCGGTTCCTAGGGTCGGGCTCCTTAACCACCCCGTGAAGGCCAGGGTCGTCAGGCTCAAGAAATATTCAAAAGAAGCCCAACAAGCAAAGCAAGCCCCCTCCGGATTAAGGTTTTTAGATGTAAAACATAATTCATGGTCTGAACTAGAAGTCTACCAACCTCTCTAGGAGCCCGCTGTCTCCTCCACGATATAAGAAGGAAGAAAACCTCTAAATCGATCAAATTCATGTTACCTTATAGTAATGACTTCTAGGGTGTCCATTCCAAGCCTCTGAAAAAAGAACCAAAGCATAGATCTACCTCGCTCTACGAAAACTATGAATGGCTAGCTCAGCAACCACCATGAAGAATCATGCCGTAAGTACACATAGGAATATATCTACGTAACAACCAGCCTTTACACGCAAGTCAAGAGTTTGATTTCAAAAAGGAAGTAAACTTATCTTCGTCAACAGTATCATCATTTTCACTATTTACTCGGAGTTTACAACTTTTCAAATAATGGATCCCGCCCGATAAGGAGGGATTAGGTTCAGAGAATCAAGGCGGGAGATACATCCGTTCAAAGTGATACGACCGCATATAAATATACAAAAACATTTCTACAGAAGGGGCAAGCATAAGGATAGACCACAGAGAAAAAGAGAGAGAGAAGTACGTCGGATCTAAAATCTATGATCAGAACACGGCCATCGTGACATCCACTATTCGACAAGCACGAAGTTGCCACCTTCCTACGTTCCAGAGAGATAGTGAGCATATGAGAGAGAACCTTGTATTCCATGAGTAATCAATACTAGAGTCTCCACTTATTATTGTTATGCAAACACTCGTGTCTATCTAAGCAGATTAGGTATCATAGGTACCAACCCCGGCCATCACCTCTGTGGTAGTGGTCTCGAGGGCGTTAGCTGTAATTCCTCACCCTGAGCAAATTTTCGGTTAACAGCTTCTTTTTCAATAGCTTCTTAATAGTCTTATTGGTGGATTCCACCAGCCCGTTAGTCTAAGGGTGGGAAACTGAAGCGGATCTAAGGTCGATTCCTAAGTCCTCGCATAAGTCCTTGAACCAGCCAATATCAAATTGATTGCCTAGGTCAGCTACAATGACAAAACGGGTCCCGAACCTGTAAATTACATTATTTTTAATGAATCTTGTTGTATTTTCTTCCTATATCTTGGAGAGCGGTCTGGCTTCGACCCATCTTATGAAATAGACAGTTGCCATGATAGCAAGATTGACTTGACCAGGAGCAGTAGGAAGTGGTCCGATCAAGTCGACTCCCCACATAGCAAATGGGTAAGGTGAGCTAAGGGATGACAAGCGGAGTACCTTATATGCCAGAGCTTCTCCACCAATGTGTTTCCCATATTCCCCTGAGATAACCTCTTTTAATTCCTATTTGGCATCATCAGGATGTAAACATCGAAGCAGTGGAAGGGATCTACCCCTCCTATGTAGGTACCCATCTACAAAGCAATATCGAACTAGGAGCCTCTTGATTCTCCTAGCTTGGTAAAGCTCCTCGAGGAGCCTCCCGTCTTGGAGATAATCCACTACTGGGTCCATCAAGCATGGCTCCCGATCCAGGGTATAAGTCTCCTTACCTGCTACTATGCTTGGTAAAGGGATCACTTGGAGATGGACTCTCTATGGTAAGGTCTAGCCACAATACGCAGCTATCTTGGCTAGGATGTCAGCTCATTGATTCTGTTGTCGAGGTACCTGCTCAGTCTTAAATCCTTTCAATTTACTCTTAAGTTGTTGAATGAGCTTCAGGTAGGTAATCATGTTATCCCCTTTTACCTGATATTCCCAGAGTCTTGGTTGACTATGAACAACGAATCGCTTATAACCTGCAGGTAATCGACCCTGAGCTCTGTGGCCGCCCTTATTCCTGCTAAGAGGGCTTCATACTCTGCCTTATTGTTAGTGGTTTTAAATTCAAATGTGAAACAGTGGCAGCACTCAGACCCCTCTAGGTTAATTAGAACTATGTCCGCTCCTCCCCCTGTTTGCCCAAATGCTCCACCGGTTTAGAGGATCCACGACTTGTAACCTTCTGACTGGTTGTCAGAATATGGAATTCTCTCAGGGGCTATGTTTGTCACTGAGGAGGTCGCTTAGCCTGGGGGTACTGAGAGCTATGATACAAAGTCCGCCAAAACCTGGCTTTAATTGTGGTCCTGGGCTTATACCTTAAATCAAATGGGATGAGCTCCATGGCCCATAAAACCAACCTTCTAGAGACATCAGGCCTTTATTAAAACTGACGAAGAGGTTGGTCAGTCACTGCTGTATTTGAGTGAGCCTGAAAATAGGGACGGAGCTACCTTGCCGTCGTCACCAAAGCATAAGCGAGCTTCTCCAAAAGAGTATAATTTTTCTCTGGCTTGGTTTGGGCATGGCTTACATAATAGACAAGTCGTTGGATCCTATCTCCATATTCCTTTACTAAGGCCCTACTCACTGCAGTTTCTGAAACAGCCAGGTAGATTTATGATGTAGAACAAGTGGCTGAGTCTTACATGGCTTTGTGGGATCATCTTAAATCCAAGAATAAATTATATTAATAGAAGAAAATCGACGAGATCTTCTGAAGTCAAAAACTTCGGTGTTGAGGCCCGACCTTTTTCGATCAAATTCCATCATTTAGGCCCCGAAATCGCAGTTATTTCCTTTTTTATGAAATTTTCTTTTTAGTCATAAGTTGACTTTGACAAGCCTGAATTGCCTACCGTTAATTTCTGCTTGTTTCTGGTAGCTAGTATATTTTATTTCCGTAACTTTTATGATTTCGCTTTTTTGGCAGTTTTTGCTATTTTTGGCTGCTTTTAATATGTGATTCTTTTTCTTGTCCAACAAGGATTCGGATTAAGATTTTTATTTTAAATAGCATTGTAAACCGAAAGGTTCAACCATTGATTATTCAATAAAAATTCAGAACTTGTTTCTTAATTTTCTGGTGGATTCCAGTTTCAATAGAATTTAGAGGTGGTCTAATTCTTTTTACATTTTCACTGCGTCAATTTACAACTCCTCTCCCGGACCTGCTTGACTAGTAACCGAGGGCTCATCAGATATTTCTTCAAGGCTTGAAAAACCTGCTTGCTTTCTAGACCTCCATCTGTTGGACGAAGCTCTCCAAGTGGCTCAAAGGATCCTCTTTCCCGGGGAATCTATCAATCGTCATTTTGAATTTTGACGGGAGCTCCACCTCTCGGATCCTTCAGTGAAAGGAGCATTCATCTCACTTAGAGGATCTTTCTTGTCCTTCTTGTACTTCCCCTTCTTCATCTGTTGGATCTCTTTCTGAAACTTTACCAACTGGTCTCTCGGGTGCTTGTTCTCGGGTTTCCTTGAATTAATCTCAGATTCCTCACTATCAGACCCTTCTGATGAGCCGACGACCTCTACCTGACTCCTTATATGGATGGGATCTGCCTGGAGGCTTTGCTGGCTTTCTTCCCCTCTAGCCCGAGCTTCCCTCTTTGAAGTCGTTGGGCGAAGAAACTCTCGTCGCTCTCGGGGAAAAACGTCCACTACAGACTTAACTTGCCTGGGTTGGTAACGTGGTGACACTTCGGGAACAAGAGGCATGGGCCTGACCTATGTCTGATTGAGGGCTAGGGTCCAGTTCTATTACGAGCTGGCTCCGAAAGGGTAGGTCCCTAGCAATCAAAAATGGGTTGTTGAGTGCCGGGTCTGCTTGGTTCTCCCCGGTTGCAAAGGTTTGCTTGCTAGACAGTAACACCTTTAGCGAGCAGTCAAAGGCGGACGTTTTCCACGAAGGCCGCCGCTTGGTTGTCAAGCGTGGCCTGGCTTACCATAAGGGGATCCAAAGCTCGCACAGTGGCTGGCTGGTCAAGGACCTGGCTATGGAGCCTGAATTTTCTTCCTTTCTTTAGGACCTTTCTTGTCGTCGTAGCTGAAGGTTATCCCGATGCACCGGGCTGTCCTTGGGAGGATCGAAGCTTCATGATTACTACAAAACAACAAACTTGTAAATATAAAAAGGGTGATGTGGTTATTTCCCATAGACGGCGCCAGAAAGTGTTAACCGAAAATTTGTCCGGGGTGGAAAATTCTGATAACACCCTCAAGACCACTACCACGGAGGTGGTTGCCCAGGTTGATGCCTTAAGTATTAAACCTATTAAGCAATGGTGAATATTGTAAGAACGAGAAGGTGAATTATTATTATTGGCTATATAAGTCATACAGTAAACACTCAAAATAGTATATCTCCAATAATCTCAACCTCACTGGGACATCACTAGGCAGTAAGCTCATGCTAGTCGAGTAGTGGAATACCAAATATGGCCATGTTCTGATTACATAATTTAGGCCAAGAGCTCTCTCTTTCTTTTTGTTATCGATCTCTATTTCTTCCATGCTTGGCCCTATTTATACCCGATCCAAGTAGGTTTAAACTCGTAAATATCCCGTCACAATCCTATGAATCTGTTCCCACCTTATCGGGCGGGATCCATTATTTGAAAGTTGTTGACTTCGAATTGATAACGGATTCTGATATCTTTAACGAAGATAAGTTTGTTTCCTTTTTTGAATCAAACACTTGTTTTACACGTATGCAGAGTTTAATGTTCGTTATAGTGTAGATATGATCTTATGTGTATTCATGGCATGATTCTTCATGAAGGTCGTCGAGCTAGGTGTTCGTTGTTTCGCAAAGCGAGGTAGACCCTCGCCTTAGTTCTGATCCCAGTAGCTTAGCCTAACTTCCCTTGGTCCTTTTTTAGAGCTTGAGACCACCTAGTGGGCATTCATTAAGGGCAGCGTGGATCGAGCTTCCTCTTTCTCGTCCAGATAGGTTTGAGTCTTCCTTAACGAATTGAAGCGTAGCTATAGCATGGACCTGGTATCTTTAAAGGCCTCTCTTGTGCCAGAAGAGGATAGTGAGCTTCTGAACAGATTGGCAGGCTTCTGGAAAGATTGGCAAACTTCTGGGGAAGTTACAAAGTATTTTCAATCTCAGGAAGCCCGGATAGCCATATGTCGGACTAAGGAGCTCAACTTGGTCCTCTCGGGCTCTATCGCTGATGGTTATGAAGCTCGATGTCCTTTCCTCGCTTTTACGGGGTAGTTCTATGGCTCACCCTTTTAACTTGGGGTTCTATGACTGGTAAATTTGGGCTTTGAATCGTGTTAGGAGAGTGAAAATTTTTCGTTGGTCCCTAGCTAAATTTTTCTATTAACAAGAACTATGCCCGCTCCTCCCCCGGTCTATCCAAACGCTCCATTTGTGTAGAAGATCCATGACTTGCAACCTACCGACCAGCAGTCAGACTTTGGAATCTTCTCAAGAGCTATATTTGTCGCTACGAAGGTCGCTTGGCCTGTGGGCACTGAGAGCTCTGTCATAAAGTCTACCAAAGCCTGGGCTTTAATTGTGGTCCTGGGTTTATACCTTAAACGAAACTGGGTGAGCTTCAGGGCCCATAAACCAGTCTTCCGGACACATCCTGCTTTTGCAAGAATTGACAGAGAGGTTGGTCCATCACTAATCCTATTGAGTGAGCTTTAAAGTAGGGACGGAGCTTCCTTACAAAGGTCATCTGGGCATAGGTGAGATTCCTTAGAAGGGTATAATTCTTTTCCGGCATGGTTAGGGAATGACTTACATAGTAGATAGGCCCATGGATCCCTGTCTCCATATTCCTTGACTAATGCCACACTCACCGCCGTTTCCAAAATGGCCAAGTTGATTTGCAACCCCTCTTTATGACTTAGCTTGACTAGTAACTGAGGGATTGATAGATACTTTTTCAACGCTTGAAAAGCTTGCTCGCTCTCCGGATTCCCTTTCATGTTCCTTTCCTGCATGATAGCCTTGAAGAAATGAAGACATTTATCAGTAGACCGGGAAATGAACCTGTTGAGAGTTGATATCTGCCCGGTCAAGACTAGAACCTGTTTAAGTGATGTGGGGGGGACTCTATGTCCAATATAGCCTTGATCTTTTCTAGGTTAGCCTCTATGCCTCTCTCATGAACCATGAAGCCTAAAAGCTTCCCCGTAGTCACCCCAAAAGCGTATTTGGAGGGGTTTAATCTCATCTGGTTTTCCCTTAGGATCTTGAAAGTTTTACGAAGGTCGTCCTGATGTTCTTCTACGATTGGTAACTTGGTGATGTACACCTCCATTGATCTTCCAATCTCAGGTTTAAACAGTCGATTGACCAACCGTTGATACGTAGCTCCATCATTTTTAAGCCCGAACGACATCACATTGTAGTAGTACAGACCCTGCCCAGTGATGAAGCTGGTCTTGTGTTGGTCGGCGGAATGCTTCATGATTTGGTTGTACCCTGAAAGTGAATACATGAAGCTTAGGAGCTTGTTTCCGGATGTGGAGTAAACCAACTGATCAATCTTTGGTAAAGGAAAACTGTCTTACGGACATTCCGGGTTGAGGTCAGTGTAATCGATGCACATACGCCACATTCCATTCACATTTGTGACTATGACCACGTTGGTGATCCAATCGAGGTAATGCACCTCTCGGATGAAGTTTTCTCTGATCAGTTTGTCCACTTCTTCCTAAACCGTAACATTTCTTTTAGCGTTAAAGTGATGCCTTTTTTATTTAACAGGCTTGAAGGTCCGATCGACTGCTAATCGATGAGCAGCCAACGACATCGAGATCCCGGCCATCTTACCGTGACTTCAAAAAAAGATGTCATTGAATTCTTTGAGGAGCCCGATCAGATCCTCCTTCACTCCGTACTCAAGGGTTGCTCCGACCTTGACGACCTTCGAGGGATCGTCAATCCAGATGGGTATCTCCTTTAGCTTATCCATTGGGTGCCCGTTGTCCCATTCCCTTCTCTGTTCCATTTCATCGGGCATCACGAGGAAATTCTCTGGGTGATTTGCGGGCTCTACATCCTCTAAGGTCAACTCGGGTGTTACCTGTATCATTATAACCTGTGCAAACTATTTTGCTAGAGCTGTCGGGTAAGCAGATACTGCATAGCACTTCCTGGATGTTTATTGGTCACCACATATTTCCCCCACCTTGTCTCCTATTGGAAAATTTAGGTCGTTGTGGTAAATGGACAAGACCCCCTTCAAGGATGACAAGAAAGGACTTCCTAGTATCGCATTATAAGCCAATGGGGTATCTACCACCACGAAGTTCGTCATAACATTTTGCAGGAGGGGGGGTTGTTCCAGCAATTACTTGGAGGATGTCGACGCTACTGCCTGTGTCAATAAGGGTGGTGCAGCTATTGTAACACCATTGTTTCAAATTCAGTTTTTCTAATGTTTCTTTGAAAAGGATGTCGACGCTCTTGCCTGTGTCAATAAGCACGCGATGGACCATGCAATTGGAAATCTGTACCGTGACCACCTTGGGATCGTCATGAGGCTGCACGGTGTTGTAGACATCCACCTCGGTGAAAATGATCTATGATAACTATGAGGGATTGGTCAAACTCTGGTCGATGAAACTAACCTGGGATGTGGATCGGGACCACGGTGGCTCACTAAGGCATTGAACGGTCCAATACAAATGGAGAGGAGCCACCAGCCTGGTACTACATATGAGGAAGCTCTAGGACTTACAGCGGTGCTTATGCTCCTCTAGAGGCTTGCTCAAGCACGTAGGAGGCCTTACTAAATATAGGAAGCCTCTAGGCTCATCTCGAATGAACCGGGACTCCGGTGGCTTGCTAGGGTTTTGAATGACACGACATGAATGGAGCAGAGCCCCCGATATGATGCTCTTTAGGAGCAGGTTGATGCTGCTAAAGTCGTGCTTGAGTAGACCAAGGGGATGATGATCAAGATAATGAGGGGATCGATCATCCTGAGCAAAGTCATGACCAGAGCTAAGGCAATCGCAGATAAGATGAAGGTAGAAAGAGAGCGGATGTAGTATGCATATGTTATGGAAAGACTTGAATCCATGCTCTGTGTCGTGTAAGGACCGTTCTGAAAGAGATCATGGAGAAAGCTGAGAGTTTATTAGGTCCACTCTCACTGAATCCAGTCCATCTCGAGCCAAAGGGTGCACAAATGATAAGGAGGACATGGTGCCCATCTCCACATTCATGATAGACCGTACTAGGGTAGAACCTATCTCAAAGTCCCCTGCTACAAGGTAGGGGATGCATGAGGGGCTTCAAGTCTGCCAACCTCTCTATCTGAATCTGTCAAAGTAGAAGTCCAGATTGGTGTTACAAATTAGGAGAGGTAAGAGAGGTATGAGAGATCTCGATTGATCCAATTGAGGAGATGGAGGTCAAGGCTGATTGAAGTTGATCCAACTAAGGTGGTGGAAGCTGGCTCCGAAGTTGCAGTGTTAAGGGATGATGACTAAAAAGAAAAGAGCTGCTACTGTTGAGGTGACTAACCAGAGAGGTAGATCGGGACCAAGGTAGCTCGCTAGGGCGATGAATGGCCCCATACAAGTAGAGAAGAGGCACCAACTTAGTAACTATCCAGAGACATGCTTGAGATCCTTAAAGTTTCCCGCGACTGAGAGAAGGCTTTGGACCCCTCCAGAATGAGTAGGAACCATGGTGACTCACTTAAGCATTGGACGGTCCAATATAAATACAGAGGGGCAACCTGTCTGGTACCTGTCCAGAGGCATACTTGGGATCCAAGGAGCCCCTAGCAACTGAGAGAAGGCTCTGGACCATGCTAGAACAAAACAGGAGCTCAGTGACTCACTAAAGTGTTGACCGGACCTATATAAGAAGTGAGAAGCCACTGGTCCTTGCAGTGGGGCTGCTACTTTGGCATGTAGGTGGCCTTACCAAATGTGGGAAGCTTCTGGGAACTCCAAGACCGAATCGGGCTTCATTGGCTTGCTAGGGCGGTGAATGACCCGATAAACATGGAGCAAAATTACAGAACTTGTAGCGTTGCCACTGGTCCAGAAGCTTTGCCACTGCTCCAGAAGCTTGCTTACACATGTCAGTGGCCTTACCAAATGTGGGAATCTTCTGAGAACTCCTCGATCAGATCGGGCTTTGGTGGCTTGCTAGAGCGGTGAATGGCCCGATAAACATGGAGCGAAGCCACCGGTCTGGTACTGGTCCAAAAGCATTCTTGAGATCTTTGGAGTCCCTTACAATTGAAATGAGGCTCTGGACCATGCAGGAACAAAACAGGAGCTCAGTGGCTCAATTGGGTGTTGACCGGCCCTGTATAAAAACTGAGGAGCCACTGGGCCTTGCAGGGGGCTGCTACTCTAGAGGTTTGCTTATGCATGTAAGAGGCCTTACCAAAATGTGGGAAACCTCTGGGCTCTCCTCGATCAGATCGGGCTTCGGTGGCTTGCTAGGGTGATGAATTGCCCGGTAAACATAGAGAGAAGCCACCGGTCTGGTACTGGTCCAGAAGCATGCTTGGGATCTTTGAAATCCCCAACAACTGAAATGAGGCTATAAACCATGCTGGAATTGATCGGGGCCGTAGTGGCTCACTTAGGCGTTGACTGCCCTGGTACAAGAAGTGAAAAGCCACTTAGCTTCTACTAGTGATGCTACTCTAGAGGCTACATATCTGAGTTGGCTTCTTAGATTCATGAGTTGACCTACTACCACTACCTAGGAGCTTCTGAAGGGCGGATCCGGCGGCATGAAAAGGGTCTGTACAAATAGTTACAATTCTAGTGGATCTTCTTGATAGGTGGTACACTGGTAGCATAATTAATCTGCTATAAGGACATAAGAGAGGTGCAACTCTACTGTACAGGATCTTTTTAGATATTAGAGTGGTTCAGCTATGTAAAAGACCTCCAAGCGTGAGGCCACATAACGGATCTTGTGTAGGGGAGATACGTTGGTACAGAGCAATCCATGATAAAGAAACATGAGATGTGTAACTCTACTGCATAGGAGCTTTAGAGGTACTGGTGCAAGTCTGCAGGACAAGTACGGCTCTGCTATACTGAAACTCTAACAGTATCGGAGCAGGTCTGTTGTAGAGAAAATAGATAGCTACGGCGCTGCTACACTAGAGCTCTAAGGGTGCCGGAGCAGGTCTACTATGGAAGACCTCTCCAGGCACCGAGCTGCTGTAGAGGAGCCCTACCAATATATAAGCATCTTTTCTACCTAGAGGTAGTGTAGTAGACTTGTTCCATCAGGAATCCCACATACCATATTTGCTCCACAACAAACAAAACTTGTCAAATATCAAATTAAGCACCACACGCGATGCGAAGACGATATTGATAACTATGGAGAAAGAACATCTTAAATAGTAAATGGCATTCCATGAATAATGAATCTGTTATCTCGATAGTATAATGATACTCATGTAGAGACATGGATGCTCTTAAAAGAGGTGTGGAAACTTCCTACAGACGGTGCCAAAAAGTGTTAACCGAAAATTCGCTCAGGGTGAGGAATTACAGCTAGCATCCTCGACACCACTACCACAAAAGTGGTGGCCGGGGTTGGTACCTTGTGCCTTGGAGAGATCTTGTATGAATATGGAGTATGGAGCGGTAGGTAGGAGCAATCATCGGGCTTAATGGCAGGTAGGAGTAGAGTCATCCCACCTGTCGGGCTTCGTGGTTGGCAAGATATGAAGGGAGCTCGAGGTTCCCTTGCTGGTATGAAGGGGTAGATCTTGGTCCTGGTCCTCGGTCGGGGTCGAAGCCCGTCCTGGTACCAAGAGCCTGGTTCTGGAGCCTGATTCCTTCCTGTAAATCCCTGGCCTAGATAGCAAGTAAGAATGTGGGCTTATTTAGCTCCAGTGTCGAATAGCTCGATTTCTTCCATAGAGAGGATGCAGGAGGGCTCATCAACTCCCTTCAAGCTGGTCTGGGTGGTTTCTCCTCATCTTGATATGCGACTTTGGCATGTAGATGGGAGGATAAGAGCTCTAGGTCCAGCGAGGTAGGAATATAGCTTGCACTCATATACACATGCATAAAACATGAGACAAATAAGAGAAAGACAAGTCTTATATAGAGGGAGGTGGACTGACTAAGGGGGAAAAAGCATCACGAATGATCACATGCTGAAAAACCCTAAGGTAGTATCCAGTGGAAGGAGGAATACCCTTCCTTATGTATATATCAAAGAATGCTCCGGGGAGCATACAACAATGGAGAAATAATACAACAATGGTGCTCCGGAGAGCTTACAACAATGATCGAGTGTTAATCGATACCGATGTAATCCTGGTAAAGGTACACATATAATGATGATATAGAGAGAACTTTAAAAGAAGCATGTAGACTAGCCTAGGGCTGGTCATTTTTGGGATTAGAGATGGTATGTCTGTTCTCAGATGACCTCGAATTTTGAATATCGAGTCTGTCTTGGAGTATGTATTTTAGCGTCTTCTGTAATCGATTAGGTCCCCTCAATATGCCGTTTACTGGTATATTTATGCATGGTGACTACCTTGGCATGCAAGTTCAGGACTCTTCAATTAGTCTTCGTTTTCTTATCGAATACGATTCTTCCTTTAATGTAGTTGATCGGATTGTAGCTAATATCTTGGAGAATATGTGTTTGCTTCCATTTCGGACTCTTCCTTCCTTGATATGTGGGATTTTCTGTTGTAGTTGACTCCCAATAATCGGTTGTGGAGGATATCTTAGAGGCAAAGGTATTTGTTTCCTCTTTGGACTCTTTTACTATTGGTGGCCATTAAAGAGTTGAATACTATCTCATTAATGGTGTTGATCATCTCATTAGTAAGGTTGACTTCCTCCATTAATATAGTTGACCTCATTAATAGGGTTTCCTCCAATAATATAGTTAACCTCATTAATAGGGTTGACTACCTCCATTAATACGGTTTGACCTCTTAATATGGTTGACTATCTTCATTAATACGGTTTGACCTCATTAATATGGTTGACTATTTCCATTAATGCGGTTTGACCTCATTAATGGTATCGTAAGTGTCATGAAGGTCAACTCTCTCTTCCTAAGTTGTTTGGAGGAGAGCTCTGGTTTTTTATATTACTTCGGAGAGGTACTTTATAGAGGTTACCTGATGTGACACTTGATATTTCTTGAGAGTGAGGTACCCCAAGTTCCAGTACACTGGCGAGGTCCTTAGGGGATAAATCGATCTTGCTGGTATTTCCATGGAGCTTGTGCTAACCATTTTAGCGGTGAAATATCCCATAGGGTTCCAACCTTATAGATGGGAGCTTGGTTGAGCTATGTCGAGCTTTATCATGGAGCTCGAGCTAATTATGCAGGATTCATGGCGGGGTAGCGGGCTTTAATTGGAAAGACTGAATGCATGCAAGGTGTTGAGAAGGTGTTGATTACCTCGCCCTGGTTCTGCGGGGTCGTAAGGTACCTGGATCAAGAGGACCTCGATACCTCGCTACGTAGACCCAGATTTGGACCCCTGCTTGAAGGCTGGAAGGTGGAAAATTCTTCTTTGGTCCCTAGATAAATTTTGCTATTCACAGTGATCACTGGTGAACTCGGGTTTTGACTCGGATTAGAAAGGTGGAAAATTTCTCTTTCGTCCCCTAGCCAAATTTTGCTATTAACAGAAGTCCGCTCTGAGTTGAACACCGGTGATTGAGTTGGGGTTAGAGTCAGATTCCTTGTTTTAATTGGGAAATTTTCCCTCCTTTACCGTTACCAAAACTGGGTGGAAATCTCCTCCTTAATTGTACATGTGATGTGGCGGGAAAAGACCAATGTATTCCCTAAAATTATCCGGCTACGTTACGACCGTTCCCGAGATTCAAGGCAATCCCTATGAAGATTTTGTTGACGTCACTGCCTCTCCCACCTCTATTTAAACCTGGCTTCCTCATCACTTTCCTCACACTTCACTTTTAAACATCAAATTTTCAAATATGCCTCTCTTTTGCAAACTTCTTCAACTACTTCATTGTTCTTTCTCTTTTTCTTTTTGGGTAAATAAATAGTATCATAGAAAGAAGGAAGGAATGTACAAATACAAGGGCATACCCCAGGAAGAAAGGGACACAAAGCCCAGAAACAACGTTCAAACAACAAACTCTCTAATAAGAGCTAAACCAAAGGCTTTATAAAGATCACTGCGCACAACATAAGCCCACACCACCTAGGGATAACTAGAGATGAGAGGCTAATTCTTCAACTTGAGAGAAGAGAGCCGACAACGAATAGTATCTGTAATGATCTGGGTAACCTCTCGACTAGACTTTCGAGAGCTTTTAAAAATACGACAATTTTGCTCTCTCCAAATAAAATAGACGGCAACAAGATAAAGTTTTTTTGTCACGATGGAGGAGGAGCTCCCCTTCCAATGAATAGACACCTAATCAATAAGATCATTCCAGCTAAGATGAATCCCAAGACAATCACATTTATTCAAAAGTTGTGTCCATATGGCTTTGCTATAAAAACACTCAAAGAAAAGGTGAGCATGAGTCTCGGCTTGAGAGTTACAAAGGACACATGTAGTAACAACTTGAGGGTCGTAGTGCTGAACACGATCCAAGGTAGAAAGCCTACCTTTAATAGCCAACCAAAGGATGAAACCCATCCTCGGGATATTCTGCGGGAACCACACAATTTTATACCAAGAAACCAAAGGATGAGGGGTTCTAAGAGACTTCATAGCAGACGCAGCTGAATAAATGCCATTAGAAGAAGGAAGCCATAGAATTCTATCATCCAAAGTTGAGTTTGGGTTGTAAGAAGGCGTACGACTCCAAATTTCAGCAAGGTCAATGGACGTAGCAGCAGGCCATCTATAATTATCATCAAGAACAATGGCATTAACCTTAGCATTGATAGAGAGTCCAGAATCATAAATAACATGGGAGCTCCATTTCGATCGAATAGGGTCATCCGGATGCCAATTATCAAACCATAAGGAAGTTTTCAAGCCATTACCAATGATGTGCTAAATTAAAGGACGGGCAAACGACCTAAGAAGAAGTAGTTTTCTCATATTCCAAGAAAAGATATGAGGAGCCTTCACCACCCACAAATTGGTTCCTTTAAGGAGATAGGCTTTGATCCAAGAAGTCCAAAGATTACTAGTGCCATAAACCAGAATCCATATATGTCTAATCATAAGTGCTTTGTTCCATAAAGAGAGGTTCTTGATTCCAAGACCACCCTCTTTCTTTGGAACACAAATATCAGACCAAGCAATCGACAAGGGGAGAGCAATCACGAAGATTCAATTTTGAAGAGATGATAGGAATTCCCAAATAACGAATTGGAAGAGAGCCAACCTGGGTAACCAAAAAGGTTGATGAGCTGTTGACTAACAGCAACGGGCAAATCCGAAATGAAAATGTTGCTCTTAGCATGATTAGCACAAAGTCCCGAAAGCAAAAAGAACTCATCAAGGGCTGACTTGAGCATAAGAGCTGAATGATATGAACCATGGCAAAGCATAATCAGGTCATCCATAAAAGAAAGGTGGGATTACTTTAATTTATCTCACCTCCAATGATATTTGAAGTTAGGAGTGCCCATAATATGGTTGGCCAAAAGCTTAGAGAGGACCTCCATAGCAATAACAAAGAGATACGGAGACATAGGGTCCCCTTGCCGAAGGCCCTTCTTTCCGGGGAAGAAACCAGCAAGCTCACCATTAATAGAGATAGAGAACTTAGGAGTAGTAAGGCAAGCTTTAATCCAATTAATGACTTTCAAAGGAAAGTGAAATGCTGCAAGAGTGTCAAGCAAGAAGCCCCAATCCACCGTATCAAAAGCTTTCATTAAATCCACCTTAAGAGCCAACTTTGGCATACCAGCATCCTTGTGATAATCCCTCAGAAGCTCTTGAACAAGAAGGATGTTATCCCCAATTCTCCTACCTGCCACAAAAGCTGATTGGGAGGGGCTAATAATGTCCGGAAGATAAGGTTTGATTCTATTGGCTATGATCTTAGCAATGATCTTGTATAGAGTGTTGCAACAAGCGATTGGTCTAAAGTCCGTCATCTTAGAGGGATTAGGGACCTTGGGGACCAAGGTAAGAATTGTCGCATTGAGCTCCTTAAGAAGAAGACCAGAATAAAAGAACTCTTGAACAGCATTAATAACATCATCACCAACTATGTGCCATGTCTTCTTGAAGAAATGAGCATTAAAACCATCGGGACCAGGAGCCTTATTAGGGTGAAGAGAGAAGCAAGCCTTACGAATCTCATCATTTGTTACTTCTGTACTCATGTAATCAGCTTGATCATTGGAGATGTGTTTATCAATAACATTTCTCAAAGAACGAGAGCCATGTCTAGAAGGCATTGAGCAACCAAGAATATTTTGAAAGTGACGAATAGCTTCTGATTTGACACGGGTATCTCCTTCAATTAAGGAACCATCTTCACCAGAAATTGAGAAGATCTTACTCCTATTACGTCTCTCCTTGATGGCTTTGAAAAAATAAGAGGAATTACGGTCACCAGCCTTGAGCCATTGAACTCTAGATTTTTGTCTCAAGAAATCCTCCTCCGTCTAAAGAGCTAGTGTATAAGAACTCATAAGCTCATTCTCTTGAATTCTTAATCTTGCATCAAGAAGTTGAAGATCAAGATTTCTTTAATATTCAACAAGAGCAGCCTTGGCTTCAATTGATTTAACAGTCACATCCCCCACCGTATTCTTGCTAAGGGATTTTAAACCCTTCTTCAATTTCTGGAGCTTAGAGCAAAGCTGAAATTGCATGTTTCCATGAAAATTCTCCTGCCAACAACTCTCAACCAAAGGAAGAAAGTCTTCCCTTTCCGTTAAAAAATTGAAAATTTTAAAAGGGCAATTCTTCTTATTACCTTGCAACCCAAGTTTAACCAAAGAGGGGCTGTGATCCGAGATGCTAGGAAGAAGAAAAAAGGCTTCAGAGTGCTCAAACTTGGCCATCCATTCCTTGTTAACTAGAACTCTATCCAACTTTTTAGAGATGCAGCCATTGCTTCTTTTATTACACCAAGTATGGAGGGAACCTGAGAAACGAAGGTCTTCTAACTCCACAGACTGAAGACAATTATCAAACTCTCCATAGCTACTGAAATTTTGGAATAACCCCCAACTGATTCTTGCACCCTCCTAGTTACATTGAAGTCCCCAACAACAATCCAAGGAGTACCACCATGCTAAAAAACACACATGTTATCCCAAAGAGCTCTTCTAGCCCTTTCATCCTTAGAACCATAAACAAAGGAAATATTAAATTGATCATTACTATCCAAAATACAAGCTAGACAATGAATGATCTGAGGTCCAATAGGCTCGCACCCCTCCTCCTTATACAAGACAACCCTGGGGAGCCCCCTTTGCTGCCTCAAAAAAAGAGGGCCTGCTGATCCAGCTGGGGTTTCATCTGCTTCAGTTCCATCACCTTCCCAAGTTAGCTACAAGATGGCTATTCTTGTGTCATGAGCTTCTAGAGTTCTAAACCAAGGGAGGCCCACTTTCCAGGCCACTGATACGACCACCTCTGCCCTTTTATTGGTGGCCCTTACTACAACTATTACCCCTTCAGCCATGTTACATGTTGCCTCTGCTGCTTTATCTACACCTCAAGCTTCTCAAGCTTCTGTGGACCATGAATCCGGTGTTCTAGAGGTTCCCCTGCCAGCTCCCACCATCAGTCGAGCTCGGTGGGCATGATGAGGTCTTAGAGCAGTTAGTTGTGACCTCCACGGGCTCATGATGTGGAGGGAACAATGCGAGCTAAGCAAGGTTACTCGGGTGCCCGGAGCTGAGGAGCTAGCATACCTCTTTCAAATATGAAGCTTGTCCGGGGCTTCTAGAGGTCAGTTCTATGCCAACTCAATTTCATCATCTCTGGCACTCCAAGGAAAAATCTTGCTTGGAAGGGGGAGTGAATCCTAGCGGGAAAGGATTGGGGAAGCTCGACCTTCATTAGCGGGCATGAGTTCGTAGTTCCCACTGCTTTTAATGATAATCCTTCGTGGGGACAGGATTCCTTGCCTACCGAGTCCGAGGTTGTGTTGAAGGCCAGCCTTACTAGGAACTATTTGAATCAGAAGTTCAAAACCACCGATCCCCTCGATCCTCACAGGGTGAATCGAGACCAGCGGATCTGTGATGCTACCCCTCACATGTAACACCAAGCATTATGCTTTGTTCCGTTAGTTAGCTCATTTCTGACATCCTTCTTATTTCTACCCTCATTTTTAAAAAGTTTTTGTTGTTGCTCCAACTTCCCGTAAAGCCCAGTAGGCTCGTACCCCTCTTCCACATGCAAGATTGCCCCGGAAGCCCCCTTGGCTGCCTTGGAGAAAAGAGGGCCAACTGATCCAGCTTGGGTTTTGCCTACTTCAGTTACATCGCCCACCCAAGTTAGCTCTAAGATGGTTATTCTTGCATCGTGGGCTACTAGAGTTCTAAACCAATGGAGGCCCGCTTTCTAAGCCGCTTATATGACCACCTCTGCCCCTTTATTGATGGCCCCTGCTATAGCTTCAGCTCCTTCAACTACGTTACCCATTGCCTCTGCTGCCCCGTCTATGCCCGAAGCTCCTCAAGCTTCAGGGGTTCCCAAGGTCGGTAAATGTTAGGATTATGCTCGATAAGCAAGAGTGTAATATTGTAATTAACAATCTTTTCATATGTTTAAAGTTATTTCTAGTTTAACAAATCTTATAACATTTATAGTTTAATTATTATAATTGTCAAAAGTAAATAATCATAAGGTCAAAAGACTATGAGAAAAGAAGAATTGTTCATACATCTAGATATGTATGAGATAAACACAATTTTTTAGTTAGTCTTGAATAATATTCACAACTTAAGATAGAAGGTTGGGCGCATTTATCTTGTCAAAGTTGTAGATTCTTTTGCTAGCATTTGACTGGGATCAAATGTGTTATGATGAGTCTAAAATCATCAAAGTGTGGTGTCTTTGGGCAACAGAATCTAGTGCACTGGGTGCATTGAATAGGATCAAAAGAAATACTTTATCTAGAACCGTCAATGGATAAAAGTTTTCATTTGAAGACAATCGGAGAGTCTATCTTAATCCTGAGATAAATGATGGACTTATGGTTACAAATGTTATCATTTGAGCTATCAATGAGTACGATTATATAGCTTAGTATATCCTCGATAGTTTGGTGGTATTCATTTGTCAATCGATAGAGGACTTCATTTATAGATATGGACATCGTGGCTCCATTTATTGAATGAGAGTATAATACCATCATATGGATGTTTTGAGGTATTGGATATTAAATCTTAACGTTAAGTTTTCAATAGTGTCTATTGAAACATGGCTTTTGGACAAGTCAAAATATCCAAGTTAAAAATGTGGTCACATGAGTAAATATGGTAACTTGGAGAGCTATAGGCGCTCTATGAGCTCTTGGCGATTACTGGTATTCTTCACAAGGATACACTTTCTCCAATAAGGTTGTCTAGGGTTTGAGTGAGTTACATCAACTTATTCTATCTTTATTTAAGAGTTTAATTTTAGTTCTTTAGCGGAATTTACTAAAATTAAATAGATCGAACCTAAGTGAATCATTTGTTGATTGTGATTGTGTTGTGTCTATTGGAGCTTAAATTTAGATAGCCCGCCAAGATCCCCAATCCACACGAACTTGCATGGATCGCTTGATATATTCTACCGGACCAATTTAGGGGTCCATCTAGAATTGTAATAAGGCATGAAAACTTGTTTCTTTTTGTAATAATAGGTCTAGTTCACATGTGAACTTTTTTATTAAGGTCCAATGGATTTAATAAAATAAGAAAAATGATATATGGTCCTTATATTTGGTATGGGCGCAAAGGCTATTAAAAATAGCTTAAATATATTATTTTTATTTTATTATTATTTAATTAAATGGAAATTAATTAATTATTTAATTATAAGTCAAAATCTTTTCCTATTAGGAGATGGTCTCCTAAAACTATACTATTGTTGGTAGTATAGTTAATGTTAAAGACTATATTTGATAAGTAGATAAATAAAAGGAGTTATTTATCTAATCAAATTAAGAAGTCTTTAATATGGTTACAAACACACTATTGAGTAGGATTAGAAGTCTTGGTGTAGGAAAGAATTCTTTTTGTAAAAGGATTCTTGGTCACCAAGTAAAACTACTTAGTGGTAGAATTCTTATTTGAAAAGGATTCATAACCACCAAGTTAATCTACCCAAGAATAGAATTCTTGTCCATCAAGTAATCTTTCTTAGGAAAGATTAAACACTCCTAATCTACTTCAAACAAGGGAAATTCGGCCAACACAATATATAGTTAAAGGAGTAGTTAGTTTTCTTCTAAGATAAAGATTCTAACTACCAAATAAATCCACCTAAGGAAAGGATTCTTTCCAACCAAGTGAATCCTTCTTAGGAAAGGATTTATGAACCTATATATATATGTGGATGACGAATTCGGCCAGCCCTAAGGCATTAGAGAGGAATTTCGGCCAAGCCATATTTTTCTTAGTGAAGAATTCAGCTATCATAGAATTTTGAGGGAGAAAAATCTGATTTTACTCTAGACAAAATTCAATCTTCTCTAAGCAATAGTGTGTGAATTCGGCCAAGTAGAGAAAAAGGGGAATGTTTTTGTATTCGATAGTATACTAATATCCTTTACATCAAAAGGATTTTGTGTACAACATCGAATCAAGGTTCACGCGAGTTACAATCAAATTGATTGATAATTTACAAGTGACCGGACGTTCTTGGATTTTTTTCTCTTGGAGGATATTTGTAACTAACAAACAAAAGATATTTGCTTTGTCTCCATCCTCAGGAATACAATTTAAAGAAAGGGAGCCCACACTCCTAGGTGATTCACGTTCGTGATTGGATTGGAAGATCTTGCGGAATTGATTCAGTGCTTGTTCAATCGTCACGCGAAAAAGGTACGATACTTTAATATACATCAATTAATCTAGGGTTAAGGTTCTCGTTGCATAAAAGGCCAAATTTTTATTTATGCACAAACCCTAATTTTGTTTTTAACATGCTTCCGCTGCGTTTCTAAACCGTTTTTTCCCTACAATTGGTATGAGAGCAAGGTTGTACCCTTGATTAATTGATGTATGTGTTCTTGAATCTTTTTCTTTTATTGTATATATGCATGTTTTAGAAAGAGATGACACTCTAGGTATTCACATATATATCTACATTGGAATGTATGGATATATATATGTTTTATATGTGGATTGTTATTGCTCAATTTTGGTCCTAGAATTTCAATGTAATTTTGTTTTGGGATTGTAACAAGAAGGGTGGTCTATTATCACCATAATTTCCTTCTTGGTAGTTGCTAAGTTTTTTTTTATTTTGTTGTTGTAATAAAAAAACTGCAGTATTTTGTTATTTAAATTCTTCTGTAATACATTCAAGTTTCGAAGACTCGAAGGTTTGAAGAATTAGGAGTAACCGGAACAAGTTTTGGACCGTACGAGCCATAACAGCGAACGTGAGTGCGAAGAGCGCGCAGCCACGTTTGTTGTGGCATGAGCTGCGCACGGCAACCCTTGTTGTAGCCATGGGCTGCGCATGGCAGCCCTTTATGGGCTTGTGACATTCGCACGCCCATGGGTAAGGGCAAGAGGTGCGTACACCCGTGGGAGGTAGCCGAGAGAGTCCGAAAGACGAAGGTCAAGTGAAGACTTGTTCGCCAAGAAAGAGTTCTTATATTCCAAGATAAATGTAATTTACTTGTTTTTCTAGGATGGACCAAAATTGTAGCTATTTATATTTTTTGTAAATATTGCAATGTGTGTCATTGTTTGATAACATGTCATATAGAATAGAAGTGCCACTCATATATCTCTTTTGGTATGAACATGCATTGAATGGTTTAAGTATCTAAATTGGCATCTAGATAATTTGGTAAATCATTCTTTGGAATTCGATCACACGTCTTAAACAATTGAGTGGGAGAAGGTGTTTTGGAACAAATACGACCTCCAAGTTTAGTTGAGCTTTATGTTTCGTGAATAACCTCCCAAGAGGTATTCATGAATGGAATTTAGCAAGATACTTCCTTACAAGAATAGACTAGACAATTAGCCCAAACGATATCTACTCCCAAAGGAGGGATATTCGTGAGGGATTCTATTGAAGGTCAATAACTTGGTAACACACTCAATGTGAATTTATTAATATCCTCCCAAGAGTTCTTGTTAATAAAATCACAAGGCTAAAATTGAAAACGTTGGTTGTTATGTTAACAATTAGGTGGGACCTAGTCAAACTAGTAAATATTGCGAACTCCCAAAGGAGGCGTGACATTTATGGGTGTTAGATCACCGTTGAATTTTTACGATTGAATTATTTTATTTAATTCAAGATAAATATTCAAAAGTGCTTAATCATGATTATTTACTCATATATAATTTTTGTTATTGTTCAGAAATCATGACCCCATCCCTAATCAACATCCTTAAAGACAATACTTTAACTGGTGATAATTATATCACATGGAAAAGGAAAATTGGGCTACTATTGCAATCCGAAAAGCATAAGTTTGTTCTGTGCACTCCTAAACCACCTACTCATACTAATGAATCTACTCAGGAGTAAAGAGATGAGTATCAGCAGTGGGAGTCTTCTGATGAGATGGCTAAATGTTACATTATGGCCACCATCTCTGACGTGTTGCAACAGCAACACGAAGGAATGGAGACTGCTGCCGATATAATGATGTCTCTAGAAGAGATGTTTTCTATGAGGTTTAGGACGACTAAGAGAGAGGTAGTGACTGTTTTTATGAATCTTAGGATGAAACCCAGACAGACTGTGAAAGATCACATGATGAAAGTCATAGCACATCTCAACATTGCTGAACTGAATGGTGCTGAGATAGACAGTGAGACCAAAATTGACATGATTGTCAACTCACTGTCGGATTCCTTTGATAAATTCAAGTTGGACTACATCTTGAATAATAAGGATACACCTTGCAAGGCCTGATGCAAGATGTTCAAAGCACATAAAAGATCCTTGTGAAAGGCAAGGGTCAAGAGATTCAATCTGTAGGTAAAGTTGCTATTGTTAAGACCCTTAAGAAGGTCAAGAAACAACAGAAGAAAAAGCAACTAGGACCTACAAAGAAGAAGACAAAGAAAGTAACCAAGATCAAAGGAAAGTGTTTCCTTTGTGGTGAAAAGGGACATTGGAAAAGAAATTGCCCAAAGTCTCAAGGAAAGGAATAAGGTAATATTAATTATCTTGAAACATGTTTTTTGGCGGATTCTATGGATTCTTGGATCATAGACTCCAGAGCCACTAATCATGTTTGTTTTTCCTTACAGGGGTTCAAGGAAAGGAGAAGGCTTAAAGAGAACGAATTTAACTTGCGTTTAGGCAATAGAGCGTTGGTGTCTGCTATTGCAGTGGGAGATATTAGAGTTAGTTCAGATTCTTTAAGGCATTTAGATTTAATAGACGTTTATTATGTACCTCAATTCAAGAGGAATTTAATTTCGATTTCTTGTTTAAATAAATTTGGTTATTCGGTTACTTTTAATAAAACCTTTATTATTAGTAAGAATGACAAATTTTTTTGCAAAGGTACATTGGAAAATGGTTTATTCTATTTGCATGGAAATATCTCTCAATTGTTAGACACGGAATCAACGGAACCCAATCATAAAAGAGTAAAATTATCAAAAGATGAAACCTACCTATGGCATTTACGCCTAGGTCATATTAACCTTAATAGGATTAAAAGATTGGTATGTGACGGACCTCTAAGTGACTTAAAGGTTGATGATCTACCAACTTGTGAATCTTGTTTGGAAGGTAAAATGACCAAAAGGTCATTTACGACCAAAGGCACAATAGCCATTGAATGTTTAGGATTGATACACACTGATGTGTGTGGACCTATGAGCATTCAAGCTAGAGGTGGATATGAGTACTTCATCACTTTCACGGATGATCACTCAAGATTTGGCTATGTGTATCTCATGAGACATAAGTCGGATGCTTTTGATATGTTCAAAGCATTTAAAGCTGAAGTGGAAAATCAGCTTGAGAAACGTATAAAAATCTTGGGGTCTGATCGTGGTGGAGAATATCTATCTGGTAAGTTTCAGCAATATCTTATTGATAATAGAATAATTTCTCAGTTTTCTACACCAGGCACACCTCAACAAAATGGGGTTGTAGAAAGAAGAAATAGAACTCTTTTGGATATGGTTAGGTCTATGTTGAGTTGTTCAACGCTCCCTAATTCTTTTTGGGGATATGCTTTACAAACTGCCATGTATATTCTAAACGATGTACCATCTAAGTCGGTTCCTAAAACACCGCATGAGTTATGGACTGGACGAAAACCTAGTTTATAACACTTAAGGATATTTGGATGTCCTGCGCATGTGTTAAAAGGAAAGACAGAGAAGATGGAGTCCCGTTCAGAAACATGCATATTTGTAGGGTATCCAAAAGGAACAAAAGGATATTATTTTTATAGTCCTTCAGATCTTAAAGTATTTGTTTCGACAAATGATAAATTTCTAGAAGAGGACTATATGAATAATTTTGTGCCTAAAAGTAGAATTGTCCTAAATGAGCTTTTAGGAGATACAATTCCATAAGAGGTTTCGCAACCAAGCCCAATTGTAAATTCCGTACCAACACAAGATCAACAATCCACCATACCTTGTCGTAGTGAGAGGGTTGTTAGACAACCTGAAAGATACATCGATCTAGGAGAATTTATAGAGAATCTTCCAGTCGACGATGATCCCTATACGTACAAAGAAGCAATGGAAGATGTTGATTGTCGCCATAGGCAAAAGGCAATGCAATCCAAAATTGAATCTATGTTCAAAAATAAAGTCTGGTCTCTTGTAGAAGTGCCTAAATGGATAAAACCCATCGGGTGCAAGTGAGTATACAAGAGGAAAAGAGGAATGGATGGAAAGGTGGAAACCTATAAAGCTAGATTGGTAGCTAAAGGTTACACACAGAAAGAGGTATCGATTATGAAGAAACCTTCTCTCTTGTGGCCATGCTTAAATCAATTTGGATACTCTTATCCATTGCGGCATCTCTAGACCTAAAGATTTGACAAATGGACGACAAGACAGCTTTCCTTAATGGAAGTCTAGACGAAAGCATCTATATGATGCAATCAGAAGGATTCATTGAAAAGGGCCAAGAGGAAATGATGAGGACCAGCCAGTTGATCACAATTCGACTAAGGTTGGAAAAGATCCAGATCCTTTAACCATTCATAGAGGACCAATGACAAGAGCTAAAGCTAAAAGGATGAAAGAAGCCTTAACTTGTTTAATGGAAAGCATTTTAAATGAGCAAGCTAGTCAAGATTTGGTCAATATTCTAAGGATGCAAGAAGAGTATAAGATGGTTAAACATGTTTCAAACAAGTCCAAATCTCGAAGACAAGAGTCTAGCCTTGTTAGAATGAAGTATTCTAGCCTATCTTGAAGAATAAAAGGCCATTCAACCGTGTTGGGTTTTGTGGGCCTATTTTATAATTAGTTTGGGTTTAATTATGTTGGGTTTTGTGGGCTTATTTTCTGATTAGTTTGGGTTTTAATTGTGTTGGGTTTTGTGGGCTTATTTTATGAATAGTTTGGGTTTTTTTGTTGGGTTTTATTTTGTTAAGTGGGGTTCAACAACCTTAAAATCTTTGTTTTGCCTTTAAACTTATCAAACTTCATAGTTTGTGGCGTTTTGGGGAAATCAAAGTGCTGTTTTAATTAGCTTTTATCATCATTTTATTGATAAAGTGATTAGAATAGTTTCTCTTACTTCAATCTTGAACGATCGAGTTTGTTTCAATTAGTTGGAGAGTGTTAAATTGCATTCCATATGTATCATAGCTCTTTAGCTATTAGGGTGCATGGTTGCTAAGGAAGTGATTGTGAATCAATTCTTTGAGAGAAACACGTAAGGGAGTGATTGTGAGGCTGTTCTAACTTTTTTATTTCAGGTTTTAAACATGTCTAACAAAGATAAAGAAGTGAGTTCTTCCTCAAATGATCATGTGATTCAAGCAATGCAGCAACAATTTGAACGTATGTTCAAAGTGATGGGAGATGTAGGAGATCATCTAGAAAGACATGATGAAGCAATTACCAGATTACAAAGAGAACCACGACGTGGAAGACAACCAGCTTTTGTTAATGATGTATATGATGGTGGAGAAGACATGGATGATGGCCAAGCTACCATAATTGGTCTAGACGTTAATCCTAGAAGACAAGCTAGGAGAGGACGTTTTGATGGTGTGGACCAAAACATAGGTAGCATCAAAATGAAAATTCCTCATTTTCAAGGGAAGAACAATCTGGATGCCTATTTGGAATGGGAATGAAAAATGGAGTTGATCTTTGAATGTCGTAACTACTCTGAAGAGAAAAAGGTAAAACTAGTTGCTGTTGAATTTTGTGATTATGCTATTGTTTGGTGGGATCAATTGTGTAAAGACAGGCGTAGAAATGGTGAAATACCTGTAAAGACTTGGTTGGAGATGAAACAAATCATGAGGAGGAGATTTGTCCCTAGCCATTAGTATAGGGATTTGCATCAACGGTTACAAACTTTGACACAAGGTTCCATGAGTGTAGAAGAATATCATAAGGAAATGGAGATAGACATGATAAGGGCTAATGTGGAGGAGGACCGTGAGGCCACCATGGCTCAGTTTCTGAGTGGGTTAAACAAGAACATTGATGATCTTGTGGAGTTACAACATTATGTGGAGATTGAGGATATGGTGGGTGTGGCCATAAAGATTGAAAGGCAACTCAAAAGAAAAGTCATCAGGTATGATTCAAAACCTTATTCAGGTTCTTCTTCTTCTTGGAGACCGAATTGGAGTAAAAAGGATGACAAACCCATTGTTAAGCCTAAAATTGATGAAACTAAAAGCAAAAATGGAATAGGCAGCAAGAGTAGAGGTGAGAATCAACCTAATCAAACTAGAGGCATTAAGTGTTTTAAGTGCCTTTAACATGGTCATGTGGCACGTGAATGTCCTAATAAAAGGGCAATGATCATGAGGGATGGGACAGTTGAATCAGAAAGTGAGAGAGAGGATAAAGATGACATGCCACATTTAGAAGATGCTAGTGATTTATAGTATGCTAGTGGAGAAAATTTGGTTGTACACTGCACACTTAGTTTGCAAATTAAAAATAATGAACATGGTGAGCAACGTGAAAATTTGTTTCATACTCATTGTTTGATTGCTAACAAGTTGTGTAATGTGATTGTTGATAGTAGAAGTTGTACAAATGTGGCAAGTACCTTGCTTGTAGAGAAACTGAAATTACCTATAATTAAACATCCAAAACCATACAAGTTACAATGGTTGAATGATAGTTGTGTTGTGAAGGTAAATCGACAACTGTTAATTTCTTTTTCAATTGGTGGATATAAGGATGATGTTTGGTGTGATGTGGTACCTATGTATGCTGGTCATATGTTATTGGGGTGACCATGGCAATATGATCGAAGGGTAATGCATGATGGTTTTAAGAACCGTTATTCTTTGATCAAGGAGGGACAGAAATACCAACTTGGACCTTTGCCTCCAAAGACAATTTTTGAAGACCAGATGCGCATAAAACAGCAATATGAAGAGCTTGAATCTTCATTATCTAAAACTTTAGGAAGGGAGCAAGAAAGAGAGAAAAAAAAGGTGAGTTGAGTGGTAAAAATGAGAGCAATGGGAAACACATGAAAAGAGACGTTGAGAGAATATGTGAGAGGTGCATTACTTGCAAACGAGCTAAATCTAAAGTAATGCCTCATGGGCTGTATACTCCTCTTCCTATACGTAGTGAGCCTTGGGTTGATATATCAATGGACTTTGTCTTGGGATTATCTAGGTCAAAAAGGGGGAGAGATTCTATTTTTATTGTTGATAGGTTCAGCAAGATGGCACATTTCATTCCTTGCCACAAAACAGATGATGCAACATTTGTTGCGGGGCTGTTCTTCAGAGAAATTGTGAGGTTACACGGAATTCCAAGGATAGTTGTGAGTGATAGAGATGTGAAGTTCCTTAGCCACTTTTGGAAAAAGCTTTGGAGAAAGTTGGGTACAAAGCTGCTGTATTCAACCACTTGTCATCCACAAATAGATGGACAAACAGAGGTGGTAAACAGAACTTTATCAATGCTTTTGAGGGCCATAATTCAAAGGAATTTGAAGAATTGGGAGGAATGTTTGCCACATGTGGAGTTTGCTTATAATCGAAGTGTGCATGCTACAACAAACCATTCACCATTTGAAGTTGTGTACGGGTTCAATCCATTATCTCCTATAGATTTACTACCTTTACCTTTGGAAAGAGCTAATTTGGATGGTAAGCAAAAAGCTGATTTTGTCAAAGCCTTGCATGAAAATGTGCGCATACAAATTGAAAAGAAAACTCTACAATATGAGAAGCAACACAACAAGGGCCGAAAACAAGTAGTATTTGAACCTGGTGATTGAGTTTGGGTACACTTGAGGAAAGAAAGATTTCCTAGCCAACGAAAGTCTAAACTCATGCCAAAAGAGGATGGACCATTTCGAGTCCTTCAAAGAATCAATGACAATGCATACAAGCTGGAACTACCAAGTGAGTATGGCAATGTTAGTGCAACTTTCAATGTTTCTGATTTGTCTTTGTTTGATGTAGGTTATGAAGGTGCTGATTCGAGGACGAATCCTTTCGAGGAAAGGGGGATGATAAGGACCAGCCAGTTGATCACAATTCGGCTAAGGTTGGAAAAGATCCAGATCCTTTAACCATTCATGGAGGACCAATGACAAGAGCTAAAGCTAAAAGGATGAAAGAAGCCTTAACTTGTTTAATGGAAAGCGTTTTGAAGGAGCAAGCTAGTCAAGATTTGGTCAAGGTTCTAAGGATGCTAGAAGAATATAAAATGGTTAACATGTTTCAAACAAGTCCAAATCCCGAAGACAGGAGTCCAGCCTTGTTAGAATGAAGTATTCTAGCCTATCTTGAAGAATAAAAGGCCATTCAGCCATGTTGGGTTTTATGGGCCTATTTTATAATTAGTTAGGGTTTAATTATGTTGGGTTTTGTGGGCTTATTTTCTGTTTAGTTTGGGTTTTAATTGTGTTGGGTTTTGTGGGCTTATTTTATGAATAGTTTGGGTTTTTGTGTTGGGTTTTATTTTGTTATGTGTGAGTTCATGTGTTCTTTGGTTAGGAATAAGTAGTTACAAAGGCTGAATACTTTATGGCCCTTATTCATGGTCTAAATATCATTTAGTGGGAGGTTACACATTTAATGGGCAGTTATATTTGTGTTGTATTGTCCTTGGCCTTTGTTCTATATAAACAAGGCTGCTTTTTCTATGTAAGGGCAGAGATTTGAGTAATATAAACTTATTTGAGCACTTTGTGAGTTTTGTTTTTAAGTTTTTGCATGAACTTTGGAACTTATCAAGCTTATTCAGCTTGTGGCGTTCAACAACCTCAAAATCTTTGTTTTGCCTTTAAACTTATCAAACTTCCTAGTTTGTGGTGTTTTGGGGTAAAAAAGTACTGTTCTAATTAGCTTTTATCATCATTCTATTGATAAAGTGATTAGAATAGTTTCTCTTACTTCAATCTTGAACGATCGGGTTTGTTTTAATTAGTTGGAGGGTGTTAAATTGCATTTCATATGTATCATAGCTCTTTAGCTATTGGGGTGTATGGTTGCTAAGTTAATGATTTCCATCAGGAAAGAGTATGCAAGTTGTAAATATCCATATATGGATTGAAGCAAGCATCTAGATCCTGGAACATAAGGTTCTAACAAGCCGTTAAAGGTTTTGGATTTATTCAAAACCTTGATGAACCTTGTGTATACAAAAGGATTAAAGGCGACAAGTTGGTTTTCCTAGTTCTTTACGTTGATGATATACTACTCATCAGAAACGATGCAGGTGTATTGACATCAATAAGAGAATGGTTAGCAAAACAATTTGATATGAAGGACTTGGGAGAAGCAAAGTTATATTCTTGGTATCCAAGTCATAAGGGATAGAAAGAATAGAACAATTGCATTATCCCAAGCTTCATACATAGATAAAATCTTGTCTAGGTTTTCCATGCAAGATTCCAAGAAAGGTATGTTACCTTTCAGGCATGGAATCAAACTTTCTAAGGAACAAGTTTCTAAGAATGAGCATGAAGAGCAATTCATGAGTATCAGCAGTTGGAAGTCTCATGTATGCAATGCTCTGCACTAGACCAGATATTTGTTTTGTTGTAGGTATAGTTAGCAGGTTTCAATCGAAACCTGCTCCTGATCATTGGACGACAGTCAAGCATATTTTCAAGTATCTTAGGAGAACGAGAGATTATATGCTTGTATACTCTGGAGGGGATTTAATTCCCGTTGGTTATACAGATTCTGATTTTCAGTCAGATTCGGACTCCAGGAGATCAACATCAAGATCTGTGTTTACTATTGGAGGAGGGGCAGTCTTATGGAGGAGTATCAAGCAATCTTGTATTGCTGATTCCAACATGGAAGCCGAGTATGTTGCCGCATGCGAGGCTGCTAAAGAGGTTGTCTGGCTCCGCCAATTCTTGATTGACTTGGAAGTGGTTCCTGATGCGAATAAGCAGATCACTATCTACTATGACAATAGTAGAGCAGTGGATAATTTGAGATAACCAAGAAGTCATAAGAGAGGGAAACACATTAAAAGAAAGTATCACCTTTTAAGGGAAATTGTGCATAGGGGTGACGTGACGATTACCAAGATCGCATCAGTAGAAAATCTAGCGGATCCCTTTACAAAGGCTCTTCCTCAAAAGAGTTTTGATAGGCATCTAGAGAACATGGGGATGAGAGATATGACACATTTCTATCAAGTGGGAGATTGTTAGGATTATGCTCGATAAGCAAGAGTGTAATATTGTAATTAACAATCTTTTCATATGAATAAAGTGATTTCTAGTTTAATAAATCGTATAGCATTTACAGTTTAATTATTATAATTGTCAAAAGTAAATAATCATAAGGACAAAAGACTATGAGAAAAGAAGAATTGTTCATACATCTAGATATGTATGAGGTAGACACAATTTTTTAGTTAGTCTTGAATAATATTCACAACTTAAGATAGAAGGTTGGGCGCCTTTATCTTGTCAAAGTTGTAGATTCTTTTGCTAGCATTTGACTGGGATCAAATGTGTTATGATGAGTCTAAAATCATCAAAGTGTGGTGTCTTTGGGCAACAGAATCTAGTGCACTGGGTGCATTGAATAGGATCAAAAGAAATACTTTATCTAGAACCGTCAATGGATAAAAGCTTTCATTTGAAGACAATCGGAGAGTCTATCTTAATCCCGAGATAAATGATGGACTTATGGTTACAAATGTTATCATTTGAGCTATCAATGAGTACGATTATATAGCTTAGTATATCCTCGATAGTTTGGTGGTATTCATTTGTCAATCGATAGAGGACTTCATTTATAGATATGGACATCGTGGCTCCATTTATTGAATGAGAGTATAATACCATCATATGGATGTTTTGAGGTATTGGATATTAAATCTTAACGTTAAGTTTTCAATAGTGTCTATTGAAACATGGCTTTTGGACAAGTCAAAATATCCAAGTTAAAAATGTGGTCACATGAGTAAATATGGTAACTTGGAGAGCTATAGGCGGTCTATGAGCTCTTGGCGATTACTGGTATTCTTCACAGGGATACACTTTCTCCAATAAGGTTGTCTAGGGTATGAGTGAGTTACATCAACTTATTCTATCTTTATTTAAGAGTTTAATTTTAGTTCTTTAGCGGAATTTACTAAAATTAAATAGATCGAACCTAAGTGAATCATTTGTTGATTGTGATTGTGTTGTGTCTATTGGAGCTTAAATTTAGATAGCCCGCCAAGATCCCCAATCCACACGAACTTGCATGGATCGCTTGATATTTCTACCGGACCAATTTAGGGGTCCATCTAGAATTGTAATAAGGCATGAAAACTTGTTTCTTTTTGTAATAATAGGTCTAGTTCACATGTGAACTTTTTTATTAAGGTCCAATGGATTTAATAAAATAAGAAAAATGATATATGGTCCTTATATTTGGTATGGGCGCAAAGGCTATTAAAAATAGCTTAAATATATTATTTTTATTTTATTATTATTTAATTAAATGGAAATTAATTAATTATTTAATTATAAGTCAAAATCTTTTCCTATTAGGAGATGGTCTCCTAAAACTATACTATTGTTGGTAGTATAGTTAATGCTAAAGACTATATTTGATAAGTAGATAAATAAAAGGAGTTATT
This sequence comes from Dipteronia dyeriana, assembly GCA_032871835.1. Lineage (NCBI taxonomy): Eukaryota > Viridiplantae > Streptophyta > Magnoliopsida > Sapindales > Sapindaceae > Dipteronia > Dipteronia dyeriana. The sequence continues at coordinate 76,206,887 of CM065299.1, forward strand.
TATCTAATCAAATTAGGAAGTCTTTAATATGGTTACGAACACACTATTGTGTAGGATTATGAGTTTTGGTGTCGGAAAGAATTCTTTTTGGAAAAGGACTCTTGGTCACTAAGTAAGACTACTTAGTGGTTGAATTCTTATTTGAAAAGGATTCATAACCACCAAGTTAATCTACCTAAGGATAGAATTCTTGTCCATCAAGTAATCTTTCTTAGGAAAGATTAAACACTCCTAATCTACTTCAAACAAGGGAAATTCGGCCAACACAATATATAGTTAAAGGAGTAGTTAGTTTTCTTCTAAGATAAAGATTCTAACTACCAAATAAATCTACCTAAGGAAAGGATTCTTGCCAACCAAGTGAATCCTTCTTAGTAAAGGATTTATGAACTATATATGTGGATGACGAATTCGGCCAGCCCTAAGGCATTAGAGAGGAATTTCGGCCAAGCCATATCTTTCTTAGTGAAGAATTCAGCTATCATAGAATTTTGAGGGAGAAAAATCTGATTTTACTCTAGACAAAATTCAATCTTCTCTAAGCAATAGTGTGTGAATTCGGCCAAGTAGAGAAAAAGGGGAATGTTTTTGTATTCGATAGTATACTAATATCCTTTACATCAAAAGGATTTTGTGTACAACATCGAATCAAGGTTCACGCGAGTTACAATCAAACTGATTGATAATTCACAAGTGACCGGACGTTCTTGGATTTTTTCTCTTGGGGGATATTTGTAACTAACAAAGAAAAGATATTTGCTTTGTCTCCATCCTCAGGAATACAATTTATAGGAAGGGAGCCCACACTCCTAGGTGATTCACGTTCGTGATTGGATTGGAAGATCTTACGGAATTGATTTAGCGCTTGTTCAATAGTCACGCGAAAAATTTACGGTACTTTTATATACATCAATTAATCTAGGGTTAAGGTTCTCGTTGCATAAAAGGAAAAAAAAATATTTATACGCAAACCCTAATTTCGTTTTAACACGCTTCTGCTGCGTTTTTAAACTATTTTTTTCCTACAGTAACCTTGAGGTTCCCCCTGCCCGTTCCTACCATCAGTCGGGCTCGGTTGGGCAGAACAAGGTTTTGGAGCAGTTCGTTGCATCCTGCTCTGGTGGCGGGCTCTCTAGGATGGCTTCAATGCCCGTGGACATCTTGCTTACTAAGGGGTTCTTTCTTCTGGCTAAGGTAACTTCCTTTATATCTTTCATATGACTGTAGGAGCTAAACATTCTCTAATCTTTGTTTTACACCCTGCAGACCTTCAAATTCAATATGGCGATAGGCCACCAGGTAGCGTATCTCTGTGACCGGGCTGTACAAGCTGAGGCTGAAGTCGAGAGGTCCATGGGGCTATTTGCGCAAGCTCAGACTTTGGTACAGAAGATGACTTCCAGTCAGAAGGGAATGGAAGCAGAACTGGATGAGCTTCAGTGTGATCATGAGAGGTTGAAGTGATCTTTCGATCAAGAAAACCTCCAGTCTTGACGTCGAGCCTGTCAGTGGGATACTTGGAAGGAAGAAGCGATTGCATTGGATATTGAAAACCAATGTCAGCAAGCCCAAGATGCCATGCTTCTGGCCGAGGTGGATGCCACTTTCAGTGAAAAATACTTCTAAGCTTCCTACCAGGTCACAAAAGCTCTTCCTCCTTCCTTCGACTTTTCCATCATAGTTGGTTGGGATAGGGAGGAGGTAATGGCCAATGTTGTGTTGATGTCTCGCCCTAAGGGTGATGGAACCGATCTTTCTAGGGGGACTTTGGCCGAGAAGCAGACATCTACGCCAGGCCTTCCTCTTCCTACTACAACCTTCCTATCATCAGGTCTCGGAAAATCCTCGAGGGGGGTTCAGTCTACAGAGACCGAAGAAAGCCAACCAGAGACCAAGGCCCTTGAAGAACCTTTTAAAGGAGAGCCGGAGATCGGGGAGAGTGGGATAGAGTCAATCGCTACCCTTCTTCATATGTCCATTCCTCATGAGGTAATGGTGGTGGTCAATGAGGTCTTGGAGAAGAACCCCGCTGAGCAGCAGACAGTAGAAGATCCCCAGAAAAAAGGGTTAGCATTGGTGGCCATCCAGGATCAATAACCATCAGAAGGAGGGATGGAGTGCGTAGACGATCATGGAGGAGAAGCAGCTAGGGGCGATCAAGAGGACGCAGAGGCTTGACGTAACCTATTTTGACTTGTTTTGACTTGTTTTGACTTTCCAGAAAATGGGGGTGGACGCCCTACTCTATTCATGCCAGATCATCATCATTTTTTTTTGTTGCCAGGAACCAGGGTTTGTCTTCCCTGATTGACAATTGTAGTCTAACAAGGGGATAGGCTCACTAACCATTACTAAGTATTAGCTTTAGACTTCACTCGAACTTACTTCAATGAATTTTCATTTGACTGGCATCCTCTTGCTTTATTCCTGATCTTGTCCTAGATGCGACCTTTGAAACAACTTGACCTACTCAAATTTTGGCGAAGATGACGAGAACTAAAATTTTGTTTAAGCATGAATGATGGCAGCTAACTCGAGCTCTCAACTCTTCTGCAGAAACATGTAGCTCGATGACTTTAATGAATAGTCCCCTTATGTGATTATAGGCTAGTTTGTACCTGTCACAACAAGCAACCATATACACATGGAAGAGTAGTAGCCAGTAATAACTAGAACATTGGAGTTTAAGTAGGAGAGCTTTCCACTTCTGGGCCCTTTTAAGGGGCTATAACCCAATCGAGGCAGCAGAAGGGCTATCTAGCTACATCATAGTCTTGTAGTCTGGATGGCAACTATGCTCTTACACTCAGGCCTTTCTTCGGAGTGGTAGCCCAACCAAGTCATCCTGAGAGCTATCTAGATATTTCCTAGTATTATAGTCTGGATGGCAACTATGTTGTTACACTCAGGCCCTTCTTGGGGGTGGTAGCTTGACAAAGGCATCAGGAGGGCTTTCTAGCTATTACCTGTCCTTGTGATCTGGATGGAAACTATGCTCTTATACTAAGACCTTACTTGGTAGGGGATGGTATCCGGCCGAGGTATCAATGATAGTGAGGGGGCTTCCCCGGCTAATCCTTGGTCTTGAGATCACTATTTCTGACTTACCAGTGTAGATCATGGTAGGGTACGGAGAAATTAATGTAGAATATAATCGAAGATAGACAAAGCAGACTTTATTGAAGAAAAATGGAGTACATTATTGTTTGAGATTTTATTGAAACCTAAATGGAGGTAGTCTGCCCACGAGTCCACTGTCTAAGGGTAATACTTCCTCAGGTGATCTGCATTTCAGGTGTGATCGATGAATAGGCCATCCATGTCCCGTTACGGACCACTGCCTTTACCAAATAAGGTCTTTCCCAGCTGGGCCCAAGAACCCTGTCTGACCTCTTCCTAGTATTCAAGGTTACTTTCCTAAGAACTAGGTTTCCTTCCTTGAAGTTTCGGGTTTAAACTCTCCTGTTAAAGTACCTAGCAATCTTGCTTTGGTAAATCACCACTTTCTCAGCTACCCGATCTTGCTTCGTTTCCATGAGATCTAGGCTAGCTCGAAGCTTATCCTCATTGCTTCCAAGTTCAAAATGTTCAACTCTGAATGAGGTTAGTTTGTGCTTAATTGGAAAAACTGCTTCAACCCCGAAGGTTAAAGAATAGAGTGTTTCTCCGGTGGCTGTTCATCTTGTAGTAAGGTATGCCCAGAGAACCTCGGGAAGATCTTCGGCCCATCTGCCCTTTCTCTGCTGTAACTTCTTTTTCAATAGCTTATTGATAGTTTTATTGGTGGATTCCACCAGCTCGTTAGTCTGAGGATGGGTTACTGAGGTGAATCTGAGGTCGATTCCCAAGCCTTTGCAAAAGTCCTTGAATCGATCGTTATCAGACTGCTTTCCGAGGTCAGCTATTATGATAAGAAGGGTTCTAAACCTGCAGACTACATTATTTTTTATAAACCTTGTCATATTCTCTTTCGATATCTGGAAGAGTGGTCCAGCTTCGACCCATCTTGTGAAATAGTCGATTGCTACAATAGCATGTTTGGCTTATCCATGAGCAGTTGGAAGTGGACCAATCAGGTTGACTCCCCATACAGCAAAGGGGTAAGGCGAGCTGAGAGATGACAAACGCTCTGGCGAGAGGTGGCTCAAGTTAGAGGTCTTTTGGCGTGGTTCACAGGATTTAATAAGGTTCTTTGAATCTTGATGGACAGTTGGCCAGTAATACCCCATAAGGAGTACCTGATATGCTAGAACTTCACCACCAACGTGGTTCCTGCATTCCTCTAAATGAACTTCTCTTAACACCTGTCTGGCATCATCATATTACAAACATCACAGCAGGGGGAGGGACCTGCCCCTCCTGTAGAGGTATCCATCTACCAGGCAATATCGAAAAGAGAGCCTTTTAATTATTCTGGCTTGGCCAGGCTCCTCGGGAGTCCTTCCATCTTGGAGATAGGCCACTATTGGGTCCATCCAGCATGGCTGTCGATCCAGGGTATAGGATTCATTACCCGTTATTGTGTTTGGTAGAGAGATCACTTGGGGAGGAACTCTCTGTGGTAAAGCATGCCCACCATTCACAACTATCTTGGCAAGGACGTCAGCTCGATAATTCTGCTGTCAAGGCAACTGCTCCATTTTAAATCCCTTGAATTTATTCTTTAGCAACTGAACAAGCTTCAAATAGGCAATAATGTGATCCCCTTTGGCCTGATAGTCCCTAAAAACCTGATTAACTATGGGTAAAGAGTCACTCTTGACCTGAAGGCAATCGACCCAGAGCTCGGCGGCCGCCTTCATCCCGGTTAAGAGGGCTTCATATTAGGCTTCATTATTAGCAGCCTTAAATTCGAATCTGAAACAATGGCAACACTCAGTCCTCTTTGTGTCTATCAGGACTATGCCCACTCCTCTCCTGACTTTCTCGGATGCTCCATCATTGTAGAGGATCCATGACTTGTAGCCTACTAGCCAGTTGTCGGATTCTGGAATCTTCCCAGGAACTATATTTGTAACCGCAAAGGTCGCTTAGTCTGGGCGCACTGAGAGCTCTTCCATAAAGTTTTCCAAAGCATGAGCTTTAATTATGATCCTGGGTTTATAACTTAAATAAAACTTGGTGAGTTCCAGAGCCCATAAGACCAGTCTTCGGGACACATTCGGCCTTTGCAGAAATTAACAGAGAGGTTGTTTTATCACTACTGCTATTAAGTGAGCTTGAAAGTTAGGTCGAAGCTTCCTTGATGAGGTTACTAGGGTATAGGCGAGCTTCTCTAAAAGGGTATTGTTCTTTTTCGGCTTGGTTAGTGAAGGAAATCAATAACTTAGCAACCATACACCCCAATAGCTAAAGCGCTATGATACATATGGAATGCAATTTAACACCCTCTAACTAATTGAAACAAACCCGATCGTTCAAGATTGAAGTAAGAGAAATTATTCTAATCACTTTATCAATGGAATGATGATAAAAGCTAATTAGAACAGCACTTTGATTTACCCATAACGCCACAAACTATGAAGTTTGATAAGTTTAAAGGGAAAACAAAGATTTTGAGGTTGTTGAACGACACAAACTGAATAAGCTTGAAAAGTTCCAAAGTTCCAAAGTTCATGCAAGAACTTAAAAACAAAACACTCACAAAGTGCTCAAATAAGTTTATATTACTCAAATATCTGCCCTTACATAGAAAAAGCAGCCTTGTTTATATAGAACAAAGGCCAAGGACAATACAACACAAATATAACGGCCCATTAAATGTGTAACCTCCCACTAAATGATATTTAGACCATGAATAATGGCCATAAAGTATTCAGCCTTTGTAACTCCTTATTCCTAATCAAAGAACACATGAACTCACAATTAACAAAATAAAACCCAACACAAAAACCCAAACTATTCATAAAATAAGCCCACAAAACCCAACACAATTAAAACCCAAACTAATCAGAAAATAAGCCCACAAAACCCAACATAATTAAACCCAAACTAATTATAAAATAGGCCCATAAAACCCAACATGGCTGAATGGCCTTTTATTCTTCAAGATAGGCTAGAATACTTCATTCTAACAAGGCTGGACTCCTGTCTTCGGGATTTGGACTTGTTTGAAATATGTTAATAATTTTATACTCTTCTTGCATCCTTAAAACCTTGACCAAATCTTGACTAGCTTGCTCCTTCCAAATTTTTTCCAATAAACAAGTTAAGGCTTATTTCATCCTTTTAGTTTTAGCTCTTGTTATTGGTCCTCCATGAATGGTTAAAGGATCTGGATCTTTTCCAACCTTAGTCGAATTGTGATCAACTGGCTGGTCCTCATCATTCCCCCTTTTCTCAAAAGGATTCATCCTCAAATCAGCACCTTCATCACCTACATCAAACAAAGACAAATCAGAAACATTGAAAGTTACACTAACGTTGCCATACTCACTTGGTAGTTCCAGCTTGTATGCATTGTCATTGATTCTTTGAAGAACTCGAAATGGTCCATCCCCTCTTGGTATGAGTTTAGACTTTTGTTGGCTAGGAAATCTTTCCTTCCTCAAGTGTACACAAACCCAATCACCAGGTTCAAATACTACTTGCTTTCGGCCCTTGTTGTGTTGCTTCTCATATTGTAGAGTTTTCTTTTCAATTTGTGTGCGCACATTTTCATGCAAGGCTTTGACAAAATCAGCTTTTTGCTTACCATCCAAATTAGCTCTTTCCAAAGGTAAAGGTAGTAAATCCATAGGAGATAATGGATTAAACCCGTACACAACTTCAAATGGTGAATGGTTTTTTGTAGCATGCACACTTCGATTGTAAGCAAACTCCGCATGTAGCATATAACTTTTGTTTTCTAAGCACATCAAAAACAGCCTTTAAATGTGTTACATGCTCGTCTAAATTTTTGCTATACACAAGTACATCAAAATAAACTACTACAAACTTTCCAATGTAAGCACGCAAAACATGGTTTATCAATCTCATAAAAGTACTGGGTGCGTTAGTTAGGCCAAAAGGCATTACTAACCATTCATATAGACCATGTTTAGTTTTGAAAGCGGTTTTCCATTCATCATCCTCATGCATTCTTATTTGATGATATCTAGATTTCAAATCAATCTTTGAAAACACACAAGAACCATGCAATTCATCCAACATATCATCTAACCTAAGGATAGGATGTCTATACTTTACCGTGATTTTGTTGATGGCTCGACAATCAACACACATTCTTTAAGAACCATCCTTTCTAGGTACCAACAAAACAGGAACTGCACATGGACTCATGCTTTCACGTACATATCCCTTTTCCATAAGCTCACTTACTTGCTTTTGGATTTCCTTAGCCTCTTCGGGGTTGCATCTATATGCTGGCCTATTTGGTATGCTTGCACCTAGAATGAAATCAATTTGATGTTCAATTCCTCTAATTGGTGGCAAACCAATAGGAACATCTTCGGGAAAGAGATCCTCATTTTTATGTAAAAGATCAACAATAACACTAGGAAAACTCTTGTTAATTTTGTTAGAAACAATTAAAACATCCTTGTACATAAGAACAAGTAAGGGCTGCCTCATGGTTAATGCTTTCTTCACATCACACATTTTTGCGTACACACTCATTTTTCTTTCACTCAAGCCTTCCTTGTTTTCTCTCCCCTTATGTTTCCCATTGCTCTCATTTTTACCACTCATCTCACCTTTTTTTTTCTCTCTTCCTTGCTCCCTTCCCAAAGTTTCAGCTAATGAAGATTCAAGCTCTTCATATTGTTGTTTTATGCGCATTTGGTCTTCAAAAATTGTCTTTGGAGACAAAGGTCCAAGTTGGTATTTCTGTCCCTCCATGATCAAAGAATAACGGTTCTTAAACCCATCATGCATTACCCTTCGATCATATTCCCATGGTCTCCTCAATAACATGTGACCAACATACATAGGTACCACATCACACCAAACATCATCCTTATATCTACCAATTGAAAAAGAAATTAACACTTGCCGATTTACCTTCACAACACCACTATCATTCAACCATTGTAACTTGTATGGTTTTGTTTAATAGTAGGTAATTTCAGTTTCTCTTCTAGCAAGGTACTTGCCACATTTGTACAACTTTCACTATTAACAATCACATTACACAACTTGTTAGCAATCAAACAATGAGTATGAAAAAAAAATTCACGTTGCTCACCATGTTCATTTGTTTTAATTTGCAAACTAAGTGTGCAGTGTACAACCAAATTTTCTCCACTAGCATACTCTAAATCACTAGCATCTTCTAAATGTGGCATGTCATCTTTATCCTCTCTCTCACTTTCTGATTCAACTGTCCCATCCCCCATGATCATTGCCCTTTTATTAGGACATTCACGTGCCACATGACCATGTCCAAGGCACTTAAAACACTTAATGTCTCTAGTTTGATTAGGTTGATTCTCACCTCTACCCTTGCTGCCTATTTCATTTTTTATTTTAGTTTCATCAATTTTAGGCTCAACAATGGGTTTATCATCCTTTTTACTCCAATTCGGTCTCCAAGAAGAAGAAGAACCTGAATAAGGTTTTGAATCATACCTGATGCCTTTTCTTTTGAGTTGCCTTTCAATTTTCATGGCCACACCCACCATGTCCTCAATCTCCACATAATGTTGCAACTCTACAAGATCAGCAATGTTCTTGTTTAACCCACTCAAAAACCGAGCCATGGTGGCCTCATGGTCCTCCTCCACATTAACCCTTATCATGGCTATCTCCATTTCCTTGTGATATTCTTCTACACTCATGGAACCTTGTGTCAAAGTTTGTAACCGTTGATGCAAATCCCTATACTAATGGCTAGGGACAAATCTCCTCCTCATGATTTGTTTCATCTCCAACCAAGTCTCTACGAGTCTTTTACCATTTCTACGCCTGTCTTTACACAATTGATCCCACCAAAAAATAGCATAATCACAAAATTCAACAGCAGCTAGTTTTACCTTTTTCTCTTCGGAGTAGTTATGACATTCAAAGATCAACTCCACTTTTCGTTCCCATTGCAAATAGGCATCCGGATTGTTCTTCCCTTGAAAAGGAGGAATTTTCATTTTGATGTTGCCTATGTTTTGGTCCACCCCATCAAAACGTCCTCTCCTAGCTTGTCTTCTAGGATTAACGTCTAGACCAATTATGGTAGCTTGGCCATCATCCGTGTCTTCTCCTCCATCATATACATCATTGACAAAGGCTAGTTGTCTTCCACATCGTGGTTCACTTTGCAATCTGGTAATTGCTTCATCATGTCTTTCTAGACGATCTCTTACATCTCCCATCACTTTGAACATACATTCAAATTGTTGCTGCATTGCTTGAATCACTTGATCATTTGAGGAAGAACTCACTTCTTTATCTTTGTTAGACATGTTTAAAACCTGAAAAAAAAAAGTTAGAACAGCCTCACAATCACTCCCTTACGTGTTTCTCTCAAAAAATTGATTCACAATCACTCCCTTAGCAACCATACACCCTAATAGCTAAATAGCTATGATACATATGGAATGCAATTTAACACCCTCCAACTAATTAAAAAAAACCCGATCGTTCAAGATTGAAGTAAGAGAAATTAGTCTAATCATTTTATCAACGGAATGATGATAAAAGCTAATTAGAACAGCACTTTGATTTCCCCAAAATGCCACAAACTATGAAGTTTGATGAGTTTAAAGGCAAAACAAAGATTTTGAGGTTGTTGAACGCCACAAGATGAATAAGCATGATAAGTTCCAAAGTTCATGCAAGAAATTAAAAACAAAACGCTCACAAAGTGCTCAAATAAGTTTATATTACTCAAATCTCTGCCCTTACATAGAAAAAGCAGCCTTTTTTATATAGAACAAAGGCCAAGGACAATAAGACACAAATATAAATGCCCATTAAATGTGTAACCTCCCACTAAATGACATTTAGACCATGAATAATGGCCATAAAGTATTCAACCTTTGGAACTCCTTATTCCTAATCAAAAAACACATGAACTCACACTTAACAAAATAAAACCCAACACAAAAACCCAAACTATTCATAAAATAAGCCCACAAAACCCAACACAATTAAAACCCAAACTAATCAAGAAATAAGCCCACAAAACCCAAAATAATTAAACCCAAACTAATTATAAAATAGGCCCACAAAACCCAAAATGGCTGAATGGCCTTTTATTCTTCAAGATAGGCTAGAAAACTTCATTCTAACAAGGCTGGACTCTTGTCTTCGGGATTTGGACTTGTTTGAAACATGTTAACCATTTTATACTCTTCTTGTATCCTTAGAACCTTGACCAAATCTTGACTTGCTTTCTCCTTCCAAATGCTTTCCATTAAACAAGTTAAGGCTTCTTTCATCCTTTTAGTTTTAGCTCTTGCTATTGGTCCTCCGTGAAGGGTTAAAGGATATGGATCTTTTCCAACCTTAGCCGAATTGTGATCAACTAGCTGATCCTCATCAGCTAGGGCGTGACTCACGTAATAGATAGGCCGTTGGACCGTATCTCCACAATCCTTGACCAAGGCCCCACTCACTGCAATTTTCAAAATGACCAAGTAGATTTACAGCTCCTCTCCCGGACTTGACTTTACCAATAATAGAGGGCACGATAGATACTTTTTAAAGGCTTGAAAAGCTCACTTGCTTTTCTGGTCCCATTTCATGTTCCTTCCATACTTGATGGCTTTGAAGAAAGGGAAACATTTATCGGTGGACCGAGAAATGAACCTGTTGAGCGCCGCTATCTGCCCGGTCAAGACTTGAACCTGTTTGAGTGACATGGGGATTCTAGATCCAGGATAGCCTTGATCTTTTTAGGGTTTGCCTCTACTCCTCTCTCATGAACCATGAAGCCAAAAAACTTTCCCGTAGTTACCCCGAAAGCACATTTAGAGGGGTTCAATTTCATCCGGTTTTCCCTTAAGATCATGAAAGTTCTGCGAAGGTCACCCTGATATCCTTCAATTGTTGGTGACTTGGTAATCATGTCATCGATGTACACTTCCATTGATCTTCCAATCTCTGGCTTGAATAGCCGATTGACGAACCGTTGATATATAGCTCCCACATCCTTAAGCCCAAACTGCATCACCTTGTAACAGTATAGACCATCCACGGTGATAAAGATGGTCTTGTCTTGGTCGACAGGGTGCATCATGATCTAGTTGTACCCCGAGAATGCCCATTAAGCGAAGGAGCTTGTTTTCGGACGTGGAGTCAACCAGCTGACATATCTTTTGTAAAGGGAAACTGTCTTTTGGACATGCTTGGTTGAGGTTGGTGTTATCGACGTGCATACGCCACTTTCTATTAACCTTCGTGACCATGACCATATTGGCGATCCATTCTGGATAACGCACCTCTCTGATAAAGCTTGCTCTGATCAACTTGTCCATTTCTTCTTGAACTGCAGCATTTCTTTCGGGTTTAAAGTGACACCTTTTTTGTCTGACGGGCTTAAAGGTCGGATCTACTACCAAACAATGAGCAGCCAATGATATCGGGATCTTGGGCATCTCATCTTGACTCCAAGCGAAGATGTTATTGAATTCTTTGAGGAGCCTGATCAGTCATTCCTTCACTCCTGGTTCAAGGGTGTCTCCGACCTTGATGACCTTCGAGGGGTCATCCATCTGGATGGGTATCTCTTCTAGCTTATCCACTAGATGTTCGCTAGCCCATTCCCTTCTCTGCTCCTCTTCGTTTGAAATCTTGAGATCATCGTCTAAGTGATTTATGGGCTCTACATCCTCCAGGGTCATCCCGGGGGTTACCCTATCATGTATCGTCATAACCTGAGCAAACTGTTTTGCTAAAGTTGTTGGGTTGGCAGACACTACATGGCAATTCCCGACTGCTTACTAGTCACCATGTATTTCCCCCACCTTGTCTCCTACTGGAAAGTTTAGAACGTTGTTGTAAATAGATAAGACCCCCTTCAAAGATGATAAGAAAGGTCTTCCTAATATTGAATTGTAAGCCGATGGGTTATCCACCACCACGAAGTCCGTCATGATATTTTGTTGGAAGGGGGCCATTTCGGCGATTACTGGAAGGATCTTCGACCCCACAGGTATGATCAAGTCCCCAGTAAATCCATACAGCATGGTAGTGCAGCTGTTGTAACACCACTGTTTTAAATTTAGCTTTTCCAAGGTATCTTTGAAGAGGAGATCGACGCTACTGCCTATGTCAACAAGCATGCGATAGACCATGCAGTTGGCAATTTGTACCGTGACCACCATGGGATTGTCATGAGGCTGCACAGTGTTATGGACATCAGCCTCGGTAAAAATAATCTGCATAGACTGGGAGAGGTCAGCAGGGCTCTAATCAACCTTGAAGATACCTCGCCCTTTATCTACACGAGGGACCTTCCTCTTATGGTTTTCCTGGAATTATTGGAGGTGTCAATCAATGTAGGACCTTCGCTAATGGTATGTATCACCTTGATTTGTTGCATCAGATCCGTCTGCTCCCCTTTTCACTTCTCGGTGTGCTCACGGATCTCAGCTTGTACTTCCCTCCCAATCTGAATGTTATCCCTAACTTGCGCAAGAACTCTATCAAGCGTCCTCCCATTATCAGAGCCTCGATCTGGTTGCGTAGGTTATAGCAGTCTGAAGTTTTGTGACCCACATCTTTATGAAAGTCAAAGTACTTATACCGGTTCCTCCTATCCGGGACTTTCATGGGTGCGGTCTTCTGTAGTAGCCTCTTGTCCCGGATGATAAGGCAAATCATTTCATATGAAACATTTAAGGGGCTGTAGTGATTGTATCCCCTCTCATCTCACGTTATAGGGGTTACTGTCTTAGGATATGGCAAAGCCCGCAGAGGGGTTTGCCTTGTGGGTTACCTTTTTTGCTTAGGTTAAGAAATAGGAAAATGAAAGGTTGACCTATTGGGAGGTTTGTTCTGATTTTTCTTAATTGTTTCAGGTCTGAAAGTTTCCTTCTTTTGTCGTTTTGTTATTCTCATATCATCATGCTCTATTTTGACCTCGAGTTGTTCATCAACTTCGAATTGTTCTAGAGCCCGATCATAGGCCTCTTGGTAGGTCTCCGGAGGTCTCTTGGCAAAGGATCGAAAAAGCTTACCCGTCCATAGGTTCAGCCTGAAATTAGCAAGGGCCTCATTCTCAGTGGAGACCCCCATCTGGATGACCCCCTTGTGGAACCGCTCCACGTAAGCTAGAAGGTTTCCCCTCTCTCCTGGATCATATACTATAAACTGATGGGATCCTTCGTTCGATGTTTGATTCCACGGAATTGTGAGCAAAAATAGGTTGATAGCTTTGTGAAGCAGTCCACATTACCCGCGGGTAGCTTTCTAAACCATGTCTTGGTGTAATTGGTCAGGGTGGCAGGGAACATTCTACATATCGTGGCCATGGTTGTGTTTTGGAGTTCTATCTGTTGGATGAAGCTCTCTAAGTTGCTTAAGGGATCCTCCGTACCAAATAATTTGGCTAATGGCATCTTAAACTTCGACGGGAGCTTTGCCTCCAGGATTCTTCTATTAAAGGGAGCGTTCATCTCGCTCAAGGGGTCCTTTTTGACCTCCATACCCTTCCATTTTTTCAACTGTTGGATCTCTTTCTGCATCTCAACTAGCTGGTTCCTCAGGCACTTATTTCCGTGTTTCTTAGAATCGACGATCCCCCTGACAATCTGAATACTTCCACTTTGTCATTCTCAGGGATGGGCTTTGTTTACACAATTTAAGGGATACCCCCGACTTTAGGTCGAGGTTCCTTTCTGGATGTCACCGGTCAATAAGGGTTGCGAGATGCCTTAACGGAACATTAACTGTCGATTTAACCCGCCTAGGTTGATAGTTGCTCAACCTGTCCGGGACTAGGGGCATGGGCTCTAGCATATCCCTGATGGGTATTGTAAACCTTGTCCTATGGTCGGCAGGGATCAGTAGGGGGTCCCAGCCGATCGAAGGCAGGTTGCCTGGTAGCGAGCCGACTTGCCTCTCCTCTAGTTTCCAGATCTGCCAGTTGTGGATCAATTCCTTCTACAGCTAGACGGAGGCAGGCATTTTCCATAACGGCTGCTGTGTGCTGACTAATCACATCCTGGTTCATCGCCTGAGGGGGTGGAACCCGCTCCTTGCCTGGCTGATGCAAGGTCGGCTTACGATGCATGGATTCTTTCCCTTTTTCTGCCCTTTCTAAGTGGAGAGGGCAGATGGATGTCCCGAGGTTTCGGGCTGTCCTTGAGAGGAGCGAAGGCTCATGATTATGCAAAACAACAAACTTGTAAGCGTAAAAATTACAAAGTGGGTTTTCCCATAGACGGCGCTAAAAACTGTTAATGGAGAATTTACTCGAGGTGATAAATTCTGGTTAAAACCCTCCAGACCACTACCACGTAGGTGGTGGCCGGGGTTTGTACCTTAGGTACCTAACCTGATTGAATCAAGATAGATGTGTAAATGTAAGTGCAATGAAGACGGTAATGTAATGGCTTTATTATTAACTGTGAGTATCGTATAGAGAGACTCATAAACACTCTTAATCTCTCTGGGATATAGTAAGTGGAAACCTCGTGCCTATTGAATAATAGATAATAGTGGAGGCCGTATTCTGATTGCAGAATTTATGCTGAGGACTCAAAAGAAAAATTCTTCCCCCTTTCTTTCTCGTGCTTAGACCTTTTTATACATGGTCCAAGTGGGTTTAAACTTGTAAATCGCCCTCTACGATCCCAAGAATCTATTCCCTTCTTATTGGACGGGATCCTTTATTTAAAAGTTGTTGACTTTGAATTTGTTGACGGGAAATTTGCTTGAGATGAGAAATTCCTGTTAACACCCTCGAGACCACTACCACGAAAGTGGTGGCCAGGGTCAGTATCGTTGGTTCCCGACCTTTTTAAGAGGTAGACGAGAGCTTGATCATTAAATGAGAGCTTTATTATTGATATATTGCTTTAAAGTACAAATTGCTCTCTTGTATGCTTACAGTCTCTCGAAGGTGTAGGGTGGTGACAACTTGGTGTCTGTCGAATAGTGGAAATGAAGGTAGCCATGCTCTGAATACAGAATTTAGGCTTTCTCTCCTGCCTCTATATTTTTTGTACGTATATCTATTCTTATAGGTTGTTCTCTGTTTTTCTTCTCTCCCTTCTACCATGCTTGGCTTCACCTATTTATATCGTCCAAGTAGGTTTTTAATTCGCAAATACTTTACTGTGATCCTATGAATCCGTTCCCTCATTATCGGGCGAGATTCGTCATTTGAATTTGAATTGTTATAGGATTTGATGATATCGTTGACGGAGATAAGTTTGTTCCCTTATTTCAATCAAACTCTTGACGTGCATGTAAATATTACATGGAAACGATCCTATGTGCACTCGTGCCATGAATCTTAATGGAAGTCACCCTACCAGCTGCCTGTTGCCCCGTAGAGCGAGGTAGACCCCTGCTTTGGCTGTGTACGTAGAAGCTTAAGATGGATTTTCCCTGACCATTGGGGGTTTGAGGTGCTCTTGTAGGCCATCCTGGGAGGTAGCTGGGGCAGTGTAGATTTAGGTGTGATTCTTCCTTTATGTCCAACAAGGACAGCGGGCTTCTGGAGAGGTTGGCAGCCTTCTTTCGAATGTCTCTTGAGCTTGGAGACTTCCCCTAGCAATCAAGGGGCAGTTTTGGAGCTCGACCTCAAGGTTTCAATACTCTCGTGGGGGCTCATCCTGGTTGTGACTGGCTTGTTTTCTGGTAGTATTGAAGCCGAGACGGACTTCTCTGCTCCGGTAGGGTGGCTTTACGACTTTTTCGGGCTTCATGATTGTCGATTATGAGTGGAAAATTTCTCTTTGACCCCTGGCCAAATTTCACTATTAACAAAAGTCCCCTCTAACTTGAACACCGGTGGTAGAGTTGGGGTTGGAGTCAGATTCTTTGTTTAATTTATAAAGTTTTCTGCCATAAAGATAATTAATGAGGGTGAAATTTTCTCATTAATTACCCAATATTAGAATTTGAAACTGGGTGTTATTCGAAGAAAAACGGCTGTAATACGGCTCCAGATGATCTTCCCGAGGTCACCAAGGCATATACAAGCTTCTCAAATAGAGAATAGTTCTTTTCGGGCTTGGTTAGAGTGCGACTCACATAGTAGATAGGTCGATGGATCCTATCCCCGCATTCCTTGACCAAGGCCCCACTCACAGCGGTTTCTGAACGGCCAAGTATATTTGGAGCTCTTCTCTAGAATTTGACTTGACCAGCAGTGGAGGGCTTGTTAGGTATATTTTCAAAGCTTGGAAAGCCTGTTCGCTCTCCTGATCCCACTTCATGTTTCTTCCCTGCTTGATAGCTTTGAAGAATGGTAAGCACTTATCGGTAGACTGGGAGATGAACCTGTTGAGCACTGCTACCTGTCCGGTCAAGGCTTGAACCTGCTTAAGAGATATGGGGGATCCCAGATCCAGGATAGCCATGATCTTTTCCGGGTTAGCCTCTATGCCTCTCTCATGGACCATGAAGCCTAGAAACTTCCCCGCAGTTACACCAAATGCGCATTTGGAAGGGTTCAACTTTATCTGGTTTTCCCTTAGGATCATAAAGGTCCTATGAAGGTCATCTAAGTGGCCTTCCGAGGTCGAAGATTAAGTGATCATATCGTTGATATACACCTCCATCGACCTTCCAATTTCGGGCTTGAACAAACGGTTGACTAACAGTTGGTAAGTATCACAAGTGTTTTTTAGCCTGGAAGGCATCACCTTGTAGCAGTATAGGCCTTGTGCGGTTATGAATCTGATATTTTCTTGGTTTGCGGGATGCATCTTAATCTGATTGTAGTCAGAAAACGCATCCATGAAGCTCATGAGCTTGTTCCCGGAGGTGAAATCGACCAACTGATCAATTTTTTATAGAGGGAAACTGTGTTTCGGGCATGCCTAGTTGAGGTCGATATAGTCCACGCACATGAACCATTCGGGGTAGCAGGCTTCTTGAATGAAGCCTGCTTGGGTGAGTTTATCCACCTCTTCTTGAACCGCCACATTTCTTTCACTGTTGAAGTGGCACCTTTTCTGTTTGACAGGGTTTAAAGGTCGGATCCACCGCCAGTCGATGTGTAGCTAATGTCATCGTGATCCCAGATATCTCCGCATGACTCTAGGCAAAAATATCATTGAATTCCGTAAGGAGCCTAATCAAGCCCTCTTTCATTCCTGGTTCAAGAGTAGTTCCGATCTTGACGACCTTCAAGGGATCGCTTAGTCGAACAGGAATCTCCTATAACTCATCGATCGGATGGCCGCTGGCCCATTCTCTTCTCTGTTCTTTCATGTCGGGCACCACAAGTCCTTCTTCGGGACAATCGATGGAGCCCACGTCTTCCAAGTTTAGTGACGGGGTTATCCCGTCTTGGATAGTCGTTACTTGGGCGAGCTGTTTAGCTAGAGCTGCTGGGTTAGCTGACACTGCATAGCATTTCCTAGCTGCTTGCTGATCACCCCGAACCTCCCCCACCTTGTC
The DNA here is from genome assembly GCA_032871835.1 of Dipteronia dyeriana. NCBI lineage: Eukaryota > Viridiplantae > Streptophyta > Magnoliopsida > Sapindales > Sapindaceae > Dipteronia > Dipteronia dyeriana. The sequence goes on from CM065299.1 coordinate 76,224,401, forward strand.
TCCTACCTGGAACTTCAAGACATTGTGGTAAATAGAAAGGACCCCCTTCAGGCCTCCCTAATATTACGTTGTAGGCCAACGGGGTAGCCACCACCACGAAGTCGGTCATGATGTCTTGCTAGAGAGGTACGGCTCCGATGATCACCGATAGGATTTTTGATCCTACGAGTGTGATGGAGTCCCCAGTGAACCCATATAATGGAGTAGTACAACTGTTGTAGCACTATTGCTTCAAGTTTAGTTTTCCCAAAGTGTCTTTGAATAGAACGTCGATGTTGCTACCTGTGTCGACGAGCACGCGGTGCACCATGAAGGTGGCAATTTGTAATTTGATGACCATTGGGTCATCATGTGGCTGCACAGTGTTAAAGACATCTGCTTCGGTGAAGATGATCTGAGACAACTGAGAGGGATTGGTCGGTCTCTGGTCGACCTTGAGAGGGACCTTCCTCGTATGGTTTTTCCTGAAATTGTTGGAGGTGCCGCCCAGAGTGGGACCTCAGCTGAAAGTGTGTATTACCTAAATTTGTGGCATCAGGTCCGCCTGCTCTCCCTTCGTCTTCTCAGCATGTTCCCGGATCTCGGCTTGCACCTCCCTTCCAATCTAAATGTTTTCCCTGACTTGTTGTAAGAAATCTATCAAGCATCCTCCCCTTATCAAAGCCTCAATCTGGTTCCGCAGGTTGTAGCATTCTGAAGTATTGTGCCCTACTTCCTCGTGAAAGCTGCAATATTTGTAACGATTTTTTTTTTATCGACCAAGGCTTTCATAGGAGCGGGCTTCTGTAACAAACCCTTATCCTGAATGGCGGGGTAGACTTTTTCTTGAGATGTATTTAAGGAAATATAATGGTCGTACCCCCTCTCATTGCGGGCTATAAGGGCCACTGTCCTGGGAGGTGGTAAAGTTTGAGGAGGAGCGCGTTTATCTGGATACCTTTCAGATCTGGGTTGGGGAAGAGGAAACCCGTGTGTTTATTTATTAAGGGGTTTGTTTTAGCTTTTCGTAGCTCTGGCAACCGGTCCCTTGGTCACTTGCTTTCGGACTTCCTTGAGTCGATCTCGGATTCCTCACCATCAGATCCCTCTGATGAACTGGTGACCTCTACCCGGTTCTTTCTTCAGAGGGGGCTCGCTAGTGGGCTTTGTTGACTTTCTTCTTCTCTACCTCGGGCTTCCCTCATTATAGTCGTTGGGTGGAGGAGCTCTTCCCGTCCCTAGGAAAGGACATCTGCCGCAGATCTGAATTGTCGTTGTTGGTAGCGTGGCAGCGCTTTAGGCATATAGGGCATGGGCCCTAGCCTATCCCGGATCGAGGTCGGAAGCCCCGCTCTGTTACGAGTTGATTCCCAAGGGGCAAATCCCAAGCGATCAAAGGCGGGTTGCCTAGCCTAGGCCTACTTGATTCCCCCTGATTGCAGAGACCCGTTTGTTGGATAGCGATACCCTCAGCGAGTAGTCGAAGGTGGACGTTCTCTACAAAGGTCGCCGCTTGTTGGTCAAGCTCGACCTGGCTTCCCAGAGGGAGATCCTGAGCCCGCACCGAAGCTGACTGGGTGGGAATCTGGCTATTGAGCCCAGATTTTCTCCCTTTCCTCGGGATCTTTCGTGTGGATGTAGCAGAAGGTTGCCCCGAGGTGCCCTGCTGCCCTCGTGAAGAGCGAAGCCTCATGATGACTTTGAAATAACGAACTTTTTTAATGTAAAAAGATGGTGGTGTGAGAGGTTCCCCACAGATGGTGCCAGAAAGTGTTGACGAGAAATTTGCTCGGGATGAGAAATTCCTGTTAACACCCTCGAGACCACTACCATGAAAGCGGTGGCAGAGGTCAGTACAGTTGGTTCCCGACCTAGTTAAGAAATAGATGAGTGGCTGAAATGTAATAACAGTAAATGGGAGTTCTATTATTGATATATTGCTTTAAGATACAAATAGCTCTCTTGTTTGCTCACAATCTCTCAGAGGTGTAGGGTGGTGGCAACTCGGTGCCTGTTGAATAGTGGAGATGAAGGTGATCGTGTTTTGAATCTAGAATTTAGGCCCTCCTTCTATGTGTATATCTGTTGCTTATGATTTTCTGTCTCTGTTTTTTATATCTGTCGTTCGTTGTTATTTTTTTTTGTCTCTACCATGCTTGGCTTCACATATATATATATATCATCCAAGTAGGTTTTTAGTTCGCGAATACTCTACCCTAATCTCATGAATCCGTTCCCTCCTTATCGGGCAGGATTCGTTATTTAAATTTGAATTGCTTCCGGATTTGATGATATCGTTGACGAAGATAAGTTTGTTCCCTTATTTGAATTTAAACTCTTGATGTGCATGTAAATATTATGTGGAGATGATCCTGTGTGCACTCATGCCATGGATCTTCACGGAGGTCACCCTGCCAGCTACCTGTTGCCCTGTAGAGCAAGGTAGACCCCTGCTCTGGCTCCTTTCTTAGAAGCTTAAGATGGATTTTCCCTGACCCGTGGGGGCTTGAGGTGCTCTTGTAGACCTTCCCAGGAGGTAGCTGGGGTAGTGTAGATCTGGGCATGACTCTTCATTTATGTCCAGCAAGGACAGCGGGCTTTTGGAGAGGTTGGCGGGCTTCTTTCGAATGTCTCTTGAGCTTGAAGACTTCTCTTGGCATTCACGGGGTGGTTGTGAAGCTTGACCTCAGAGCCGAGGTTCCCCGATAGATGGCCTGGAGAAGCCCGGCTTTCAGTACTTTTGTGGGGGCTCATCCCGATCGTGCCTGGCTTGTCTTCTGGTAGCTTTGAAGCCGAACCGACCTTCCCTGGTACTGCAGGGTGGCTTTACGGTCTTTTCGGGCTTCATGATTGTCGATTATGGGTGGAAAATTTCTCTTTGACCCCTGGCCAAATTTCACCATTAACAATTATATAATTTTAATCTCAAATCAAACTCTTGCTTGCATGTACTTGCTTGATCTCCCTCTAGGTCCAGTATTTGAAACAAACTATCTTTGGGGAACAACAGGATAAGGGAACTGTTTAATCGTGAAAATGGGCAGTTAGTGTCGGGCTTCCTAACCACCGAGTTTCACAGCTCAACTTTCTTAGTCGACAGTCCCCTTGTTGGATTGTAGGCTTGTTATAGTGAATGACCACGTATCAAGGAAAAAATAGTTTTCAGCAATAATTGGAATATTTAGAGATTACATAAATCGTGCCCTCCATCCCCTAGCCCCTTTCTGGGGCTGCATCTCAAGCCCCTTTGAAAGGAAATTTGCTCAAGATGAGAAATTCCCTCGAGACCACTACCATGAAAGTGGTGACCAGGGTCGGTACCGTTGGTTCCCGACCTGTTTAAGAGGTAGACGAGAGGTTGATCAGTCAATGGAAGCTTTATTATTGATATATTGCTTTAAAGTACAAATCGCTCTCTTGTATGCTTACAGTCTCTCGGAGGTGTAGGGTAGTGGCAACTCGGTGCCTGTCGAATAGTGGAAATAAAGGTAGCCATGCTCTGAATATAGAATTTAGGCTTTCCCCCCTGCCTCCATATTTTTTGTACGTATATCAGTTCTTGTAGGTTGTTCTCTGTTTTTCTTCTCTCCCTTCTACCATGCTTGGCTTCACCTATTTATATCGTCCAAGTAGGTTTTTAATTCGCAAATAATTTACTGTGATCCCATAAATCCGCTCCCTCCTTATTGGACAGGATTCGTCATTTGAATTTGAATTGTTATGGGATTTGAAGATATCGTTGACGGAGATAAGTTAGTTTCCTTGTTTGAATCAAACTCTTGACGTGCATGTAAATATTACGTGGAAACGATCCTGTGTACACTCGTGCCATGAACCTTCATGAAAGTCACTCTACCAGTTGCATGTTGCCCCGTAGAGCCAGGTAGACCCCTGCTCTGGCTCTGTTCTTGGAAGCTTAAGATGGATTTTCCCTGACCCTTGGGGGCTTGAGGTGCTCTTGTAGGCCTTCCTGGGAGGTAGCTGGGGTAGTGTAGATTTAGGTGTGATTCTTCCTTTATGTCCAGCAAGGACAGCGAGCTTCTGTAGAGGTTGGCGGGCTTCTTTCGAATGTCTCTTGAGCTTGTAGACTTCCCATGGCATTCACAGGGCGGTTCTAGAGCTCGACCTCAGAGCTGAGGTCCTCCGATAGATGGCCTGGAGAAACCCGGGTTCCAGTACTCTTGTGAAAGGCTCATCCTGGTTGCATCTGGTTTATTTGCTGGTAGTTCTGAAGCCGAGTCAACCTTCTCTGCTCCGGCGGGGTGGCTTTACGACTTTTTTGGGCTTCATGATTGTCAATTATGGGTGGAAAATTTCTCTTTGACCCCTTGCCAAATTTCACTATTAACATAATTAATAACAGAGTCGAGAATATCTTTGGTGGAGATAAGTTTGATTCCTCTTTGGACTTAATCTCTTATCTTACACGTTTTAATGTTCATTGAAGTGTGGATATGATCTTGTGTGTATTCATTGCATGATTCTTCATTGAGGTCGTTCGTTGTTTCGTAGAGTGAGGTAGACCCTTGCCTTAGCTTTGGTACAAGAAGACTGGCCTGACATTTTCTGGCCTTTTAGAGCTTAGAACGGTCTTATAGGCACTCATTGGGGGGGGGATAGGGGGAAGCATGGATTATGCGAGCTTCCTTTTTCTCATCTAGACGAGTTCAAGCCTTCCTCAGTGGACTAGAACGTAGCAATAGCAAGAACCTTATATCTTTAAAGGTCCCCTCTTTTTATGCCCGGAGAGGTTAGCGGGCTTTAGGGGTGGTTATAATGTAATCTTAATCTCAGGAAGCCCGGACAATCACATGTCGGGCTTCGCCTGAACTCCAGTATTAGTGTAAGGGGCTCGATTTGATCATTTCGGACTCCTTTCCAGATAGTTATGAAGCTCGGTGACCCTCCCTTGCTTCTGCGGGGTAGTTCTATGGCACGCCCTTAGGACCCGGGGTCCAATGACTGATGAACTCCGGCTTTGACTCGGGTTAGGCAGGTGGAAAATTTCTCCTTGGTCCCTTAGCCAAATTTATCTATTAACAATGGCATCGAGAATATTTTGAATAGGGATAAGTTTGTTTCCTCTTTGGACTCAATCACTTGTACTGTACATATATGGTGATCTAATGTTTGTTGGAGTATAGATATGATCCTGTGTACCTTCACGGTGTAACGCCCCATGGAGGTTGTCGAGCATGGTGTTTTCTCCCTCATAGTATGGGACGGATATATTTATGTACTGGTTTTGATGCTAGGAGCTTGATCTGACCTTTCTAGGTCCCTTAGAGCATGAGATGGCCCTCTGTGGGTGCTCTTTGGTGGTAGCGTGGTTGAGGTGAGCTTCCTCTTTCAGATAGGTTCAGATCTTCCTTCGACTGAAGTGGAGCAACGCTGTAGTGCGAGCATAGTGCCAGATAGGTCTCTCTCTGAGCTCGAAGAGAATGGGGGGCTTCTGGGGAGGTAACGAGGCAATTTTAACCTTGAGGAGCCTAGATCGTCATGCATCGGGCTTTTCCTGAATTCTTGCTTCGTTGTTAGGAGCTCAATCCGATCGTATCAGGCTCCACCCTGGGAATTTCCAGAGCTCGTCGACTCTTCCTCGCATCTACGAGCTGGCTCCACATCTTGCCCCCAGTACCCACAGTTCCATGAAGGGTAATCTGGGGCTTGGATCCGGGCTTGGAGAGTGGAAAATTTCCCTTTTGTCCCTAGCCAATTTTTGCTATTAACAAAAATCCCCTCTGACTTGAATACCTGTGATTGAATTGGGGTTGGAGTCAGATTTACTTTTTTAATTGGGAAACTTTCTCTCCATTCTCGCTACCAAAATCTTGGTGGAAATATTCTCATTAATTGCACAAGTGACGCGGCGAGCATACACCAGTGTACTCCCTGAAACATTCTGGTTGTGTTACGGTTTGTTAATAACAAAATTTGGCTAGAGACTAAAGAAGAATTTTCCACCTTCCAGCCTTCAAGCAGGGGTCCAAATCCGGATCTACGTAGTGAGGTACCTTACGACCCTGCAGAAGTAGAGCGAGGTAATCAACACCTTCTCAACACCTTGCATGCATTCAGGCTCTCCAATTAAAGCCCGCTACCTCGCTAGGAAGCCTGCATAATTAGGTCGAGCTCCATGATAAAGCTAGGTGTAGCTAAACCAAGCTCCCCACTACAAGGTTGGAACCTATGGGATATGTTACCCCTAAAATGGTTAGCACAAGCTCCATGGGAAGACCAGCTTGATCGATCTAGCTCCGTGATAATCGAGAGGTCCCAGAGGACCCCGCCAGTGTACTGGATCCTAGGGTACCTCGCCCTCAAGGAATATCAAATGTAACCTCAGGTGACCTCCATCAAGTACCTCTCCAAAGTGACATGCAGAACTAGTGCTCTCCTTTTGGCAACGTAGGAAGAGAGGGTTGACTTTCATGACATTTAAATACCATTAATGAGGTCAACCGTATTAATGGAGGTAGTCAACCCTATTAAGGACAAGATTAGCGCCATAAATAAGAGAATATTCAACTCTTTCAGGGTTACCATTAGTGAAAGATTTTGTTAATAGCAAAATTTGGCTTGGGACCAAAGAAGAATTTTCCACCTTCCAGCCTTCAAGCAGGGGTCTAAATCTGGGGTCTACGTAGCGAGGTATCGAGGTCCTCTAGGTCGAGATACCTTATGACGCAGAAGCATGGCGAGGCACACCTTCTCAAACACCTTGCATGCATTCAAGCTCTCTAATTAAAGCCCGCTACCCCGCCAGGAATCCTGCATAATTAGGTCGAGCTCCATGTTAAAGCTCGGCGTATCTAAACCAAGCTCTCAGCTACAAGGTTAGAACTCTATGGGATATTTCGCCCCTAGAATTGTTAGCACAAGCTCCATGAGAAGACCAGCAAGATCGATCTAGCTCTATGACAATCGAGAGTTCCTATAGGGACCCCGCCAGTATACTGGAACCTGGGTTACCTCACCCTCGAGAAATATCAAGCATCACCTCAGGTAACCTCCATGAAGTACCTCTCCAAAGTGACATATGAAATCAGAGCTCTCCTCCAAACAACATAGGAAGAAAGGGTTGACCTTCATGACACTTACAATACCATTAATGAGATCAAACCATATTAATAGAGGTAATCAACCCTATTAGTGAGGTCAACCCGTATTAATGGAGGTAGTCAACCCTATAAATGAGGTCAAACCGTGTTTATTGAGGTAGTCTACCGTATTAATAGAGATAGTCAACCCTATTAATGAGGACAACTATATTAATGGAGGAAGTCAACCCTATTAATGACATGATCAACGCCATTAATAAGAGAATATTCAACTCTTTAATGGCCACCATTAGTAAAAGAGTCCAAAGAGAAAACAAATACCTTTGCCTCCAAGATATCCTCTATAACCAATTATTGGGGGTCAACTACAACAGAAATCCCGCCTTACAAGGAAGGAAGAGTACGAATGGAAGCAAACACATCTTCTCCAAGATATTAGCTACAAACCGATCAACTACATTAAATGAAGAATCGTATTCAATATGGAAAAGAAGACCAATTCAAGAGTCATGGACTTACACGCCAAGGTAGTCACCATGTATAAATACACCTGTAAACTTATCTCATAGAAGGGATCTGATATCTCAGAAGGCACATGCTTGGTTTAAAGTTCTCTCTGGATCGTCATTGTATGTGTACCTTTACCAAGAATATACTGGTATCGATTAACACTCTATCATTGTTGTAAGCTCTCCGGAGCACCATGGTGGTATTATTTCTCCATTGTGGTAAGCCCCCCGGAGCATCTATGATATATACATAAAGAAGGGTATTCCTCCTTCCATTGGATACTGCCTTGGGGTTTTTCAGCATGTGATCATTCGTGATGCTTTTTTCCCCCTTGGTCAGTCAACCTCTCTCTACAAAAGACTTGTGTTTTTCATATTATCTACTATATTATGCATGTGTGTATACGGGCTAGGTACCAACACCATTGGTCCTAGCTCTATAATCCTTCTTATATGAGATCGGGAAACTACAATAATCGAGAAACCGGATCTAGATTCCTACCTCGCTGAACCTATCGCTCTTATCCTCCCATCTACATGCCAAAGTAGCATATCAAGATGAGGAGAAACCACCCAGACCAGCTTGAAAGGAGTCGATAAGCCCTCATGCATCCTCTCTATGGAAGAAATCAAGCTATTTAACACTGGAGCTAGATAAGCCCTTCTTCTTACTTGCTATCTAGGTCGGGGAACTACAGGAAGGAATCAGGCTCCATAACCGAGCTCTGGGTACCATGACGGGCTACAACCCAGATCGAGGACCGGGACCAAGATCAACCCCTTCATACCAGCAAGGGAACCTCTAGCTCTCTTCATCTCTTACCAACCACAAAACCTGACGGATGGAATGACTCTTCTCCTAACTACCGCGAAGCCCGATGAGTGGGATGACTCATCTCCTACCTACCACTCCATACTCCATATTCATACAAGATCTCTCTAAGGTACAAGGTACCAACCCCGGCCACCACCTCCGTGGTAGTGGTCTCGAGGGTGTTAGTTGTAATTCCTCGCCCTAAGCAAATTTAGGGTTAACACTTTCTGGCGCCGTCTGTGGGAAGTTTCCACACCCCTTTTGAAAGCCTCTATGTCTCTACATGAGTATCATTATACTATCGAGGTAACAGATTCATTATTCATGGAATATCTTTTACTATATACGATGTCTTTTCTCCATACTTGTCTATATCGCCTATGCATCGCATGTGGTGCTCATTTTATCATTTAATGAGTTTCGTTTATTGAGGAGCAATTATGGTACTTGGGATTCCTAGTGGAACCAGCTCATTATGCTACTCCTATGAAGTGGTTCTGCTCAAATAATCGTAGAGCTCTAATACAGTAACTCCCTGCATGAAGATCTCCTATATAGCTGAACCATTCTGATACATCGAGAGCTTCTATACAGTAGAACTGCACCTCTCCTGCTTCTTTACAGAAGATTTGATTTGCTACCAGTAGACCTCTTATCCAGTAGATCCGTTGGACTTGTACCTGGTCATACGGAACCCTTCATGTCACTGTATCCACTCTTCAGAAGCTCCTAGGTATTGGTAACAAGTTGACTCATGAATCTAAGAAGCCAACTCAGTTGTGTAGCTTCTAGAGAAGCACGACCAGTAGAAGATTAGTGGTTCCACGCCTCATGCACCAAACCAATCAATGCCCAAGTGAGCCACTGAACTCTTGGTTCACTCCAGAAGTGTCCAGAGCTTTCTCTCAGTTGCTGGGGACTTTTAGAATCCCGAGCATGCTTCTGGACCAGTACCAGACTGGTGGCTTTGCTACATATGTACGGGGGCCACACATCGCCCTAGCAAGCCACCGAAGCCGGATCTGATCGAGGAAAGCCCAGAGGCTTCCCACATTTTGGTAAGGCCTCCTACATGCCTGAGTAAGACTCTAGAGTAGCAGCCCCGCTGCAAGGCCTAGTGGACCCTCAATTCTTGTACAGGGTCGGTCAACACCCAAGTGAGCCACTACGACTCTGATCCATTCCAGCATGGTCCAGAGCCTCCTTTCAAATTGTTGGGGACTCCAAAGATCCCAAGCATGCTTCTGGACCAGTACCAGATCGGTGGCTTAGCTTCATGTTTACCGGGTCATTCACCGCCCTAGCAAGCCATCGAAGCCTGATCCGATCGAGGAGTTCTCAGAAGCTTCCCAAGTTTGGTAAGGCCACATACATATCTATGCAAGCTTCTAGAGTAGTGGCAACGCTACAAGATCGGTGACTTCACCCCATGTTTACCGGGTCATTCACCGCTCTAGCAAGCCACTGAAGCCCAATCCGGTCGAGGAGTTCCCAGAAGCTTCCCACATTTGGTAAGACCACCTACATGCCTAAATAGCAGCCCCGCTGTAAGGCCTAGTGGCTCCTTACTTCTTACTTCTTATACAGAGCCGATCAATGCCCTAGTGAGCCACTGAGCTCTTGTTTTGTTCCAGCATGGTCCAGAGCCTTCTCTCAATTGCTAGGGGCTCCTTGGAACCCAAGTATGCCTCTGGACCGGTACCACACAGGTTTCCCCTCTCCATTTATATTGGGTCATCCAATGCTTAAGTGAGTCACCATGGTTCCTACTCATTCTGGAGGGGTCCAAAGCCTTCCCTCAAACATGTCTCTGGACAGTAACTAGGCCGGTGCCCCATCTCCAATTGTATGGGGCCATTCATCGCTCTAGCAAGCTACCTTGGTCCCATTCCACCTCTCTGTTTAGTCTCCTTAACAGTAGCAGCTCTTTCCTCTTTAGTCTCATTGCTTGGTTGAAGGACGGGTTATCGTCCTTTAACACTGCTACTTCGGAGCCAGCTTCCACCACCTTGGTTGAATCAACTTCAATCAGCTTTCACCTCTATCTCCTTAGTGGATCAATCGAGATCTCTTCTACCTCTCTTACCTCTCCTACCGTGGTAACACCAATATGGACCTCTACTTTGACAGATTCAGATAGAGAGGTAGGCAGACTTGAATCCCCTCATGCATCCTCTTCTTTGTAGCAGAGGACTTTGAGATAAGTTCTACCCTAGTATAGTCTGGCATGAATATAGAGATGGGCACCATCTCCTCCTCATCATCATCAATGCACCCTGTGGCTAGTGATGGATCGGCTTCTGTGAGAGTGGGCCTTATAAACTCTTAACTTTCTCCACGGTCTCCTCCAGAGCGGTTCTTACACGACACAGAGCATGGATTCGAGTCTTTCCATATCATATGCACACAACATCCGCTCTCTGTCTACCTGCATCTCATCTGCGATTGCCTCAGCTCTAGTCATGATTTTGCTCAGGATGATCGCTCCCCTCATTATCTTGATCATCATCCCCTTGGTCTACTCAAGCTCGACTTTAGCAGTATGAACCTGCTCCTAAAGAGCATCATACCGGTGGCTCTACTCCATTCATGTCGGGTCATTCAACGCCCTTGTAAGCCATCGGATTCCTGGTTCATTCGAGGTGATCCCGGAGGCTTCCCATATTTAGTGAGGCCTCCTACGTGCTTGAGCAATCCTCTTGAATAGCAGCAGCACCACCGCTGTAAGTCCTAGAGCCTCCTTGTATCTAGTTCCAGGTCAATGGTTCCTCTCCATTTGTATCAGACCATTCAACGCCCTAGCAAGTCATAGGAGTCCTGGTTCATTCGAGATGAGCCCAGAGGTTTCCCACAATCAGTAAGGCCTCCTACGTGACTGAGTAAGCCTCTAGAGTAATAACGGCATTGTTGCAAGGCCTGGAGCTTCTTCATATGTAGTACCAGACTGGTGGCTCCTCTCCATTTGTATCAGACCGTTCAATGCCTTAGCAAGCCACTGTGGTCCCGATCCACATTCCAAGTTAGTTTTATCGACAGTGGCAGCTACTTCCTCCCTTGTCCTATTGCTTGGGTAGAGGAAGAACCACCATCTCTTAGCACTGCTACCTCGAGCTAGCTCCACCACCTTAGTCGTGTTAGCCTGAATCAGCTCGGTCCCTTACCTCTTCAGCTGGATTGATCTGGACCTCTTCTATCACTATGACTTCAGTATGGAGCTCCCCTTCATAGGTAAGGGCGATCTAAATTCTTACCTCTTTGACAGATTCAGATGGACAGATATGTATGTTTGAAGCTTCATCTACATCCATAACCTCTGTAGCAACCCATATCTGTCAAACCAGTTCGGACCACCATTTCCCTAGAAAGATCAAACTACACCTTTACTTTGGATGATTCTGATGGAGAGGTAGGCAGGCTTGGAGCCCCCCATGCATCTACAGTAGCAGAGAACTTCAAGATAATTCCTACCACAACACGACTAGACATGTAAGCAGAACTGGGAACCAAGTTCTCCAATTCATCTTCGCATCCATCATCTAAATAAGGTCCGGCTTAGTCGAAGCGGACCCAGGTAACTTTCAGGTTTATCTGTTATCTACTCAATGTATCCATCCTCCAATGATGATCAGGTCAGAGGCAAGAAGAGCTCGAGCTACCTAGCAAGCAACACAAAAGTGTCCTTCAGAAAATGAAGCACCCACCTTGGCTTCCAAGGTAGCCACGCTGCCATACAAAGTTTAAACCACTCCCTCAAGAGTTTACCTCCTTCTTCGGAGCAATCCTCGCATGGCACAACACATGGATCCGAGTCTCTCCACATTAGATGCATGTTGGATCCACTCCCGGGTTACCTGCATATTAGCCATGGTTGCCTCAATTCTCGTCATGTCTTCATTCAGAACAACTAAGCCCCTCACTACGGTGGTCAGCTCCTTCTCCTTTTGGTTTGACGTCCCCTGAGAGAGAAGTTATCTCCATCAAAAGAATCTACTTCTGGATCAATCGGGGATCACCTGCCATATAAACAACAACCTCAGTTGTGGCTTTTATTTGAGAGAGAAGCTCCCTCTTCGGATTGATCATCTACTGCACCATGGGATTTTGAGCCCGGGTCTGCTTCAGCAACCCAAGACTTGCCAGCTACGATGGGAACATACACAACCATCTCAGCAACTTTCTTCTTAATCCCTTCCCTTTTCCGTCGATCAATGACTCTTAAGTCAAATGGGGGAAGTAGAGCCAGCTCTACCTGAAAGGTTATGAAGAAGTAATCAGCCAGTTTGCTCTTAAAGATTAACAAACCGATGGCTCCTCTCCATTTGTACTGGGCCTTCCAATGCCCTAGTGAGCCATTGAGGTCTCGATCCGTTTGGGGAACACCCAGAGGTCCTAATTCGTTCACAGTGGGGTCTCTAGCTCTATTACAATTGTTGAAAACTCTCATCTACCCCAAGCAGACTTCCAAACCTGTTACATCACTTAGGGACTAGAAGCTCAATATTTTCTCAGTACTCCAGTGAGATGGGCGATGACCCCAACGTGAGACCATTTCCCCTAGTTCACAATAAAAAGCATCTTTTACGGAGAGCCATTCTACTATCTACATTCATAATGCAGATCATCTCAAGAGATTCTACTCGTGAAAAAGCTCTTAGAGTGAAACTGGTTATCAACCGATACCAACATACATTGATAAAACTTTGTATCAGCTCGGTATGAGTTTGCATCTCCTTCGATTTCAGTATCCATAATAGATCTCATGTGATCGCCATGACTAGGAGAGCTAGATAGCCCTCCTAATGCCCTGAACTGGATTACTCCCTCTACGAGGATCGCCATAGAATTTCGACTGTGATCTCCTCAAGACCAGAGACTGGTCGGGGAAGCCCCCTCACTACCTCTGATGCCTCAGCCAGGCATCAACCCCCACCAATAAGGGTCTAAGTGTAAGAGCATAGTTTCCATCCAGATCTTGAGACCAGGGATTGATCGAGAAAGCCCCCTAATCACCCCTGATGCCTTGGTCGGGTGACCTCCCCCAAGAAGGAATCGATTGTAAGTGTATAGTTCCCATCCGGATCAAAATACCAAGGTATAGCTAGATAGCGCTCCTGATGCCTTGGTCAGGCTACGACCCCCAACAAGGGTCTGAGTGTAAGAGCATAGTTGCCATCTGAATCAAAATACCAGGATATAGCTAGATAGCGCTCTTGATGCCTTGGTCGGGCTACGACCTTCAAGAAGAATCTAAGTGTAAGAGCATAGTTGCCATCCAGATCTCGAGACCAAGAAATAGCTAGATAGCGCTCCTGATGCCTTGGTCGGGTGACCTCCCCCAAGAAGGATCCGATTGTAAGTGTATAGTTGCCATCCAGATCAAAATACTAGAATATAGCTAGATAGCGCACCTGATGCCTTGGTCTGGCTACGACCCTCAAGAAGGATCCGATTGTAAGTGCATAGTTGCCATCCGGATCAAAATACCAGGATATAGCTAGATAGTGCTCTTGATGCCTTGGTCGGGCTATAACCCCCAAGAAGAATCAGATTGTAAGAGCATAGTTGCCATCCAGATCTTGAGTCCAAGAAATAGCTAGATAGCGCTCATAATGCCTTGGTCGGGCTACGACCTCTATGAAGGGTCTGAGTGTAAGAGCATAATTACCATCCGGATCTAAATACTAGGATATAGCTAGATAGCACTCCTGATGCCTTGGTCAGGCTACGACCCCCATGAAGAATCTGAGTGTAAGAGCAGAGTTGCCATCTAGATCTCGAGACCAAGAAATAGCTAGATAGCGCTCCTGATGCCTTGGCCGGGCTTCTACCCCCAAGAAGGGTCTGAGTGTAAGAGCATAGTTACCATCTGGATCAAAATACCATGATATAGCTAGATAGAGCTCCTAATGCCTTGGTCGAGCTACGACCTTCATGAAGAATCTGAGTGTAAGAGCATAGTTGCCATCCAGATCTCGAGACCAGGAAATAGCTAGGTTGCGCTCATGATGACTTGATCGTGCTACAACCCCCAAAAAGAATCTGAGTGTAAGAGCATAGTTGCCATCTAGATCTCGAGACCAGGAAATAGCTAGATTGCGCTCCTGATGACTTGGTCGGGCTACGACCCCCAAGAAGGGTCTAAGTGTAAGAGCATTGTTGCCATCCAGATCTCGATACCAGGATATAGCTAGATAGCGCTCTAGATGCCTTGGTCGGGTGAACTCCCCCAAGAAGGATCCGAATGTAAATGCATTGTTGCCATCCGGATCAAAATACCAAGATATAGCTAGATAGCCCTCATGATTCCATGGATTAGATTAATCTCTCTAGTAGGAACGCCATGGTATTTCGACATTCATCGCCTCTAAACCAGGAAATAGCTAGATAGCACTCCTGATGCTTTTTGTTAGGCTAACTCCCCCAAGAAGGATCTGAGCATAAGAGTATAGTTGCCAGCTAGATCACGAGACCTGAACAACCAAAAGGTCATCCTGTTGCCATGGTCGGGCCAACCCCTGTTAGAAAAGGTCTGTGTGGCATAGTTGCCTACCAATTCCAAGAACAGAAATTTCAGGCTCTCAGATTAGCCACTAGAGCTTCATCAAACATGATCGAGCAATACAGTTTGTGACATTTCTCACTTACCAAATTTTACACTGACTATAGCGTCGAAAATTCCACAAAAGGAATATCCCTTCTGTGGTCCACCATTGCTCATTTATTTTGCAGGTATGCCGAATGCACCTATGTTTCACCTATGTATAAAGACCTATTGAGAAAGTGGCCTTAGTTGCCTACCAGGATCTTCTTCGCCAAATGTACCAAGACTCTAAAAACAGGAATGACCAGTACCCCGGTTCGCTAAGCCAAGTACTGTGAGCGATTCTGGTTACAAGTTGTTGATGGGAAATTTACTCGAGATGAGAAATTTCTATTAACACCCTCGAGACCACAACCACGAAAGCGGTGGCCGGGGTCTGTACCGTTGGTTTTCGACCTGTTTAAGAGAGAGATGAGGGATAATAAAAGTAAATGGGAGCTCTATATTAGATATATTGCTTTAAGATACAAATAACTCTCTTATCTGCTCACAATCTCTCAGAGGTGTAGAGTGATGGCACCTTGGTGCCTGTAGAATAGTGGAGATGAAGGTGACCATGTTCTGTAATCAGAATTTAGGCCCTCCTTCTATGTGTAGGTCTGTTGTTTATAATTTTTTGTCTCTGTCATTCGTTCTTTTTTTTGTCTATCCCTTTCCTTTGCTTGGCTTCACTTATATATATATCATCCAAGTAGGTTTTTAGTTTACGAATACTATACCGTAATCTCATGAATCCGTTCCCTCCTTATCGAACGGGATTTGTTATTTAAATTTGAATTTTTTTCGGATTAGATGTCATTGTTGACGAAGATAAGTTTGTTCCGTTATTTGAATTTAAACTCTTGACTTGCATGTAGATATTATATGGAGATGATCCTGTGTGCATTTGTGCCATCGATCTTCATGGAGGTCACCCTGCCAACTGCCCGTTGCCCCGTAGAGAGAGGTGGATCCATGCTTTGGCTCTGTTCTTGAAAGCTTAAGATGGATTTTCCCTGACCTGTGCGGGCATGAGGTGCTCTTGTAGACCTCTCCGGAAGGTAGCTGGGTTAGTGTAGATCCAGGCGTGATTCTTCCCACATGCCCAGGAAGGACAACGGGATTCTGGAGAGGTTGGCGGGCTTCTTTCGAATGTCTTTTTAGCTTGGAGACTTCCCATGGAATTTACGGGCTGTTGTGGAGCTCAACCTTTAAGCCGAGGTTTCCCGATATATGGCCTAAAGAAGCTCGGGCTGCAGGACTATTGTGGGGGCTGGTCCCTGTCGCGTCTGGCTTTTCTTCTTGTAACTTTAAAGCCGAATCGGCTTTCCCTACTCTTAAAGGGTGGCTTTTCCGGGCTTTATGATTGTCGATTGAAGGTGGAAAATTTCTCTTTGACCCCTGACCAAATTTACCTGTTAACAGAAGTCCCCTCTGACTTGAAAACCGGTGGTAGAGTTGGGGTTAGAGTCAGATTCCTTGTTAATTGAGAAAAATTTTTTGCCATGAAGATAATTAATGAGAGTGAAATTTTCTCATTAATTACCCAACATTTGAATTTTAAACTGAGTGTTATTCAAAGAAAAACGGCTGTAATATGGCGGTGATCTTCCCTAGGATATCGCCCATAAACCTCTATTTAAGCTAGGTCAGACCGTCACCTTCTTCATACTTCCTAAAATCTCAAACTTTCAAATTTCTTCTTCCCCGTTTTTTCCGTCAAAATCTTTCACTTGCTATCTCACCTCTCTTTCCCATCGATGACGACTTCCACAGATAGTGTTGATGCCTTAGTGGAGGGCTAAGGGGGACCTAACCTAGCTCCTCTTAAGTGGGTGCGAGGGATTTCAAGCGACAAAGAATCTTTCCCCCTCCGCCAACACCGACATTCAAACAGGAACGCTTCTATTGGCTTTGGCTTTTCGAACCGGCCTGACAATGCTCTGAACTTAGTCGACGAAGACTCTCACATCGGGGAGAGATTAGATGTGGTCGAGGGGGTTTAAGTCACGGTGGCGGAGCTTCCTCCAATGATAATCCTTTCTTTCAAACCCAGGGTCATCCCCGACTCTACTATCGATCCTCATTCGATCGACCGTCTACGGGACAAGTATGGTATTCCTGATACCTTTTCTCTAACCGTCCCCCATCGGAACTACGATGCTTTTAGCGCGCCCAAAGGCGTGCTTCCTATCCATGTCGCTGCTTTTGAGAGCGAGGTGAGGCTTCCTCTCTACCCCACCCTACGACGGACTCTCAATGCCCTTCAGCTGGCTCCGCTTCAACTGATGCCCAGCTTCTGGAGGCATCTAATCAGCTTCCTACTACCGTGGATGGAGCAATACGAGCTGAGCGGCGTAACTAGAGAGCCCAGTGCTGAGGAGCTTGCCTTCTTTTCCAGATCGGTATCCTGGCAGAAGTCCCAAGAGGCCAATTCTATACCAAGGCTAAGAATAGGCACAACTTTATCATCCCCGGGACTTCAAAGAAGGACCCTGCTTGGAAAGAAAACTGGGTATTGGCCAGGGGAGACTGGTGGAGCTTCGTCTTCATCGGTGGGCATGAGCTCGAGGTTTCCACCGCCTTTAGTGACAAATCCACCTGGGTCGGGATTCCTTGCCCGATGAATCTGAAGTCGTACTGAAGACCATCCTAGCTCGGAATTATTTGAATCTGAAGTTTTCGATTGCCGACCCCTTAGATCCCCGCAGGGTTAACAAGTACCTACGGATATCCAGTGCTACCCCTCGTAAGTATCTCGATCTATCTTGCTTTTCTTTTTCTTTTTTTTTTTATTTGAGGGTTTAGTTCTGATAATCTTGATTCTTTTCTCTAACAGTATTTGTTGTTGCTCCAGCTTCTCACGAAGCCCGACAAGCTGGGATACCTTCTACTCCTTCCAGATAGTTTCTAGGAGAACTCCTGACTGTTCTGAATAAGGTGGGGTCAACCACTAAAGTGGTTGCCCTATTCGTTCCTTCCCCTTCTCCTTCCCAGGTGAAGTCCAAGATGGCTCTTTTGGTGTCTTGGGCTGCGAAGGCTTTAAACCGATGAGGGTCTACTTCCCAAGTCGTTAATAAGTCTGTTCCTGCCCCTCCTTCAGAAGTTACTGCTCCAAACGATCCCCTCTGAGTACCGCTACCCCTCTCTGCAGATCTGGTTGTATCTCAGGTAGTCGAAGTTCCCGGGGAGCCCGATGCTGATTCTTCTGAGGTCGCCCCTTCTCGCCCCAACCAGCAATCGAGCTTGGTTTGTCAGGATGAGGTCCTGAAGCAATTTTTCACATCTTGTCCAGGCAGCGGGCTTTCTAGGATGTCCGCAATGCCTGTAGACATCTTGATCACCAAAGGGTCTACCATTCTAGCTGAGGTAAAATTTCGCTTTTACTTCTTCATTGAGCTACTTGACTTGTAATTTTCTAACATGATTTTCCTTTGCAGGCATTCAAGTTTCAGGTTGTCATGGGGCATCAGGTAGCCTTTCTCCATAATCGGGCAGCCAAGGCTGAGGCTGAAGCCAAGTGAGCCATAGGGTTGCTAGCGCGGGCTCAGACCCTTGTCCAAGAGATGACCTCCAGCCAACAGGAAATGGAGACGCAGCTAGCTGAGCTTCAATGCGATCATGAGAGGATGAATCGAGCTTTTGATTAGGAGACTCTCCTGTCGAAGCGGCGTGCTAGCCAGCGGGATGACTGGAGGGGACAGGCGAAGGCCTTAAATGTTGAAAACCAAAACTTTCAAGCTCGAGTTACCTAGCTCCAAACCGAAGTGGAAGCCTCTTTTAGTTAGGGGTACTTCTATGCCTCCTATGAGGTTACAGAGGCCCTCCCCCCCCCCCCCCATTCGATCTTTCTAGTATCGCCGGTTGGGATAGAGCGGAGGTCATGTCATAGGCTGTGGAGATGTCTCACCCCAAAACTGATGGAGCTAGTCCTTACGGGGAGGGAACTGAGAAGCAGTTGTAAGCGCCAAATCTGCCTTCTCCTGTTCCAGTCTTAACAGCATCCGGTCCTGGTGAATCCTCAAAAGAGGTTCACAATGAGGAGCCAGAAAGAGGCCTTGCTGAAGCAAGAGATTCCTAAATAGTGCTCTCAGGAATGGAGTCAATAAAAGGCGGGAACGTGCCTGAGTCAGGTGTCCAGCCTTCTCGAAGCAGCTATACCTCATGAAGTTATGGCGGTGATCAATGAAATCATGGAGGAGGATCCTGCTGAACCCCACGCAGTCGGGGTTAATCCGTAGGACGAGGTAAAAAAGGCAGCTGATGCAGCTGGCCAGGACGAACCGCGAACTGGGAGGGAAGCACAAGGCGAGATCTATTCTATGGAGGAGGAGGAAGCTGAAGGTCCTCAAGAAGATGGAGAAGCTTGAGTTCTCTTCCATGTAATTTATTTTGAATGCCCGAAAAAGGGGGTGTGCATCCCATCTTCAACTGTGTTTGATCTCTTATTTTTTTTCCTCTGTAGCCCGGAACTAGGGATTGGACCCCCCTTGCTTGTAGTAGCCTTGTTGGGGGATAGGCTCCCTTACTTGATAATAAAAGTTTAATCTCGGATCTAAATCTTACTCCCATGTACTTGCTTGATCGTCCAGCTTTTATATCGAAGCGAGCTATCTTTGGGAAAATTTAAGATAAGAAAAACAAGTTATTGGCATTGAGCCCCAATACCAATGGAACTCCTATCTCCACTTCTTCAGCTGAAAGTCCCCTTATTTGATTGTGGGTTTGCTGTAGTAAGTAACCCTGTATCAAGGAGAGCTTGTAAAATAACAGGAGCATTTAGAGTTTAAGTAAGTCGAGCCCTCCATCCCCGATCCCTTTTAGAAGGTTGTAGCCCGAGTAGAACATTAAGGGGAGAATTGTTTAGTCTCTTCTTAGGCTCGTGATCAAGAGGGCTTCCGGGCTTTCAAGCTCGATTCCTTCTTGGGGGTAGTAGCCTGACCAAGGCATCAAGAGCGCTATCTAGCTATTTCCTAGTCTGGATGGCAACTATGCTCTTACACTCAGATCCTTCTTGGGGGTGGTAGCCCGACCAAGGCATTAGGAGGGCTATCTAGCTATTTCCTGGTCTCGAGATCTAAATGGCAACTATGCTCTTACACTCAGATCCTTCTTGGGGGTGGTAACCCGACCAAGGCATAAGGAGCGATATCTAGCTATTTCCTGGTCTCGAGATCCGGATGGCAACTATGGTCTTACACTCAGATCCTCCTTAGGGATGGTAGCCCGACCAAGGCTTCAGAGCGTTGTGTAGATTTATCCTTGTATTTTGATCCGGATGGCAACTATACGCTTATATTCGGATCCTTCTTGAGGGAGGCCACCCGACCAAAGCATCAGGGATGATGAGGAGGCTTCCCTAGTAAATCCCTAGTCTCGAGATCTGGATGGCAACTATGCTCTTACACTCAGACCCTTCTTGGCGGGGGGTGGTGCCCGGCCGAGGCATCAAGAGCAGCGAGGAGGCTTCCTCGGCTTACCCCTGGTCTTGAGGCGATAATGTCGAAACTTTCGATGTAGACCCAGATTATTCTAGGACATAGTCGGAGAAAGAGTAAACAAGAAAACAGGTGAGCTTTATTGATATGGAAGATGGAGTATAATACTGTCAGGAAATAAAAAGAAGCTAGTCAGAGGTTGCCAGCTCTTGAGCCCCCTGTTTAAGGGTAGAATTTCCTTAGGTGATCCCTCTTTGGTAGCTCGCTACTTTCTCAGCTATTCTTGCTTTTCCTCTAGGAGGTCCAAGCTAGCTTGGAGCTTGCTTTTGTTACTCCCCGATTCGAATCGTTGGACTCTAAAGGAGGTCAACTTGTGCTCTACAGGTAGGACTGCTTCAACCCTGAAGGCCAGCAAGTAGGGCGTTTCCCTGGTAGTTGTTCTCTTTGTAGTGCGGTAAGCCTAGAGGACCTCGGGAAGCCCCTCTACCCAACTACTTTTCTTCATAATTTTATGTCGGACATCACGAGTCCTTCTTCGGGGTAATCGATGGATCCCTTGTTTTCCAGGTGTAGTGTAGGGGCTATCCCATCTTGGATAGTCGTCACCTGTGTGAGTTGTTTTGCTAGAATTGTTGGGTTAGCTGACACTGCGTAGCATTTCCTAGTTGCTTGCTGATCACCCTGAACCTCTCCCACCTTGTCTCCTACCAGGAACTTCAAGACATTGTGGTAAATAGAAATGACCCCTTTCAAAGATGACATAAATGGCCTCCCTAATATTGCATTGTATGCCGACGGGGTGTCCACCACTACGAAGTCAGTCATGATGTTCTGCTGGAGAGGTGCGGCTCCAATGACCACTGGTAGGATTTTTGATCCTACGGGTGTGATGGAGTCCCCAGTGAACCCGTATAATGGAGTAGAGAAACTATTGTAACACCAATGCTTCAAGTTCAGCTTCTCCAAAGTATCTTTGAACAAAATGTCGATGCTGCTACCTGTCTCGACGAGCATGCGGTGTACCATGAAGTTGGCAATTTGTACTGTGATGGCCATGGGGTCATCATATGGCTGCACGGTGTTATAGACATCTGCTTCGGTGAAGATGATCTGTGAAAGATGGGAGGAATTGGTCGGTCTCTGGTCGACCTTGAAGATATCCTGCACCTCGTCCGTATGAGGGACCTTCACAGCATGATTTTTCCTAGAATTGTTAGAGGTGCCGGCTAGAGTGGGACCTCCGCTGATTGTATGAATTACTTGAATCTATTACATCAGGTCCACCTGATCTCCCTTCCACTTCTCAGCGTGTTCCCGAATCTCGGCTTGGACCTCCCTTCCAGTTTGAATGTTCTCCCTAACTTGTTGTAAGAACTCTATCAAGCATCCTCCCGTTATCAAAGGCTCAATCTGGTTTCGCAGGTTGTAGCATTCTGAGGTGTTGTGCCCTACATCCTCATGAAAGTCACAATATTTATAACGATTTCTTTTATCGATCGAGACTTTCATGGGAGTGGGCTTCTGTAACAAACCCTTGTCCCGAATAGCGAGGTAGACTGTTTCTCGAGATGCATTCAAAGAAGTGTAATGGTCGTACCCCCTCTCATCGCGGGCTATAGGGGCCACTGTCCTATGAGGTGGTAAAGCTTGAGGAGGAGCCCTCTCTTCTGGATACCTTTCTAATCTGGACTGAAAATGAGGAAACCGTATGTTGACTTATTGTGGGGTTTGTTCCGGCTTTTCTGATCTTGCTCAGGTCTGTGAGCTTCCTTCTTTTGTCACTTTTCAACTCTCATGTAGTCATGCTCCATCTTGACCTTGAGCTGTTCGTTGACCTCGATCTGTTCCAGATCCCGATCATAAGCTTACTGGTAGGTTTTCGGAGGTCTCTTGGCAAAGGACCAGAATAGTTTTCCTGCCCATAAATTTCTTCTAAAGTTGGAGAGGGTTTCTCTCTTAGTGAAGACCCCCATCTAGATGCCTTCCTTGTGGAACCGCTCGACATAAGCCTGAAGATTTTCCCCTCTCTCCTAGATCACGTATTGTAGATGAATCGGGTCTTTCAGTCGGGGCTTAACCCCTGGAACTTTGAGCAGAAATCGATTGATAATTTGGTGAAGGAATCTACGTTCCCAGTAGGTAGTTTTCTAAACCAAGTCTTAGCATAATCCTTGAGTGTGGTGGGGAACATCCGACACATAGCGGCCCTGGTTGTGTTCTGGACCTCCATTTGTTGAACGAAACTCTCAAAGTGGCTCAACGGATCTTCAATCCCGAAGAATCTGTCAGCTGGCATTTTGAACTTAGGTGGGAGCTCTGCCTCCCGTATCCTTCTGGTGAAGGGGGCGTTCATCTCACTTAGAGAATCTTTCTTGTTCTCCTTGTACTTTCCCTTTTTCATCAATTGGACCTCTTTCTGTAGCTCTTCCAACTGGTCACTTAGTCTCTTGCTTTCAAACTTCCTTGAGTCAATCTCGGATTCTTCACCATCAGATCTCTCTGATGAACTGATGACCTCTACCCTGTTCTTTCTTTAGAGGGGGCTTGCTCGAGGGCTTTGCTGACTTTCTTCATTTCTACCCAGGCTTCCCTCATTAAAGTTGTTGGGTGGAGGAGCTCTTCTTGTCCCCCGGGAAGGACATCTACCGCAGATTTGACTTGTCGTGGTTGGTAGCGTGGCAGCACTTCGGGAGCGTGGTGCATAGGCCCTAGCCTATCCCGGATCGAGATCGGGAGCCCTGCTCTGTTACGAGTTGATTCCCGAGGGGCTGGACCCAGGCGATCAAAGGCGGGTTGCCTAGCCCCAGGCCTGCTTGATTCCCCTTGATTGCAAAGACCCGTTTGTTGGATATCTATACCTTCAGCTAGCAATCGAAGGCAGACATTCTCTATAAAGGCCGCCACTTGTTGGCCAAGCTCGACCTGGCTTCCCAGAGGGGGATCCAGAGCCCGCACAGTAGCTGGCTAGATGGGAATCTGGCTTTGGAGCCTGAATTTTCTAATTTTCCTAGGAACCTTTCGTGTTGATGTAGCAGAAGGTTGTCCCGAGGTGCCCTGCTGCCCTTGCGAGGAGCAGAGCTTCATGGTGATTTTGAAATAAAGAACTTTTAGAATGTAAAAAGATGGTGGTGTGAGAGGTTTCCCACAGACGGCGCCAGAAAGTGTTAACGGGAAATTTACTCGAGATGAGAAATTTCTGTTAACGCCCTCAAGACCACTACCATGAAAGTGGTGGCCGGGGTAGGTACCGTTTGATCCCGACCTGTTTAAGAGAGAGATGAGAGGTAATAACAGTAAATGGGAGCTTTATATTAGATATATTGCTTTAAGATACAAATAACTCTCTTATCTGCTCACAATCTCTCAGAGGTGTAGGGTGATGGCACCTTGGTGCCTGTCGAATAGTGGAGATGAATGTGATCATGTTCTGTAATCAGAATTTAGGCCTTCCCTCTATGTGTAGGTCTGCTGTTTATAATTTTCTGTCTCTGTCGTTCTTTCTTTTTTTTTGTTTATCCCTTTCCCTTGCTTGGCTTTACCTATATATATATCGTCAAAGTAGGTTTTTAGTTTACGAATACTCTACCGTAATCTCATGAATCCGTTCCCTCCTTATCGGACGAGATTTGTTATTTAAATTTGAATTGTTTCAGGATTCGATGGCATAGTTGACGAAGATAAGTTGGTTCCCTTATTTGAATTTAAACTCTTGACGTGCATGTAGATATCATGTGGAGATGATCCTGTATGCATTCGTGCTATCGATCTTCATGGAGGTCACCCTGCCAGCTGCCCGTTGCTCGTTGGCCCGTAGAGCGAGGTGGATCCATGCTTTGGCTCTGTTCTTAGAAGCTTAAGATGGATTTTCCCTGATCTGTAGGGGCTTGAGGTGCTCTTGTAGTCCTCTCTGGGAGGTAGCTTGGGGTAGTGTAAATCCAGGCGTGATTCTTTTCTCATGCCTAGGAAGGATAGCGGGCTTCTAGAGAGGTTGGCGGGCTTCTGGAGAATGTCTCTTTAGCTTAGAGACTTCCCCTGGAATTTAGAGGCGGTTATGGAGCTCGACCTTTGAGCCGAGGTTTCCCGATAGATGGCCTGGAGATGCCCTGGCTCCAGTACTCCTATGGGGGCTTGTCCTGGTCACATTTGGCTTGACTTCTGGTAACTTTGAAGCCGAACCGGCCTTCCCTGGTCTTGCAGGGTGGCTTTTTCAGTCCTCATTATTGTTGATTGAAGGTGGAAAATTTCTCTTTGACCCCTGGCCAAATTTCCCTATTAACACAAGTAAAAAGAGAAAAGCAAAATTCTTCATGTAGTACAAGATTCTGAATCAAACCCCAACTACATACCGGTGTTCAAATAAGAGGAGACTTCTATTAATAGCAAAGTTTGGCTAGCAACCAAAGAACAATTTTCCACCTTCTAGCCTTTAAGCAGGGGTCAAAATCCGGGGTCTACGTAGCTAGGTATTGAGATTCTTTAGGTCGAGGTACCTAACGACCCTGTAGAAGCATGGCGAGGCACACCTTCTCAAACACCTTGCATGCATTCAGGCTCTCTAATTAAAGCCTGCTACCCCGCCAGAAATCCTACATAATTTGGTCGAGCTCCATGTTAAAGCTCGGCGTAGCTAAACCAAGCTCTCAGCTACAAGGTTGGAACCCTATGGGATATTTCGCCCCTAGAATTGTTAGCACAAGCTCTATGGGAAGGCAAGCAAGATCGATCTAGCTCCATGACAATCGAGAGGTCCCCAAAAGACCCCGCCAGTATACTGGAACCTGGGTACCTCACCCTCGAGAAATATCAAGCGTCACCTCAGGTAACCTTAATGAAGTACCTCTCCAAAGTGACATATGAAACTAGAGCTCTCCTCCAAACAGCACAAGAAGAAAGGGTTGCAACACCTTCATGACACTTACGATACCATTAATGAGGTCAAACCATATTAATGGAGGTAGTCAACCATATTAATGAGGTCAAACCGTATTTATTGAGGTAAACAACCGTATTAATGGAGATAGTCAACCCTATTAATGAGGTCAACTATATTAATGGAGGAAGTCAACCTTATTAAAGACATTATCAACGCCATTAATAAGAGAATATTCAACTCTTTAATGGCCACCATTAGTAAAAGAGTCCAAAGAGGAAACAAATACCTTTGCCTCCAAGATATCCTCCACAACCAATTATTGGGGGTCAACTACAACAGAAAATCCCGCATATCAAGGAAGAAAGAGTCCGAAGGGGAAGAAAACACATCTTCTCCAAGATATTAGCTACAAGCCGATCATCTACATTAAATGAATAATCGTATTCAATATGGAAAAGAAGACCAATTCAAGAGTCATAGACTTGCACGCCAAGGTAGTCACCATGTATAAATACACCTGTAAACTCATCTCATAGAAGGGATCTGATATCTCAGAAGACACATGATTCGTTTAAAGTTCTCTCTAGATGGTCATTGTATGTGTACCTTTGCCAGGAATATACTGGTATCGGTTAACACTCGATCATTGTTGTAAGCTCTCCGGAGCACCATGGTGGTATTATTTCTCCATTATTGTAAGCTCCCCAGAGCATCTGTGATATATATATATAAGGAAGGGTATTCCTCCTTCCATTGGATACTGCCTTGGGGTTTTTCAGCATGTGATCATTCGTGATACTTTTTCCCCTTGGTCAGTCCACCTCTCTCTACAAAAGACTTGTGTTTTTCATATTATCTATTGTATTATGCATGTGTGTATATGGGCTAGGTACCAACCCTATTGGTCCTAGCTCTATAATCCTTCTTATATGAGATCGGGAAACTACAACGAAAATCGAGGGAACCGGATCTAGATTCCTACCTCGCTGGACCTAGCGCTCTTATCCTCCCATCTACATGCCAAAGTCGCACATCAAAATGAGGATAAACCACCCAGACCAGCTTGAAGGGAGTCGATGAGCCCTCATGCATCCTTTTTATTGAAGAAATCAATCTCTTTAACACTGGAGCTAGATAATCCCCCCATCTTACTTGCCATCTAAGTCGGGGAACAACAAGAAGAAATCATGCTCCAGAACCGGGCTCTGGGTACCAGTACAAGCTCCGACCCTGACCGAGAACTAGGACCAAGATCAACTCCTTCATACCAGTAAGGGAACCTCGAGCTCCCTTCATCTTCTACCAACCATAAAGCCCGACAGATGGAATGACTCGTCTCCTACCTATAGCGAAGCCCGATGAGTGGGATGACTCCTCTCCTACCTATCGCTCCATACTCCATATTAATACAAGATCTCTCTATGGTACAAGGTACCAACCCCGGCCACCACCTCCGTGGTAGTGGTCTCGAGGGTGTTAGCTGTAATTCCTCACCCTGAGCGAATTTTCGGTTAACAGAATCCAAAGAGGAATCAAATTCCTTTACCTCCAAGATAACCACCATATCCGATTCTTTGGGGTCTACTACAAATGAAAATCCCGCTTATCAAGGAAAGAAGAGTCCGAAGAGGAAACAAACACATCTTCTCCGAGATATTAGCTACGTTCCGATCAACTACATTAAATGAAGAATCGTGTTCAATAAGGAAAGAAGAACAATTCAAGAGTCATGGACTTGCACGCCAAGGTAGTTACACCATGTATAATAACACCTGCAATAACATCGATAAAAGGGATCGAAAAACACACAGTGGAGATCATACATATCATTTCCAATCCCAAAACGACCAGCCCTAGGAATGTCTACATGCTTCGTTTGAAGTTCTTACTACATCATCATTGTATTTGTTACCTTTACCTAGAATATACCGGTATCGGTCTACATTCGACCACCATTGTAAGCTCTCCGCAGCGACTACGTTGTATTCTTTCACCATTCTTGTAAGCTCCCCGGAGCATTCTTTGATATATACATAAGGAAGGGTATATCTCCTTTCTCCGGATACTGTCTTGGGGTTTTTCAGCATGTGATCATTCGTGATCCTTTTTCCCCCTTAGTCAGTCCACCTCCCTCAATAAAAGACTTATGTTTCTCTTACTTGTGTCCTGTGTAATGCATGCGTATATGACTGCAACCTAGATTCCTACCTCGCTGGACATAACGCTCTTATCCTCCCATCTACATGCCAAAGTCGCACATCAAAATGAGGAGAAACCACCCAGACAAGTTTGAAGGAAGTGGATAAGCTCTCCTGCATCATCTCTATGGAATAAATCGAGCTCTCCGACACTGGAGAAAGATAAGCCCCCTACTTACTTGTTATCTAGGTCAGGGAATTACAGGAAGGAATCGGGCTCCAGAAACGGGCTCCGGGTACCATGACGGGCTCCAACCCCTACCAAGGACCAGGACCAGGACCAGGACTAGGACCAAGACCAAGATTAACCCCTTCATACCAGTAAGGGAACCTCAAGCTCCCTTCGTCTCCGACCTACCACGAAGCCTGACAGATGGGTTGACTCGTCTCCTACCTTCCACGAAGCCCGACGGGGAGGGATGACTCGTCTTCTACCTACCTTGAAGCCCGATGAGTGTGATGACTCCTCTCATACCTACCACTCCATACTCCATATTCATACAAGATCACCAAGGTACCAAAGGTTCCAACCCCAGCCACCACCTCTGTGGTAGTGGTCTAGAAAGTGTTAACCATTCCTCACCGGATGGGATGACTCATCTTCTGCCTACCACGAAGCCCGATGGATGGGTTGACTCGTTTCCTACCTACCACAAAGCCCGAAGGATGGGATGACTCATCTCTTACCTACCACGAAGCCTGGCAGGTGGGATGACTCCTCTTCTACCTACCGCGAAGCCTGACAAGTGGGATGACTCCTCTCCTACCTACCACTCCATACTCTATATTCATACAAGATCACCAAGGTATCAAAGGTACCAACCCCGGCCACCACCTCCATGGTAATGGTCTCGAGGGTGTTAGCTGTAATTCCTGACCTTGAGTGAATTTTCCATTAACACTTTCTGGCACCGTCTGTGGGGAACTTCCACACCCCTTTTTGAAAGCCTTCATGTCTCTACATGAATATCATTATACTATCGAGGTAACAGATTCATTGTTCATGGAATATCATTTACTACTTACGATGTCTTTTCTCCATACTTTTCTTTATCGCATACTCATTGCATGGTGCCTATTTTGTCATTTAACGAGTTTTGTTTGTCGTGGAACGAGCATGGTACGTGGGATGCATGGTGGAACCGACCTACTACACCATCCCAATGAAGAAATGTTGCTCAGTTATTGGTAAAGCCCCTCTACAGTTACTTCACGCCCGGAGGGCTCTTCCACAACAGATCTACTCTGGTACCGTTAGAGAACCTCTACAGTAGCTCCACGACTGGAGGGATCTTCCACAACAGACATGCCCCGGTACCGTTATAGCTCATGCAGCAGAGCCACATGTATCTTGCTCCTTCAAAGCTGATTTGCTTCGGTACCTCTAGACCTCATATGCTTTAAAGTTACATATCTCATGTTTCTTTACTGAGGATTTGCTCAGTACCGGCATATATCCTCTATACGAAATCCTTTACACGGCCTTGCACTTGGAAGACTCCTCCACAACTAGACAACTCCAATATCTAGAGATCTCATGTACAGTAGAGTTGCACCTCTCCTGCTCTTTTACAGCAGATTCGCTCCACCACTAGTTTATCACCTATCCAGCAGATCCACTGGGCTTCGACCTCTTTATACGAATCCCCTCATACCTCCGGGTCCACCCTTCATAAGCTTCTAGGAAGCGGTAGCAAGTTAACTCATAAATCTGATAAGCCAATTCAGCTGTGTAGCCTTTAGAGCAGCATCACCAGTAGAGGCTTAGTGGCTCTTCACTTCGTGTACCGGAGCGGTCAACGCCCAAGTGAGCCACTAAACTCTCGGTTCATTCCAGGAGGGTCCAAAGCTTTCTCTCAATTGCTGGGGACTTCTAGGATCCCAAGCAAGCTTCTGGACCAGTACAAGACCGGTGGCTTCGTTCCATATGTACTAGGCCATTCATTGCCCTAGCAGGCAACCAAAGCTCGATCTGATCAAGGAGAGCCCAGAGGTTTCCCACTCTTAGTAAGACCTCCTACATGCCTAACCAAACCTCTGGAGTAACAGCCTCAATGTAAGGTCAAGTGGCTCCTCACTTCTTATACCGGGCCGGTCAACGCCCAAGTGAGCCACTAAATTCTCGGTTCATTCCAAGAGAGTCTAGAGCTTTCTCTTTGTTGCTAGGACCTCTAGGATCCTAAGCATGTTTCTAGACAAAAACCAGACCGGTGGCTTTGTTCCATATGTACTTGGCCATTCATTGCCCTGGCAAGCCACCGAAGCCCGATCTGATCGAGGAGAGCCCAGAGGTTTCCCTCTCTTGGTAAGGCCTCCAACATGCCTAACCAAACCTCTAGAGTAGCAGCCTCACTGTAAGGTCAAGTGGCTCCTCACTTCTTATACCGGGCCAGTTAACGTCCAAGTGAGCCATTAAATTCTAGATTCATTTCAGAAAGGTCTAGAGCTTTCTCTCAGTTGCTAGGGATTTCTAGGATCCCAAGCATGCTTCTGGACCAGTACTAGACCGGTGGCTTCGTTCCATATGTTCTAGGCCATTCATTGCCATAGCAAGCCACCGAATCCCGATCTGATCGAGGAGAGTCCAGAGGTTTCCCACTTTTTGTAAGGCCTCCTACATGCCTAACCAAACCTCTTAAGTAGCAGACTCACTGTAAGGCCATGTGGCTCCTCACTTCTTATACCGGGACGGTCAATGCCCTAGTAAGCCATTAAATTCTTGGTTCATTCAAGGAGGGTCCTGAGCTTTCTCTCAGTTGATGGGGACTTTAAGGATCCCAATCATGTTTCTGGACCAGTACTAGACCGGTGGCTTTGCTCCATGTGTACCGGCCATTCACCGCCCTAGCAAGCAACCGAAGCCTGATCTAATCGAGGAGAGTCCAGAGGTTTCCCACTCTTGGTAAGGCCTCCTACATGCCTAACCAAACCTCTTGAGTAGCAGACTTTCTATAAGGCCAAGTGGCTCCTCTCTTCTTATACCGGGCCTGTCAATGCCCAAGTGAGCCATGAAATTCTCGGTTCATTCCAGGAGGGTCCAGAGCTTTCCCTCAGTTACTGGGGACTTCTAGAATCCCAAGCATACCTCTGGACCGGTACCAGACAGGTAGCCCTTCTCCAATCATACAGGGTCATTAAATGCTCATGTGAGTCACCACTCATCCCGGAGGGGTCCAAAGTCTTCTCTCAGTCACGAGAAAATTCTTGAATCCCAAGCATGTCTCTAGACAGTTACTAGGCCGGTGTCTCCTCTCCACTTGAATGGGGCCATTCATCGCCCTAGCGAGCTACCTTAGTCCCTATCTACCTCTCTGGTTAGTCTCCTCAACAGTAACAGCTCCTTCCTCCTTAGTCTCATTGCTTGGTTGAAGAACGGGTCATCATCCCCTAACACCGCTACTTCGGAGCCAGCTTCCACCACTTTGGTCGGATCAGCTTCAATCAGCCTTGACCTCCATCTCTTCAGTTAGATCAATCAAGATCTCTCATACCTCTCTTACCTCTCCTACCTCTCCTACTTTGGGGACTTTGAGATAGGTTCTACCCTAGTATGGCCTGGCATGAATATGGAGATGGACAACATGTCCTCCTCATTATCAGTGCACCTTGTGGCTCGAGATGGACCGGATTCAGTGAGAGTGGACCCAATAAACTCTCAGCTCTCTCCATGATCTCTTTCAGAGCGGTCTTTACACGACATGGAGCACAGATTCGAGTCTCTCTATATCATATGCACACTGTATCTGCTCTCTGTCTACCTGCATCTTAGTTGTGATTACCTCAGCTCTGGTCATGACTTTGCTCAAGACAAGTGCTCAACTCATTATCTTGATCATCTCCTCATTGGTCTGCTCAAGTTTGAATTTAGCAGCAACAACCTGCTCCTAAAAAGCATCACATTGGTGGCTTTGCTCCATTCATACTGGGTCATTCAGCACCATAGCAAGCCACCAAAATTCTGGTTCATTCGAGATAAGCTTGGAGGCTTCCCATATTCAGTAAGGTCTCCTAGGTCCTTGAGTAAGCCTTTGGAGTAACAGCAGCACCACTGCAAGTCTTGGAGCCTTCTTGTATCTAGTACCAGACCGGTAGCTCCACTCTATTTATACCGGGCCATTCATTGCCCTAGTGAGCAACCGTGGTCCCGATCCATATCCCAGGTTAGTTTTATCGACGGTGGCAGCTCTTTCCTCCCTGGTCGTACTACTTGGGTTGAGGTAGAACCATCATCCTCTTGCACTACTACCTCGGAGCCAGCTCCACCACCTTAGTCATGTCAGCCTGAATCAGCTCGGTCCATTATCTCTTCAACTGGATTGATCAAGACCTCTTCCATCACTGTGGCTTCAGTATGGACCTCCCTTTCCTTGGTAAGGTCAATCTAGATTTTTACCTCCTTGACAGATTCAAACGGACAGATACGTAGGTTTGAAGCTCCAACTACATCCCTAACCTCTGCAGCAACCCACATCTGCCAGACCAGTTTGGACCTCCATTACCTTGGAAGGATCAAATTGGACCTCTACTTTGGATGATTCTGATGGAGAGGTAGACAGGCTTGGAGCCCCCTATGCATCTACTGCAGCAGGGGACTTCAAGGTAGTTCCTACCCCAACACGACTACATATGAAACCTGAATTGGGAACCAAATCCTCATCATCACGTACTCACCCATCATCTCAAGAAGGTTTTCTCTATGATCTACTCAAGGTATCCATCCTCCAATAATGATCAGGTCAGAGGGAAGAAGAGCTCGAGCTGCCTAGCAAGCAACACAGAAGGGTTCTTCTGCAAATGAAGCACCCACCTTGGATTCCAAGGCAGCCACGCTGCCATGCAGAGTTTAAACCACTCCCTCAGGAGTTTACCTCCTCCTTCAGAGCAATCCTAGCATGGCACGACTCATGGACCCGAGTCTCTCTCGATCATATGAATATTGGATCCACTCCCGGGTTACATGCACATTAGCCATGTTTGCCTCAATTCTGGCCATGTCTTTATTCAGAAAAACTATGCCCCTCACTACCGTGGTCAGCTCCTTCTCCTTTTAGTTTGACGCCACCTAAGAGAGTAGTTTTCTCCATCCGAGGCATCTACTTCTGGATCAACCGAGGCTCACCTGCCATATAAACAACCACCTCAGTTATGGCCTTTATTTGATGGAGAAGCTCCCTCTTTAGAATGATCCTCTACTGCACCATGGGATTTTAAGCCAAGGTCTGCTTCAGCAACCCCAGACTTGCTAGCTACGATGGGAAACTATATAATCATCTCAGTAACTTTCTCCTTAATCCCCTCCCTTTTTCGTCCATCAATGACTATTAAGTCAAAGGAAGGAAGTAGAGCCAGCTCTACCCGAAAGGCTGTGAAAAAGTAACCATCCTCCTTGGCTTGCACGAGCTTGACCTTAGCAGCATCAGCTTGTTCCCGAAGATTATAATACCAATGGCTCCTCTATATTTATGTTGGGCTTTCCAATGCCCTATTGAGCCATCGATGTCCCGATCCATTCATGGAGCACCCAGAGGACCCGATTAGTTCAAAATGGAGTCCCGAGCTCCATTACGATTATTGAAGGCTCTCATCTTCTCCAAGTGGACTTCCAAAACAGTTACATCACTTGGAGACTTAAAGTTCGTTATTCTCTCCAATAACCATATGGAAGGGGCAGTGACCCCAACGTGGGGCGATCTCTCCCAGTGATTGGTTTATAATAAAAAGCATCTTTTGCGGAAAGTCAGTCGACAATCTGCACCCATAACGCAGATAATCTCAAGAGATTCTACTCATGAAAAGGCTCTTAGAGCGAGGTTGGTTATCAACCGATACCACCTTGCATTGATACAACTCTGTATCGGCTCAACATGAATTTACATCTCCTTCGATTTCGTTCTCCGTCATAATTCTCCTATGATCACCATTCGCTCACGATCGAGATACCCTAGACCGAATCAAATCCCTCCAGAAGGATTGACATTACCAGGAGAGTTACACCGCACTCCTAATGCCATGGACTGGATAAAAATCCCTCTAGGAGGATCGCCATCACCAGGAGAGCTACAAAACCCTCATGATGCCCTGGACTAGATAAATCCTTCTAGGAGGAACGCCATGGTATTTCGACAATGATCGCCTCGAGACCAGAAAATAGCTAGATAGCGCTTCAGATACCCTAGTCAGGCTACCACCCCTAAGAAGGGTCTAACTATAAGAGCACAGTTTCCATCCAGATCTCGATACTAGTATATAGCTAGATAGCTCTCATGATACCTTGGTCGGGCACCACCCGCCGCCAAGAAGGGTCTGAGCGTAAGAGCATAGTTGCCATCTAGATCTAGAGACCAGGGATTTATCGGGGAAGCCCCCTCATCACCTCTGATGCCTTGGTCGGGTGACCTCCCCCAAGAAGGATCCGAGTATAAGTGTATATTTTCCATCCTGATCAAAATGCCAGGATATAGCTAGATAGCCCTCACGATGCCTTGGTCGGGTGACATCCCCCAAGAAGGATCTGAGTGTAAGTGCATAGTTACCATCCGGATCAAAATACCATGATATAGCTAGATAGCCCTCCTGGTGCCTTGGTCAAGTGACTTCCCCCAAGAAGGATCCAAGTGTAAGTGCATAGTTTCCATCCGGATCAAAATATTATGATATAGCTAGATAGCCCTCCTGATGCCTTGGACCAGATTAATCCCTCTAGGTGGAATGCCATGGTATTTCGACAATGATAACCTCGAGACCAAGATAGCTCGCTAGCGTTCCTGATGCCTTAGTCAGGCTTCCACGCCCAAGAAGGATCTAAGTATAAGTGCATAGTTACCATCCAGATCCCAAGACCAGGGTAGTTAGCATTCATGATGCCTTGATCGGGTGACCTCCCCTAAGAAGGATCTGAGCGTAAGAGCATAGTTGCCTGCTAGATCACGAGATCAGAACAACCAAAAGGTCATCCTGCTGCCTTGGCCGGGCCAACCCCGCTAGGAAGGATCTAGATGGCATAGATGCCTACCAGGATCATTTCGCCAGCTTGTATAAGTACCGTGATTCCTGGAAAATGAACTCTAGGTACCCATATTAGCCACCAAATCTTCATCCAACATGATCGAGCAATACAGTTTGTGACCTTTCTCACTTACCAAGTTTTATATTAACTAGAGCGTCGAAAATTCCACAAGGGAATATCCCATTCTGTGGTCCGCAGTCACTCATTTATTTTACAGGAATGAATAGTACCCCGGTTCGCTAAGCCAATCACTTGGAACGATACTGGTTACCAATAATAAGGGACAAGCAAAATTCTTCATGTAGTACAAGATTCGGACTCCAACTCCAACTCCAACTGCGTATCGGTGTTCAAGTCAAAGAGAACTTCTGTTAATAGCAAAATTTGGCTAGGGACCAAAAAAGAATTTTCCACCTTTCAGCCTTCAAGCAGGGGTCCAAATCCAGGTCTACGTAGCAAGGTATCGAGGTCCTTTAGGTCGAGGTACCTTATGACCTCGCAGAAGCAGGGTGAGGTAATCAACACATTCTCAACACCTTGCATGCATTCAGGCTCTCCAATTAAGGCCCGCTACCCCGCTAGAAAGCCTGTATAATTAGGTCGACCTGTATGTTAAAGCTCAGCGTAGCTAAACTAAGCTCCCAGCTACAAGGTTAGAACCCTATGGGATATTTCACCCTTAAAATAGTCAGCACAAGCTTCATAGGAAGACCAACATGATCGATATAGCTCCGTGACAATCGTTAGATCCCCGGGGGACCCCGCCAGTGTACTGGATCTTAAGGTACCTCGCCCTCAAGGAATATCAAATGTCACCTCAGGTAACCTCGTTGAAGTACCTCTCCAAAGTGACATGCAGAATTAGAGCTCTTCTCTCGGCAACGTAGGAAAAGAAGGTTAACTTACATGACATTTAAAGTACCATTAATAAGGTCAACCGTATTAATGGAGGTAGTCAACCCTATTAATGACATGATCAGCACCATAAATAAGAGAATATTCAACACTTTAATGGCCACTATTAGTGAAAGAATCCAAAGAGGAAACAAATTCCTTTACCTCCAAGATAACCTCCATATCCGATTCTTTGGGGTCTACTACAACAGAAAATCCCGCTTATCAAGGAAAGAAGAGTCCGAAGAGGAAACAAACACATCTTCTCCGAGATATTAGCTACGATCCGATCAACTACATTAAATGAAGAATCGTGTTCAATAAGGAAAGAAGAACAATTCAAGAGTCATGGACTTGCACGCCAAGGTAGTTACACCATGTACAAATACACCTGCAATAACATCGATAAAAGGGATCAAAAAACACACAGTGGAGATCATACATATCATTTCCAATCCCAAAAATGACAAGCCCTAGGAATGTTTACATGCTTCATTTAAAGTTCTTACGACATCATCAATGTATTTGTTACCTTTACCTAGAATATACCGGTATCGGTCTACATTCGACCACCATTGTAAGCTCTCCGAAGCGACTACGTTGTATTATTTCACCATTTTTGTAAGCTCCCTGGAGCATTCTTTGATATATACATAAGGAAGGGTATTCCTCCTTTCTCCGAATACTGTCTTGGGGCTTTTCAGCATGTGATCATTCGTGATGCTTTTTCCCCCTTGGTCGGTCCATATCTCTCTACAAAAGACTTGTGTTTCTCTTACTTGTGTCCTGTGTAATGCATGTGTATATGAGTACAAGCTAAATTCCTACATCATTAGACCTAGCGCTTTTATCCTCCCATCTACATGCCAAAGTCTCACATCAAGATGAGGAGAAACTACCCAGACCAGCTTGAAGAAAGTCGATGAGCTCTCATGCATCATCTCTATGGAAGAAATCGAGCTCTTTGACACTAGAGCTAGATCAGCCCCCCTCCTTACTTGTTATCTAGGTCGGGGAATTACAAGAAGGAATCAGGCTCCAGAATCGGGCTCCAGAATCGGGTTCCGAACCCGACTGAGAACAATGACCAAGATCAACCCCTTCATACCAGTAAGGGAACCTCATGCTCCTTTCTTCTCCGACCTACCACGAAGACTGACAGATGGGTTGACTCGTCTCCTACCTACCAAGAAGCCCGACAGGAGGGATGACTCATCTCCTTCCTACCACGAAGCCCGACGGATGGGTTGACTCATCTCTTACCTACCTTGAAGCATGACGAGTGGGATGACTCCTCTCCTACCTACCACTCCATACTCCATATTCATACAACATCACCAAGGTACCAAAGAAATCAACCTCGGCCACCACCTTCGTGGTAGTAGTCTAGAAAGTGTTAACCATTCCTCATTGGATGGGATGACTCGTCTCCTACCCACCATGAAGCCCCGATTGATGGGTTGACTCATTTTCTACCTATCATGAAGCCCGAAGGATTGGATAACTCATCTCCTACCTACCACAAAGCCCGACAGGTCGGATGACTCCTCTCCTATCTACCGTGAAGCCCGACGAGTGGGATGACTCCTCTCTTACCTACCACTCCATAATCAATATTCATACAAGATCATCAAGGTACCAAAGTTACCAACCCCGGCCACCACCTCCGTGGTAGTGGTCTCGAGGGTGTTAGCTGTAATTCCTCACCTTGAGTGAATTTTTGGTTAACACGGTTGTTTTCACAGTTCGAGGCAATCCCACCAAAGATTTAGTCGACGTTATTACTTCATTCACTTCTATTTATGCTAGACTATTTCACCGTCTTCCTTATTCTTTCTTTTAAATTTTAAATTTTCAAAAACCCTTTCTTTCGCTACCTTCCTGAGCAACACCTTCGTCTTTCCTTTTATCTACCTTCAAACCTTCCCTTACCATGTCGAAAGTTAGATGTGACTCCATTGACTCCATCGTAGATAGCAAGGAAGTATCCAGCCTTGCCCATTGAAAGCGGGCATATAAGAACTTCGATAGCCAAAACTCTTCCCCTAGCCCACAGCGCCGCCGGTCAAACAAGAATGTAGCTATTGGGAATGGGTTCTCTAACAAGCCAGTTACCCTTTTAGCTTGATCGACAATGATTTCTGATAAGGAAAATAGTTACGGTGCTGTTGGAAAAAACCAAGTCACACTCGCTGGTTCTTCTTTGGAGAGACTTCCTCCTTTTGACTTCAGGTTCATCCCAGACTCTACCATTGAACTAAACTCGATCGCCCATCTAAGGTCCAAGTATGTTATCCCCGATAGTGTCTCCATTATAGTTCCTCACATAAACTATAACATCTTCCATCCTCTCAAAAGTGTGCTTCCAATTCATGTAATGGCCCTCGAGAATAGAGTCAGGCTTTCTCTTCATCTTACCGTCCGACGGACTCTTAACGCTTTACAGCTAGCTCTCCTCCAGCTGACGCCCGATTTCTGGAGAAATCTGATTAGCTTTCTCACGTTGTTGAGGGAACAGTGAGAGCTGAGTAAGGTTACGAGGGAGCCTGGAGCAGAGGAGCTAGCTTACCTCTTCTATGTTGGAAGCCTGTCTGGTGCCCCCCGAGGTCAGTTATATTTGAAAGCTAAGAACAAGCTCAATTTTATCATCCCCGGTGCATCAATGAAGGACCCTGCCTAGAAGAAGGAATGAATACTGGCGGGGGATGACTGGGGAAGCTTGACCTTTATCGGCTGGCACAATTTCACGGTTCCCACAGCTTTCAATGACAAACCATCGTGAGGCTGGGATTCCTTGTCCGCTGAGTCTGAAGTAATTTTGAAGGCCATTCTCTCTAGGAATTATTTGAATTTGAAGTTCCCAACTGCTTATCCCTTTGACTCTCGCAAGGTGAATCGACACATGTAAATTTTTGCTACTACTCATTATAAGTAAAGCAGCTTTGAGCCATCTTTGTTCTGTTTCCTTGGCCAGCTTGGTTCTAACACACACATTTTTTTAATAGTTTTTATTATTGCTTCAGCTTCCCGCGAAGCCCATCAAGCTCACATTTTGATCTTACCAGGTCGGGTAGAGGAACCCTTTTGGTTTCCTTGGATAAAGAGGGACCAACTTTTCCATCTAGGGCCTTGTCTTCTCTTGCTCCATCTCCTTTCCAGTTGAGGTCTAAGATGGCGCTCTTCGCATCTCGGGATACTAAGGTACGGAGCAAGGGGAGCTTTACCGCTGAAGTAATCAGTATTGCACCTTCTCTAGTTCCCCCCGCTGCTGCTGCTACCATCCCTATGGTTAACTTGCCAGATGATTCTACCTCTCCATCTACACTCCCAAACCCTTAAGCTTTGAAAAACCCCGAGGCTGGTGTTGAGGGGGTTTCCTCCGCTCATCCACAGAATTAGTCGAGCTCCGCCATGCTTGACAAGGTCTTGGTGTAATTTATCAATTCCAGCCCTAGTGGCAGTCTTTCCACGATGGATTCAATGCCCGTAGATATCCTGATCACCAAAGGATCCACCTTTTTGGCCGAGGTAACCCTCATCTTTTCATCTGTCTCTGTAACGGTTTGTTCAGTCACCTTCTAATTTGAACTATTTTTTAGGCCTTCAAGTTCAACGTGTCCATGGGCCACCAGGTAGCCTCTCTCCATGATCGAGCAGCTAAAGTTGAGGTCAAAGTTGAGCCGGCTATGGAGTTGTTGGCACGGGCACAAGATCTAGTACAAGAGATGACCTCCAGCTAGAGGGGGTTGGAGGCAGAGCTATGCGAGCTTCACTGTGATAATGAGAGGTTGAAGAGATTCTATGATCAAGAAACCCTTCGATCTGAACATCGACCAAAATAGCGGGATTCCTGGAAAGCTGAAGCTAAGCTGCTAGATGTCGAGAACTAGGCCCTGCATGCTCAGGTGGACAACCTGCAAGCAGAGGTGGATGCCTCCTTCATTGATGGATATTTTTATGCCTCTTTCCAGGTCGCTAAAGCCTTCTTTCGTCCCTTCGATCTACCACTATCACTGGTTGGGATAGAGAGGAGATAATAACCAAGGTTGCAAAGATGTCTCGCCCTGATGGTGATGGAGCGGAGCATTCTGGTTTGGTAGAAGCCAGGAAACAACCAGCCATGGTAGATCTTCCTATTCCTCCTTTGGTCCCTCCAGCCTCAGGTACTGGGGAGACGTTAAGTGAGGTTCAACTTGAGTAGTCTGAGGGCATTCGATTTGAAATTTGGGGGGGAGATCCAAGACTACTCCGAAGAGCCTCATGGAATGGAGCCAAAGGTTGAGAATGATGGAATGAAGGCAGTGGCTACCTCTTGGAAGATGACCCTACCCCTTGAGGTTATGACTGCAGTTAATGAGGTCTTAGAGGAAGACCAATACGAGTAGCAAGTAGCTGAAGAACCTCCAAATGAGGGAGCAATAGAGGTGGCCAACCTGGATAAGCAGCAATCAAAAGGAAAGGTTGAGGGTGAGGACCATCACGGAGGAGGGAATTAAGAGGATGTCGAATCTTGACACAATCTACTTATAACTTGTTTTGATTGCCCGAAAAGGGGGTGAGCAACCCACTTTATTCATGACTAGCTTGATTAGCATTATTTTCTTTTTATGTAGCCCGAAACTGGGGATTGGGCTCCCTGTTTGATGGATGTAGCCTTTGCAAGGGGATAGGCTCCCTTTTTGTTAATGAAAAATCGGTTGTGATTTTCTCTATACTTGCTTAGATTAATCATGTGGTTCAAATTTGATTGAGAATCCCTCGCTTTGTTTCTGACCTTGGTATATATACGACCTCCGAAAGTAACCCTGACTTAATTAAATTCTGAAAACAGAAACCATTTAATGTAAATTTGCTAACTGGGTAGACATCTAGCTCCAACTTCCAGCACTTTGTAGAGATTTATAACTTTGAGGGGAGAGTCCCCTTGCAATGTATCTTGCATCCTCGATGATTCCTCATTCAAACTTTAAGCTGGCGATGTAAACAATCTCATGTTCATGAAAACCAATGGTTAGTAGTTACCAAGTATTTGATACTTAGGCAAAAGTTGTTTAGTAATCGACAAAGATACCACTTCTCCCATTATTCGAGAAGGTATCTTATCATGGCGACCTCGGTCTAACAAATCAGTATTTTGACAATTCTCGGGAATGATAGCCCGACCAAGGTATCAGAAGAGCTATCTAGCTGTATCCTGGTCTCGAGATCTGGATGAAAACTACGTTCTTGCACTCAGACCCTTCTT
Source organism: Dipteronia dyeriana (assembly GCA_032871835.1). Taxonomy (NCBI): domain Eukaryota; kingdom Viridiplantae; phylum Streptophyta; class Magnoliopsida; order Sapindales; family Sapindaceae; genus Dipteronia; species Dipteronia dyeriana. The sequence continues at coordinate 76,264,998 of CM065299.1, forward strand.
GGGGGTGGTAACCTGACCAAGGCATCAACAGAGCTATCTAGCTATTTCATGGTCCCTTTATTTAAATTGTATAACTGAGGATAGAAACAAACAAAATCTTATTCTTTGTTAGTTACAATAATCCTCCAATAGAAAAACCAAGAACGTCCGGTCACTTTTGAATTATCAATCAATTCGATTGAAACTCGCGTGAACCTTGATTCGATGTTGTACACAAAACTGTTTTGATGCAAAGGATACTAGTGTACTATCGGAAAAAAATATGTTCACTCTTTTCTCTATGCTTGGCCGAATTCTTCACGCAATGAGTTGGATGAAAGTTTTTTATTTTATATATAACAATAAAAAACAAATAAAAAACAACTTCTCACACCAAAAATTTATTCTTGGTCGAATTGAATAGGTATTATATATAGGAGACTAAATCCTCTCCTAAGAAGAATTTACTTGGTGGTTAAGAATCTTATCCTTAGGTGGATTTACTTGGTGGTTAAGAATCCTTTTCCAAAAGGAATTCTTTCCTACACCAAGACTCATAATCCAACTCCATAGTGTATTTGTAACCATATTAAAGACTTCCTAATTTTATTAGATAAATAATTCTTTTTATTTATCTACTTATCAAATATAGTCTTTAATATTAATTATACTACCAACAATAGTATAATTTTAGGAGACCATCTCCTATTAGGAAAAAGATTTTGACTTTTAATTAAATAATTAATTAATCAACAAATTAATTAATTTCTATTTAATTAAATAATAAAATAAAAATAATATAATTAAGCTATTCTAAATAGCCTTGCCGCCCAACACATGTATATGGGTCATATATTATTTTTCTTATTTTATTAAATCCATTGGACATTAATAAAAAGTTTACATGTGAACTATACCTATTTTTACAAAAAGAAACAAGTTCACAAGCCTTAATACAATTCTAAATGGACCCCTAAATTGGTCCGGTAGAATATATCAAGTGATCCATGCAAGTTCGTTTGGATTTGGGATCTTGGCGAGCTATCTAAATTTAAACTCCAATAGACACAACACAATCACAATCAACAAATGACTCACTTAGGTCCTGTCTATTTAATTTTAGTTCATTCCACTGAAGAACTAAAATTGAACTCTTAAATAAAGATAGAATAAGTTGATGTTACTCATTCATACCCTAGACAACCTTTTTGGAGAAAGTGTATCCTCATGAAGAATATCAGTAATCACCAAGAGTTCATAGACCGCCTATAGCTCTCCAAGTTACCATATTTACTCATATGACCACATTTTGAACTTGGATATTTTGACTTGTCCAGAAGCCATGTTTCAATAGACACTATTGAAAACTTAACGTTAAGATTTAATATCCAATACCTCAAAACATCCATATGATGATATTCTACTCTCATTTCATAATGGAGCCACGATGTCCATGTCTATAAATGAAGTCCTTTATCGATTAACAAACAAATACCACCAAACTATCGAGGATAGACTATGCTATATAATCGTACTCATAGATAGCTCAAATGATAACACTTGCAACCATAAGTCCATCATTTATCTCAGGATTGAGATAGACTCTCCGATTGTCTTCAAATGAAAACTTTTATCCATTGACGGTTCTAGATAAAGTATTTCATTGTTATCCAATTCAATGCACCAGTGCACTAGATTCTTTTGCCCAAAGACACCGCACTTTGATGAGTTTAGACTCATCATAACACATTTGATCCCACTCAAATGCTAGCAAAAGAATCTACAACTTTAACAGGATAAAGGTGCCATACCTTTTATCTTAAGCTGTGAATATTATTCAAGACTAACTAAAGAATTGTGTCTACCTCATACATATCTAGATATATGAACAATTCTTCTTTTCTCATAGTTTTTTTAACTTATGATTATTTACTTTTGACAATTATAATAATTAAACTATAACTGCTATAAGATTTGTTAGACTAGAAATCACTTTATTAATATGAAAAGATTTTCAAATACATTATTACACCCTTGCTATCGAACGTAATCCTAACAATCTCCCACTTGCTCTATAGTAAATGTGTCATATTTCTCATCCCCATGTTCTCTGTATGCCCATCAAAACACTTTTGTGGAAGAGTCTTTATAAAGGGTTCCGTTAGATTATCTACTGACGCGATCTTGGTAGTCGTCACGTCACCCCTATGTATAATTTCCCTTAGAAGGTGATACTTTCTTTCAATGTGTTTCCCTTTCTTATGACTTCTTGGTTCTCTCGGATTAGCTACTACTCCACTATTGTCACAATAGATAGTGATCTACTTATTCGCATCAGGAACAACTTCCAAGTCAATCAAGAATTTGTGGAGCCAGATAGCCTCGCATGATGTAACATACTCAACTTCCATGGTGGAATCGGTAACACAAGATTGCTTGATACTCCTCCATATGGTTCCCCATCCTCCAATAGTAAACACAGATCCTGATATTGATCTCCTGGAGTCAGAATCTGACTGAAAATCAAAATCTGTATACTCAACGGGAATCAAATCCCCTCCAGAGTATACAAGCATATAATCTCTCGTTCTCTTGAGATACTTGAAAATATGCTTGACTGTCGTCCAGTGATCAGGACCAGGTTTCGATTGAAACCTGCTAACTATGCCCACAGCAAAATAAATATCTGGTCTAAAACAAATATATGGTCTAGTACAGAGCATTGCATACATGAGACTTCCAACTACCGATGCATATGGAACCCTACTCATGAATTGCTCTTCATGCTCATTCTTAGGAACTTGTTCCTTAGAAAGTTTGATTCAATGTCTGAAAGGTAACATACCTTTTTTAGAATCTTACATGGAAAACCTAGACAATATTTTATCTATGTATGAAGCTTTGGATAATGCAATCGTTCTATTCTTTCTATCCCTTATGAGTTTTTTTTTTGGGTAAATAAATAGTATCATAGAAAGAAGGAAGGAATGTACAAATACAAGGGGAATACCCTAGGAAGAAAGGAACACAAAGCCCAGAAACAACGTTCAAACAACAAACTCTCTAATAAGAGCTAAACCAAAGGCTTTACAAATAGCACTGAGCACAACACAAGCCCATACCACCTAGGGATAACTAGAGATGAGAGGCTAATTCTTCAACTTGAGAGAAGAGAGCCGGCAACGAATAGTATCTGTAATGATCTGGGCAACCTCTCGACTATAGTTTCGAGAGCTTTTAAAAATACGACAATTTCGCTCTCTCCAAATAAAATAGACGGCAGCCGCAAGACAAAGTTTTTTTGTCACGACGGAGGGGGAGCTCCCCTTCCAATGAATGGGCACCCAATCAATAATATCATTCCATCTAAGATGAATTCCAAGACAACCACATTCTTTTATTGACGTCAATACAGCTACATCGTTTCCGATGAGTAGTATATCATCAACGTAAAGAACTAGGAAAACCAACTTGTCGCCTTTAATCCTTTTGTATACACAAGGTTCGTCAAGGTTTTGAATAAATCCAAAACTTTTCACGGCTTGATCGAACCTTATGTTCCAGGATATGGATGCTTGCTTCAATCCATATATGGATCTTTGCAACTTGCATACCCTTTCCTCGTAGCCTTTTTCAATGAATCCTTTTGGTTGTATCATGTGGATGCTTTCGTCAAGACTTCTATTAAGGAAAGTTGTCTTGACGTCCATTTACCAAATCTCTAGGCCAAGAGATGCCACAATGGATAAGAGTACCCTAAAGGATTTAAGCATGGCCACAGGAGAGAAGTTTTCTTCATAATTGATACCTTCTTTCTGTGTCCAACATTTAGCTACCAATCTAGCTTTAAAGGTTTCCACCTTTCCATCCATTCCCCTTTTCCTCTTGTATAACCACTTGCACCTGATGGGTTTTATCCCTTTAGGCAAGTCTACAAGAGACCAGACTTTGTTTTTTAATATAGATTCAATTTCGGATTACATTGCCTTTTGCCAATGGCGACAATCAACATCTTTCATTGCTTCCTCGTACATATAGTGATCATCGTCACCCAAAAGATTCTCTACAGATTATCCCAGACCGATGTATCTCTCGGGTTGTCTAACAACCCTCCCACTACGACGAGGTGTGGTAGGTTGTTGATCTTGTGTTGGTACAGAACTTCCAATTGGGCTTGGTTGCGAAACCTATTGTAGAATTGTTTCTCCTCAAAGCTCATTCAGGAAAATTCTACTTTTAGGCACAAGTTATTCATACAATCTTTTTCAGAAATTTAGCATTTGTCGAAACAAATACTTTAAGATCTGAAGAACTATAAAAATAATATCCTTTTGTTCCTTTTGGATACCCTACAAATATGCATGTTTATGAACGGGACTCTATCTTTTGTCTTTCCTTTTAACACGTGCGCATGACATACAAATATCCTTAAGTGTTGTAAACTAGGCTTTCGCTCGGTCCATAACTCATGCGGTGTTTTAGGAACCGACCTAGATGGTACATCGTTTAGAATGTACATTAGGGTTTGTAAAGCATATCCCCAAAAAGAATTAGGGAGCGTTGAATAACTTAATATAGACCTAACCATGTCCAAAAGAGTTCTATTTCTACTCTCTGCCACCCCATTCTATTGAGGTGTGCCTGGTGCAAAAAACTGAGAAATTATCCCATTATCAATAAGATATTGCTGAAACTCACCAGATAGATATTCTCCACCATGATCAGATCTCAATATTTTTATGTGTTTCTCAAACTGATTTTCCACTTCAGCTTTAAATGCTTTGAACATGTCAAAAGCATCTGACTTATGTCTCATGAGATACACATAACCAAATCTTGAGTGATCATTCGTGGAAGTGATGAAGTACTCATATCCACCTCTAGCTTGAATGCTCATAGGTCCACACACATCAGTGTGTATCAATCCTAAACATTCAATGGCTCTTGTGCCTTTGGTCATATATGACCTTTTGGTCATTTTACCTTCCAAACAAGATTTCACAATTTGGTAGATCATCAACCTTTAAGTCACTTAGAGGTTCGTCACTTACCAATCTTTTAATCCTATTAAGGTTAATATGACCCAGGCACAAATGCCATAGGTAGGTTTCATCTTTTGATAATTTTACTCTTTTATGATTAGGTTCCGTTGATTCTATGTCTAACAAGTGAGAGATATTTCTATACAAAAAGAATAAACCGTTTTCCAATGTACCTTTGCAAATAATTTTGTTATTTTTACTAATAATAAAACCTTTTATTAAAAGTAACTGAATATCCAAATTTATTTAGACAAGAGACCGAAATTAAATTCCTCTTGAATTATGGTACATAATAAACGTTTATTAAATCTAAATACATATAACAATCTAAATTGATTCTAATATCTTCCACTACACTAGTAAACACCAATGCTCCATTTCCTAAATACAAGTTGAATTCATTCTTATTCAGTCTATTCTTTTGCCCCTTTTCACCACAAAGGAAACACTTCCCTTTGATCATGGTTACTATCTTGATCTCCTTCTAATAAGGCTCAAGTTGTTTTTTCTTCTGTTGTCTCTTGACCTTCTTACGGGTCTTTACAGTAGCAACTTACCAAGCATATGAATCTCTTGACCATTGCCTTTCACGAGGATTTTTTTCACGCTTTGAACATTTTGCATCAGGCCTTACAATGTGTATTCCTTATTATTGAAGGTGTAGTCCAACTTGAAATGATCAAAGGAATCCGACAGTGAGTTGACAATCATGTCAATTTTGGTCTCACTATCTATCTCAGCACCATTTAGTTCAGCAATGTTGAGATGTGCTATGACTTTCATCATGTGATCTTTCACACCTTGTCCAAGTTTCATCCTAAGATTAGTAAAAGCAGTCACTGCCTCTCTTTTAGTTGTCCTAAACCTCATAGCAAACTTCTCTTCTAGAGACATCATTATATAGGCAACAATCTCCATTCCTTCATGTTATTGTTGCAACACGTCGAAAATGTGGCCATAATGTAACGTACATTTAGCCATCTCATCTGAAGACTTCCACTACTAATACTCATCTCTTTGCTCCTGAGTAGATTCATTAGTTTGGTGGTTAAGGAATAGACATAACGAATTTATGTTTTTTAGCTTGCAATAACAACCCAATTTTCCTTTTCCATGTGATATAATTATCATCAGTTAAAGTATTATCCTTTAGGATGTTGATTAGGGATGGGGTCATGACTTCTTTATAATAACAAAAAATATATAAGTAAATAATCATGATAAAAAACTTTTGAATATTTATCTTGAATTAAATAAAATAATTCAATCGTAAAAATTCAACAGTGATCCAACACCCATAAATGTCACGTCTCCTTTGGAAGTTCGCAACATTTACTAGTTGGACTATGTCCCACCTAATTGTTAACATAACAACCAACGTTTTCAATTTTAGCCTTGTGATTTTATTAACAAGAACTCTTAGGAGGATATTAATAAACTCTCATTGAGTGTGTTACCAAGTTATCGACCTTCAATATAATCCCTCACGAATATCCCTCCTTTAGGAGTAGATATCGTTTGGGCTAATTGTCTAGTCTATCCTTGTGAGGAAGTATCTTGCTAAATTTCATTCATGAATACCTCTTGGGAGGTTATTACATGAAACATAAAGCTCAACTAAACTTGGAGGCCATAGGTGTTCCAAAACACCTTCTCCCACTCAATTATTTATGGCGTGTGATCGAATTCCAAAGAGTGATTTACCAAGTTATCTAAATGTCAATTTAGATACCTAAACCATTCTATGCATGTTCATACCAAAAGAGATATATGAGTGGCACTCCTATTCTATATGACATGTTATCAAACAATCACAAACATTGCAATAATTACAAAAAATATAAATAGCTACAATTTTGGTCCATCCTAGAAAAGCAAGTAAATTACATGTCTTGGAATACAAAAAACTCATTTCTTGGCGAACAAGTCTTCACGTGACCTTCATCATTTGGACTCTCTCGGCTGCTTCCCATAGGCATGCGTACCCTTGGCTCCTACGCACATGCCACAACCCCATAAAGGGCTGCCATGTGCAGCCCATGGCTTCCATAGGGCTGCCGTGTGCAGCCCATGCCACAACAAATGTGGCCGCGTGCTCTTCACGCGCACGTTTGTTGCTACGGCTCGCACAGTCCCAAACTTGTTCCGGTTGCTCTCAATTCTTCAAACCTTCGAGTCTTCGATACATGAATGTATTACAAAATAATTTAAAATAAAAAAAATAATGCAGTTTTTTTTATATTAAAACAAGTGCAGTTTTTTTTTTTAATTACAACAACAAAATTAAAAAAAATTAGCAATTACCAAGAAGGTAATTATGGCGACAATAGACCACCCTTCTTGTTAGAATCTCAAAAATAAAAATACATTGAAATTCTATGACCAAAATTGAGCAATAACAAACCACATATAAAACATATATATATATATATATATATATCCATACATTCCAATGTAAATATATATACGAATATCTAGAGTGTTATCTCTTTCTAAAACAGGCATATATACAATAAAAAGAAAAAGATTCACGAACACATACATCAATTAATCAAGGGTACAAAATGGCTCTGATACCAATCGTAGGGAAAATCGGTTCAAAACGCAACGGAAGCGTGAGAAAATTAGAAAAATAGAAAATTAGGGTTTGCATATAAATAAATAAAATTCCCTTTTAATAACAATAACCTTAACCCTAGATTAATTGATGTATATAAAAAGAATATCGTACCTTTTTTTTCCGTGACGATTGAACTAAACTGAATCCGCAAGATCTTCCAACCCAATCACGAACGTGAATCTCTTAGGAGTGTGGGTTCCCTTTCTTTAAATTGTATACCTGAGGATGGAAACAAATAAAATCTTCTTCTTTGTTAGTGACAATAATCCTCCAAGAGAAAAACAAAGAACGTCCGGTCACTTTTGAATTACCAATCAATTCGATTGAAACTCACGTGAACCTTGATTTGATGTTGTACACAAAACCCTTTTGATGCAAAGGATACTAGTGTACTATCGAAAACAAAAACGTTCCCTCTTTTCTCTATACTTGGTCGAATTCTTCACACAATGAGTTGGATGAAAGTTTTATATATATATAACAATAAAAAACAAATAAAAAACAACTTCTTACACCAAAAATTCTTTCCTGGTCGAATTTAATAGGTATTATATATAGGAGACTAAATCATCTCCTAAGAAGGATTTACTTGGTGGTTAGGAATCCTATCCTTAGGTGGATTTACTTGGTGGTTAATAATCCTTTTCCAAAAGGAATTTTTCCTACACCAAGACTCCTAATCCAACTCAATAGTGTATTTGTAACCATATTAAAGACTTCCTAATTTTATTAGATAAATAATTCCTTTTATTTATCTACCTATCAAATATAGTCTTTAATATTAATTATACTACCAACAATAGTATAATTTTAGGAGATCATCTCCTACTAGGAAAAAGATTTTGACTTTTAATTAAATAATTAATTAAGCAACAAATTAATTAATTTCCCTTTAATTAAATAATATAATTAAGCTATTCTAAATAGCTTTGCCTCCCAACACATATATATGGGTCAAATATTATTTTTCTTATTTTATTAAACCCATTGGACTTTAATAAAAAGTCCACATGTGAACTAGACATATTCTTACAAAAAGAAACAAGTTCACATGCCTTAATACAATTCTAAATGGACCCCTAAATTGGTCCGACAGAATATATCAAGTGATCCATGCAAGTTCGTGTGGATTGGGGATCTTGACGGGCTATCTAAATTTAAGCTCCAATAGACACAACCCAATCACAATCAACAAATGTTTCACTTAGGTCCAATCTATTTAATTTTAGTTCATTCGACTAAAGAACTAAAATTGAACTCTTAAATAAATATAGAATAAGTTGATGTTACTCATTCATACCCTAAACAACCTTATTGGAGAAAGTGTATCCTCGTGAAGAATGTCAGTAATCGCCAAGAGCTCATAGACCACCTATAGCTCTCCAGTTACCATATTTACTCTGTTAGGATTATGCTCGATAGCAAGAGTGTAATATTGTAATTAACAATCTTTTCATATGAATAAAGTGATTTATAGTTTAACAAATCTTATAGCATTTATAGTTTAATTATTATAATTGTCAAAAGTAAATAATCATAAGGTCAAAAGACTATGGGGAAAAAAAGAATTTTTCATACATCTAGATATGTATGAGGTAGACACAATTCTTTAGTTAGTCTTGAATAATATTCACAACTTAAAGATAGAAGGTTAGGCGCCTTTATCTTGTCAAAGTTGTAGATTCTTTTGCTAGCATTTGAGTGGGATCAAATGTGTTATGATGAGTCTAAAATCATCAAAGTATGGTGTCTTTGGGCAAAAGAATATAATGCACTGGGTGCATTGAATAGGATCAAAATGAAATGCTTTATCTAGAACCGACAATGGATAAAAGTTTTCATTTGATGACAATCGGAGAGTCTATTTCAATCCTGAGATAAATGATAGACTTATGGTTGCAAGTGTTATCATTTGAGCTAACAATGAGTACGATTATATAGTATAGTCTATCCTCGATAGTTTGGTGGTATTCATTTGTTAATCGATAGAGGACTTCATTTATAGACATGGACATCGTGGCTCCATTTATTGGATGAGAGTAGAATACCATCATATGGATATTTTGAGGTATTGGATATTAAATCTTAACGTTAAGTTTTCAATAGTGTCTATTGAAACATGGCTTCTGGACAAGTCAAAATATCCAAGTTCAAAATGTGGTCATATGAGTAAATATGGTAACTTGGAGAGCTATAGGCGGTTTATAAGCTCTTGGCGATTACTAGTATTCTTCACGAGGATACACTTTCTTCAATAAGGTTGTCTAGGGTATGAATGAGTAAAATCAACTTAATCTATCTTTATTTAAGAGTTCAATTTTAGTTCTTTAGTGGAATGAACTAAAATTAAATAGATTGGACCTAAGTGAATCATTTGTTGATTGTGATTGGGTTGTTTCTTTTTATAAGAATAGGTCTAGTTCATATGTGGACTTTTTATTAAGGTCCAATGGATTTAATAAAATAAGAAAAATAACATATGGTCTTGATACTAGGTATGGGCAGCATAGGCTATGGTTAATAGCTTATATATATTATTTTTATTTTATTACTATTTAATTAAATGGAAATTAATTAATTTGTTGAATTAATTAATTATTTAATTAAAAGTCAAAATCTTTTTCCTAATAGGAGATGGTCTCCTAAAACTATACTATTGTTGGTAGTATAGTTAATGTTAAAGACTATATTTGATATGTAGATAAATAAAAGGAATTATTTATCTAATCAAATTAGGAAGTTTTTAATATGGTTACAAACACACTATTGAATTGGATTAGGAGTCTTGGTGTAGGAAAGAATTCTTTTTGGAAAAGGATTCTTGGTCACCAAGTAAAACTACTTAGTGGTAGAATTCTTATTTGAAAAGGATTCATAACCACCAAGTTAATCTACCTAAGGATTGGATTCTTGTCCATCAAGTAATCCTTCTTAGGAAAGATTGAACTCTCCTAATCCATATCAAAGACCAAAAATTCAGCCAACAACATATGGTTATAAAAGTAGTCAGATTTCCTTTTAGATAAGGACTCTTAACTACCAAATAAATCCACCTAAGGAAAGGATTCTTGCCAACCAAGTGAATCCTTTTTTGGAAAGGATTTATGAACATATATGTGTGTGAAGAATTTCGGTCATGACTACGGAGCATTAGAGAGGAATTTCGGCCAAGCTTATTTTTTCTAAGAGAAAGTTTCGGCCATCATAGGATTTTGAGGGAGAAAAATCTGATTTTACTCTAGACAAAATTCAATCATCTCTAAGCAATAGTGTGTGAGAAAAAAAGGGGAACGTTTTTGTATTCGATAGTATACTAATATCCTTTACATTAAAAGAGTTTTGTATACAACATCGAATCAAGGTTCACGCGAGTTACAATCAAATTGATTGATAATTCACAAGTGACCGGACATTCTTGGATTTTTCTCTTAGAGGATATTTGTAACTAACAAAGAAAAGATATTGGATTTGTCTCCATCCTCAGGAATACAATTTAAAGAAAGGGAGCCCACACTCCTAGGTGATTCATGTTCGTGATTGGATTGGAAGATCTTGCGGAATCAATTCGGCGCTTGTTCAATCGTCACGCGAAAAAGGTACGATACTTTAATATACATCAATTAATCTAGGGTTAAGGTTCTCGTTGCATAAAAGGGAAAAAAAATATTTATACGCAAACCCTAATTTCATTTTTCTCACGCTTCCATTGCATTTCTAAACCGTTTTTCCCTACATACTTATATGACCACATTTTGAACTTGGATATTTTGACTTGTCCAGAAGTCATATTTCAATAGACACTATTGAAAACTTAACGTTAAGATTTAATATACAATACCTCAAAACATCTATATGATGATATTGTACTCTCATTTGATAATGGAGCATCGATGTCCATGTTTATAAATGAAGTCCTCTATCAATTAACAAATGAATACCACCAAACTATCGAGGATAGACTATGCTTTATAATCGTACTCATTGATAGCTCAAATGATAACACTTGCAACCATAAGTCCATCATTTATCTCAGGACTGAGATAGACTCTCTGATTGTCTTCGAATGAAAACTTTTATCCATTGACATTTCTAGATAAAGTATTTCTTTGTGATTTAATTAATGCACCCAGTACACTAGATTCTTTTACCTAAAGACACCACACTTTGATGATTTTAGACTCGTCATAACACATTTGATCCCACTCAATTGCCAGCAAAAGAATCTACAACTTTAACAAGATAAATGCACCCAACCTTTTATCTTAAATTGTGAATATTATTCATGACTAACTAAAGAATGGTGTCTACCTCATACATATCTAGATGTATGAACAATTCTTCTTTTCTCATAGTCTTTTGACCTTATGATTATTTACTTTTGACAATTATAATAATTAAACTATAAATGTTATAAGATTTGTTAAACTAGAAATCACTTTATTAATATGAAATTATTGTCAAATACATTATTACACTCTTGCTATCGAGCATAATCCCAACAGTATGGCCCTTCCCAGTTGGGTTCTAAGACTCCGTCTGACCTTCTTCAGGTGTTCAAAGTTACTTTCCTGAGAACCAAATCCTCTTCTTTAAAACTCCGAGCTCTAACCTTTCTACTGAAATACCTAATGATATTGCTCAAGTAAATCACCACATTCTCAGCTGTCCGGTCTTGTTTCTCTTCTAGAAGATCCAGATTAGCTCGGAGTTTAACCTCGTTGCTTTCAGGTTCAAAGTGTTGTACCCTAAATAAAGTCAGTTTTTGATCGATAGGAAGGACTGCTTCAACCCCGAAAGCTAAAGAATAGTTCGTCTCTCCAGTAGATGTTCTCTTTGTAGTTTGGTAAGCCCAGAGAACCTCAGGAAGCTCTTCGGCTCATTTGCCTTTCTTCTGCTGTAATTTCTTCTTCAACAACTTTTTAATGGTCTTGTTGGTGGATTCAACTAGCCCATTAGTCTGACAGTTTGCTACTGAAGTGAACTTGAGATTGATTCCTAGACCTTCACAAAAGTCTTTGAATCAGGCATTGTCAAACTGCTTGCCTAGGTCGGCTACAATGATGAGAAAGGTCCCGAACGTTAGTTTTGTCAAACCTCATTGTATCCTCTTCTGAGATCTGGGAGAGAGGCCTGGCCTCGACCAGTCTTATAAAATTTTTGATTGGCACGATAGCATGTTTTGCTTGCCCATGAGTAACGGGAAACGGTCCGATCAGGTCGACCCCCCATATAGCAAAGAGGTAGGTTGAACTGAGGGACAACAATCGCTCCGGTGGTAGGTGACTTAGGTTGGAAGTCCTCTAGCATGGTTCAGAAGATTGTACAAAGCACTTCGCGTCTTGGTGAATAGTTGGCCATTAATACCCTATACAGAGAACTTTGTATGCTAAAGCTTCACCACCAATGTGATTCCCCCAGTTCCTAGAGTGAACCTCTCTCAATGCCCATTTGACTTCATTAGGATGCAAACACCGAAGCAAAAAAAATGACCTGCCCCTCTTGTAGAGGTACCCATTTACCGGGCAATATTAGACAGAGAGCCTCTTAATTCTTCAGGCTTGATCAGGATCACCGGGGATCCTTCCTTCTTGGAGATAAGCCATTATTGCATCCATCCAGCAAGGCTGACGATCCAGGGGGTAAATTTCCTTTCCCGCTATTATGATTGGTTGGGAGATCACTTGGAAGGGAACTCCCCTTGGTAAGGCTTGGCTACCATTCACAGCTATCTTAACTAGGACATATGCTCGATGATTATGTTATCGAGGCATTAGTTCAATCATGAATCCCTTAAATTTATTCTTAAGCAGTTGAACTAGCTTCAGGTAGACGACCATGTTATCCTCTTTTGCCTAGTAAATCTTAAAAACCTGATTAACTACGAATAATGAGTCACTTTTAACATACAGGTAGTTGGCATCGAGCTCGACGGTTGCCTTTATCCCGGCTATGAGGGCTTCATACTCTGCCTCATTAATGGTATCCTTAAACTCGAATCTGAAGTAGTGACAGCATTCGGTCCCTTCTAGCTCCACTAGAACTATGTCATCTCCTCCCCTAGCTTGTCTAGATGCTCCATCTGTATAGAAGATCCAGGTCTTGTAACCTTTCGGCTAGCTGTCGATCTCTGAAATCTTCTTAGGAGCTATATTCATCATTACGGAGGTCGCTTTTCTTAGGAATGTTGAGAATTCTGCCACTAAGTCTGCCAAAGCCTGGGCTTTCATTGTGGTCCTGAGCTTATACTTCAAGTCAAATTAAGTGAGCTCTAGGGCCTATAAAACTAGCCTTCCGGATACATCGAGCCATTGTAAAATTTGGTGGAGAGGCTGGTCCGTCACCACGGCTATTGAGTCAGTTTGGAAGTAGGGACAGAGCTTCCTCACTGAGGTCACCAGTGCATATGCAAGCTTCTCCATGAGAGTGTAATTTTTCTTTGGCTTGGATAGAGCATGACTCACGTAGTAGATAGGTCGTTGGACCCTATCTCCACATTCCTTGATCAAAACTCCACTTATTACAGTCTTTGAAATAGCCAATAGAGGGCACGTTAGATACTTCTTCAAGGCTTGAAAGGCTTGCTCACTCTTTTGGTTCCATTTCATGTTTATTCCCTGCTTGATAGCTTTGAAGAAATGGTGGCATTTATCAGTGGAACGAGAAATGAACCTGTTAAGCACTGCCACATGCCCAGTCAAGACTTTTACCTGTTTTAGTGACGTGGGGGATTCCAGGTCCAAGATAGTGTTAATCTTTTCTGGGTTGGCCTTTATGCCTCTTTCATGAACCAAGAAGCCCATAAACTTCCTCGTATTTACCCCGAAAGCATATTTGGAGGGGTTCAATCACATCTGGTTTTCCCTTAGAATCATAAAAGTTCTACGAAGGTTATCCTGATGTCTTTCTACGGATTGTGAATTTGTGATCATGTTATTGATGTACACCTCCATCGACCTTCTAGTTTTGGGCCAGAACAGTCGGTTAACTAGCTGCTGGTATGTAGCTTCAGTATTCATAAAACCAAACGGCATCACCTTGTTACAGTACAGATCATATCCAATAATGAAACTGGTCTTATCCTGGTCTGTTGGATGCATCTTAATCAGATAGTACCCCGAGAATGGATCCATGAAGCTCAAGAGCTTGTTCCCAGACGTGAAGTCGACCAACTGATCGATCTTTGGCAGAGGAAATCTATCTTTCGAACATGCCCGATTGAGGTCAGTGTAGTCGATGCACATACGCCACTTCACATTTGCCTTTGTGACCATGACCACATTGGCGATCCATTTTGGGTAGCTTTTCTTTAGGCGTTAAAGTGACACCGCTTCTGCTTTACAGGCTTGAAGGCTGTATCCACTGATAATCGATGAGTAGCCAATGATATGGGGATCTCGGGCATCTCGTCATTACTCCAAGCGAAGATGTCGCTAAATTCTTAGAGAATCTCGATCAAACCTTCCTTCACTCCCGGCTCGAGGGTAGCTCCGACCTTGACGACCTTGGATGGATCGTCATTCCTGATGGGTATCTCTTCTAGCTTGTCCATAGGGTGCCCGCTGGCCCATTCCCTACCCTGTTCTTCTTCATCAAAAATCAGAGGGTCATCATCTGGTTGGTCAATGGGCTCTACATCTTCCAAGGTTGTCCCTAGTGCTTCCATATCTTAGACTGTCATAACTTGCATAAACTGTTTTGCCAAAGTCATTGGATTGGCAAACACTGTATAGTAATTTCTAAATGCTTGTTGGTCACCAAGCACCTCCTCTACCTTGTCCCCTACTGGAAACTTTACGACGTTGTGGTAGATAGACAAGACTACTTTTAAGGATGATAAGAATGGCCTTCCTAGTATCACGTTGTAGGCCGATGACGTATCAACCATAACAAAGTCTATCATAACATTTTGTTGGAGAGGTGTGGTTCCAACGATCATTGGAAGGATCTTCAATCCTACTGGACTGATCGAGTCCCTAGTGAATCCATACAACAGGGTTGTACAACTATTGTAACATCATTGCTTCAAATTCAATTTCTCCAATGTATCTTTAAAAAAGATGTCTACACTGATGCCTATGTAGACAAGCACGCAGTCGACCACACAATTGGTAATCTGTATCGTGACCACCATAGGGTCATCGTAAGGCTGTAGAGTGTTGTAGACTTCTGTTTCAGTGAACACAAAATGGACTGTCTGAGATGAGCTAGTCGAGTTCTTATCGACCTTGAATATACCCTGGCCTTCATCAACCGGAGGAATCTTCCTCGCATGGTTTTTTCTAGAATTACTGGAGGTGCCAACTAGAGTGGGCCCTCTGCTGATGGTATGTATCACCTGGATTTATTGCATCAAATCTGCTTGCTTCCCTTTTCTCTTCTCAGCATGCTTGCGGATCTTGGCTTGTATTTCCCTTCCAGTATGAATATTGTCTCTGACCAACTGCAAGAACACTATCAAACATCCTCCCCATATTAGAGCCTCGATCTGGTTGTGCAGGTTATAGCACTCAGAAGTGTTATGGCCCACATACTAATGGAAGTCGCAGTAATTGTACCAGTTCCTCCTATCGACTGAGGCTTTAATGGGTGCAGGCTTTTGGAGTAGCCCCTTATCCCGAATGGCGAGGTAGATTGTTTCACGGGATGCATTTAAGGGGGTGTAGTAATCATACCCTCTTTCATCTCGTGTTACGGGGGCTATACTCCTAAGAGGAGGCAAAATTCATAGAGGGGTTCGCCTTGCTGGATAACTTTCATGCCTGGGTTGAGAAGCGAGGAAGTGGTATGTCGACCTAATGGAAGGTTTGTTCTGGTTTTCTGAGATGGCTTGGGTTTGGGAGCTTCCTTCTTATAGCTCGTCATCGTTCTCATATCGTCATGCTTCATCTTGACCTTAAGTTGTTCGTCAATTTTGACATGCTCAAGTGCCCTATCATAGGCTACCTGACAGGTCTCTAGAGTTCGCTTAGTAAAGGATCAAAAAAGCTTACCCGCCCACAGATTCCGCCAGATGTTGGCAAGGGTCTCTTTCTCGATGAAGACTCCCATCTAGGTGACTTCCGTGTGAAAGCGTTCCACGTAGGAATGAAGTGTCTCACCTCACTCCTGGACCACATACTGAAGGTGTATGGGATCCTTTGGATGCAGTTTGATCCCTTGGAACTGTAAGCAGAAATCCATTGATAGCTTTGTGGAAGAATCCACGCTACCAGCAGGTAAAGTCCCGAACCAAGTCTTTGCATAGCCAATCAGTCAGGGTGGTAGGGAACATCCGGCACATGGCAGCCCTAGTAGTATTTTGGGGCTTAAGGGGTCTTCTGTTCTAGAGAATTTATCTGTAGGCATTTTAAATTTTGATGGGAGCTCCGCCTTCCGGATCCATCTGGTGATTGGAGCATTCATCTCACTCAAAGGATCCTTTTTTTCCTCCTTGTCCCTTCCCCTCTTTATCTGTTGGATCTCTTTCTGTAGCTTTGCCAGCTGATCTTTCAGGCGCTTATTCCAGGGTTTCTTTGGGTTGACCTCGGACTCCTCACTATCGGATCCCTCCAATGAACTGATGATCTCCACCTAATCTTCCTTACGAGAGGGATCTGCTTGGGGGTTTGCTGGCTACCTTTCTCTCTAGCCCGAGCTTCCCTTCTCTCTAGCCCGGTGGCTTCCCTTCTTGAAGCGGCCAGGCTAGAAGCCTCTCGCTGCTCCTGGGGCAGAGCGTCCACTATAGATTTAACTCGTCTGGGCTGGTAATGTGATAGTCTGCCAGGAATTGGGGCACGGGCCCTAGCCTATCCCGGATCGAAGGTTGAGGCCCGGTCCTATCTCGGGTTGGCTCAGGTGGAGAAAGTCCCAACCGATCGAAAGAGGGTTTCCTAGTTCCTTGTCTGCTTGGCTCTCTCTGCGTGTAAGGGTTTGCTGGTTGAACCATGATGCCCTTAGCAAGCAGGCGAAGGCAGATGTTTTCCACGAAGGCCACCGCTTGTTGGTCGAGCTCATCCTGGCTTATCATAGGAGGGCCAGAAGCCCGCACAGCGATTGGCTTGACCAGAACTTGGCTACAGTGCCCGGATCTTCTTCCCTTACTTAGGGTCTTTCATGTTAATGCAACCGCAAGTTGTTCTGAAGCCTTAGGCTGTACCTGGGAAGAGCAATGCCTCATAACTCCTGCAAAATAACAAACACGTAACTGTTGATTTGATTAACTGGGTGTGGATGTTCCCATAGACGGCGCCAGGAAGTGTTAACGGAAAATTTTCTTGGGTGAGAAATTCCAATTAACACCCTCGAGAACACTACCATAGAGATGGTGGCCGAGGTTGGTACGTTTGGTACCTAATTTGTTCGCACAATGGTGGATGTTAAAAGCAAGGGCTAACACGATGTGAAAAGAATAATATAATGGTTTTATTATATATCACGTATACAGTACAAAAATCTCTTAAATACTCTCAATCTCTCTAAGTACATTAAGGTGGAAACTTCGTGCCTGTCGAGAAGTAGAATACAATGATGAAATTTTTTTGATGACAAAATTTAGGCTAAGAGAGTCCTCTCTTTGTGTGTTTTTGTTTTGTTTTTTGTTTCATCCCCTTACTCTGTGCATGCTTGGGAGTATTTATGCATAGTCCAACTATGTTTAACTTGTAATCCTCTCAACATTATTTTCTGAATCCAATCCCCCCTTTATCTGGCGGGATCCATTATTTTAAATGTTGTTGACTCTGATTTAATAACGGATTCAAGAATATCTTAGGTGGAGATAAGTTTGTTTCCTCTTTGGACTCAATCACTTGCCTTGTGCGCACTCGATGTTTTAACGTTCGTTAGAATGTAGATATGATACTTTGTGCCTTCATGGCGTGATACCTCATAGAGGTCATCGAGCATGTCGTTTGTTTCTTCAAAGAGAGAAGTATAATTGTGTTCTAGTCTTGGTACTAGGAGCATGATCTAACCTTTCTAGGTTCCCAGGAGCTTAGATGGCCCTATGGGTGCTCTTCAGTAGTAACAGAGCTTTGGCGAGTTTCCTCATACCTGTCCAGATAGGCCTGAATCTTCCCTCGGTAAGATGGAGCAATACTATAGTGCGAGCCTGGTGCTTAGTAGATCTCTCTCTATGCTTGGAGAGGATGGCGGGCTTTTGGGGAGGTTGCGAGGTGATCTCGACTTCGGCGAGCCTGAATCTTCATGCGTCGGGCTTTCCCTGAATTCTTGCTTCGGTGAAGGAGCTTGGTCCGATCGTGTTAGGCTCCACCTTGGGTGCTTCCAAAGCTCAACAACCTTTTCTTGCTTCTGCGGGGTGGCTCCACAACTCGACCCTAGGACCCGCGGTTCCATGGTGGGTAATCTCAGGCGTGGACTCGGGCTAGGAGAGTGGAAAATTTCCCTTTGGTCCCTAGCTAAATTTAGCTATTAACAATATGTATATTATAGTAATCAATTTTAATAATGCTTAATATATCTTATTATTATTATTATTATTATTATTATATATATATATATATTATTGACAAGAAATTTGCTCGAGATGAGAAATTCTTGTTAACACCCTCGAGACTACTACCACGAAAGTGGTGGCCGGGGTTGGTACCGTTGGTTCCCGACCTGGTTAAGAGATAGACGAGAGGTTGATTAGTAAATGGGAGCTTTATTATTGATATATTGCTTTAAAGTACAAATCGCTCTCTTGTATGCTCAGAGTCTCTCGTAGGTGTAGATCGGTGGCAACTCGGTGCCTGTCGAATAGTGGAGATAAAGGTAGTCGTGTTCTGAATACATAATTTAGGCTTTCCCCCTGACTCTATTTTTTTGTACGTATATCTATTCTTGTAGGTTGTTCTCTGTTTTTCTTCCTTTTTCTTGTATCTATCGTCCCTCTCTTTCTCGTCGTCCTATTTTTGTATATATCTCATTCTTACCATGCTTGGCCTCACATATATCATCCAAGTAGGTTTTAGTCCGCAAATACTTTTTCGTGATCCCATGAATCTCTTCCCTCCATATCGGGCGGGATTCACCATTTCAATTTGAATTGTTACTGGATTCGATGATATCGTTAACGGAGATAACTTTGTTCCCTTATTTGAATCAAACTCTTAATGTGCATGTAAATATTACGTGGAGACGATCCTGTGTGCACTCGTGCCATAAATCTTCATGGAGGTCACCCTGCCAGCTGCCTGTTGCCTGTAGAGCGAGATAGATCCCTGTTCTTGCTCTGTTCTTAGAAGCTTAAGATGGATTTTCCCTGACCCTTGGGGGCTTGAGGTGCTCTTATAGACCTTTCTGGGAGGTAGCTGGGGTAGTGTAGATTTAGGCATGATTCTTCCTTTATGTCCAGCAAGGATAACGGGCTTCTGGAGAAGTTTGCAAGCTTCTTTCGAATGTCTCTTGAGCTCGACCTCGGATTCCAGTACTCTCATGGGGGCTCGTCAAGGTTGAGTATGGCTTGTTTTCTAGAAGTTTTGAAGAAGAGTCGGCCTTCCCTGCTCCTGCGGGGTGGCCTTACAGTCTTTCCAGGCTTCATGATTGTTGATTATGGGTGGAAAATTTCTCTTTGACCCCTGGCCAAATTTCACTATTAACAAAAGTCCCTCTGACTTGAACACCGGTGGTAGAGTTGGGGTTGGAGTCAGATTCTTTGTTTAATTAAAAACGTTTTTCGCCATAAAGATAATTAATGAGGGCGGAATTTTCTCAATAATTGCCCAATATTTGAATTTGAAACTGAGTGTTATTCGAAGAAAAACGGCTGCAATACGGCTCCAGGTGATCTTCCCAAGGATATCGCGATAATCCTCTATTTAAGCCCGGCCTGACCGTCACTTTCTTCATACTTCATCAAATCTCAAATTTTCAAATTTCTTATTCGCTGTTTTCTCTATCGAATTTCATGCTTGCCTCCGCTTGCTTCCAAGTCTTCCTTACCCATCAATTTCGACCTCCACAGATAGTATTGATGCCTTGGTTGAGGGCTCCGGAGGCCTTAACCTAGCTCCTCGCAAGTGAGTGCGAGGGATTTCAAGCGAGGAGAAATCTTCCCCGCTCTGCCAGCGCCGACGTTTCTCGTTCCAACAGGAACGTCTTTATTGGCTCTGGCTTTTCGAACCAGCCTGACAATCCTCTAAACCTAGTCGACGAAGACTCTGATGTCGGAGAGAAAGTCGATGCGATCAAGAGGGCTCAAGTCACAGTTGCGGAGCTTCCTTTAGTGGTAACCTTTCCTTTCGAACCCCGGGTCATCCCCGACTCTACTGTCGATCGGCCGTCTAGGGAACAAGTATGGTATTCTTGACACTGTTTCTCTAACTGTCCCCTACCAGAATTATGATGTTTTTAGCCTGCCTAAAGGCGTGCTCCCTATCCACATCGCAGCTTTTGAGAGCGGGGTGAGACTCCCTCTTCACCCCACCCTTTAGCGGGATCACAATGCCTTTCAGCTGGCTCCACTTCAACTGACGCCCGACTTCTGGAGGCATCTAGTTGGCTTCCTTGTATTGTGGAAGGAGCAATACGAGCTGAGTAGCGTAACCAAGGAGCCCGGGGCTGAGGAGCTTGCTTTCTTTTCCATATAGGTAGCCTTGCTGGGGTTCCACGAGGCCAATTTTAAGCCAAGGCCAAGCATAGGCTCAACTTTATCATCCCCGGGGCTTCAAAAAAGGACCCTGCTTGGAAAGAAGAATGGGTACTGGCAGGGGGAGACTGGGAGACCTCCGTCTTCGTCGGCGGGCATGAGCTTGAGGTTCCCACCGCCTTTAGTGACAAACCCATATAGGGTCGGGATTCCTTGACCTCTGAGTCTTAAGCTATGCTGAAGACCATCCTGGCTCGGAACTACTTGAATCTGAAGTTTCCAAACGTCGACCCCTTCGATCCCCGCAGTGTAAATAGGTACATGCGGATATCTGGTGCTACCCCTCGTAAGTATCTCGATCTATCTTGTTTTTTCTTTTTTTTTTCTTTTTTTTTTTCTCTTTTTTTTTTATGGTTCAGTTCTGATGATCTTGATTCCTCTCTAACAGTGTTTGTTGGTTCTCCAGCTTCTCGCGAAGCCTAGCAAGCTGGGATCCCTCCTCCTCCTTCCAGATCATCCCCGGGTTGTTTTTCTTTTTTTTTTTCTCTTTTTTTTTTATGGTTCAGTTCTGATGATCTTGATTCCTCTCTCTAACAGTGTTTGTTGTTGCTCCAGCTTCTTACGAAGCCCGGTAAGCTGGGATCCCTCCTCCTCCTTCCGATAAAGGGGGGGTCAACCACTTAGGTAGCTGCCCCATTAGTTCCTTCCCCCTCTCCTTCCCAAGTGAAGTCCAATATGGCTTTTCTTGCATCTCGACTACGAAGGCTCTAAACAGAGGAGGGTCTGCCTCTCAAGTCGTCAATAAATCCATTCCTGCCCCCTTACCAATAGTATTTGCTTTAGCCGATGCTCCCCGAGTCACATCATCCCTCTCGGATGATCCGGTTGTAACCCGGGCAGTCGAGGTTCCCAGAGGGCCCGATGCTAATATTCCTGAGGTGGCCCCTTCTCGCCCCAACCAGTAATCGAGCTCGGCGGGTCAAGACGAGGTCCTAAAGCAATTTGTCACATCCTGTCCAGGCGGCAGGCTTTCTAGGATGACCGCGATGCCCGTGGACATCATGATTACCAAAGGGTCCACCCTTCTAGCCGAGGTAACTATCGCTTTCACTTCTTCATTCAGCATTTTGATTTGTCATTTTCTAACATGATTTTCCTTTGTAGGCTTTCAAGTTTAAGGTGGCCAAGGGGCATCAGGTAGCCTTCCTCCATGATCAGGCAGCCAAGGCTGAGGCTGAGGCTGAAGCTGAGTGAGCAATGGGGTTGCTTATGCGGGCTCAGACCCTGGTCCAGGAGATGACCTCCAGCCAACAAGGAATGGAAACGCAGCTAGCTGAGCTTCAATGCGACCATGAGAGGTTGAAGCGGGCTTTTGATCAAGAGACTCTCCGGTCGAAGAGGCGGGCTAGCCATCGGGATGACTAGAGGGGAGAGGCGAAGGCCCTAGATGTTGAGAACCAAACCTTGTAGGCTCAAATTACCAGTTCCAGGCCGAGGTAGAAGCCTCTTTTAACGATGGGTACTTCTATGCCTCCTATCAGGTTACAGAGGCTCTTCCTCCCCCATTCAATCTCTTTAGCATCGCTGGCTGGGATAGAGAAGAGGTCATGTTGTAGGCTGCGAAGATGTCTCGCCCCGAAACTGATGGACCTGATCCTTCTAGGAAAGGGCCTGGAAAGCAGTTTGAGGTGAGAGATCTGCCTCCTCCTGTTCCAGCCTTTCCGACATCTGGTCTTAGTGAATCCTCAAAGGGGGTTCACAATGAGGAGCTAGAAGGAGGCCTTGGTGAAGCCAGAGATCCCACCACAGTGCTCTCAGGAGTGGAGTCAACAGAAGGCTGGAACATGCCTAAGTCGGTGGACAACCTTCTTGATGCAACTATACCTCCTGAAATTATGGCGGTGATCAATGAAATTGTGGAGGAGGATCTTGTTGACCCCGACGTAGCCGGGGCTGATCCCTAGAAGGAGGTGGTAGAGGTGGTAGAAGCAGTTGACCAGGATGAGCCGCGACTGAAGAGGGGAGCAGGGGTGAGGTTCATTCTATGAAGGAGGAGGCTGGAGGTCCTCAAGAAGACGAAGAAGCTTGAGTTCTCTCCCATGTAATCTATTTCAAATGCTCGGAAAATGGGGGGTGGGCATCCCATCTTTAACTGTGTTTGCCATTTTATTATTGCTTTTGTAGCCCGGAACCAGGGATTGAGCCCCCTTTGCTTGTTGTAGCCTTGTTAAGGGATAGGCTCCCTTACTTGATAATAAAATTTTAATCTCAGATCTAACTCTGGCTTGCATGTACTTGCTTGATCGTCCAGCTTTTATATCGAAACGAGCTATATTTAAGGGAAAAATAAGATAAGAAAAAAGGTTGTTGGCATTGAGCCCCCATACTAATGAAACTCTTAGCTCAACTTCTTCAGCTGACAGTTCCTTTGTTTGATTATGGGTTTGCTGTAGTAAGTAACCTCGTATCAAGGAGAGCTAGTAACCTGAAATTTCTGGCATATTTAGAATTTAAGGAAGTCGAGCCTTCTATCTTTGAGTCCCTCTAGGGGGCTGTAAACCCAAGTGAGGTATTTAGTGAAGGATTTATCCCTTAAGCTCGAATCTTTCTTAAGGGTGGTTGTCCGAGCAGGGCATCATGAGGGCTATCTAGCTATTTCCTGGTCTTGAGATCTTGATGGTAACTATGCCCTTACACTCATATCCTTCATAGGGGTGATAGCCCGACCAAGGCATCAAGAGAGCTATCTAGCTATTTCCTGGTCTCGAGATTTGGATGGCAACTATGCTCTCACACTCAGACCCTTCTTGGGGGTGGTAGCCCGACCAAGGCATTAGGAGGGCTATCTAGCTATTTCCTGGTATTGGGATCTGGATGGCAACTATGCTCTTACACTCAGACCCTTCTTGGGCGTGGTAGCCCGACCAAGGCATCGGGAGGGCTATCTAACTATTTTCTGGTCTTGAGATCTGGATGGCAACTATGCTCTTACACTCAGATCCTTCTTGGGGGTGGTAACCCGACCAAGGCATCAGGAGGGCTATCTAGATATTTCCTGGTCTTGAGATATGGATGGCAACTATGCTCTTACACTCAGACCCTTCTTGGGGGTGGTTGCCCGACAAAGGCATCAGTAGGGCTATCTAGCTATTTCCTGGTCTTGAGATCTAGATGGCAACTATGTTCTTACACTCAGACTCTTCTTGGGGGTGGTAGCCCGACCAAGGCATCAGGAGGGCTATCTAGCTGTTTCCTGGTCTTGAGATCTGGATGGCAACAATGCTCTTATACTCAGACCCTTCTTGGTGGGGGGGTAGTGCCCGGCCGAGACATCAGGAGTAGCAAGGGGGCTTTCCCGGCTTACCTCTGGTCTTGAGGCAATAATGTTGAAACTTTCCATGTAAACCCAAATCATTGTAAGACATAGTTGAAGATGGAGTAAACAAGAAAAAGCAAGCTTTATTGATATGGAAGATGGAGTACACTACTATCAGAAGAAAAAATAAAAGAAACTAGTCGAAAGTCGCCTGCTCCTGAGTCCCCTGTTCAAGGGTAGAATTTCCTTAGGTGATCTGCATTCCAAGTATGGTCGATGAGTCGGCCATCCATATCCTCAAGCTTGTACACCCCATTACGGATCACCATCTTTATTAGATACAGTCATTCCCAGTTGGGTCCTAGGACCCCGTCTGATCTCTTCTTGGTGTTCAACATTACTTTCCTGAGGACTAAGTCCCCTTCTTTGAAGTTTTGGGCTTTAACCCTCCTGTTGAAGTACCTGGCAAGTCTGCTTTGGTATATCGCTACCTTCTCAGCTATTCGATCTTGCTTCTCCTTCAGAAGGTCCAAGCTAGATCGGAGCTTGCTTTCATTGCTCCCCAGTTCGAATCGTTGGACTCTAAAGGAAGTCAACTTGTGCTCTATAGGTAGGACGGCTTCAACCCCGAAGACCAGCGAGTGGGGAGTTTCCCAGGTAGATGTTCTCCTTATGGCGCGATAAGCCCAAAAGACCTCTGGAAGCTCCTCTACCCATCTGTCTTTCTTCTGCTATAGCTTTTTCTTCAACAACTTTTTAATGGTTTTGTTCATGGATTCCACCAAACCATTGGTCTGAGGATGGCTACCGAAGCAAAACGAAGGTCGATTCCCAAGCCTTCGCAGAAATATCTGAATCGGCCATTATCGAACTGTTTTTCGAGGTCGGTTATGACGACAAGGGGGGTTGCGAACCTACAAACTACATTGGTCTTGATGAACCTTATCGTGTTCTCTTCTGATATCTGGAAGAGCAGTCCGGCTTTAACCCACCTTGTGAAATAGTCAATTGCCACGATAGCATGCTTGGCCTTTCCCAGAGCTGTAAGAAGCGATCCAACCAAATCGACTCCCCACATAGCAAAGGGGTATGGCGAGCTAAGGTACGACAAGCGCTTCGGAGGGAGGTGACTCAAGTTTATGGCCTTCTGGCATGCCTACGGGTTTGTACCAAGCTCTTAGCATCTTGATGGATGGTCGGCCAATAATAACCCATGCGGAGAACCTGATATGCCAAGGCCTTTAAACCAATATGGTTCCCGTATTCTCCGGAGTGAACCTCTTTCAAAGCCCACTTGGCATCTTTGAGGTGTAGACATCGAAGCAGGGGAAGAGATTTTCCCCTTCGGTATAAATGCCCATCCACCATACAATATCGGATCGAGATCTTTTTAACCCTCCTAGCTTGGTCGGTCTCCCCGGGGAGTTTTCCCTCATATAGATACTCCTCTATTGGATCCATCCAGCATGGCTGTCGGTCCAAGGTATAAGCTTCCTTACCTGTCATAATGCTAGGTATGGGGGATTATTTGAAAAGGGACTCCGTGAGGTAGGGTCCAGCCACCATAGGCAGCTATCTTGGCAAGGACATCCGCCCGATGATTTAGCTGTCGAGGTATATGCTCGATTCTGAATCCCTTAAATCTGGTCTTGAGTTGATGCACCAATTTCAAGTAAGCGATCATGTTATCCCCTTTAGCCTGGTAATCTTGACCACGAGTGAAGAGTCGCTCTTGATATTCAGGTGATCAACCCCAAGCTATATGGCAGCCTTTATCCCAGCTAGCAGGGCTTCGTATTCCGCTTCATTGTTCGTGGCTTTAAATTCAAACCTGAAACAATGGCAGCACTCAGTTCCTTCTGGGTCGATGAGGACTATGCCCGCTCCTGCCCCAGACTGTCCAGAAGCTCCGTCAGTGTAGAGAGTCCATGACTCCCAGCCCTCCAACCAGTTGTCAAATTCTGGGGTCCTCTCAGGGGTGACATCTGTTACCGCGGGGGTTGCCTGATCTGAAGGTACTGAGAGCTTGGCTACAAAGTCCGCTAGCGCATGAGCTTTTATTGTGGTCCTAGACTTATACTTTAAATCAACTTGGTAAGCTCTAGGGCCCATAGAACCAGCCTTCGAGAAACATCCGGCATTTGCAAGAACTGACGGAGGGGTTGGTCCGTCACCACTGCTATTGAATGACCATGGAAGTAAGGACAGAGTTTCCTTACCGAGGTCACCAAGGTATAAGTGAGCTTCTCCAACAGAGTATAGTTCTTTTTGGGCTTGGTTAGAGCTTGACTCATATAGTAGATAGGTCCCTGGATCTTATCCCCGCATTCCTTGACCAAGGCCCCGATCACAGCGGTTTCTGAAACGGCCAAGTATACTTGGAGCTCTTCTTCGGGATTTGGCTTGACCAGCAAGGGAGGGATTGTTATGTATCTTTTCAAAGCTTGGAAAGCATGTTTGCTCTCCTGATCCCACTTCATGTTTATTCTCTGCTTGTTAGCTTTGAAGAATGGTAGGCACTTATCGGTAGACCAGGAGATGAACCTGTTGAGCGCTGCTACCTGTCCAGTCAAGGCTTGAACTTGTTTAAGAGATGTGGGGGATTTCAGATCCAGGATAGCCATGATTTTTTTTGGGTTAGCCTCTATGCCTCTCTCATGGACCATGAAGCCTAGAAACTTCCCCGCAGTTACCCCAAAGGCTCATTTGGAAGGGTTCAACCTCATCTGATTTTCCTTTAGGATCATTAATGACCTACGAAGGTCGTCCAGGTGGCCTTCCGAGGTTGAAGATCTAGTGATCAAGTCGTCGATGTACACCTCCATCGAATTTCCAATTTCGGGCTTGAACAAACGGTTAACTAACGGCTGGTAAGTAGCTCCAGCATTTTTGAGCCCGAAGGGCATAACCTTGTAGCAGTACAGGCCTTGCGCGGTGATGAAGCTGGTCTTTTCTTGGTCTGCGGGATGCATCATAATCTGATTGTAGCCTGAAAATGCGTCCATGAAGCTCAAGAGCTTGTTCCTTGAGGTGGAATCGACCAACTGATCAATTTTTGACATAAGGAAAGTGTCCTTCGGGTATGCCAGGTTGAGGTCGGTGTAGTCCACGCATATGCACCACTTTCCATTTGCCTTAGTGACCATGATCACGTTGGCGATCCATTCGGGGTAGCGGGCTTCTCGAATGAAGCCTGCCTAGGTGAGTTTATCCACCTTTTCTTGAACCGCCACATTTCTTTCAGTGTTGAAGTGGTGCCTTTTCTGTTTGACGGGCTTGAAGGTCGGATCCACCGCCAGTCGATATGCAGCTAATGTCATCAGGATCCCCAGCATCTCTGCATGACTTTTGGTGAAAATGTCGTTGAACTCCATAAGGAGCCTAATCAAGCCCTCTTTCATTCCTGGCTCAAGGGTAGCTCTGATCTTGACGACCTTCTCGGGATCGCTTAGTCGAACAAGAATCTCCTCTAACTTATCGACCAGATGGCCGCTGACCCATTCCCTTCTCTGTTCTTCTATGTCAGGCACCATAAGGCCTTCTTCGGGACAATCGGTGGAACCCGTATCTTTCAGGTTTAGTGCTGGAGTTATCTCATATTGGATAGTCGTCACCTGGGCAAGTTGTTTAGCTAGAGCTGCTGGATTGGCTGACACTGCGTAGAATTTCCTAGCTGCTTGTTGATCACCCCAAACTTCCCCCACATTGTATCCTACCGGGAACTTCAGGACATTTTGGTAAATAGAGAGGACCCCTTTCAAGGATGACAGGAATGGCCTCCCTAATATTACATTGTAGGCCGATGGGGTATCCACCACCACAAAGTCAGTCATGATATTTTGCTGGAGAGGTGTGGCTCCGATGATCACTGGTATGATTTTTAATTCTATGGGTGTGATGGAGTCCCCAGTTAACCCATATAATAGAGTAGTACAACTATTGTAGCACCATTGCTTCAAGTTTAGTTTTTCCAAAGTGTCTTTGAACAGAATGTCGATGCTGCTACCTGTGTCGATGAGCACGCGGTGCACCATAAAGTTGGCAATTTGTACTGTGATGACCATGAAGTCATCATGTGGTTGCACGATGTTATAGACATCTGCTTCGGTGAAGATGATCTGTGACAGCTAAGAGGGGTAGGTCTGTCTTTGGTCGACCTTGAAGATATCTCGCCCCTCATCCGTACGAGGGACCTTCCTCGCATGGTTTTCCTAAATTTTTTGGAGGTGCCAGTCAGAGTGACACCCCCGCTGATAGTATGTATTACCTGAATCTGTTGCATCAGGTCTGCCTATTCTCCCTTCTTTTTTTCAGCATGTTCTCGGATCCCGGCTTGCACCTCCATTCCAGTCTGAATGCTCTCCCTGACTTGTTGTAAGAACTCTATCAAGCATCCTTCCCTTATCAAAGCCTCAATCTGGTTTCGCAGGTTGTAGCATTTTGAAGTTTTATGCCCTAGGTCTTCGTGAAAGTCGCAGTATTTATAACGATTTCTTTTATCGACCGGGGCTTTCATAGGAGCAGGCTTCTGTAACAAACCCTTGTCCCAAATAGTGAGGTAGACTGTTTCTTGGGATGCATTTAAGGGAGTGTAATGGTCATACCCCCTCTCATTGCGGGCTAAAGGGGCTATTGTCCTAAGAGGTGGTAAAGCTTGAGCAGGAGCTCGTCTATCGGGATACCTCTCCAATCTGGGCTAAGGAAGGGGGAAACCGTATGTTGATTTGTTAGGGGGTTTGTTTTGGCTTTTCTGAGCTTACTCGGGTTTGGGAGCTTTCTTCTTCTGTCGCTTTACGGCTCTCATGTCTTCAAGTTCCATCTTGACCTTGAGTTGCTCGTCAATCTCAATCTGCTCAAGAGCCCGATCATAGGCTTCCTGGTAAGTTTCTAGAGGTCTCTTAGCGAAAGACCGAAAAAGCTTTCCTGCCCACAGGTTCCTTCTTAAGTTGGCGAGTTTTCTTCTCGGCGAAGACCCTCATCTGGATGACTTCCTTGTGGAAACGCTTGAAAAAAGCCCGGAGGGTTTCCCCTCTCTCCTGGATCACTTATTGTAAGTGGATCGAGTCCTTCAGTAAAAGCTTAACTCCTTGGAATTGTGAGCAGAAATCGGTTGAAAACTTGGTGAAGGAATCCACGCTTCCAGCAGGTAACTTCCTAAACCAGGTTTTAGCATAATTCGTGAGTGTAGTGGGGAACATTCGACACATAGCGGCCCTGGTTATGTTCTGGACCTCCATCTGTTGAACGAAGCTCTCTAAGAGGCTCAAAGGATCTTCAGTCTTGGAGAACCTGTCAGCTGGCATTTTGAATTTAGCCAGAAGCTCTGCCCCCCGGACCCTTCTGGTGAAGGGGGCGTTCATTTCACTTAGAGGATCTTTTTTGTCCTCTTATACTTTTCCTTCTTCATCAATTGGACCTCTTTCTGTAGCTCTACCAACTTATCCCTTAGTCGCTTGCTTTCGGATTTCCTTGAGTCGATCTCGGATTCCTCACCATCAGATCCATCTGATGAACTGGTGACCTCTACCCTGCTTCTTTTTCGGAGGGGGTTCGCTCGGGGGCTTTACTGACTTTCTTCTTCTCTATCCTGAGTTTCCCTCCTTATAGTCGTTCGGTGGAGGAGATCTTCCCGTCCCCGGGGAAGGACATCTGCCGCGGATCTGACTTGTCTTGGTTGGTAGCGTGGCAGCACTTCTGGGAACATGGGGCATGGGCCCTAACCTATCTCTGATCGAGGTCGAGATCCCCGTTCTGTTACTAGTTGATTCCGGAGGGGCAGGTCCCAGGCGATCAAATGCAGGTTGCCTAGCCTCAGGCCTGCTTGACTCCCCCTGATTGTAGAGACTCGTTTGTTGCATAGCGATACCCTCAGCGAGTAGTCGAAGGTGGACGTTCTCTACAAAGGCCGCCGCTTGTTGGTCAAGCTAGACCTGACTTCCCAGAAGGGGATCCAAAGCCCGCACAGTAGCTGGTTAGGTGGGAATCTGGCTATGGAGCCTGGATTTTCTCCCTTTTCTCGGGACCTTTCATGTCGATGTAGCAGAAGGTTGTCCTGAGTTGCCCTGTTGCCCTTGTGAGGAGCAGAGCCTCATGATGACTTTGAAATAACAAACTTTTTTAATGTAAAAAGATGGTGGTGTGAGAGGTTTCCCACAGACGGCGCCAGAAAGTGTTGACCAGAAATTTGCTGAATACTTTATGGCCATTATTCATGGTCTAAATGTCATTTAGTGGGAGGTTACACATTTAATGGGCAGTTATATTTGTGTTGTATTGTCCTTGGCCTTTGTTCTATATAAACAAGACTGTTTTTTCTATGTAAGGGTAGAGATTTGAGTAATATAAACTTATTTGAGCACTTTGTGAGTGTTTTGTCTTTAAGTTCTTGCATGAACTTTGGAACTTATCAAGCTTATTCAGCTTGTGGCGTTCAACAACCTCAAAATCTTTGTTTTGCCTTTAAACTTATCAAACTTCATAGTTTGTGGCGTTATGGGGAAATCAAAGTGCTGTTCTAATTAGCTTTTATCATCATTCCATTGATAAAGTGATTAGAATAGTTTCTCTTACTTCAATCTTGAACGATCGGGTTTGTTTCAATTAGTTGGAGGGTGTTAAATTGCATTCCATATGTATCATAGCTCTTTAGCTATTATGGTGTATGGTTGCTAAGTTAATGATTTCCATCATTTTGGTATCAAAGCTTGGCTCAAGTTTGAGGTTTGCATATCCATTTATTTGTTGTTCTTTTAGTTTTTTTTATCACTTTCTTTTCTTCTTCATCTTATAGCACCGTATCTATAATTCATCTTAATTGTTGTGCTTCTTGAGGTTAGTATCATTCTTCTTTGTTTTCCATAAAAAAGAAAGGAAAAACAAAACAAAACAAAAAAGTATTGCGGATTCAAAGAATTCTTGCAAAATTCCAAAAAAAAACTTTCTTTGTTCATATCATTCTTGTTTCGGTTTGGGAAATATTTAAATATTGTCTTCTTAACCAAAACAAACAGAATTCTTGTTGGGAGAGAAATTGATATTTCAGTTCTAATATTTGCTTACTTTAAGTGGCCTATCTTTTTTTTGTTTTGTTTTTTTTAGACCTACCCAATTTCACTCCATTGAATTTGCCATAATCTGAATTATTTGTTTAAAAGGACCTTAGTTAATCTAAGAACCCAAAGAACAAAACAAGAGAGGTAAAAGGCAAGAGTGGTGAGATTAGCATCGAGAAAAGCCAAATAATTGTGTGAAACACAAGTAGTGTGAATCAATTCTTTGAGAGAAACACGTGAGGGAGTGATTGTGAGGTTGTTATAACTTTTTTTTTCTGGTTTTAAACATGTCTAACAAAGATAAAGAAATGAGTTCTTCCTCAAATGATCAAGTGATTCAAGCAATGCAGCAACAATTTGAACGTATGTTCAAAGTGATGGGAGATGTAGGAGATCATCTAGAAAGACATGATGAAGCAATTACCAGATTGCAAAGAGAACCACGACGTGGAAGACAACCAGCCTTTGTCAATGATGTATATGACGGTGGAGAAGACACGGATGATGACCAAGCTACCATCATTGGTCTAGACGTTAATCCTAGAAGACAAGCTAGGAGAGGACGTTTTGATGGTGTGGACCGAAACATAGGCAGCATCAAAATGAAAATTTCTCCTTTTCAAGGGAAGAACAATCCGGATGCCTATTTGGAATGGGAACGAAAAATGGAGTTGATCTTTGAATGTCATAATTACTCCGAAGAGAAAAAGGTAAAACTAGCTGCTGTTGAATTTTGTGATTATGCTATTGTTTGGTGGGATCAATTGTGTAAAGACAGGCGTAGAAATGGTGAAAAACCCGTAGAGACTTGGTTGGAGATGAAACAAATCATGAGGAGGAGATTTGTCCCTAGCCATTACTATAGGGATTTGCATCAACGGTTACAAACTTTGACACAAGGTTCCATGAGTGTAAAAGAATATCACAAGGAAATGGAGATAGCCATGATAAGGGCTAATGTGGAGAAGGACCGTGAGGCCACCATGGCTCATTTTTTGAGTGGGTTAAACAAGAACATTGCTGATCTTGTGGAGTTGCAACATTATGTGGAGATTGAGGATATGGTGGGTGTGGCCATGAAGATTGAAAGGCAACTCAAAAGAAAAGGCATCAGGTATGATTCAAAACCTTATTCAGGTTCTTCTTCTTCTTGGAAACCGAATTAGAGTAAAAAGGATGATAAACCCATTGTTAAGCTTAAAATTGACGAAACTAAAAGCAAAAATGAAATAGGCAGCAAGGGTAGAGGTGAGAATCAACCTAATCAAACTAGAGGCATTAAGTGTTTTAAGTGTCTTGGACATGGTCATGTGGCACGTGAATGTCCTAATAAAAGGGTAATGATCATGAGGGATTGGACAGTTGAATCAGAAAGTGAGAGAGGGGATGAAGATGACATGCCACATTTAGAAGATGCTAGTGATGTAGAGTATGTTAGTGGAGAAAATTTAGTTGTACAACGCACACTTAGTTAGCAAATTAAAAGTAATGAACATGGTGAGCAACGAGAAAATTTGTTTCATACTCATTGTTTGATTGCTAACAAGTCATGTAATGTGATTGTTGATAGTGGAAGTTGTACAAATGTAGCAAGTACCTTTCTTGTAGAGAAACTGAAATTACCTACTATTAAACATCCAAAACCATACAAGTTACAATGGTTAAATGATAGTGGTGTTGTGAAGATAAATCGGCAAGTGTTAATTTCTTTTTCAATTGGTAGATATAAGGATGATGTTTGGTGTGATGTGGTACCTATGTATGCTGGTCAAATGTTATTGGGGAGACCATGGCAATATGATCGAAGGGTAATGCATGATGGGTTAAGAACCGTTATTCTTTGATCATGGAGGGACAGAAATACCAACTTGGACCTTTGCCTCCAAAGACAATTTTTGAATACCAGATTCACATAAAACAGCAATATGAAGAGCTTGAATCTTCATTAGCTGAAACTTTGGGAAGGGAGCAAGAAAGAGAGAAAAAAAAAGGTGAGTTGAGTGGTAAAAATGAAAGCAATTGGAAACACAAGGGGAGAGAAAACAAGGAAGGCTTGAGTGAAAGAAAAATGAGTGTTTATGCAAAAATGTGTGATGTGAAGAAAGCATTAACCATGAGGCAGCCCTTACTTGTACTTATGTACAAGGATGTTTTAATTGTTTCTAACGAAATTAACAAGAGTTTGCCTAGTGTTATTGTTGATCTTTTGCAGAAAAATGAGGATCTCTTTCCCGAAGATGTTCCTATTGGTTTGCCACCAATTAAAGGAATTGAACATCAAATTGATTTCATTCCGGGTGCAAGCATACCAAATAGGCCAGCATAGAGATGCAACCCCAAAGAGACCAAGGAAATCCAAAAGCAAGTAAGTGAGCTTATGGAAAATGGATATGTACGTGAAAGCATGAGTCCATGTGCGGTTCCTGTTTTGTTGGCACCTAAAAATAATGGTTCTTGGAGAATGTGTATTGATTGTCAAGCCATCAACAAAATCACGGTAAAGTATAGACATCCTATCCCTAGGTTAGATGATATGTTGGATGAATTGCATGGTTCTTGTGTGTTTTCAAAGATTGATTTGAAATCTAGATATCATCAAATAAGAATGCATGAGGGTGATGAATGGAAAACCGTTTTCAAAACTAAACATGGTCTATATGAATGGTTAGTAATGCCTTTTGGCCTAACAAACGCACCTAGTACTTTTATGAGATTGATGAACCATGTTTTGCGTGCTGACATTGGAAAGTTTGTAGTAGTTTATTTAGATGATATACTTGTGTATAGCAAAAATTTTGACGAGCATGTACACATTTAAAGGCTGTTTTTTATGTGCTTAGAAAAGAAAAGTTATATGCTAATCTAAAGAAATGCATTTTTTGCACTAATGAACTTACTTTTCTTGGTTATGTTGTTAATGATAAAGGAATACATGTTGATCAAGAACAAGTGAAAGTAATTAGGGAGTGGCCGAAACCCACTTGTGTTAGTAATGTAAGGAGTTTTCATGGTCTTGCTAGCTTTTATAGGAGATTCATTAAGGATTTTTCTACCATTGTTGCACCATTAACTGAATGCATCAAAAGGAATGTGGGATTTAGGTGGGGTAAAGAACAAGATGATGCTTTTAACTTGCTTAAACACAAACTTAGTTCAGTACCTTTGCTTGTTTTGCCTAACTTTGCTAAAACTTTTGAGATTGAGTGTGATGCAAGTGGAATAGGTATTGGAGGAGTCTTAATGCAAGAGGGCAAACCCATTGAATTCTTTAGTGAGAAGCTAAGTGGAGCAATTCTTAACTACCCGACGTATGATAATTAGTTTTATGCCTTGGTGAGAGTGTTAGAGACATGGCAGCACTATCTTTGGTACAAGGAATTCATTATACACACTGATCATGAGTCCTTGAAATATCTCAAAGGACAAGGAAAGCTAAGCCGTAGGCATACAAAATGGGTGAAGTTTATTGAATCATTTCCATACATCATCAAGTACAAACAAGGTAAGGAGAATGTGGTTGACGATGCTCTTTCTAGAAGGTATGCTCTAATTTCTAAACTTGATGCAAAATTATTGGGTTTTGAGTACATTAAAGACTTATACAATTCTGACTTTGATTTTGCTAATGTTTATGGGGCATGTGAGCAAGGGGGTTTTGACAAGTTCTTTAGGCATGATGGTTTTCTTTTCAAAGAAAACAAGTTGTGTGTTCCTAGATGTTCAATCAGAGAATTGCTTGTGAGAGAGGCACATAGTGGCGGGTTGATGGGGCATTTTGGAGTTAAAAAGACTTTGGGTGTGTTAAGTGATCATTTCTTTTGGCCACACATGAAAAGAGACGTTGAGAGAATATGTGAGAGATGCATTACTTGCAAACGAGCTAAATCTAAAGTAATGCCTCATGGGCTATATACTCCTCTTCTTATACCTAGTGAGCCTTGGGTTGATATATCAATGGACTTTGTCTTGGGATTACCTAGGTCAAAAGGGGGGAGAGATTCTATTTTTGTTGTGGTTGACAGGTTCAGCAAGATGGCACATTTCATTCCTTGCCACAAAACAGATGATGCAACATTTGTTGCGGGGCTGTTCTTCAGAGAAATTGTGAGGTTACACAGAATTCCAAGGACAATTGTGAGTGATATGGATGTGCAGTTCCTTAGCCACTTTTGGAAAACGCTTTGGAGAAAGTAGGGTACAAAGCTGTTGTATTCAACCATTTGTCATCCACAAACAGATGGACAAACAGAGGTGGTAAACAGAACTTTATCAATGCTTTTAAGGGCTATAATTCAAAGAAATTTGAAGAATTGGGAGGAATGTTTGCCACATGTGGAGTTTTCTTATAATCGAAGTGTGCATGCTACAACAAACCATTCACCATTTGAAGTTGTGTACGGATTCAATCCATTATCTCCTATGGATTTACTACCTTTACCTTTGGAAAGAGCTAATTTGGATGGTAAGCAAAAAGCTGATTTTGTCAAAGCCTTGCATGAAAAGGTGTGCACACAAATTGAAAAGAAAACTCTACAATATGAGAAGCAACACAACAAGGGCCGAAAGCAAGTAGTATTTGAACCTGGTGATTGGGTTTGGGTACACTTGAGGAAGGAAAGATTTCCTAGCCAACGAAAGTCTAAACTCATGCCAATAGGGGATGGACAATTTCGAGTCCTTCAAAGAATCAATGACAATGCATACAAGCTGGAACTACCAAGTGAGTATGGCAATGTTAGTGCAACTTTCAATGTTTCTGATTTGTCTTTGTTTGATGTAGGTGATGAAGGTGTTGATTCGAGGACGAATCCTTTCTAGGAAAGGAGGAATGATGAGGACCAACCAGTTGATCACAATTCGGCTAAGGTTAGAAAAGATCCAGATCCTTTAACCATTCATGGAGAACCAATGACAAGAGCTAACGCTAAAAGGATGAAAGAAGCCTTAACTTGTTTAATGGAAAGCATTTGGAAGGAGCAAGCTAGTCAAGATTTGGTCAAGGTTCTAAGGATGCAAGAAGAGTATAAAATGGTTAACATGTTTCAAAAAAGTCCAAATCCCGAAGACAAAAGTCTAGCCTTGTTAGAATGAAGTATTCTAGCCTATCTTGAAGAATAAAAGGCCATTAAGCCATGTTGGGTTTTGTGGGCCTATTTTATAATTAGTTTGGGTTTAATTATGTTGGGTTTTGTGGGCTTATTTTCTGATTAGTTTGGGTTTTAATTGTGTTGGGTTTTGTGGGCTTATTTTATGAATAGTTTGGGTTTTTGTGTTGGGTTTTATTTTGTTAAGTGTGAGTTCATGTGTTCTTTGATTAGGAATAAAGAGTTACAAAGGCTGAATACTTTATGGCCATTATTCATGGTCTAAATGTCATTTAGTGGGAGGTTACACATTTAATGGGCAGTTATATTTGTGTTGTATTGTCCTTGGCCTTTGTTCTATATAAACAAGTCTGCTTTTTTATGTAAGGGTAGAGATTTGAGTAATATAAACTTATTTGAGCACTTTGTGAGTGTTTTGTTTTTAAGTTCTTACATGAACTTTGGAACTTATCAAGCTTATTCAGCTTGTGGTGTTCAACAACCTCAAAATCTTTGTTTTGCCTTTAAACTTATCAAACTTCATAGTTTGTGGCATTAAGGGGAAATCAAAGTGATGTTCTGATTAGCTTTTATCATCATTCCATTGATAAAGTGATTAGAATAGTTTCTCTTACTTCAATCTTGAACGATCGGGTTTGTTTCAATTAGTTAGAGGGTGTTAAATTGTATTCCATATGTATCATAGCTCTTTAGCTATTGGGGTGTATGGTTGCTAAGTTAATGATTTTCATCAGCTTCTTCCTAGGGAACAATCTTGTGTCATGGTTTTGCAAGAAGCAAAATTCCATATCATTATCCATAGCCGAGGCTGAGTATATAGCTGCTGGGAGTGCTTGCACACAACTCCTTTGGATGAAGCAAATGCTTATGGATTATGGCTTTGAGCAAGGTACTCTAACTCTTTATTGATAACCTGAGTGCCATTAATATTTCAAAAAATAAGGTCCAACATTCTAGAACCAAGCATATTGACACTAGACATCATTTCATTAGAGAGCTAGTTGAGAGCAAATGCATTGCACTTGAACATGTGGGCACAAATGATCAACTAACGGACTTGTTTACAAAACCATTAGATTCAACTAAGTTTAAATCTCTTAGTAGGTCTATTGGGATTTGTCATATGCATTGACGAGTTTTGGTGTTTGATCCATATGGGGAGCTCAAGCAAAGTGAGTGAACTTGCATTCTAATAAGCAAATAATTGTTCGATTTTATGCTCTTAATTAATTGCTTGAGTATCTTGGATGCATATATTATTATATGACCTTTTATTTAATAAGTGTGTTTTTACCTTATTCGAAATGCATGTCTCACTTGTGTTCAAACATGTATTTTTGGACTAGGAAATTTGATTGGGAAGTACATTTGATTGACCCAAAGTTTATCTCCATGTTTATGAAATCTTGATCTTAACATGCTTAAAGTGTTATGCATGATGAATTTATTGAATGCTTAAAAAATGATTGCAAATATGTGTGCAAGTGACTTTTGAGACTTCATTCTATAAGGATATTGTATCCATTTCAAGGATTTCACATTCAATAGTCTCTCTCTCTTTACTTGTTGATCAAGGCTACTATCATACGGGCATCTTTTCCTGAAAAATCTAAGAGGGCACAATAGTCGCTCATGTCTTGTTCAACTTGTAAAGCTTGATAGTTGCTCTTTTTTTTTTTTTTTTTGCTAAACTATATCTTGTTTTTCTATTGACAATTTGGTGCAAATTGATTTGACTTCTCTTGGAACCTCATGTGTTATTTTTCCTTTGCCAAATACCATGTTTTTGGAAGTTGATGTTGCATGTATTTCATTCAAGGCAATATTTTCGCACATATTCCAACCAATAAAAATTCCGTGAATTTCTCTCTCTCTTAATTAAATTGCATAAAGTTATTGAGTATGGTTATGCATTTACATTGTAAATATCTCTCTTTGCTACAGCATCCCAGTTGGGGTATACTCAATTGCCTATCTTGTGACAAAAAGATGGAGTAATGTTGGATTTAGGGGGAGCTTGTGTTGCTTTTGGGGGGAGTTTGTGTTGTTTTACATATAAGGGGAGAATGTCATTTTTAGGGGGAGTTGACTTTATGTTGTTAGCTTATGTGCATTGTTGATTGCATGTTACTTGTTTCTAAATTCATGCAAATTGAACTTTTTTTATTTTTCTTGATACTTGTCTTGGAAAGTGTAGTTCTTTGTTTTGTAGGGATGATCATTGTACAAGATATGGAAGAATTGAATATTTAGCTTTAGGTATCTCTTGTAATATATAATGTATTTGTTGACCTCTTGTTGTTTCTTGTTGTTTTGTTGTGAGGATACTTTGTGAGTGAGTGGTTTGTCACGAAATAGCCAAAGAGGGAGATTGTAAGTTCCTTGGTGTTTGATTAGCTTATTTCGTTGACAACCACATTTGGGGATCAATATGTAAGAATAGTTTAGGGCTTCATTGTTCGTAACCAAGCTCAAGCATCAAAGG
Organism: Dipteronia dyeriana; assembly: GCA_032871835.1. NCBI lineage: Eukaryota > Viridiplantae > Streptophyta > Magnoliopsida > Sapindales > Sapindaceae > Dipteronia > Dipteronia dyeriana. The sequence goes on from CM065299.1 coordinate 76,304,167, forward strand.
TAAAATCACTTGCTTAACTTTTATTGAAGAGGTATTAGTGCACACACACACTCATGCATTTTCTTTTAATTATCTTGCTTGCATGCTTATTTTGTCATTTTGTGTGCCTTGTGTGCCTTATTTTTGTTTAAGTGTTGAATGCATTTTTGTGCCTTAAAAAAAGGAGTTTCTTCCTCTGTTCCGCGGCTCAGACCGCTCTCTACGCAGTGCCTACGTCGCGGTATGCACAGCGGTGTTTACCAAAGGCTCCACGTTGTTGTTACCGCGGCATATGCATATTGTGTTGGGGTTTATGCCCTAAAGATGTAATTTGTAAATGGATTTATGAAATAAATAAAAGAAAAAGTTCAATTCATTCTTATTGTGTTGTTTATTTTATAACTTGTGCACATATTTAACATCCAAGATTATTAGATGTAATCTCGAACTGTGTGTATGAGTGTCATATACGGATGGATATAGTAAAAGACGTGCAATCTAAAGAGTCCATAAATAGCAAATAAAGTTGGGCACTTTATTTGTGGTTAATCTATAGTTGCGGTCCATTCCGTAATGTACGATGATTCTATCCTGAATCATTCATATGAGATATGGGAATAGAGGCACCTTGTATGATGTGATCATATAGGACTGGGTCATGATCTATATGAATCTCTCACCAAGATCCGTTTACCGATGAGATTCATATATATCAATTAATGTTGGCTATATATGGGTGATCTTAATCCTGAGTGTCTTATCGACTCCTGCAGGTTAGATCGTGGTCTTTGATATACCATGGGTGAGGTCGGATGCTATTCCCGATCAATATACTCCGTATGTTGGGATTACGGTTTGGCTTGTGACTGGGAAGGTTTGTACACAATAGTGGAATCCACTCCTTCTTGTGAGAAGTAGATGGTAGTTTCCTTAAGGGTTGATTCGAGGCCTGGACAATATGAGTGCTCTTCTAATTCTGTGAGGAAATAGGATTTATTGTTCATTATAGAATCAATGGTACTTAAAGGATATATGTAATTAGAAGGGTATAACGGACATTATGACCCAGCTCTAATTATGAACTACTGTGGAGGATCACACCATGTGTAATAGCTATATCGATGGACACCGAGTTGTATCGGTCTGTGTAAAAGCGTCCACAGTTGAGAGAGTGCAGCTTCAGGTTTTTAGTGGAATAAAACCGGAGTCAATAATCAAGGAATATTAATTAAAGAGTTTAATTAATGATTCCGATGATTATTAGAGCTCAAAATACTGTGGGTCCATTAGGTCCCCTTGCTAGCCCGATCGATTTAGGTAACAAGGGTAACGGTAAATTAATTGGATTGTCCAATTAATTGAGTTACAAAAGTGACACGTATATATTCGGAAATTAATTGAATAATGAGATTATTTAATTAATGAATGTTAATAGTTAAATTAATTAAATAATTAGATTATTTAATTATATTGATAATTGTGAATTATTAATTAACTATTAATTGGTAGGTGTTAGTTGATATATGGATTTAGGTGAAGATAAAATAATAGGATTATTTTATTTTACTAAATCATTTATCTAAGTATTTGAATTTAAAATACTTATTATCACTACACCAAATTTAAAAAAAAAATTGCATGAGATGCAATTTATGTGTGCGTGAAATCAATACACCAAATTGAGAAGAAAGAGTTTCTTCAAGTATTTCTCTACATCCTCCATTCAAGTTCCTGAGACAGTGACGCATCCACACGCAGTTACCAGTCCCGGGAGATAGCGAGGAAGATCGAGTGGTTCAGACAGGAGCATAAATTAAAGTGAAGGAGCCTCCAAACGTTGGTATGTTCTTTTAATTTTATTGATTACAATTTTCTGTGTTTGCATATTATATGTATTAGTTCCGAAAAATAATTACGATCCAAAGTTCACTGGTCCCAGATACAGATATGATCTGTATAAAAAAAATAAAAGCTAGTTCCGCTGAGTAACCGGTGAACGGGGTTCCAACATGTTGCATGCACCGCGGTCTCCCAAGCGGAGTTCCACAGGCGTCGCATGCTGTCGAGACCGCGGTATGTGCACTGCATGCACAACGGCCTACAGAGCGGTGTTGTCCAGGCGATGCACCGCTTCGGTGCCACGGTCTGGACACTTGCCTGTATCGCGGTACAACCAGCGGTCCTGACGGGATTTGGTTGTCTTTCTTTCAAAACGACTTCACTTTGTGTAGGGCACCATATATATATATGTTCTCTTCTCTTTTCTTTGGTTTTTAAGAGTCCAAGAAGTCATTTTTATATGTTCTTAGTTTTTCTAGAGAGAGAGAGACTCTTAAACACTCATTTTTACTCAACCCAACTTCATCTCATGATCATCTAGCTTCATTCTAGGATCATTCAAGCATGGAGCATCATCTTCTTCTTGACTAGGTAACTTCTACATGCTCTAGACTTTATAGTTTCATTACAAAGACATATATACCTAGGGTTTTAGTCTCTATTGCATATTAAATGCTTGCTTGTATGGTTAATTGCTTTTATGATATGCTTGTGTATTGATTGTTGGTTAAGATGCATTAATTTGTGATTGCTAGAATTTAGGACGGTTTTTCCCTTCTAGCTAATTCTTCTTGCATTTGCATTTAGAACATTGATATATATGATTTTTCTTTAATTGTCATTATTAATCCTAGATAAGCATGAATGTCTTGACCTAGCATTTTTACATATAGAATATTCTTGCATATTCACTTAGGTTGCCATTATCTCTTCATTGTGGGTTAAGCTTGTGGCTATGAGATTAGTGCACAAGGTTGGTGATCCAAAATCACTATTAAGGCCCGTTGGGTAGAGTGAAAGGGTTAGTAACTGAAGGGTTAGACGGGAGGTCAACCTAGGTTGTAAACTTTCTCTCAATAGTGGATTTTGAGGATCGAGTGTGGCGTACTGAACAGCCCGTGGTTTTTCCCATTTGGAGGGTTTCCACGTATATATTGTGTGTTGTTACTGTTTCATATTGTTGTCTCTTGCTTGAACACTTAGTAGAATGGGGTAGAATCAATAATATTGATTAATTCACAAAATTGGTAATCTATCGAATTAATAATTCGCAAAATTGGTAATCAATCGAATTAAAACCTATACCCTCCCCCTCCCCCTCCCCCTCCCCCTCCCCCTCCAAGAGGTTATAGACACACACTTTCTAGGAAACTTTCACATGCAATATCAACATGAAATATTAATTAAGGAGTTTAATTAATTATTTCTAAGTACTATTGAAGCTCAAAATTGTGGGTCCATTATGTCCCATTGCTAGCCCGATTGGTTAAAGGTAACAATGGTCACGGTTAATTAGTTGGATTGTCTAATTAATTGTGTTATAAAAGTGACTCATATTTGTTCATAGATTAATTAAATAATGAGTTTATTTAATTAATATATAAATAATTAAATTAATTAGATAATTAGATTATTTAATTAATGAATTAATAATTATGAGTTATTAATTGGAGGTTGCAGGTTCAAATAATGATTGAGACAAAGATTAAATTATTTAGATGTTGGGCTTTTTGTCCTAAAGCTTGTAATTTGTCAATGTGAATTTAACATAAATAAAAGAAATAGTTTATTCATTAAAATTGTCTCATACATTTACACAACATGTGTACTTAACATCCAAAATTGCCAAATGTAATTTTGAATTGAGTATATTAATGTCTTATACAGATGGATTCAGTTTGAAACGAACAATCTAAAGAGTCCGTAGATGGCAAATAAAGATGGGTACTTTATTTGTACTTTATTTATGGTTAATCTACAATTACGGTCCATTCTGTAATGTATGGTTATCTTATCCTGGATCATTTATATGGTGATACGAGAATGGAGGCACCTGGTATAATGTGATCATATAAGATTGGATCACGATATGTATAAATCTCTCACTAAGATCCGTTCACGGTGAGATTCATAAATATCGACTAATGATGGCTATTTATGTGTGATCTTAATCCTGAGTGTCTTGTCGACTCCTTCAGGTTAGATTGTGGTCTTTGATATTTCAAGGGTGAGGTCGGAGTTACATTCCCGATTAATATGCACTGTATGTTGGGATAACAGTTTGGCTTTTGGCTTATGGCTTGAAAGGTTTGTACACATTAGTGAAATCCATTTCTTCTTGTGAGAAGTATATGGTAGTTCCCTTAAGGGTTGATTCGGGATTTGAAAAATATGAGCGCTCTCCTAATTCCGTAAGGAATGTAGGATTTATTGTTGATTAGAGAATCGATGGTACTTAAAGGAAAGATATAATTAGAGGGGTATAATGGATATTATGACCCAACTCTAATTATGAACTACTTGTGGAGGATCATACCATACGTAATAGCTATATCAATGGACACCGAAAGTTATTGGTTTGTGTAAACTCATCTATAGTTGAAAGAGTGCAGCTTCGGATTTTTAGTGGAATAACACCAAATTTAATAATCATGAAATATTAATCAAAGAGTTTAATTAATTATTTCTAAGAATTATTGGATTTCAAAATACTGGGTCCATTAGGTTCCCTTGCTAGCCCAATTGATTAATGTAACAAAGGTCAAGATTGATTCATTGGATTGTCTAATTAATTGTGTTACAAAAGTGACACGTGTTTATTTGGGAATTAATTGAATAATGATATTATTTTTAAAGAATATTGGAGATTAAATTGAAAAAATAATAAGATTATATAATTATACGATTAATCGTTAGTTGGAGAGTGTTAATTGATATTTGTGTTTGAATGAAGATAAGATAATTTGATTATTTTATTTTTATTAAATTAAAATCAAATTTGAATTTGAAAAGTTTAGATTCAAAGCTGATGTTATCAGTTAATGTAAAATATATGAGATATCTTTGTTTTTGAAAAAATTGATAGGAACGTGCATATACGAAAGATCACACACTGAGGTCTCTTAATTGCAAGACAAATATTAGTTCAACACACAAGTGACCTACATGCATCAGTTCTCTCAAAATTGCAAGTGTGTGTATGAAAAAAAAAAAACAGATAGGTGTACGGCCACGAAAAGAAAAGAAAAATATTTTGTTTTGATTGTCTTTGATTCATGGTGGCCGTATTCCATATATAGAAAACAAGTGATGTTTTCATAATTTTCTTCTAACTCCATTCAAATTCCTGAGTACCGTGGCATGTCCACATGCTATTGTCAATCGCGGGCCATTGCCAATCGCGGAACATAGTTAGGAAGATCTTATGGTTCTAATCAGGTGGCAAATCGAAAAAGAAAGAATGAGCCTTCAAAAGCTGATAGTTTCATCTCCTTCTTATTTTTTTCATTTATACTGTACAAATAGGTTAGTTTATGATTGCATAATTTTTTTTAAACCTATTTCCGTTGCACAATATAAAACTGGGAACGACAAATTGGTATCAGAGCCAGTATTTGTATAGTATAATCGATATCTATAGTTCCTGATAACATGTATGAATGTTTACGCACCATCTATATGATTGTATGAAATTTTATAATTAAATCGTTTAATTTAAATATAGTTGATCGTAAATTTTTATGGCACATGGGTTTTAGGATTTTTTATTTTAAATGTAATATTATTCTGATGTAATATTAATTGCATGTTGTAGTTTTTTTTATTAATGATTTGCTCTATTTTATTTTTATTAATGTAAAACAATGAAGCGCGATGCTCTAGAAGATAAACATGTAACAGGCGCACATCAGATGAGCAAAGCGCATGCAACACATGTGCAAGTGTTGCGCGTTGCACTGATTCAATTTTACACCATTTCAATTTAGCACCGCTTCAATTTTTCTTCTCTTTTACACAATGCACAACTAGATCACTTAATTTGAGTTACGTGACTATTGCAAACTCAAAGTGTGTTTGCAAATTAGATGTTCAAACGTTGTTGCATGCATCACATGAGCACATGCGCGCAACACACATGCAATCATTGCGCAAGTGTTATGCAAAGTCGTTGGGTTGCGTGATTGTTACACAAGTTTGGGTCAAAAAAAATTCAAAAATCTCAAAGCTACGAAAAATGTTAAAGTAACATTTGGACTTTAAGGATTTAATCCATGAGATTGATCCATTAAAAATAAATCAAGTTGGACTTGATTTTGGACCTAGAAGACTAAAGATATAACAGATGGACTTGAAGATTTTTGGAATTACAAGAAGACCAATTAATACCTTGGATATTTTTTATAGTTAGATTTTTTTTAAGTTAGATAAACTCATCGTACTTGGTCAATTCATGTATTCTTTTGATTAGGTGATGATTGAAGCGTTGCAATACATATACATGTCATTTAGATTAGGTGTGCCTACACACACACACACATATATATATATATATGTTGATATGTCATAGATGCATTATAGCCATCAATATTATGTGTTTATTTTTAATTTGATTAAAATGGGCAATTCATATAATTGGCTATAAATTAATGGGATTAGTTTTTTGGAGTAAAAACTTGGTAATTTTCATTAATAACTAATCTATTAATTAAAGAGTTTAATTAGTTAGATTAGTAGGGTCCTTAATAAATATTAGGATTAATTCAATTAAGTCCCTAATAACAATTGGACCTAATAATGTGTTTAATTTTAATAGTTAAAACTTGGTAAATACACATTTAATAATTCTAGTATTAGTGAATAGTTTACATAGATGAGAATTATCACTAATGAACCAGATTTTTAAGAGTTAAAAATTAAATTAGTTTATTAGTTACTGGAATAGGATTCTATTAATTTGTGATTAATGCACTGGACGCTTAGATTGAAATTAGCCATTTAATCTAGATTAATATAGGTGCATTACTAGTAATAGAAAACCCTAGTTATACGAAAGTGTGTGGGAGAGGGATATATGACATTATATCCCACGATCTCCATCATTAGTTCAATACCGTGAGATTCGAATGGGGTCTTGTGATGGCTTTTCTTTCGTCCTCCCTAAGTAGGGTTTCCATAAGAATCAATATCAAGGTTGACTTCCTAACGGATAGGATTTCTGAGAGGATTTCGAGATTGATCGACCCTAAGGTGGTATTTCTCGAGTTAGGCTCATAAGATCTGAAATGACAAGTTACACTCACAATGTTTTAATTAAATTGGTTAATTAAAAACCTGACTAAATAAACAATGGTTGAATGATATTGGAATAAGAGTTATTCTAGTATATCATTTGATTGAAAAGGTCTCGATCCAACATGCAAGAATTTGAACGACCCTAAGGCGGCACTTACTTGTGGTATGTTAGATTGTCATGGCAGAGAAACATTGTTTTCTTAGGGTTGTTCTTGTTAATTAAACATTTCACGCATCATGTTTAATTTTATGCCGAGCATTCGCAAATGTTTTGAATGTATGACTGAATAAATTCTTAATTTATGTTTTTTCCAGCCATGTCATCAGAACTATTACAAATCCTTGCCAATGACAAATGAATTGGTGATAACTACACTAAATGGAAACATAACATAAATGCAATCTTGGTCACCAACAACCTAAAGTTTATGCTTACGGAGGAATGTGCTCCAGTGCCTACTACCCATACTGCACGAACTATTTGTAAGGCATATGAAAAATGGGTCTCATCAGATGAGAAAGCCCTAACATATCTATTAACCAGTGTGACAGACGTGCTTGTCACTAAGCATGAAGCAATGAGTACTGCATTTGAAATAATGGAGTCATTATAGGCTATGTTCGGGCAGTCCTCTGAGCAAAAAAGCGGCACAAAGTTGTTCGTTTCGCAATGCTTGCTTGGATGAAAGAGGGCGCATCAGTTCGGGAAGATGTCTTGAACTTGATATCCTATTTCAACATGACAGAGATCAATGGTAGGGCAATTGATGAACCCAGTCAGATGAGCATCATATTGATGACTCTTTCCAAGAGTTTTGATCAGTTTAAGAGTAACTATGGGATAACAAACTAAGGTTTAGTCTCACTCAGTTGCTCAATGAGCTCATTACTTTTGACTCCTTGATAAAAGACAACAAAAGTAAGACCGGTGAGGTAAATGTCACCGAACCATCTTCTTTTGAAAATAAGAAGAGGAAGAGGTCTGCTAGGAAGGCAAAGGGTAAGCCCAAGCCCAAGAAAGCCCAAGCCCAAGAAAGCCCAAGGCAAGAAAAAGGGCACATCCACCGACAAGGGCGAATGAAAGTGTTTCCATTACGACTAGGTTGGTCACTGGAATAGTAACTATCCTCAGTATCTAGAGGAGGTTGCCAAGTAGAAGAAAACGAAAGGAAAATACGATTTACATGTTTTTGAGTCATGTTTAGTGAAAGATAATTCTTTACCCTAGATAGTTGATTCGGGGGCCACTAACCATGTTTGTTCTTCTATGTAGTGAACTGATTCTTGGACATAGCTTGGGGAGAGAACATTCTCTATGCATATTGGGTCGGGGAATGTCGTTTTAGCAAGAGCAGTGGGTGTAGTTAGACTACATTTTGGAAATTGGTTTTTATTATTGGATAATGTATTTTTTATTCCTGGATTCACTAGAAATTTGATTTCTGTTTCCAAGTTGTTGGAACAATTATATTTTGTTTCTTTTAATAATAAGTCTGTTATTATTGCAAAGAATGATGTGAATACATGTTCAAGATTAAACGAAAATAATTTGTATGTTTTAAGGCCGTTAATACATACAACACTGCTTAACGTTGAAATGTTTAAAGTTGAAAAACCAAAAGAAAACGATAAAAGATCTTTTCAGAAAACAAAACATATATGTGGCATCTAAGACTTGGCCATATAAACCTTGATTGAATAGATAGAGTAGTAAAAAGTGGACCTTTAAATGAAATAAAGCTTGACACCTTACCTGTATGCGAATTCTGTTTAGAAGGTAAAATGACCAAAAGACCTTTTACTAGAAAAGGGCTTAGAGTTAAAGAACCACTAGAGCTTATACATTCAGATGTCTATGGACCGATGAATGTTAAAGCATGGGGTGATTATGAGTATTATGTCACCTTTATAGATGACTACTTGAGATACAGATATGCCTACCTAATGCATAGGAAGTCGAAAACTTTTGAAGAGGTCAGAGAGTTTTAAGTTTAAATTGAGAACCAGTTAGGGAAGACTATCAAGTCTCTACGATCAGATCGTGGAGGTGAGTATATTGACTAAGAATTTGAAGATGTCATTGTCAAGCATGGGATAATGTCCCAACTCACAGCTCCTGAAACACCACAATAGAATGGTATCGCAGAGATGAGAAACAGATGCCTTATAGAAATGGTGAGATCTATGATTAGATTCTCATCATTACCAAATTCCTTTTGGGGATGTGTTACAAATCGTGACCTACATTTTGAATGTAGTCCCATCAAAATCTGTTCCTAAGACTCTTTTAGAGTTGTGGAATTGCTGTAAAGCTAGTTTGTGATATTTCCACATATGAGGGTGTCCAGCACACGTGCTGAAGAACAGAAGTGGGAAGCTAGACCCCAAATCTATGGTTTTCTTGTTTGAGGGATATTCCAATGAGGCTAGAGGTAGATACTTCTATGGTCCTGAAGAGAACAAAGTATTTGTGTCGACAAATGTAATATTTCTTGAGGATAGCTATATTAGTGATCATAAACCTTGAAGTAATATTGTATTAAATGAAATGGATCTCGATACGACTAGTGCTCAATCAACAAAAGTTGTTAATCCATTGACTTCTGATAGTCAGATGATTCCTAGTCAGATACACTACCACCTAGACGTAGTAAGAGGGTTATACAACAATAGGTGAGGGAGGATATGTCGTCTCTACTGATAGTGTGGATGATCCATTAACATTTGAAAATGTAATGGAAGATCCTGACAAAGAGGAATGGCTTAAAGCCTTGAATCTGGAGATAGGGTATATGTACTGTAACTCAGTCTGGGAACTTGTAGACTTACTGGATAGGGTAAAACCCATAGGATGTAAGTGGATCTACAAGAGAAAGAGAGGAATATATGGGAAGGTAGAGACCTTCAAGGTAAAGCTAGTGGCCAAGGGTCATACCTAGAAAGAGGGGGTCGATTATGAAGAGACCTTCTCGCTAATAGCCATGTTTAAGTCTATTCAGATTCTCTTATTCATTGCTACCTTTTTCGATTATGAAATTTGGAAAATGGATATCAAGAATATATTCTTGAATGGAAATCATGATGAAAGCATCTCCATGATGCAACCAGAGGGATTCATGTCTCCAGATCAAGAACAAAATGTTTGCAAGTTGCAAGGTTCATTTATGGACTTAAGCAAGCATCTAGATCTTGGAACATAAGGTTTGACGATGTGATCAATGTTGGGTGTGCAACCAAAGTCCCACATTGGCTAGACATGGGGATGATCTTGGGTATATAAGGAAACAACCTCCATTTGTATGAGACCTTTTGGGTAGACCCAAGAGCAAATCTGTGCAGGCTTGGCCCAAAGCGGACAATATCACACCAACGTGGAGAATGTGGGTTCTGTACTTCTAACAATTGGTATCATAGCTGGTTCTACTCCTGATTAATTAATGTATATATACGTGAATCTATTTCTTTTTATTGTAAAGATGCATGTTTTAGAAAGAGATGGCACTTTAGGTATTCGCATATTCAATGTATTTTTGTTTTGGGATTGTAACAAGAAGGGTGGCCTATTATTGCCATAATTTCTTTCTTAATAGTTGCTAAGTTTTTTTTTTATTTTGTTGTTATAATAAAAAAAAACCACAGTACTTTATTCATTAAAATTCTTCTGTAATACATTCAAGTATCGAAGACTCGAAGGTTTGAAGAATTGGAAGCAATCGAAACAAGTTTGGGATCGTGCGAGCCATAACAACAAACGTGCGTACGAATGAGCATGCGGCCACGATTGTTGTGGCATGGGCTGCGCACGACAGCCATATGGAAGCCATGGGCTGAGCATGGCAGCCCTTAATGGGGTTGTGGGGTGCGCACGCCCATGGGAGACAGCCAAGGTGTGCGCAAACGATGGATGCATGAAGCTTGTTCGCCAAGAGAGAGTTTTTTGTATTCCAAGACATATGCAATTTACATGTTTTTCTAGGATTGACCAAAATTGTAGCTATTTATATTTATGTAAATATTGCAATGTTTGTCATTGTTTGGTAACATGTCATATAGAATAGGAGTGCCACTCATATATCTCTTTTGGTATGAGCATGCATTGAATGGTTTAGGTGTCTAATTGACATCTAGATAACTTGGTAAATCATTCTATAGAATTCTATCACACTCCTTAAACAATTGAGTGGGAGAAGGTTTTTCGAAACACCTACGGTCTCCAAGTTTAGTTGAGCTTTATGTTTTGTGTAATAACCCCCATGGTGTATTCATGAATGGAATTTAGGAAGATACTTCCTTACAAGGATAGATTAGACAATAGGCCCAAACAATAACTACTCTCAAAAGAGGGATATTCGTGAGGGAATATATTGAAGGTCGATAACTAAGTAACACACTCAATGTGATTTTATTAAAATCCGCCCAAGAGTTCTTGTTAATAAAATCGCAAGGTAAAAATTAAAAACGCTAGTTGTTATGCTAACAATTAGGTGAGACCTAGTTCAACTAGTAAATAGTGCGAACTCCCAAAGGAGGTGTGACATTTATGAGTATTGGATCATCGTTGAATTTTACGATTGGATTATTTTATTTAATTCAATATAAATATTCAAAAGTGCTATATCATGATTGTTTACTTATATAATTTTTGTTATTAAAAAGAAATTATGACCCCATCGCTAATCAACATCCTAAAAGATAATACTTTAACTGATGATAATAATGTCATATGGAGAAGGAAAATAGGGTTGTTGTTGCAAGCTGAAAAGCATAAGCTTGTTTAGTATACCCCTAAACCACCAACTCCTACTAATGAATCTACTAAGGAGCAAAAAGACAAGTATCAGCAATGGAAGACTTCAAATGAGATGGCCAAATGTTATATTATGGCCACCATCTCTGACGTGTTACAACAACAACATGAAGGAATGGAGACTGTTACTGATATAATGATGTCTCTGGAGGAGATGTTTGCTATGAAGTCTAGGACGACTAAGAGAGAGGCAGTGACTGCTTTCATGAATCTTACGATGAAACCTGGACAGGTTGTGAAAGATCACATGATGAAAGTCATAGCACATCTCAACAGTACTGAACTCAATGGTGCTGAGATAGATGGTAAGACAAAAATTGACATGATAGTCAACTCACTATCGGATTCCTTTGATCAGTTCAAGTTGGACTACACCTTGAACAATAAGGAATACACCTTGCAGGGCTAGATGCAAAATGTTCAAAGCGCCGAGAAAATCCTTGTGAAAGGCAAGAGTCAAGAGATTCATATGGTAGGTAAAGTTGCTACAGTTAAGACCCATAAAAAGGTCAAGAAACAACATAAGAAAAAGCAACTTGGGCCTACTAAGAAAGAGACCAAGGAAGTAACCAAGATGAAAGGGAGATGTTTCCTTTATGGTGAAAAGGGTCAAAGGAATAGACTGAATAAGAATGAATTCAACTTGCGTTTAGACAATGGAGAGTTGGTGTCTGCTAGTGTAGTGAGAGATATTAGAATTAGTGTAGATTCTTATAGAAATTTAGATGTAATAGACGTTTATTATGTACCTCAATTCAAGAGGAATTTAATTTCAGTTTCTTGTTTAAATAAATTTGGATATTCGGTTACTTTTAATAAAACTTTTATTATTGGTAAGAATAACAAATTTGTTTGCAAAGGTACATTGGAAAACGGTTTATTCTACTTGCATAAAAATATCTCTTACTTGTTAGACATGGAATCAACGGAACCTAATCATAAACGAGTAAAATTATCAAAAGATGAAACCTACCTATGGCATTTGCATCTAGGTCATATTAACCTTGATAGGAGACATTACTAAACTCAATGGTGATGAGATAGATGGTGAGACAAAAATTGACATGATAGTCAACTCACTGTCGGATTCCTTTGATCAGTTCAAGTTGGAATACACCTTGAACAATAAGGAATACACCTTGCAAGGCCAGATGCAAGATGTTCAAAGCGCAGAGAAAATCCTTGTGAAAGTCAAGGGTCAAGAGATTCATATGGTAGGTAAAGTTGTTAAGACCCATAAAAAGGTCAAGAAACAACATAAGAAAAAACAACTTGGGCCTACCAAGAAGGAGACCAAGAAAGTAACCAAGATCAAAGTGAGGTGTTTCCTTTGTGGTGAAAAGAGACATTGGAAAAGAAATTACCCAAAGTCTTAGGACAAGAAAGAATAAGGTAATATTAATTATCTTGAAACATGTTTTCTGACTGATTCTATAGATTCTTGGATCATAGATTCTGGAACCACTAATCATGTTTGTTATTCCTTACAGGGGTTCAAGGAAAATAAAAGGCTTAATGAAAATGAATTCAACTTGCATTTAGACAACGGAGTGTAGTGGGAGATATTAGAATTAATTTAGATTCTTATCAACATTTAGATCTAATCGACGTTTATTATGTACCTCAATTCAAGAGGAATTTAACTTCAGTTTCTTGTTTAAAAAATTTGGATATGCATTTACTTTTAATAAATGTTTTATTATTAGTAGGAATAACAAATTTGTTTGCAAATGTACAATGGAAAATGGTTTATTCTATTTGTGTAGCAATATCTCTCACTTGTTAGACACAGAATCAACGGAACCTAATTACAAAATAGTAAAATTATCAAAAGATAAAACCTACCTATGGCATATGTGCCTAGGTCATATTAACCTTGATTGGATTAATAGATTGGTTAGTGATGGACTTTGACTTAAAGGTTGATGATCTACCAACCTGTGAATCTTGTTGGAAGGTAAGATGATCAAAAGGTTTTTCACGACCAAAGGCACATGAGTCACTGAATGTTTAGGATTAATACACACTGATGTGTGTGGTCCTATGAGCATTTAAGCTAGAGGTGGATACAAGTACTTCATCATTTTCACAGATAATTACTCGAGATTTGGTTATGTGTATCTCATGAGACATAAGTCGGTTGCTTTTGACATGTTCAAAGCATTTAAAGCTGAAGTAGAAAATCAGCTTGAGAAACACATAAAAATCTTGAGGTCTGATCGTGGCGGAAAATATTTATCTAGTGAGTTTCAGCAATATCTTATTAATAATGGGATAATTTCTCAATTTTATACACCAGGTACACCTCAAGAAAATGGGATGGTAGAAAAGAGAAATAGAACTCTTTTGGACATGGTTAGGTCTATGTTGAGTTATTCAACGCTTCCTAATTCCTTTTGGGGATATGCTTTACAAACTACAATGTACATTCTAAACGATGTACCATCTAAGACGGTTCCTAAAACACCGCATGAGTTGTGGATTGAGCGAAAGCCTAGTTTGCAACACTTAAGGATATTTAGATGTCCTACGCATGTTTTAAAAGGAAAGACAGAAAAGATGGAGCCCCGTTCAGAAACATGTATATTTGTAAGGTATCCAAAAGGAACTAAAAGATATTATTTCTAAAGTCCTTCAGATCTTCAAGTATTTGTTTTGACAAATGCTAAATTTCTGGAAAATGACTATATGAATAATTTAGCACCTAAATTTAGAATTTTCCTGAATGAGCTTTCAAGAGATACAATTCCATAAGAGGTTTCACAACCTATCCCGATTGTAAGCTCCACACCAACACAAGATCCTCATCATAGTGTGAGGGTTAGTAGATAACCTGAGAGATACATCAGTTTAGGAAAATCAGTAGAGATTCTCCCGGACGACGATGATCCCTACATATACAAGGAAGCTATGGAGGATGCTGATTTTCACCATTAGCAAAAGGTAATGCAATCTGAAATTGAATCTATGTCAAAAACAAAGTATGGTTTCTTGTGGACTTGCCTAAAGGGATAAAACTCATTTGGGTGCAAGTGGGTATACAAGCGGAAGAGAGGAATTGATGGAAAGGTAGAAACCTTTAAAGCTAGATTGGTAGCTAAAGGTTACACACAGAAGAAAGGTATCGATTATGAGGAAATCTTCTCTCTTGTGGCCATGCTTAAACCATAGGGATAAGAGATATGACACATTTGCTTTAGAGCAAGTGGGAGATTGTTGGGAGTATGCTCAATAGCAAGAGTGTAATAATGTATTTGACAATCTTTTTATATTAATAAAATGTCTAGTTTAACAAATCTTATAGTATTCATAGTTTAATTATTATAATTATCAAAAGTAAATAATCATAAGGTCAAAAGACAATGAGAAATGAAGAATTGTTCGTACATCTGGATATGTATGAGGTAGATACAATTATTTAGTTAGTCTTGAACAATATTCACAACTTAAGATAAAGGTTGGGTGCATTTATCTTGTTAAAATTGTAGATTCTTTTGATATCATTTAAGTGAGATCAAATGTGTTATGATGAATCTAAAATCATCAAAGTGTGGTGTCTTTAGGCAAAAGAATCTAGTGCACTAGCTGCAGTGAATAGGATCACAGTGAGATATTTTATCCAGAACCGTCAGTGGATAAAAGTTTTCACTTAAAAACAGTAGAAGAGTTTATCTCAATCTTGAGATAAATGGACTTACGGTTACAAGTATTATCATTTGAGTCATCAATGAGTATGATTATATAGCATTGTCTATCCTCAATGGTTTTTTGGTATTCATTTGTTAAGCGATAGAGGACTTCATTTATAAATATAGATATCATGGCTCCATTTATTAAATGTGAGTAGAATACCATCATATATATATATTGAGGTATTGGATATTAAATTTTAACGTTAAGTTTTCAACAGTGTCTATTAAAATATGGATTTTTGACAAGCCAAAATATCCAAGTCCAAAATGTGGTCATATAAGTAAATATGGTAACTATGAGAGCTATAAGTGGTTCATGAGCTCTTGGCGATTACTGGTATTCTTCATGAGGATACACTATCTCCATTAAGATTGTCTAGGGTACGAATGAGGAACATTAACTTATTTTATCTTTATTTAAGAGTTCAATTTTAGTTCTAGTGAAATGAACTAAAATTAATAGATCGGACCTAAGTGAATCGTTTGTTGATTGTGTTTAGGTTATGTATATTGGAGTTTAAATTTAGATAGACAGCCAAGATCCTCAGTCCATACGAACTTGCATGAATCACTTGATATATTCTATCGGACCAATTTCTAGGTCCATCTAGAATTGTTTTTGGATTTCAAAATCCAAAATTTTTGGAGAGGTGCGGTCATGTGTGATCAAAACACGCGAGAACTCTTCAAATACCTTGATTGGGCGGCCAAGAATGTATGAATCCTTGGACGGCCCTAATGAGGTGCGATTAGCATTCCATTAAAACATTAATAATATAATTTACACATTTTAATTAAATGAGCTGTTTAATTATATTAATGTATTAATTTAAGGCATTTGCACTTGTTTCTTTTTTAGTAAGAATGAGTATAGTTCACGTGTGGATGTTTTACTAAAGTCCAATGGATTTAATAAAGTAGAAAAATATTATATTGCCCATATAATAGGATCGGGCGGCAAAGGCTTATATATTAGCCTTATACATATTATTTTATTATTTTATTATTTAATTAAATGAAAATTATTTATTTATTTATTCATTTATTCATTTATTTAAAATTTAAAATATTTTTCCTAGTATGAGGTCTCCTAGTGGTATACTATTGTTGGTTGTATAATAAGTATCAAAGACTTGATTTGATAAGTAGATAAATAAAATGAATTTATTTATCTGGTCAAATTAGGAAGTATTTGATATCTATCAAAACTCTAATTAACAATTGGTCAAATTATGAAGTTTTTGATAAAGTCACAATTTAATTTATATTCAGTAATTAGTTATTAGATAAATATACTAATTAGTTGAAATAAGAGTCTTGGTGTGGAAATGAATTCTTCTTTGAGTGAGGTTTCCTGGCTAACACATAAATCCTTCTTTTAAAATAGGTTTTTGGAACCCTAGAACTTTGATCGAGTGAAAAAATTTGGTATTTTGCTCAAGAGAAATTCGACCAACTCATAAGACAAAGGTATGAGAATTCTAGGTGATTCACGTTCATGATTGGATTGGAAGATCTTAAGGTTTCAATTCGGCACAACTTCAATCGTCACGAGAAAAAGGTACAATACTTTTATTATATGTTAATTAATCAAGGGTTAAGGTCCATTCTTTAATATATATATACTGATTGATATTTTCCGCTTCCACCACGTGTTTTTCCTACACTTCTTCATCATTTTCCACCATTAAATCAAACACCCAAATATCCTCAAATCTACATTAATTTAACACCACAAATATCTTCATCACAAATATTAATTTAACAAGCAAAAAAATCTAAACCAAGCATGAAACCCAGAAGAATCTGAAAACGAAGACGAAGTAGACGAAGAAGAGGAATCGAAGACGAAAAAGAGGAATCAGAGACTGAAGACGAAGAAGAAGAATCGAAGTGGGGAGAAAAGAATATGGTACCACATGGACCATCACTGCCGTCAGATCTCAAGCTTATCACGGTCAGAGAGGAGGGAGAGAGAGAGAGAGAGGTGCCTCTATCTTAGACTCATATCTTCGACGACATCGAGATCTTTGACTTAGACCAAACTCAGATCTTGACAGTGGTAGTGTATTTGTGAGAGGCTAAGCTTTAGGAGATGTTGATGATGATGAAATTGTTTGCTAGGGTTTAGTAAGGTATCTTATGTTGGAATGAAGTTGTTTGTTGATTTTTTTTTCTTTTTTTTTTGTTGGTGATGGCAATGTGATTTTGAGTTTTAGTTTGAGATTTTTTTTTGTTAGCTTGGTAGGTAGAGATCTAACGAGGATTTTGGGTTTTTATGTTTTTGTTTGAAAATGAAGAAGATAATGTTGTTGTTGATGATTGAGTGAAAAAACGTTGATAATGATTGATGATAAAGAAGAATAGGATATGGGTGTTCTGTAATTTGGGAGAGAAGGGTGTGGATGATGAGATGGAGATGAAGACTTTTAGGATAGAGATGATAAGATCTATTTTTTATAGTGGTTTAGGGCGGTTTCCAGTGGTGATGATAGTGTGTCCTGGGCGGGACTTGGTGGTGCACTGGTGCTGGTGTTGGATTTGGTAGCGGTGGCGGCGTGGCTCGGCTGATGAGATCTAGATTGGATCTCCACCGACCATTATCTCAAATAGACGGTAGATATCCACATTTTTTTGTTAAAGATTTTTTTTTAAAAATAATGATTTTAACCCTGTATATATATTCTATTTATTTGTACGTTGACACGTGACATATTATTGTATAAGGACAAAAATACCCTTAGAATCGTTTACTTTGATTAACGGTTGACTCACAGAATGATCCAAAATGAGTGGTTTTTTAAAACATATGGCTCAAACCAGTGAAAAATGGATAAGTGAGTAAAAAATAGACATTTCAAAAAAAAAAAAGCAGAGGGACTAAATCAATAATATCCCTTTTTTTATTATCTTGTTTGTCATATTGAATCTTGAGAAACTATGGTAATAAACTACTAAGAAATGGAGAAGAATGTGTGAGGAATTGCAAATATATGTTGACGATGTGATGTTGTCTTTGCTTCTATTAACAAAACATCTTTCTTTTCTATTGTTTTTTTCTTTAATCGGAGAAAAACTAAAGATAAAAATAGTAGAAGTTTAATTTTTTTTCTCGGTTGCAATTGCAATAGATGAATTTATATTATTTTGTTATAAAAGTAATTTTGTGATAGGCTATTAAAGTAATAATTTTTTAGAAAAAAAATTGTGAAGTCTAGTATTACTTAAAAATTAATATGGTTAGGATTGTGGAAGAAGTATAAAATTTCATACAATATGGCAATTTATTAGATTAGTACGGGGTAGTTTTGGAAGTATAAAATTGATATCAATTGAGTTGATTTTTGGTTAAGTGGAAAAATGATCATTTTTATAAATAATTGAATTTAAGAGTTGTTTAAACGATTTTAACAATTAAAAAATCAAATAAAATAACTTAACGTAACACATTAAATACCATTAATTGTTAAGCGGAAAAATCAAATAGGATTGTAATAGTAAAAACATTTTCAACTTTGTTAATTATTGTTATACATGGTGGTTGATCTAACCTTTCTCCTTTAATGGGAATTGTATACATATAAAATTCAAAACCGCTTAAATGGGAATTTGGGTAAGATAATTGTGAATCGTTTATATTTGCACGGAAAAGGTATTCCATCGCAGAAAATTGAGGAAAGCAACAAGTATTTTCTCTAATGTCTCCAATGCCCAATGGTTTGGATTTTCAACGTCTTTGAATTCACAACACGCTTTGGTTTTCTATAGTTCAAACCAAGAGAACTCTAAACAAACATTACTGTTAGCAGTTTTCAACATTTACCGGCAGTTTTCCAGATAAACCTTTGGGCTACTATGCTTCAGGACCACTGTAAAGGTATAGAGCTAGAAAAGTACATTACCAGAAAATAGTTATATATATATAATGGTTCTCTAGTATGGACGGTGCTGATATAAAATGTAAGGACGTTCAACCGTAACCATACATTGGGTATGAGTATGGGTATAAGTGTGAGTATTTATTAATGTGGAGTTGTGGGTCCGCTGTAAATGTATGGTTATTGTTGAAGGTCCTGAAATAATAAAACCATGATGGTTCTGATAAGAGAATTATCCTATATATATATATATATATATATATTCAAATCGGTACGTATTGCGTTAGATGTGTACCATTAGTAGGGACGTAATCAAGATCGAAGAATAGGGTAGGCTTATATATATATATATATATATATATACTAAACATTGACATCACCCGATGAGGAAGACATAGTGAGAAAGTTGTTCCTGTAAAATGTATATTTTAAACAAATACGTTACAAAATCATATTTTATTTTTAAAAAAATCAAATTAAAGTATAAGAGAAACATGAAATGTAAATGCGAACACTAATTAAATTAGTATTTTTATATTAGTTTGATGCATTCGAAATATACTAATACAATATTCTGATAAATTTAATAAAATTTATTTAACAATATTGTTACTTTGTAAATTTAAAATTGGATTAAATAATAATTGGATTACTCCGAAAATCTCATTATCTATATCTAACAATATTCCTAAAATTTATATATATATTAAAGCAACAAAAAAAAATAGTTAAAGCCATAAAATTCATTTAAACTTATCTAAATGTTGATGTTGATAAATAGATCAAACAAAATTTGAAGAATAGGGAGAAATTATAAAAAGAATAAAAAGGAAATAAAAATTATTATTTTACTCTGGTTAGGAATTAAAATTAATTAATTAAAAAAAAATCTTTGCTATATTAATTTTTTTAAGTGGCCCCGATATAAGCCCGTCCCTAACCATTAAATTTACATATATGTATATATTACTTTTCTCTCCTTAGTGCGCATTGATATAAAATACATCAGTGTATTGTATGTGGACTGTAGATTATGGATAAGCATTGATAAGTTCAAACAGATTGGGTCAAAACAATTGAATCCAATGGTCTACATGTAAGACACTGATATATATTTATTATTGCATATTGAGGAGAAAAGTTTCTTTTATATATATATATATGAAATATTACAGTAATCCGTGATTGTATGGAATAAGGGGGAGACACTCGAATCTTTATCCTCGTGGCATGGGTGTAAAAGGGTATCACCGAATCAATCTTATATTGTCATTCGATCAAATAAATATATAATCTAGAACAAATTGCACTAAACCTTCCTAGAGTTTGTCCTCTTACATCAAGACAAAACTTTATAATTAATTCACAAATAAACCTCTACCGTTATGTTAAACTTAACTATTACCTTTAAAAGATTAAACTACTCATGATCTCTAAATTAAATTAATAATAATAAGACAAAACATTGTGTTTTAAAATGGATCTCCACCATTGCACCATCCACCCAAACATAATTTATAAATATGAGTGAGGTGGATGGTGAAGATCAAATTTAATTTTAAATAATTAAAAATTGAATTGAATTAGAAAATGTATAAATTAAAAGGAAAAATAGAAATTTAAAAAAAAAAATCAAGAACTAAAAAAAATGATATTTTTTAAATATCATTGATGCATCTCAATTGCACAAACAATGATATTTTATTTTTTTTTTCAATTTTATTTTTTATTTTTGCTTTATAAAATTGTTTTTTTTTTAATTTATATATTTTCTAATTCAATTCAATTATTTATATATTTTCTAATACAATTCAATTATTAATTATTTAAAATTTTATTTGATCTCCATCGTCAATATTTGAGATGGATGGTGGAGATCAGTTTTTTTAACAAAGAATGTTTTTTCTATTAATTTAATTTAAGAATCAGTGATAATTTAATATTTTAAAGGTAACAATTAATTTTGATATAATATTAAAAGGTATGAGTGTCAATTAACGAAAAAGTTGTTACTAAATAAAAAGATCAAACCTCTTAGAGATAGCACAAGTTATGGTATAAAATCTACTAGAGAATTGTTTTTCTTGAATTGTAATATATATATTTCAGTAAAATCAAACTGAACCGAGAGAAAAGCAGCTCATTCGGTCGTAGTTTGAACAAAATCCGGACAGAACCATATTTTCTGATTGCAATATGTGTAATAATTGATTTCGTCGGATGTGGAGAGATCTTTAACTTGATTAAAAAAAAAAAAAAAGGTTTTTCATAAAAGTTGAAAAATCTCGAATGGAATGATCTTAAAATGCAAAACGCGTAGAAACAAAACCAACAAACTGTGGGTGGTCCCATGGATGGAATTGGAGAACAAGAAAAGAGAATACCACACCGCTGCAGCTTGGCAAAACCATTTGATCACACCACGTGTCCTAATCTCCTTGTTCCAGACACATCAACAAAAGAAAGTCTTTGTTCGAGAGTATATTTGACCGTTGAAAAACCAAAAACATCCCTCCGTTACCTCTATAAAAAAACTCCCAAAACCCCGGTCCTTCAACAGAAAACCAAAAATCAGAACAAGAAAAACTGAAAAACTCAGAGCTCAGCCAATCAATAATCCAAATGCAAAAGAGTGCTTCAACTTCCTCACTGGGCCCAGGAGGATTGGACCTGTCACAGGTCTTCTTCAAACTCATTCCAAACTCTGCACCACCGTCCTCCACCAGCCGCAGCACCAAGATCTCCGTCATCGGCGCCGGAAATGTTGGTATGGCTATTGCCCAAACCATTCTCACCCAAGACTTGGTCGACGAGTTGGCTCTCGTCGACGCCAAGCCCGATAAGCTCCGTGGCGAGATGCTCGATCTCCAACACGCCGCCGCTTTCCTCCCCCGCACCAAAATCCTCGCTTCCGTTGACTACTCCGCCACCGTTGGATCCGATCTTTGTATTGTCACGGCTGGCGCCAGGCAGGTAGCTGGCGAGTCTAGGCTGAACCTGTTGCAGAGGAACGTGGCTCTCTTTAGGGATATTATTCCTCCTCTCGTCAAGTACTCTCCGGAGTGTATTTTACTAATCGTGTCCAATCCCGTTGACGTGTTGACTTATGTTGCGTGGAAGCTGTCCGGGCTTCCTTCCAATCGGGTTGTCGGATCGGGTACAAATCTGGATTCCTCTAGGTTTAGGTTCTTGATCGCGGATCATCTTGACGTCAATGCTCAGGATGTTCAGGTACTACTTTAAAATACATTGTAATGGAATCCGAGGATGCTTCTTAATCTTATCCATGTGTAAAAGCTTTTTGTCTTAGAAGGGTTAGTGGATGACTGGATTCTGCTATTTTTGTCTTACAACTTACAACTTAGAAGGTCCTCAGAATAATTTATGTTTTATTTATTTATTTAACACGTCATCTTATAATACAGATCATATATTACATTACTTTACCATGAATTTTAGATGTGACACATTTTTAAATCGTAAAATGTGGGTCATATTCCGTGTTATGTTGTTGTTTTCTTAAAAATTGTCTATTAAATCCTAAAATGTAGGTCTAGGTCTAGGTCTAGGTCATGTTTCGTGCACTAGCGAGATCAATTGATATTGCCGGGTATAAAACTATGTATCTGATAAAATTGAGTTGGGAATTAATGTAGGCTTACATAGTTGGGGAGCACGGGGACAGCTCAGTGGCGTTGTGGTCTAGCATAAGTGTTGGAGGAGTGCCGGTATTGAGCTTCCTAAAGAAACAGCACATCGCATACGAAAAAGAGACGCTAGAGAAGATACACAAAGCAGTGGTAGACAGTGCATACGAAGTGATATGTCTAAAAGGCTACACGTCCTGGGCAATTGGGTATTCTGCGGCCAACTTGGCTCGATCCATACTCCGAGACCAGAGAAAGATCCATCCCGTTTCCGTTCTTGCAAAAGGCTTCTACGGCATCAACTCCGGTGACGATGTCTTCTTGAGTTTGCCGGCACTGCTTGGCAGGGGTGGTGTATTGGGCGTCACTGATGTCCATTTGACTGAAGAGGAGGCTGCAAGGCTTAGGGAATCTGCTAAGACCATCTCCGAGGTGCAAAACCAATTGGGACTTTGAGAATAAAACTATCTAAATGTGTACGCATTTTAATTTTGCTTGGAATTTACTATGTTGATTGCTTCTTGCCTTTTTAATTTCTTGTAAACTGTAATAACAAGACTCCTTCTGAATTACAATTTGGGTCAAGGTCTATGCGACGACGTTTTAGATGTATGGGCCTGGGCCTTTCAAGGTCAACAGATCTGATGGCTTGCAAATTGCACAAATATATAACTTTTATCAAAAACCACCGCTAGTTGGTATGTGGTAACGGTTAACTAAAACTATTAAAGGAAGCTTGACCAATCAAAGTTTTGAGAGCAGACACAGAGAAAACCGTCAATCGTACGTAGCTCATCCGTCCCATTCCATGGCCACCACCGCAACGCCACCCGTCCTCCACCAGCTGATAA
The DNA here is from genome assembly GCA_032871835.1 of Dipteronia dyeriana. Classification (NCBI taxonomy): domain Eukaryota; kingdom Viridiplantae; phylum Streptophyta; class Magnoliopsida; order Sapindales; family Sapindaceae; genus Dipteronia; species Dipteronia dyeriana. Next base: position 76,328,152 of record CM065299.1, read on the forward strand.
GCCTAGACACCACTCTATCTCAGTCGCTCCACACTCGGTTCAACCCCTTCATTCCTGGCCACTTGCTCCTCCTCCTTGAGTACTCCGCCGACTTTCGTCTCTTCTTCCCCGTCTCCCTCTCTCTCTATTTCACGCCTTTCCGTCGCTCTTTTCTGATCCCATTCATCGCTGGGCTCCTCATCGACCTCCTCTTCATCGGCCTCGTCAAATCCATTTTCCGCCGATCTCGCCCTCATTACAACCCCAATATGGTCCCCGCCGTCTCCATTGATCACTTCTCTTTCCCCAGCGGCCACGCCTCTCGCGTTTTCTTCATCGCCGCTTTTGCTTCTTTCTTCGCTGTTTTCGAATATACCAGTTGGTTTCTCTTATTTGTCTGGACTTGGGCTCTGCTGACTTCGGTTTCTAGAGTTTTCCTTGGAAGACATTTTGTCCTCGATGTTTTAGCTGGAGCGTGTGTTGGCGTGCTTGAAGCTCTGTTTGTTTTTCGCTTTTTGAGGTTAGGTAAATTGGCAGTTTCTTTTCATAAAAATTGAATAGTGCCATGCCATTGACAACATTTATATGAATTACGCTTGTGATTCGATTGTTGTAAATTGTAATTCTTGAGCATGAATGAATCAATGATTGTCTTAAAAACTTAAATTACAGTTTTTGTATTTTGTTCATTTGAGTTGGCATCTTGTTACAAGTATTAGCCTAAGGTCACTGATAGTTTAGTATGCCTGGTTGGTTCTACTAACCTTTGCTTTTATAGAAACTAGGGAGCTTCTTGTGATAAACGTGAAGAATATATGTCTGCATTGTTGTTGTGAAATGGAGTGGTTAGGGTGAGGCTACGTTTTTAGCTTTTAGGTTAAAGTTTATTGATTAAAAGAGAGAAGTCTTGTGCACCTTTAAATGATCTATGAGCTGTGATTGATCTCTAAAGGATGCTGTGGATGAATATACTGGCCCTTTGATTATAATTGGTCATTTAACGAATTGAATTTACTATATTTCTGGTCTCAAGGAATAAGGTATGTCTGCTTTCTAAACATGCTTCACGCTACGTGCTAAATCATTTTCAATATCTTGCTTTGATTTCTATGAAACTAGTTTTTCCCAAAAGCTAGTTATATTTTTGTTAGGATTTGGAGATAGCTAAAGCAGAATGACAGAATGAAATCAAGAAATTCGTAGAGAAATGATTTTACAGAGCAGGGAGCTTATTATATCCTTTACAATAGCTTTAGTATGTGAACTTCTATATTTCAGATGATCTAATGTGCAAGTAGTGAAGCCTATTATAGGCTGACTATGTCGGCTAACATCACGTGAAGTGCCAAAGTCGATTACAAGTAAATATACTTTGAAGTATCTAGCAACTTAGGTTTTATACATTAAAAACTACTTTAAATGGCTTTAATTAATTGCCTAAGTACCCACTTGATTCATCTAGAACTTTGGTTGGGTTGCTTCTAGAGTGTGCTACACCAATTCAACAGTCTCCCTTATGCACATTCTGGTGACTCCTATCACGCACCAAAGTAGTTTGAACCTTGCTCTTGGCAATGTTTAGTAAAAAGTGTGCTACACCGATTCAAAATGTTTCAGTCTTGCAATGCTCAGCTCTATTTCTTTCTTTGCTTCAACTTCTCTCAGGATCTTTGATTGCGATGTTTTTTGTTTGGCATTGCAATTGTAGATTTGTTATCGCAGAGGATCTTTGTAGCTCTAATTGTCCAATCAAGCAACAATAGCAAATGTTTCATTGTTGTAGGCTCCATATTGCTACCTTATGTTTCTATGGAACCATCATAGTTGAACTTTGTCTTTTTGAAAAAAATAATTTATTTTGGCATCCATTCTTTAGAAAGAAAAATAATCAAAATTGGATATATCAAATGCTTCCATAGAGATTTCAATCTCTCAAATTTGTTATTACCCAGTTCTTTTATTAATTTTGCAATCTCTGGATTCAGTCTCACAACGATTTCAACACACACACACACTTTTTGTTGGTTTCTCAACATTAAAGAAAATGCTGCTAACATGGTTACATCTTAATTTTAGATTCTTTTACTTGACTTCTGATTAGTGTTGTAACATGTTAATTTGTTCTATGTTGATAATTTACTTGTTTACTTTGTTATCATCACGTTACAGATATTTCTTTGTTGTACTTTGATATTTTCTCTCGTCCAGGTGAATGATTACCGGCATTTTATCTTATATCACTTGATAGATTATATGGGTTAAATGTCTAGAATTGATCTTTGATTTTAGCGACATGCTTCCCCTTGTGGACAGGTTATATATTTGTTAACAGCCTTTTATGGCTAAGGTCCAAAGAAGAATTTTTCACCTTCCAGCCTTCAAACAGAGGTCCAAATTCGGGTCTACTTAGCGAGGTATCGAGGTCCTATAGGTCGAGGTACCTTACGACCCCGCAGAAGCAGGGCGAGGTAGTCAACACCTTCTCAACACCTTGCATGCATTCAGGCTCTCCGATTAAAATCCACTACCCCGCCAGGAATCCTGCATAATTAGGTCCAGCTCCATGATAAAGCTCGGCGTAGCTAAACCAAGCTCCCAGCTACAAGGTTGGAACCTTATGGGATATTTCGCCCCTAGAATGGTTAGCACAAGCTCCATGAGAAGACCAACAAGATCGATCTAGCTCCATGACAATCGAGAGGTCCCTTGGGGACCCCGCCAGTGTACTGGAACCTGGGGTACCTCGCCTCCAAGAAATATCAAGCGTCACCTCAGGTAACCTCCATGAAGTACCTCTCCAAAGCGACATACAAAACCAGAGCTCTTCTCTAAATAGCGTAGGAAGAGAGGGTTGACCTTCATGACACTTATGATACCATTAATGATGTCAAACCGTATTAATGGAGGTAATCAACCATATTAATGAGGTCAAACCGTATTAATAGATGTAGTCAACCCCATTAATGATGTCAAACCGTATTAATGGAGATGATCAACGCCATTAATGAAAGATTAGTCAACTCTTTTGGCCACCATTAATGAGAGAGTCCAAAGAGGAAACAAATATATTTGCCTCCAAGATATCTTCCACAAACGATTATTGAGGGTCAACTACAACAGAAAATCCCGCTTATCAAGGAAGGAAGAGTCCGAAGAGGAAACAAACACATCTTCACCAAGATATTAGCTACAAGTCGATCAACTACATTAAAGGAAGAATCATATTCAATATGGAAAAGAAGACCAATTTAAGAGTCCTAGACTTGCACGTCAGGGTAGTCATTATGTATAAATACACCAAAGGACATTAAAGAGGGCTCGATAATTCAACACCTGACTACATATGGGATCTCTAATCCCAAAATCGACCAGCCTGAGGGAAGTATATACACTTCGTATAAGTTCTCTTTAAATGATTGCTACATGTATTACCTCTCCCAGAAATATATCGGGATTGGTTAACATTATGTTACCATTGTAAGCTCTTCGGAGCTACTACGTTGTATTATTTCACCAATCTTGTAAGCTCCCCGGAGCATTCTTTGATATATACATAAGGATGGGTATTCTCCCTTCCTATGGATACTGCCTTGGAGCCAGTGATCATTCGTGATATTTTTTCCCCCTTGGTTAGTCCACCTCCCTCTACAAAAGACTTGTGTTTTTCCTATTATCTACTGTATTATGCATGTGTGTATGCAGGCTAGGTACCAACCTCATTGGTCCTAGCTCTCTAATCCCTCTTATATGAGATCGGGAAACCACGACGAAGATTTAGGGATCCGGATCTAGCTCCTACCCCGCTGGACCTAGCATCCTTGTTCTTTTTATCTACATGCCAAGTCGCATGTCGAGATAGGGAGAAACCACCATGACTCGTTTAAAGGAGGTCAAGGAGCTCTCTTGCGATTTCTATATGGAAACGGGCATGGATCCGACACAGTAGCCAGGCAAGCCCCCCTCCTTAATCACCGTATAGGTCCGGGAACTACAAAAATAAATCAGGGTCCAGAATCGGGCTCCGGGTACCAGGACAGGCTCCGACCCCGACCGAGGACCAGGTCCAGGGAACAAGGACCAGGATCAGCCCCTTCACACCAGCAAGGGAACCTCGAGCTCCCCGTATCTCCTCCTTAAGCAAGAAGCCCGATGGGCGGGATGCCTCATCTCCTACCTGTTGCATCATCCTCCTTTTCCGCTTCATTCTCTATATTCATACAAGATCTTTCCAAGGTTAGGTACTCAAGGTACCAACCCCGGCCACCGCCTACGTGGTAGTGGTCTCGAGGGTGTTAGTTGTAATTCCTCACCCCGAACAAATTTTCGGTTAACAATATTAATCCAAGTTAAGCTTATTTATGCCTTATACCAGTTTAACACAGATGATGATAAGTTTGACATGCAAACATGCATTTGAGGAAGGAATGTGATGTGGTTCCTTGACGAAATCACATGACCTTTTAATCAGGTATGTGTTTTGTTGAAGAATAATATATATTGTTGCTGGAGATGAAGTCACTCATCCATAGGATTATCAGCTCAATTCATGACATGAATAATATATATATATATATAGGCTCATCCTCTTATCCTAGCTTTGGGCTTAGTTTGTGCTGGTCCAAAGTCCAATGTAATAAAAAATTGAATTTCCTAATACTATCACCATGAAGAGAGTTGTGAAAACCATTTGTAATTTGCTTCAATGCACTATATTCATGTTTTAGTTTCTTTAGTTCATTGTTGCATTAAAGTAGGTTTTCTAATACTTTTAAATTGAAGAGGATGCTACTTAGCTCAGCAACATTGAATTAGAATCTGTACTTATTGGGATATTAGTCCAAATGAATTGCTGATTTCTCGGAAATGGCACCAATACATCAGCTGTTGTTTCCACCTGGATCAGTAGGATCTTTTAATCTCTATTTCCTAGGCACTATTGCCCTGTCCAGTAGCTGAAGCTCCTTATTTTCTTATCTAATCGAGATGTTTTCATCAGTGTTTTGATCTGTTGGTTTTTCTGTAAAGTATTGAATTTTCTTGAGTTCTAACAGTACCAGCCTGATATTTTTTTTTTTCCAATTCCATGTATATGCTGCTGTCAGAGAGTATTTTATCTGTGATGATAAAGGCTTCACGGCATGTATGGGGTCTTTAAACACTTTTTTTGTACCAAGAGTAAACTGGCAATTTGTTATACTCTCCTCCACAATCTACCTTCACTTAGATGAGATCAATTGATCTATTCCCAATTTACCATTCCTCGGGTGGCAGATTATCTTTAAATGGATGAAATGCTAGAATGTTTCAAGTAAGGAAATTTTAAAAGCAGAGTTGTTGAGGAAGGTTTGTAGCATCCCTACTAATATAGAGCAATTGCGTTTTCTCATGCCAAAACACCCTTTCTTGTCGTGTCAAATTACTGTAGGTGTAGGTGTGGGTGTCTATGTCAGTTGCATTACAATTATTATGGAACGTTCAGGGGCTGCTACGGAGGCCTTTTAATCTTATAAATCTTGAAGTGGCAAAATTTGCAAGCCTCTTCTATGTCCTCAAAAAGCTTGCAGTCTGCCACCGACATAGGATTTTCACCACATTATAACTTGTAATTGGCTTTTAGGTGGAGAGAATGATTGTTGATCGTGGAAGTGGAAAACAAATGTTTTTGGACAATTACTCTATGAAAAATTATGTTGACTAGATGTGCAAAAGTTTCTTTTTTACTTTTTATGCTTCTATAAAATCCCATACGTTGATTACTGTACTTATGCTATGCTTCTAAGTGAAAATTTTGTTAGACCAAAATTGTAAAAAGAATAAAATGAATGGTTGTTATCCCAATCATTCATCTAATATCTACTTTATTCACGATAAGCTTTATCCGATAAGCTTTTGTTTTTGATAGACCGATTGATTGTGACATTATAAACTGGCTTGATTAGTGCTGACGATGATTGTAAAATGTTGCTAGTTGTATCATTGCTGTTGTATTATGATGGTAAAGTAAAACATACCTAGCTATAAAGAGGTTTGGTGCCTTCTGATTCCTTGACTTTAGCATTCTTGACGCTGAAAGGATCTTGTTTGGGGCACACACAAATTTGGATTTGGTGCATCTAACATGATTCCTGACTAGTTATTATGTCAATTTCTAATTGTTTGTTACCGAAATAGAGTTTGCGCATACATTTTATTAAATGTGAAAACTATGCTTTATGTTAAGATCATGTTTTTTCTGTCTAAACTGAGTTGCAATAATGTTTTCCTGTAGAAACTGATGATGGGTTGTGTTTTTAATTCTAGTTGGATGTAACTGTCTTCTTTATATGGTCCTACCGTGGAAATTAAACTTTGAATTTGTGGTTGGTTCTTAAGGCCTGTTTATGTTGGATCTTTCTGGCTGGTCCCAGTTTGCAGAGCTTTTGGCAATGTCATTGTAATAGGAGCTTGTTAATTTGCTAGACTGTTGCATACTAAACACTTATTAGGTGAAGGATCCACGTTTTTTTTGTGCAGAATCACTCTGTAGTTTTATAAAGTCACTTTGTGTTGTAGGGTTGAGATCTCGTTGCATATTTGCTTTTCCTCGCTTTAGTTATACCATCTTAGTTTGAAACTGGAAAAACCGGATTTCTTGAAAAATCTAGACCAATCTTCCTCGGTCCTCAACGGGAGGGACAATTTGATGGAGAATTAGATAAAGATTATTATTTATCTAGATATTAGTAATTATTATATTGTGATTAGAATAATTATCTTATTAAGAGATTAATTTATGTTTTATTTATCCTTATCAGGAGTTCGATTGCGTTTGTTTGATTTTTCGTCTGAAAACTGAATAGTGCTGAATTATACCGAAGACTGAATAGTAACTGAAAACTGAAAATTGAAAAACATGTTTGAATTTTTTTACTGAAAGCTGAATATAAGTAAAAAGTTATTTATTTTTTTAAGTTATAAATATCTGAAAATAAATAAATTTACATCTATGTCATTTTAATAATTATTTTTTATATATTTATATTTTAACGTATTCAATATAATAATATAATTATACAATTATAATGAAATTTATATGTTCTATCAATGTGAACATACAGTATAAATGTCACAAATAGATATAATTCAATATATATATATATAAATTAATAAAATTAGTGTCGAATTTGGGAGTATTTCATCCATGAATATAAAGATTATATAGTGATGTTTGTGACACATGTAAAGTGTATGTAGTTTATGGTTAAGTTGATTTAAGCTTGTTTGCAAAACCGATTTTTTTTTTTAAGTTCTAATTTTCACCAATCACATAATATAAAACTAATCAAATTATAAGAGAAAAAAAAAGTCCTTACCGAAATATAAATAGAAGTCGAAATAGGTTTGAATACAATTAAAAAAAAAGTTAGATTCAAATGGGGATTTTGAAGTCTTGAAAAAACTAGGTTTTATGGCTGCTTAAATTATTTAAAGAGTGAGAAAAAAATATATATTATTATGGTTAAGGGTATGAGAGATTATAAAACAGAAAATTATATAAGATTTGTGAGGATAAATTTGGGAAGTTATAAATTAATATATATTCAGTTGATTTGCTGTTAAGTAAAAAGTTAAAATTTTTCACTTTTTATAACTAGTGATTTTAAGAGTCTATTAAGTGATTTTATCACTTAAAAAATCAAATAAAACAACTTAATGACACACATTAGTGTCATTAAGTGTTAAGTGGAAAAATCAAACATGTCCCTAGTTGTTATCTTTTTTATATTGTTAGCTATAAATAGGTCTCTTTAGAATTTATTGTAATCAGACTTAATTAGTGAATTAATGATCCGTTTGGTGTGTGGGATAGAATAGAATTATTTTCATATCATATGATAAGATTGGATTGAATGGGATAGGATTAGACAAAATTTAATGATATCCCGTGTTTGGAGCAACATAGGATATGATTAAAAATAAAGTTATCCCATGTTTGGGTCATGATATGATTAAAAATATAATAGTCTATTTTGATATCATATGATTCATATCATTCAATAATTCTAAACAAATCAGCTTTCTCCAGATTGCTTTTTCTGTTCTTTCAGGCCAATTTATTTTTAATTTTTATGTGACTTTGTTAGAAGACATTTAGTCTGTAGAGATAAAAAATTGAATCGATTGATTTTGATGGTTAAGAAGAAGAGATGAGAAGAGCAAACTAGAGAATCTGTTTTTGTTCAGTTTATAGTGTGATGTATTTTGGATTTGTGCCATTTGAACAAATCTGGAAATTTCCAAATTTCTTCGGATAAAATAAAATAAAATTAAAATTAATTTTTTTTTGTAAGAGGTCCATGTCTCTTCAAACAAAAACAAAAACAAAAGTTATTCAAAAGAAAAAAAACTCCAAAAACAAAATAATTATACAAAAAAGGAAAGAAAAAGAGAAATAGATCGAAGAGATCAAATGAGCCATGGAAGTTAAGAAAGTTGATTACACAAAAGATAAGAACACATAGGTTGGGGTAATTTTGGGGGGAGGTCCCCCCATCCCTATTTCCCCATTTTTTTTATTTTACCTACTTCTCCATTTCCCCAAAGTCCCATGTTTTCCCATTCTCTCATTCTCCCATTCTCCCATTTTTCCTTTATCAGTAAAAATTGCATATTAAAGAAAAACACAAATTCACAATCCAATAAATTCAAATACAAAATAACATCTCATACAAATTGAAATGAAAGTTAAGTTTAATATGTATATATAGTTAGTAAAATATGTTAATAAATTATATGGAGCTTGTTTGGTGTGTAATTTAACAAGAAAATCAATATGTATATATAATTAGCTTGTTTGATGTGTAATTTAAGTTATAGTTTATAAATATGTATATATAATTAGTAAAATAAAATTAATATAAAAAAATATTAATATATTTTTTATATAATATTATAATATTTAAGGAAATAGAGAAATGGGGATGGGGGCACCTATCCCCATCCCCATTTCTAAGAATTTGGGGTTAAAAGTCATCCATATCACTCCCCATTTCCCCCTAAAAAATTTCCCCCAAATTGTAATTGGGGAGCGGGGGTTTGGGGCCCCGAGGTAAAATGGTAATCTCTGCATGAAAGAAGAAAGAGAGATTCAAGTTAGGAGGAAGAAGATGGGATTGAAACGAATGCCATCAATTTTGGCCGGACTAATTTGTCCCATGTTGATGGGATAAAAAATTTAAGTGGGACTAATTTATCTTATCCCATAACTAAGCCAAACATGGGAAATAGACTAAAAATAGTCATTTTCCCATCCTATCCCAACTGTCAATCGTGGCCTAAATGATTATTGTGTTCTTCTAGTCTCATATGCTCTTTTGAGTTTCTCATTTCTCCTATTTTTATTCTTCTATGCTTGATGCTTCTAACCCTAATTCTATCTATTTCTCTCTAAATTATGTTTCTAGTTTCAATTTCTAGTGTTCATCCTGTAAGGACCTTGATTTTATTATTGGCTTATTTCATGACAAACCACACCACATTGGGAATGATTGTGTAATGGATAACTTAGGTCCTTATTGGCAAGCTTTCAAGCATCTCCATGACTTCAAGAGCTAAAGGTATATTCACTTGACTTTGCCTCTTGAAGTGTTTAAGTGCACACATACACCTCATGCATGTTTTGTTGATCTTGCATTTGTATTGATATTGTTTATATATGTGCATCTCTTCACAATCACACTTGCACTTCATTCTTAGTCTTAAGTGTGGTTGTTGTGTGTTTAAATTTGTTATCCGTTGTTTGATCGGAAACATTCACGCTTGCACGATGGTGTGCTTGTTTTAGCGCGTTGAGTGACCATATGAGAAGGTCTCAATCTTCTCTTGGTTTGGTTATATGAAGTAAGGTGTCTAGTTTCAAAAGGGTGTATTTCAATAATTTAAATATTTTTCAAAATTGACCTTTGTATGGTCTTGTAGCCATATCTTTTTATACAATAATTCAAAATGAGTTTTGAAATTTTCTGTACAAATTAGACACCCATACCTTTCCAACGGTATATTATTCGTAATATTTCATGACCGTTTGGATTGGTTTTGAAATCTCCTAAGTGACTACAAAAACAGGGCATCTCTGTTGTTGTCCGTTTCTGACCTTTGATCACTTAAATGATCATACCTTTTTCTACAGATATCCAAATCATGTTTTGTAAATTGGAGTAGAAATTAGACTTCCATACCTTTCTAACGGTATATTATACGAAAGGTTTGGATGTCGTTTGGTCAAGTTTTGGGTCGCTCGAATCTTGAGCTTTTGTGCTATCGCGGCTACACCGGTCCACAAGCGCACCTCACCAGCGCCCCTGGACAGTAGGTGTGCGCTAGTGTGGTGCTTATCGACCAGCGCAGCTCACCAGCGCACTAAGTAAAATTCTGGGCATTTTCAAAACGATGTAGTTTTGTTCTAGGGCTCATATTTACATGTCATCTTCTTCCTCACTCGTTTTTCAGAGTTTCCAAACCATTTTTTAGTGTGAGAAAGTATTTTCTTTGAGAGAGAAGCTCCAAGAGTGATTCCATAACTCTCCAAACCTAAAACCCATCTCCATCTTGCATCATTCTTCATCATATGAGCATGGGTGTTCTTGGTTTCATGACTAGGTAAGTAAGAACTTCATTGAACATCTTTTATTGTTCTTCTTACTCTAGATTAGGTGTTTATTGCATGATTAAATACCTAGACTCTAGTTTATTGCATATATTTTTTAGTCTTGATAACATGATTGGGTTTGTTTGTTGATAGCTTGAATTTATGACATATTTACCCTTCTTGCTAAGTCTTTGTGCATTGCATTTAGATATTATTGATTAGGACTCATTGATTTCATTTTGTGATTGCCTTATAGTCCTTGCCATGCTTAATGACAACTTGTGTTGATATGACTTTTGTGATAGCTAGCATTTAGGTCATTGTTGCCTCTAGCTAATTAGGTCATATTGATTGCATTTTGATGATTGTATTTAATGACCATGCCATGCTTAATGACAGCATATGTTGAAATAGCTTTGTTTGATAACTAGGATATAATGTTGCATAACTATATCTAGCATTATATCCTAGTTATGTCTTTATGAACATTCATTTAGACATTGATATCTAGGAATTGTACTTAGTAACATTCTTAAATTCCTAGATAAGCATTTAGTGTTTTGCCTAGCATTATTTGCATGTTTGAATATTTCATCATATTCACATAGGTTGTTGAACTCTTCATTGAGTCAAGTCTTGTGGCTTCGGTGTGAAGTTACACAAGCAAGAGAAGTCTTGCAACCAAGGGTAGGTTGGCAAGCAATTGGTCGGGTATCCACTGTAAAAAGCCCGAGGGGTAGAGTAGAAGGTGCTCACGCCAAGAGTAGTGGATCAGGGGATATCACTAGGTATTGAACCAAAAGTGGTGAGTGGTAGTGGCCATAGCCTGAGGTTGTCGAGAGTGAGAGTCCGAGTATCACTTGAGGGTGTAACTTTTTACTCATATAGTGGATTTATGCGATCGAGTGTGGCTCACTTAACAGCCGTGGTTTTTCCCAATTAGAGGGTTTCCACGTAATAACCTACTTTATAGGGAATTTTCACATCCTACATCACAATCGTTAAATCCTATTGAGGTTGTGTATGTGTTGATGTCTCATTGATTTGGAATTAGATTAAGACATGTAGAATAATAAACAAATTATCAGGAGTTTTGGTTCACTATCTCGTAGTCAACAATTGTCTTGTATCATCATCTTTAGCACTCTTCTTATACTGTAAAAGAAATTAAAAGAAATCTAATTATTTTCAGTTGATACCTGGAACAAAGCTTTCCACACGCACGTAACTTATGCTTTTTATTCTACATCCCAACGTTTTAACAAACATACATAAACATTTGTGTTCTTGGTCATAGTGGTTCAGTTGAATGTACGAGACTCGGTAGTGTTATAACTTTTGAGTTTGTTCTAATGTTAAAGGATCGAGCCATGATAACACTAGATTTCGAGTCCCCCTTCCTATGCTTACTGCCCAATTCTCGGGTAAAATCAAGTGTTTAATGGCTCGATTGAGTGTTTTTTGTAGGTTTTATTATAAGGGGCATAATGGAGGGAAAAGAATTTTAGTTGGGATCCAAAATGGCCTAAAATGGAAGCTGATGAAAGAAGAACCGGAATGTCGCGATGAGATTCGTCGCCTGTGGAAACACGACTAAGCACGCGACAACAATCCTCGCTTCCTAAGTTTCGCTGATGTCGGGTGAACGAAAGAAACGGATTCGAGAACGGACAGTCACGATGACAATTGTCGCCTGGAGATACGTGATGGAGCACACGACAGCAACTCTTGCGTAGTAAGTGTCGCCCAAGCTGTTGCTCAATCAACACACGAATGCAAGAAGAATGAATTGTCACGCCATTGTGTCGCCTGTGTATCAGCGACACTCAACGACTCGACAGCACGATGGCACACATTTTTATGATGATTTCTTGCCCTATTTGGATCACATATAAATATCTATCTTAGATTTTGGTGATGTAACATTAGCCACACGAACTTTTAGACATTTTTACCCTTCCCTCACCATCCTTGGACACTTTCATTCCTTCATCCGTCTTGGAACCTTAGAAAGCAAGAAGAGGAAGCGTACAAATCAAGGAACTTCAAATGACCAACTTGGGTTTCTTCTTTAACTATTCTTTGTTTTATTTCTTTTCCTTGATGAGTAACTAATCTCTAAGTTAGAGGATTAATGTAACCAGTTGAACAACTTTTGTAATCTTATAGTCTAATGGTTTTTAATTCAATGTCTTGGTAGACTCTTTTATTGAAATACTTGCTCTAATTCCTTCACTTATATTCAAATGAGACTTCAATGAATATTTGTGTTAGAATTAGTTTATTTATAATGCCGAGGGTTAGATATGGGTGGTCATCCCATTTAATCCTTAACTACAAGCTTAATAATTGAGAAAATTTTCATATGCATGACGATGCTATGTAGGGGTGGGCATGGTTCGGTTCAGTTCGGTTTTGATCAAAACCATATTGAACCGACATATATTTGGTTTTTAAAAATGTGAATCGGTTTGAACCGTTTGAACTTGAAAACCGAATTGAACCGAACACCTTTATCTCGGTTCGGTTCAATTCGGTTTTGGGTCTAATGAGCTTTAAAGGTTTTTTAATATGTTTTTTTAATTTTTTAGGTTTTTAAGTTGCATTTTTGGCATTTAGCCTTAAACGTTTTTAAGAAAGCATTTAGCCTTAAACGTTTTTAAGAAAGCCTTAAACGTTTTTAAGAAAGCATTTTAAACAAAATATAATCCAATTTTGAATCCGAATCTAAAATTCAATCATATTCGGTCTACATACTCAATCAAAATATAAAATCATCATAACTTCTATAAATAGAAGTAAAAAAAATGTAGTATATATATGCAATCCAAAAATAAAACGTCATCAACAAACAATCCATAATAAAATTGAACCTTACAAAATAATTAATTAAGACAATTCGGTTTATTCGGTTCGGTTCGGTTCGGTTTTGTATGTCCAAAACCGAAACCGAACCGAATTCAATTCGGTTTTTAAATTTCAAATCGGTTTGAAACGAATAGAAACTATGAACTGAACTGAACCAAACACCCTTTTTCGGTTCGGTTCGGTTCGGTTCGGTTCAATTCGGTTTCGATTTTTATGCCCATCCCTAATGCTATGTGTGATTTGGTTTAGAGTTTTAATTTAAAGTTAATTCTAACCATTGCTCATTACAAGACCATGTGTGAGTAATATGAGGGATTAGGTGCTTTATGAAACAAACCCTATCAGTTGGATTTAAGTGCTTTAATGAGACTTGTGGATTACATTGAGTAGTTTAATTAGGTTGCATTGATTCCCTAGAGTTCTCTGATATTCATATTTTCGTGTGAGCTTTTGTATCTTTTAGTTTATTGCATTTTTACATGTTAGTGAATTAGAATACCAACCCAAGACTAGCATTATGTCATTTAGTTTTCATGCACTTACATTAGGATTTAATTAGATTAATTAGTGTTCAACTAGTAGAATCACCGATCCCAGTGAACGAACTTTTCTTTTAAATTGAATAAAAGTAAGATTAAAAATACGGCAATCAATTTTGGAGCCATTGTCGGGGATCGGCGTAGATTTATTAGTTGAGTCTAGTTAGTTCGATTTAGGTAGTGTGTGTGTCATTTGTTTACTAGTTTAGTTTTATTTCTTTTTAGTTTCTTTTTACTTTTGTGGTATTTTAGTTTTTGGTGTTTCAGGGCGACAGGTGTATGCACAGTCACCGATCTCTTGGAAGAAATTTATTTCCGGTCATCAACAACATAGACCGAGTAGGTCGGCTTGCTAGGCAGTTTGAGGGTATAGATATATTTGTCAATCTTGAGGGTACATCGATTCCAGAGATGGAAGATCAATAGGAGAATATGAATGTGGACCCATCGAGGGCACCTATATATGAGGAAAACCAAGGTGTCATAGCTATAAGGGAATCCGGCCAACCTATGATGGACCATCAACCGTCACCTATAGTGTTAAGTGTGGGGGCTAGGAGCTATTAGCTCAAAGGACTTCACATTGCCATGCTTCCTTCTTTCAATGGTCATCCGACTGAGGATTGTTTACAATTCTTGAAGGATTATCATTCTATATTGAAGACCTTCCTGATAGGCCGGCTCACCGAAGAACGGTTGAAGATGAGATGTTTTAGGTATTTCCTAAAGGATAGAGTCAAAGTGTGGTTTGGTTATTTGAGGGCGGGATCTTTAACTACATGGGATGAAGTGTACCAAGTTTTTTTTTAATAGGTTCTTTCTGGCCGTGAAGATAAAGGAGATTCCAATCCAAATTGCAAGCTTCACCGTTGAAGATGATGAGCCTTTTCATGAAGCTTGGGGAAGATATAGACAACTTTTGGAACAAATCCCTCCTCACATGGTAACCGATGAGTACAAGGTCCTTACGTTCTATGATGGGTTAACAACCTTCACACAAGCTTCAGTGGACCATGCTTGTGGGGGTTTGATCACCAATAAATCGGTCACTGAAAATTTTGAAATATATGAGACGTTGGCTCTCAACTCCCAACATAGAAGTTAAACTTCAAGAACGAAAGGAAAGCATAGGGTTAGTCAAGACACGGAGATAACAATTCAAATGGCTATGATAACCAAGCAAGTGGAGACAATGGCAAGAAATATGGGTCAACAACAAGGAAGGGAAAACATGGTGTATGAAGATGACCATCAAGGTAGAGAGATAGTGTTATATGAGACGCAGGATGTCCAAGCCCTAAACTATCAAAGGGGAAGAAATGACCCATATTAGAACTCTTACAACCCAGGGAGGTGCAACCATCCCAACTTCTCATAGCCCGACCCAAACAACACTTTGAATAACCAAGCTCAAAACTACCAAGGCTAAGGGTTAAGTGGGCAGCAGTGGAACAACTCGGGTAATCGAGATGTGACTTCATATCAGCCTAGGAAGAGTCATTTGGAGGATAATGTGACTACCCTTGCTCAGAGTTCACAACGGACATACCAAAACTTGAACAATTTCAGTCAAGTATATGAGTAGAGGTTCACCAACTTAGAGGCATCGGTAAAGAAGTTGGAGACGCAGTTAGGGCAAGTAGCTGACACGATTCATAGGAATGAGTCGGGTAGACTTCCAAGTCAGTCAGAACAAGCTAAAGCAATGACAATTTTGAACAGTGCCCGAGTGTTAGAGACCGAAGATTTTAGTGGAGAGCCTAAGAGGAAAAAGGCTAAGGATTCAGAGGAAGAAACTGGGGGGAGAACTTTGGTAGAAGAAGAGGAAGTAAAATAAGAGAAGATTCTTGAGAAGATTTCTCTTTTACATGTCACCCGATCCCTACATTCCACCGGTTCCATATTGTCTTGCTGTGGAAACACTTCAGGCAGAAAACTATTATAGGAATCCAATTGAGTATTTGAATGAAATCCTTGCACTCTTTGAGGACAAGGGTGAAGAAGACAGTCATGTCAAAGAAGTTTGTAAGGAAGATGCATCCTTAGAGACCAATGGGCTTAAGAGTGAACATGAGTATTTAATAAAGGAAGTGGAAACTCTTAGGAAAGAAAGGGATGAAGCAGTAAAAAGGGTGAAAGATCTTGCAAGGTTAGTAGAAGAGCAAGAAGAAAACTTTACCCGAAGCACTCGAATGATGTAATGGAAAATTGAACAAAAGGACAAGGAAATCAATGTCATCAAGAAGAAGTTGAGCGGAAAAGAAATTGCTTTAAAGGTAGCAAAGGTCAAGGAATGTGACTGCTTAGTGGAGCTTGAAAGGGTGGAACGAACAATCGAAACCTTGACCATGGACCGAAGCAACTTCACAGCTCCATACCATAGAGAGAAATGAAAACCATCCAAGGGCAAGAATTAAGAAGACTGGAGTAATTCATCATATTTTCCTTACAAATGTCATTTTTACCACACTAGAGGTCATAAAAAGGCTCAATGTACTGAATTTATGGAAGTGTACAAAAAGAGACGGGGCATTCCTAAAGAAAGACCAAGGAAGATTCGACAAGTTTGGGTCCGAAAAGACGAAGTTCACAAAGCAAGAGACACTATCGTGGATGAGAACCTTGCTTGGTTGGAAATGATAGAGCTCCAAGAGCCATAGCACCCTCACTACGTCTTGCCTAAACGTTAAATAGTGCGATTGGTGGGAGGCAACCCACTTAAGTATCGCATGTGGGTCGTTCATAGTGTCGCTTGGGGGGTTGTTCGCGACAAGGCAATGAGACCTCTAACGAAGTGTCGCTTCATGGTTGTCGCCTAGAGGTACGCGACACTTTACAAGCGGAAGTTGGGGTCGCTAGGATGTCGCCTGATGTGTCGCTTACTCAATAAAACGTGACACATAAATTTTCAAAGAGGATGGCGTCGTTTTGATGTCGCTTCACAAATCGTCTGGCCATACGCGACACATCGAGATGCAACAACTGGGCCCTATAAATACAACAGTTTGTGTAGGGCAGCCTTCACAGAAATTTCTGTGAGTGAACTGACGGCAACACCTATTCCCGGGATGGTTCACAGTAGAGGTTGGGGAGTGTATGTACAGAGGCCTTCTCGATTTTATCCCCAGATTGTCAGAGAGTTTTATGCAGGGGTAATAGAAAGGAATTATAACTTGGGAAGCCCCGTAGGGGAAGAGAAGTACAGATTAATTCATCAGATATTAACAATTACTTTAGAACTACACTGCCAGAGCATGAACCAGGTAATAGACATGATTTGTTCAAGGAGGTACCAAAACTCGAGATTTTCCACCGTAAGATGGACATCACTTTGGCTAACAACTTGGTGGCCCAACCGATGCCATTTTTGAATTCCAGGTCCAGCCCTATTAAACAGAATCGGCTACATATAGAGTTTGCCTTATGGCACATTTTCATCTCTTACTCTTTGAAGCCGTGCGGACATCGTCCCACTATGGCCTACGATGTCGCTACCCTACTCTATTACTTACATAACGAGCAGCCTATCAACGTTGAAGTGATTTTGAAGATGGAAATTCATAAGTCTGCTAAAGATGTGTCAGGCAAGGAGGATATGGTATTTCCATGCTTAATCACCCCGGTTCTGCCACGCAGTAGGGGTTGACTTGTCAAGAGATGAATGGATGGACACTGGTCTGGATTTTGAGGTTCGTACTTGGTATAGTCTCTTCCCTTCCTGTGGACTGAAGAGACCCAATACAGGTGAGAGCTCTATCCAACCGAAGAAAAAAATGGGGAGAGTACAAGAAGATAAAGATGGGGAGGCTGATATGGAAGCCGATTAGAGAGACCATGCAGAGGATGATTCCGATGAGGATCCAGACTATAGTACAGAGGATGTTGAGAACGTCTTTAAAGAGACACGTGATTATGTGCTTCAACATATGCAATGGATGGAGCAGAGGTTTATGGCCAAGATAGATTTGGTCGATGTAGGGTTCTGGCATGATATTATGGAGTTGAGACAAGAGCTCAACCTCTGGCCATATGAAAGAGAGATGAAGCTGGTTCCATACCCATGGCACCCATATCCAACTCCAGGTTACCGACCCTCACATCCATTTCCAGATTATAGACCTTCATACCCATGGACCCAAATTATAGGTTCAACTTCAGGATCAGGGCTCGGATACCCATATCCAATTCCAGGATTCCAGCCCTTATTTCCAGTTCACCCGACCAATGGGCCACGAGTTTCAGAGGAGGACACTGTTGTCCATAGAGTCATGGAGATATCAAGAAAAAATGTAGATGACAGAGCAGCAACCGCGGTTGGGTGGAAAGGGAAAGATCTGATGCCCGGAACTTCATGGCCACCACCACCTCCTTGTTAGTTGTTTTAGTTCCATGTTGATTTTTTCCTAGACTTGTTTATTTCTTTTTAATGCTTTTATTTCAACTTTCGTACCTTGCTTATTTTATTTGGGATGATTTATATTTGCAGTTATTTTATTTATTGTATTGCTTTGTTGTTTAGCATAAGGGTGTGCATTGTATTCTGATGTGGTTGATGTTTGTCTACCTTTGGGAGTTTTTACATGCCATCTTGATCGAGTGTTTGTTTGTTCTCTTTTTAGTTTAGGCATTGTGTTGTTTATGGTGTAGGCTCCTTTTCACCAGGCTCTTATTGTCAATATTGGGGACAATGTTGAGTTTAAGTTTGGAGGTGTCGACATCGGTTTTGGTTTTGGTTTAATTGAGTCCTTAATTCTATTTTTGAGTCCAATTTTTTATTTCATTTTGAGTCCATTTTTTTTTTTGAGTCAAACTTTTCAAAAATTGTCGCATGGCCAAAATTTTCAAGCTTCAAGTAGCTTGGGTGTGATGCTTTGAGTGTGTTTGTGTGAAAGTTTATTTATGCATAATGTGCTCGATTGAACATCTTGTTGTCGCTCTAGGGTCTCACTTGCACTTCATGGGCTTGTCCCATCCTTTTGTGTTCAAGTTGAGAGGACTGGGTGCTCAAGCACCTTGTTTTAATAGTGGAAACCACCTAGTGAGTTCACAAACACAAGCCTTAAAAAACGCATTTGAGTGTTATAATTGTTTCATCTTAAACACTTATCTCGTCACGCGTATCAATTGTCATAGAACATCACATTGCATTATATTTGTGGATTGCTTAATGGATACTTATATTCCCTTGATAGATGAAATGATGGAAATGATTTTAGGCAATGTGTGTGCTTAAATACTCAAATTAGCCTAAACACATTCTTTGTCCATATGTGTGTGCTCTCAAACCAATTTTGAGGCCAAACACTTACCTTTCTTTTGGAACCACATTACACCATATAGCCTAAACCTAAACACATGCCAACCCTTGTTGCCAATCTTGTTAGGATGTGTTGTGTTGTGGTTGAAAGGTAGAAAAGCTCTAAATATGAATAGTGGTGTGTACTTAAGCTATATTAATAGATGTGCAAGGCAAAATGCTCAAATATGTAAAAGTGTGAAAATACACTTATGAGTTTAAAGTGTCAAAATAATTAAAAAGAAAAAAAGAAAAAAAGAAAAAAAAAATGAATAAGAGTCTTGTATGTAATTTCAAAGTACTCTCTCGTAGAGTACTCATGTGTAACACAAGTGTAATGAAAGGTTAAGCCTAGTCACTAGTGTCGGGTGATACAATTAGAGCTAAGTTATTGTGTGTATCATGTAGTGTCTTAGCATGATCGGTGACTTTTGAATTCCATTTCCTATTCTTTGTTCACCACATTTCACCCAATGGCCCCACTACAACCAAAGGGAAGACCTAAATGATCTACTATGAAATCTAGATTAGGAATGTTTGTAGAAGCATGATCTTCCGCGTCCATGGTATTTGATTCATTTGCTAGGCTAGTTCACCAAAAGAATAACGTTTCATTCCTTATTGTATGCAAGTATTTGATTCCCATGCATAACTCTATCCTTGCATACTTTGTATGAGTGTGAACTTAGGACTCCGAGAGGGAAGAAAAGAGAATGTCCATGTGAGGTTTAGAGTCAAAGCGAATTATGCTTTATGCTCTAGGTGTGAGAGTGAGTAGTTCCTGACATGAAAGCACTTTAGGTATGGGATTCGTGTTGTTCGAGTGTCCCGTGAGTGCCTTCGAGTTGCTTGAGAATGTTTTACATGTGTCTACTCTCCTTATCCACACCCCTTTGCACATCACCGGTTGAAAATATGACTTTTAAGTTATTGTTGTTTAAATTTATTTTGCTTTTTCCAAGTCTTCGTGTTGTTGTTTGTTTGTTTTTGTTGTTGTTTTGTCTTGATTTTGGTCGAGGACGAAAAAAAGGCTAGGTTTGGAAGAGTTGATCGAGCCATGACAACACTACATTTTGATTCCCTATTCATATGTTTATTGCTCAATTCTCGGGTAAAATCAAGTGTTTAATGGCTTGATTAAGTGTTTTTTACAGGTTTTATTATCAGGGGCATAATGGGGCAAAAAGAATTGAAGTTGGGATCTAAAACGACCCAAAATGGAAGCTGATGAATGAATAGCCGGAGTGTCACGACGAGATTCGTCACCTGTGGAAACGCGACTAAGCACACGACAGCAATCCTCACTTCCTAAGTGTCGTTGATGTTGCGTGAAGGAAATGAGTGGATTCGAGAACGGACAATCGCGATGACGATTGTCGCCTGGAGATGCAAGACGGAGCACGTGACAGCAACTCTCGCGTATTAAGTGTCACCCAAGCTATCGCTCAATCAACACGTGAATGCAAGAAGAATGAATTGCCACGCCATTGTGTTGCATGTGTATCAGTGACTAGGGATGGGCATAAAAACCGAAACCGAATTGAACCAAACCGAACCGAACTGAAAAAGAAGTTGTTTGGTTCGGTTCATAGTTTCTATTCGGTTCATAATTTCTATTCGGTTCAAACCGATTTGAAATTTAAAAACCTAATTGAATTCGGTTCGGTTTCGGTTTTGGACATACAAAACCGAATCGAACCGAATAAACCGAATTGTCTTAATTAATTATTTTGTAAGGTTCAATTTTATTATGGATTGTTTGTTGATGATGTTTTATTTTTGGACTACATATATATACTACATTTTTTTACTTCTATTTATAGAAGTTATGATGATTTTATATTTTGATTGAGTATGTAGACCGAATATGATTGAAATTTTATATTCGGATTCAAAATTGGATTGTATTTTGTTTAAATTAATTTTTTCATATTATGCTTTCTTAAAAGAGTTTAAGGCTAAATGCCAAAAATGCAACTTAAAAACCTAAAAAATTAAAAAAACATATTAAAAAACCTTTAAAGCCCATTAGACCCAAACCCGAACTGAACCGAACCGAACCGAACCGAACCGAGATAAAGGTGTTCGGTTCAATTCGGTTTTCAAGTTCAAACGGTTCAAACCGATTCACATTTTTAAAAACCAAATATATGTCGGTTCAATATGGTTTTGATCAAAACCGAACCGAACCGAACCATGTCCACCCCTATCAGTGACACTCAACGACGCGACAGCACGATGGCATGCGTTTTTATGTTAATTTCTTGCCCTATTTGGATCCCATATAAATATTCATCTTAGATTTTGGTGATGTAACCTTAGCCACACAAATTTTTGGACATTTTTACCCTTCCATTACCATCCTTGGACATTTTCATTCCTTTATCCATCTTGGAACCTTGAAAAGCAAGAAGGGGAAGCTTACAAATCAAAGAACTTCAAATGACCAACTTGGGTTTCTTCTTTAACTCTTCTTTGTTTTATTTCTTTTCCTTGATGAGTAACTAATCTCTAAGTTAATGGATTAATGTAACTGGTTGAACAAATCTTGTAATCCTATAGTCTAATGGTTTTTAATTCAATGCCTTGGTAATCTTTTTTATTGAAATAGTTGTTCTAATTTCTTCACTTATATTCAAATGAGATCTCAATGAATGTTTATGTTATGATTAGTTTATTTATGATATCGAGGGTTAGATGTGGGTAGTCATCTCATTTAATCCTTAACTACAAACTTAATAATTGAGAAAATTTCCATATGTATGACCATGCTATGTGTGATTTGGTTTAGAGTTTTAATTAAAAATTAATTCTAACTATTGCCCATTACATGATCGTGTGTGAGTAATACGAGGGATTAGGTGCTTTATGAAACAAACCATATCAGTTGGATTTAAGTGATTTAATGAGACTTGTGGATTATATTGAGTAGTTTAATTAGGTTGCATTGATTCCCTAACGTTCTCTGATATTCATATTTTCGTATGAGCTTTTGTATCATTTAGTTTATTGCATTTTTACATGTTAGTGAATTAGACTACCAATCCAAGACAAGCATTATGTCATTTAGTTTTCATACACATAGATTAGGATTTAATTAGATTAATTAGTGTTTAAGTAGTAGAATCATCGATAACAATCACCGATAATAGTGAACGAATTTTTCTTTTAAATCGAATAAAAGTAAGATTAAAAATACTGCTATCATTCAAATTATAGATTCTGAAACGTTATTGCTGAGCTCATGGTCCAGTTTTATCATTATCTTGTGGTTCTGTGAAAGCAATGCAAACATGTGAATCTCTAACTTGTTCTGCGGGGAAAAAAATAGTTATTTTTTGGGAGGATATGTGTGTGGCAGTGGATATCTTGTTGAGCTAAGAAAAAAAAATATGGGTATCTTTCTCTTTTTCCAAAGAATTAGGACCGCCGGAGTCAAATTGGATTTGGGTGGAAGAGACTTGGTGGATTCGCACGCATTCACATCTACATTTTGGATTTTAGCAGCAGTTGATCATCATTTCTGGCACAAGCAGAGAACCTGGGCAGAGAGATTCAGAATGAGAAAACCGTACATGCATCCGGTGCAATGCACCCTTCCAATGGATGCATACCATATGGTATGGAAAACCAATCAAATGAGTTCTCCATACCACATGGTATGCACCCATTCGTTAGGGTGCATTGCATGCAAGATTTTATCTATTCAAAAGAGAGGAAAAAAAAAAGACTGACGCCACAAACATCGCAGAAAATATTTTAAGAGTGCGTCATTTGCACAAACAAAAAAGCGCCACAAACATTGCAGAAAAGATTTTTAGAGTGCATCATTTGCAACAACAAAAAAAAAAAAAAGCCCCACTCTCGCTATCATAAACGAAGCATCTCATTTTGTTTTAATCAAGACTGAAAAGATAGAGTGATAGGTCCAGCTAAGCCAGGATATATTGTTTGGGTGGGTTAAATTATATTATTTTTTTAGTATACAATTACAGTGCGGTGAATCGAAGGGCGATCGTCATTTACTATCACACCATATTGGGTGAACTTACATTTTTTTTAAGCAAACCTTACAAACATGTTCAGACTTTAGCAATAGGAATTTAAAATTTGTTTCTTTTATTTAGAGAAAGAGAAGGAAATGAAAATTTAGGGGTCGTTTGTTTCTTTATCTGAAAACTGAACAGTCCAGAATTTTTCTAATAACTAAATAGAGACTGAAATCTGAACCTAAATGACATGTTTTTTTTTCTCACATCTGAATGTATTGTCAACACGTTTGTTTTTTAAAGTAAAATTGTCTGAATATAAGTAATTTTATATTTATATCTACGTTAAACAATTATACATATAATATGGAATAAAAACAATTCAAAAATAATAATTATATATGAATACGTATGATCATGATCTTCATCTTTGATTACAAACAAACTTCATTTTTCTAAGAAAAGAAAATGTTTTTTTTTTAAATAAAAAAGACATCAGGAAAACTCGCACAAAACACTATAATTAATATATATATATATATAACCATAATATCATAATAAAATATCGATATTAAACATCGATATGCACAGTGATTAGGGTTCTTTTTTATTTTTAAAGTTATTTAAAATAAACAATATATTAAAATAAAGATTTCTATATCATATGTAATTTTGATGAAATTGGAAATATATTATATATGGGGGGATAGTATCGGAAGAAAAGATTTTATATTACATTTAATGCACTTTAGTGATTTACAATTAAGTTAAGTTAAAAGTCATGATTTTTTACTTTTTATTTTAAGTTGTACACTGTACTGCCTTTTTACACGGGATATTTTCACTCAATAATTGTCATCTATATACATCATTATGCCAATGACCTTTTATTTCTTCAAAAAGCTTAAAGGGAAAAAAAAAAAACTCTTAACTGTGTAAAATAATTTATCCAGCAATTTTTATTTTCATTTGGTAGAAAACTAGATATGTAATACTGTTTTTCTAATTCTAAGAATTTTCTTCAGTTGTCCTCGTTAATTAAGTTGTGATTGGTGTTTTATTTTGAGAGGAACTATTACACTTATAATAATAAAGTTTATAAGTGAAGTGATTCCATCTTTTGTACCTAACTAACGATACACACTGTAGTGATAAAGATATTATCTCACTTTCAACATGTTAGTTAAATTATTAAGTTGACACTTCAGTTGGGTATTCCATCTAATGTAGTGATTCATGTATAGATTAAGTACTTGATATCTCTTAGGGGCCGTTTGGTATGGGGTAATCAAAATAATGTGATTCCTGAGAAAGTTAAATACAGGAATGTGATTTCCGGGAAACTTGTACACGTGTGTTTGGTTGTGTTTGGGAATATTACGTAGGATTCCTAGGAATATCAAGTAACCATGTTTGGTTGTATATGGGAATTTGTTTTTATATTATTAAAAACTAAAAAATTAAAAAAATTAAAAAATCAACTTAAATGGTGAAAAGATTAACCAGATCCATTTCTCAAATCACCAACCCATTCATTCGTTCATCCCTTTCTTTCCATCTCTCTCTGTCTTTCTCTCCAAATCATCTCCACGTCGTCGTCGTCGCCGTCTTCGGCCGGTCAGCTCCTCGTCGTCGTCTACATCGCTGTCGCCGTCGTCTCCTTGCCTCCACATCACCGCCGTCGTCGACTCTGGTCGGGGATCTTGTTTGTCTTCGTAGTCGCCGTCATCTGGTTAGGTTCATCGTCGCAGCTCCTCGTCGTCGTCGTCTTCATCATCGCAGCTCCTCCTCGTCGTCTTCATCATCGCAGCTCCTCCTCCTCGTCCTCGTCATCGTCATCGTCATCGTCATCAACATCGCAGCTCCTCGTCCTCGTCATCGTCATCATCATCATCATCGGGCAGTCATCGTCATCATCGGGCAAACACAGATCTTGTGTTGTTTCTAGTTGCTGCAATTTTTTTTCTATTACTATTGGTGATGGTGTTTGATGTTGTTTGAACAAACCCAGATCTTGTATTTGATGAAGATGAAGATGAAGATGAAATTGGGTATTGTTTGATTGATGAAAGTAGGTTTTGAAATGAAATTGGGGATTTTTGGGTATTGATTGACTGAAGCTCGTTGAAGAACAATGGTGAAGAAAATAAAATAAAAATATATATTTTTAATGATGGTGGGTCCCACGGTGGGAATCAGATGGAGGTAATCTGAAACCCACCTATTTTGATGGGAATCACATTACCCTCCTGGAAGGTAATGTGATTCACATGGGATTCACATTCCCAGGAAAACAAAAACCCAAACCTGCTACCAAACAAGGGAATGCGTTGAGATTCCCATTCCCATACAAAGATGCCCCAATACCAAACGGCCCCTTAGATAATTCTATATGGTTTCAAAGAGCATCAAATTAACTTGAATAATTTTTATTATTATTTTTTGCCTATTCCAAGTTCTCTTTACAGATCATATTGCAGTGTACCATATATGAAGCAATAGAAAGGAAAGACAGTCGACACTCGACAGTCAAAAACATATGGCATGCACATGGAGCTTCTTCAAATTAAATAATAACTCTCCCTTAGATACATTTATTACAGTGCACATGAAGCTACTAGACAGACTTGAAGTTGAAGAAAAACAAAACCCTTCAAGTGATGATCTCACAAACAAGAAAATCGAATCCGATATCTTATATCTAACTAGTGTACGTGAAGAAAGGGAACACCGGTGTGGCCACTTCAAAATTAACCTGGAATGGGCCGGAAATGGTGGTATGGGCAGGCACATGCTGTGCTGGTGAGAGGCACAATTTTTATTTGATATCAATTATGATTTATGACATACAAATTATTATTATTATTATTATTATTATTATTATTGTTATTGTTGTTGTTTTGAAGTGATAGCTGGGGGAGGGAGCATACACTACAAGTATTTGCTCCATGTATACAAGACATGAGGAGCCCTAGCTCGGAGGGGCCGGTTGGTAGTGCTTGAATGAGTTGTTTCCCAACTGGAATTTTTTGTTATCTCCATTTCCAACTTTTATTTCAATGTTTAGTACTTTCCAAACATAGATTTGATTGCTTCTTGTAGCTTTCTTTTCTACCTCAAGAGTCAAGACCCACCTAATTCATCAATTCTCTTCTCCAATTCATCCAAATAATATTATTCCATTATTTTCAAATATATATAGGGAGAACTTTAAAAAGTAGATAAAAAAATTAGTGAATTTATTGTTTTTATCCAAGATCAGTATTTTTATTGTTTTTATCCAAATTTTCACTTTTGGGATAAAATTGCCCTTCAGTCAAAATGAATTAAAAAACAAAACTAAATAAAAAAAACAAGATATAATAAAAATCAATTAATAAAGAAATGAAATAAAATAACAAAAGGAAAAATAAGGTTGAAAAGAAACCGTGAGTTTTGAAAATCAAAGTGTTTCAGCCACAAACCAGAGAGAGCACCGAATGTGGGTTCAGACAACGAGGAACATCCGACGATGAAGACCACGAAGACTCAATGACGACGACGGTGAAGACGGAGAGAAGAGCAAAAGCAAGACCCGACCCCGAAAGAGAGACGACGGAGAGACGACCCCAAGTTGTTGACGACGGAGAGGCGATCGACTGTGACCACCGGATAGAGAGAAGAGGCGACCGACTGTGGCCATGATTTGACTCCATTCACCGGTGTGTTCCACGACGGTATGGAAGAAACGAAAAAGTTTGCACTTCCTCTTTACATTTGATTTTAGGGTTTTAATTTTCATGTGATTTTGTTGCATTTGTGCATCTGAGATGAATTTGGTTTTGATTTTGATTTTAAATTGGATTTGGAAACTGGTTTTGATTTCAAAATCGATTTCGAAAATGATTTTGATAGATACATGCGTACATTAAGGTTGTGTTTATTTGTCAAGAAAATATTGATGGAAAATTTAAAATGTCAGAGGTTTTGTATTTTTGTTTTTTAATAAAGTTTTTTCTTTCAAATAATTTCCTTCTTTATTTGGTCTATGGAAACAACTGAAGTTGTAGCATTTTATATCGGGTGTTTTTTTTTTTGTTTTTTTTTATCTTGCAACTCATCAGTTCGTTTCTCAAAAAAAAAAAAACTCATCAGCTCGTTGTCATATTAAATAGTTCAGCTTATTGTAGTATTCTAACATGTAAACAGTCTATTTTAAGAATAGTTGAGCTTTTTAGTTGGTTTGTGTGGTTGATTCCATCATCTCCTTCGACAGTTGGGTTGGTCATCATAGCAGTTTTCCAACAAATTTTAATGGAAATTTGTGTGTCCTGCAATTAATTTTTGTTGTGCTCTTAGACAAAATTACAACTACAGATGAATTGTTCTTCAATTGTATGTGTTTGCCTACATAAAGGGTATAAGTGTTGGATTCTATTTTGCTTTCACTCATAAATAAGGTACAATGAAATTTTTGGATTTCACATGCATAGAAATAGTGTTCGCAACATTTTAAACCAATGAAAAGAAATCATTTTCATAAATAATGTTTCATTTTTAAACAGTTGAGTTCATGTTATAATCATTGATGTTGTGTTTTGTTATATCAAGTCAGTATTTGGGTATAGAGATATTTTTTTTGGAATTTCATCTTTGAAATTCGTTCAAAAAGAAATAGCATGTGAGAGATAAATAACAATTGTGTACCATACAAATCTCTCATAGATTTGTAGACGAATTTTCAGGTTCGAATATCGCTATTCCTTTTTCCATTATATGTTCTTTCTTTTTTCAACAACTGATTGTTTCATTGCATTTTTTTATTTGTACAGAGGTGGATACCCATACCATGGACTCATACAAGCCGTTGTTGCCCGTTGTTGCTGAAGCCTGTGAAAATGGTTGTGTTGTTTATGGATGTTTTTTATGGATGTTTTGTTTAAAAATGGCAACGGAAAATGGTTGTTTTGATGAATGGTTTTGAATGTCCATTGTTAACTTAGACATGTTCATTGTTGGGATGATGGTTTTGATGAATGGTATTGAATCAAAAACATCTAACTTTTACTTTAGCACTGTTGTCTTAAATTTTTTACCACTTGTGTGTTTAATTGCTCAATATCACCAGTGTGTGTAATTAGTGAGCACTAGTGTGTTTAATTTTTAAGACACTGATGTGTTTAATTGTTTAATAGAACCGGTGTGTTTAATTCTTGACAACTGAGCATTGTTGTATTTAGTTTTTTCACACTAATGTGTTTAATTGTCGAATAGCACCAGTGTATTTAATTCGTGAGCACTTGTATATTTAATTGTCCAATAACACCGATGTACTGTTGTATTTATTTGACTTACATACTTTGAATTTAAAACATGTCAAGTATTATCCACATACTTTCTTGCCACCATCTATTTATAATTTCTTGCAGTTATAAAATTCCAAGCAAATTACAAGTACAGAACACAGAACCAAATGTAATGCTTATATTAATTCATTGAAGTGCAATCCGTCCAACAGTTACAAATTGAAAAACATAATATAACCATATCATCAACCTTCTTTGGTTTCACCATCTATATAGCCAACTGATGCTTATTTAAATTTTGGGGTCCATGAAATGCCTTTGGTTTATTTGCATGCTTCAACATTGTTGTAAACAGGGAACTAATTTATTCCAATGGACATTTCAAATATGCACACAAATTATTTAATTCAACATTCTTTTAAGATATGAAATTAATATGGGATCATACCTCAATGAACATCATTGTTTGGATCAATAGGGTTATCATATGGCAGTGTTGGACACGTCTGTATGTTGTTTCCCTCTTGTCCATTGAACTTGCACTTACGACGTCAGTGCGGTGGTGGATTTGTTTGTGGGTTCGGAACATTACATTGCTAATGCAATTTACCACCATAAGTGATTACCAATTTCGTTGGGTCTATTATTGCATTTCAACCAATCAAAATCTCACTTTTAGATTACAATTTATTAAAATAGTCACACATTATACAAGGTGCAAGCAATTAAACACACCAGGACAATCAAATTAAACACAACAGGCCAACATAATTACACACACCAGGACAAACCAAATTAAACACAACATGCCAACACAATTACACACATCAGGACAAACCAATTAAATACACCAGGGAAACAACAATTATATACACGAGGGAAAAAATAATTAAATGTCTAAGGAAAACCAAATTAAACACACTATGGCAAAGTGATTAAACACACAAGGTCAACGCGATTAAACACATCAAATCATATCAGATTAAACAATCCAGGGCACATCAGATTAAACACACCATGACAGACCAATTAAACATACCAAGACACACCACATTAAACACACTAGGGCGCAAACCAATTAAACACATTACGGAAACAAATTTAAACACATAAAGGCACACCACATTAAACACACCATGACAGACCAATTAAACACACCAAGAAAAACCAATTAAACACGCTACGGAAACAATTCAAACACACCAAGGCACACCACATTAAACACACCGTGATAAACAAATTAAACACACCACATAAACAAAATAAAACACACCAAGGCAAAGCAATTTAAACACAGCATGATAGAATAAATTACACACCAAGAATAATAAACTAAACATACCAAACGAAATCAATTAAACACACCACGGCTTGTCAATTAAACACACCAAAGTAAATCATCTCCTTCAACATTAATTCATCATTATATCTGCATATGAAACAAATTAAAATAAGGTTTCTAATACATACATCTAGAAGAAGGACTTAGGGAATCTCGATTCATCATAGCAACCTAAGCAAAAATTTGTGAAATACAAATCTTAATCCCTGAATTCGAATGGAACTCAGATCTTCTATATATGGGGTTTTTGTGAATTATAGAGATAAAAAAAATGGCTTTGTAGCTTCAATAATGGTAGAGATTGAAGAGAGAGATTTTGAACTAATTGTATTTTGGACATGGGAGACAGTTGATTGAAAAAATTGAAGGACGAAGGTGAGAAAATGGGACACCCGCGATGACAAAGATTGAAGATAAAAAATGGGAGACCGATGATTTGAAGAGAAGAGAAGAGAAGAAAATATTTCAGACAAAAGAAATGGTAGACCGTAAAAGCAAATAGAGAGAAGAGAGAAGAAAAATAGAGAGAGAAAATAAACTTTTAGATCATGCAAGCAATTAG
Source organism: Dipteronia dyeriana (assembly GCA_032871835.1). Taxonomy (NCBI): domain Eukaryota; kingdom Viridiplantae; phylum Streptophyta; class Magnoliopsida; order Sapindales; family Sapindaceae; genus Dipteronia; species Dipteronia dyeriana. The sequence goes on from CM065299.1 coordinate 76,358,639, forward strand.
AGAGAGAAGAGAGAAAAGAAAAAGAAAGAGAAAATAATTTTTTCAGACAAAAATAATAATTAATCAAATATATAATAAATAAACAAAAAATAAAACAAATAATGAATAAATTAGGGATAAATAAAATAAATAATAAATAAATTAGGGACATTTGGGTTTTTGTAGTCAAAGATCGGATAAAATAAATAAAATTACTGATCATGATAAAAATAATAAACATCTTTAATTTTTGACTAATTTTTCATCGTCTAATTCAAAGTTACTTTGGATACCTTCATGATTTTCCTCCAACGAAATGATATATAGTAACCTATTAAAGCAAAAAAAGAAGTTGATGAGACGTCAATCAAACAAAATTGTTAAGGTCAAATTAATTATGACGATGAAGTTTCCAAATATCTGCTTTGATATTGGTAATTATTAGGTAAACTGTTTTTGATATTTTTTTTTTTTTTTTTTTTTTACTATCAAAAAATTTATTCGAACTGGAATTGATCAAGAACGTGTAATTATGTGAAGCTCGGCTATCTCTAGTTATAGTTTTTCTATAATTCATTAGCACATGCCCTGACACGACCATTGATATCGAGTGAGAGGCCATGGTCGAGCCAGCAGTACATAAACTATAAAGTTCAAGCTAGATTCCATGGCATAAACCACCCACAATTAATCTACAAGGACATGCAAGCAAGAATCATGTGTTTACATATATAAAAACAGTAGCCAAAAAGTAAATATTGCAGAATTACATCAACCAATCTAAAAGTAGATCATACATATGATATATATATATGTATACTACACTAGCAAACCCACATGACTGATCGATGTACTAAAATTTTATTTTTCTACGTTCCTTTGTCTCCTGTCATGACTCTGATGATCATGATCATCACTTGTACCATCATTGGACTCCCAACATGCCATGTATAAAGCTTATATATTCTGCAATCATGCATTAAAAAATATAAATAAATAAACAATTTATAAACTGCATCTCTATATAACTTGGAAATGATGCTCGCCACTACTTCTTTTCTTTGCCTCCAAATGAACAAACAAAGCTATAATCATTATTCATTACTAATTTAGTATATATCTACGTTTTAAAAGGTTAATAAAAAAATACAAATAAAATTGACCTTTTTCTTAATGCTAATAATTATAGTTATAATCATCTCAAGAAACCATTCCTTAAAATTAACAACTGTACTATCCGGTGGTGATAGACTCACAGAGACCGACCGTTGATTTGTAATCAATCGTGTCACTTGACTTGATGAAAAATTAAATGCATGCTGCATGGCTGCATGCCATGAGTCACACACCAAGACAACATAGATCCAATTAAATATAAAGCCAATAAAATATATATTTTTGATCTTCAGTAAGTAAAAGAAAATGAAAAATTCCACTTTTACTCAATTATGTGAATCAATGACATAATTAATTAACTAAAACATTAATTAATTCATTAGTACTTGCAAGTATGCAAAAGAGAGTCATGTCAAACAACAAAAAAGAAAAGAAAAAAGAGTCAATAGCCCAGTGTTAAGGCGTCCCACTCTCCCTTTACACATGCCCACGTGGATCCCTCCACCACCATCATCGATCACCTTCGTCGAAGTCTCTAATGGATTCTTCAAAGTGCAAACAAACACTATTATATATATATGCACTATGCCATCAAAAAGAATGCAAGAAAAAGGACTAATTTACAATGTTCAAAGTATATATAAATTGTTTTTTTTGAAAGACACAGTATATATAATTATCAATTGGTTTTAAAGGAAGAATTTTGTACTTTAATTGCATGATATATACGAGACAAGAGAGAGAATTTGTTGGTACTTTTAAAATTGTGGTATTTAATTTGATTGTGAAGTAAAGTGAGATTTAGTGTCTGGTTTGTGTGGCACTTAGAGCTATAAGTTAGCCTTTTTCATAAGATGAGATGGGGACTTGTGATTGGGACTATCTTGATGTGGTGTAGATATGGTATATATGGGGCCACTAGTTTTTGTAATGGGAAATTAGCAACGCATGGATAGGAGATAACACACATAATTTTGGTCTCATAAAGACCTGACACCATTATTTTATTTTTTTAGGGTTTTGTAAGTTTGATTTGATTTCTCTTTCTCCCCCACAACCATTAATTTCATGATATTTTTAAAAAACATTAAAGTCCATGCATTGCATGATTTGATATTCTCATTCACTTGTCTTCTTGTTTAATTCACTACCCACCTTCGATCTCATCTTGCTAACCCACTCCGTTTGAGAGACTCTTTGCAGAGAAAATTTTCGAATTATATATCTTATAATATATATGTCTTTCTTGTCAATTTTGGTCTGTAAATATAAAATTATCTTAGTATGATGAATTTTCAATTGTATACCTTCTCTAACGACAAAGACAATAACACTTTATAGGTACGGGGTCTTAAATTTAAATAACTTGAATTAATTTCATTTATATAATAATAATAAAAATACTCACGAAATTTTTCAAAGAATCCTCCACTGAGAAACAATTTAAATTAAATGTAAAATACATCCTCACATATAATGATATAAATTAAGTCAGCTAACTCAACGTAAATCTATGTATATTTGTATTTTTTTTTTTATTCTAAGAACCGAGAAATATCTTATCCAACAAAAAAAAAATCATTTTGAGCTTTAAGGGTGCTTTTGGTACGGAGATGGGACAAGATAAGGTGCTGGACTGGATAGGACATGACTGAACATGTTGTTTTATGTTGTGTTTGGAAGGTTTGGACAGAACTATAAACTGTACTGCTATGTGTTTGGTATGGCTGGAACAGGACGGAACAAGATATTCAAATGACCAGAGTACCCCTCTTATATATATAACAACATAGACTATAATATTATATATATTAATTATATATATATATATATATATATGTAATTATAATATATAATTTATTAGACATTATTGTAATTGTTTGAAAATGTAAAGGGTAAATTGGTCTTTTTGACACTTGTCTCATGTCATGGGACAAGTTGTCCTAGGGTCTTGGGTGGGACAAGTTTTTGTGATTTTTGTCCCACCTTGTCCCGTTATGTCTCATGTCAAGGACGCGCCAAACGTGGGACAAAAACAAATTGTCTCACGTTGTCCTGTCATGTCTCGCGTACCAAACGCACCCTAATAGTACTATCATCTCATTTAAGTGTAAAAACGCTTGTCTGTTCATTTTCACAAACTTTATACATGCAATCAAACTAAATATATATATATATATATATATATATATATATATATATATATATAATTCTACTATCAGTTCAAACTGATATAGGATACATCAGTTCCTTATATGTGGACCATTTGATGTAAATATTTTAACTTGAATTTATTCACTTGTCAAATATCTTTTAAATCTAATGATCCACATGTAAGGAATTGATATATTTTATATCAGTTCAAACCGACAATAGAAAGACTATATATATATAAAATCAATTGGTTCAAATATATAAAGATGTAAAGATTAAAGATCATGAAAAGAATAAGTTGAAATATACTTTGATCGTTCAATATAACATCAATCAACAAGTTCAATATAACATCAATCAACAAATTTAGAACTTTACTAACTAAAACTCTCAAAAATATATATATAATTAAATCAGTAAGAACTTGTCAAAAAATTTAAGTGTATATAAGTGTACGCACTTGTCATACTTTCACTCCAATCGTATGCACTTATCAAAACTTCTATATAATCAATGGTACATATGTAACGTACTGATATAACTTTTATATATATATATATATGAGTAGTGCTAGACAATCTAAAATTTTAATCTAAATTTCAACTCAAATGATATGGTAAGTGAATTGTCATCGACATATAAAATATAAAATGATGTAATTAATAATAAAATCTCTTATTATATTATTTTGGTTGAAATTTATACTATATTTTTTTATCGACCGGTATATATATAATTTCTCAATGTGAAAACATGAACGCGGAAGTCCCCACTACATGGTCATGATTTTCTTTGATGTCAACTTCTCTCTTTTTACTTTTTAGTTCCATACAATAATATATCTTTGAATTTGTTAATCAAATTGAACAAAATTAATATCGATTAACGATCTTGATTAGATTAGGCAAGCTAGCAAGCTGGACAGACCAAAATGATTGAAGAAGCAGATTGTGAATCGGCCAGTCATGTCAGGCCTGATATATATATTCTCTTTTTTTTAATCAATATATATATCGGTATAAATTTATTAATATAATAGATATTGACAATTTAACTCAAAATATAACTCAAATCAAGAAACTGTAGTGATGAGAGTCATCATTGTTAAGCCATTAAAGTTATACGTACGTATATACACACAGTGTTGTTGCCTGATTTATTAAATATAGCTACTGCATGCAATTGCATTCGATTTCTTTCATCGAAACAAACACTTCATCGAATTTAACGGTGAAAGTTGTCAAAGAAATGCAAAACCTTTCCTTAAATAAAGAGCTTCCGCATGCAATTGAAAACTATATATATATATATATATATATATATATTGATGCAGTCAAAACATAAAATAATTAGAACAACGTTTAAATTCTATTGAAACTGGAATGTATTAGAAAATTAAGAAACAAGTTTTGAAATTTTATTAAATAAAAACTGAATAAGCCTTTCGGCTTATAAAGCTATTTAAAATGAAAAAACCGTAACCTAAATCCTTATTGGATAAGAAACGGGATTATATATCAAAAACTGCATAAAAAAACAAAAACTGTCTAAAATAACGAAATCATAAAAGTTACAGAAATAAAAGATATTAACAGCCCTAAACAAGCCAGAATTAACAGTAGGCGATTATGGCTTGTTAATGTCAACTTATAACTAAAAAGAAAATGTCTTAAAAAGAAAATTTCTTAAAAAGAAATAACTGCGATTTCGAGACCTAAATGATGGAATTTGATAGAAAAATGTCATGCCTCAACACCAAAGGTTTTGACTTCAGAAGTTCTCGTCGATTCCTTTCAATTAAAGTAATTTATTCTTAGATTTATGATGGTCTCATAAAACCATGTAAGATTCAGCCACTTGTTCTACATCATATATATATTTATTTTATTTTTTATTTTTTTTGAAATGAAGAGGCTACTTAATTGGTATATACTCTTTATAGCATATTCCCAAAAGCCATAAATAAAAATAACAAAATAAAGGCATATTAATTAGTAAGAAGGTGTAGATCGAAGAAAGCAACTCTTGGAGGATCATCCATGTATATATGTATATTGTATTTGTACAGTAGTGGTAGGGGCACCGAAAGCCACTATTTCTAATAACTTTGACAATAAAATAATATAACGATTCATATTACTCATACAACTATCCTTTTATGAGAGAAAAACTTGTATGCACCCTATACCCTATATATCATAATTCATAAACAATGGGTGCATGAAATGTGATAATAATAACTCATTTGATTAGATCTCTGTACCCCTGCCATGGCATGATATCATTGGCCGGATGCATTGCGCACATGGTTCTTGTAAGATTTTCTTCTTGTTTATAACCTCTATAACGACCTTTAAAAGTGATGACCGCCTAATAACCCATTTTCACCCAAAGTTACATGTTTTTTATTATGATCTTTCATCTTTACAATTACTATTATAATATTGAACTTGATACTATAATTCGAGCTATGAGTTTATTAGATTCTATCTTATATCAAATACTATAGATATCACTTCACAAATAATTAACCCTCACAATATAAGAGATCTATCGTCCTTAATTTTATGAATAAGGTTATGTTTTGATGTAGTACAAATATGAAGGAACCACGGTTCATGTCAAACAATTTCTTTATTTTGTTAATTTGGATTTTTTCTTGTTTAGGAATTAAATTATGGAAATTGTGAGACATGCCACCTTTTTTTTTAGTGTGTTGCAATGATGTCACCACTTTAATAACTTAAGTTTAAAAGTCACCTATTATGGTAAACTACCCAAATTGCCCTTAAATAATCTATTTTTTATTCTTATTATACTTCTATCTACACTTTGAAAACGATAACCCCTCTCTCTTTCTAAAAAAACTTGTCTCTCTCCAGATTCTGCACAAGAAGATAACATATATTTGTGATCTTCGTTTATATATTTTTATATATTTCTGTGTAGTTTAACAATGTATCCATTCGTTATGATTTGTTGTACAGTCTTTATATAAACATGTATGAACATTTTATTTTTCAAAAGATCGAGCATTTTAATTTTGAAAATAAGGTTTAGTTAAATCGAGTATATTTGTAGCCAAATCAATCTTTTTTTTAATATGATCGAGCTTGTTTGTGAAAGAATCGAGCATTCGTCAAAGGATTGAAATTTTTTCAAATGATCGATAATTTTTTAAAAAAAATCGAGAATATTTTTCAAATGATCGATTTTTTTTTTTCAAAGGATCAATAATTTTTTTTCAAATGATCGAAAATATTTTTAAAATGATCAACAATTTTTTTCAAACGATCGAGAATATTTTTCAAAGGATCGAGATTTTTTTCAAACGATCGATAATATTTTTTTTCAAAGGACCGAGAATATTTTTCAAATGATCGATAATTTTTTTCAAAGGATCGATAATTTTTTTCAAAGGATCAAGTCTTTTAAGTACTGACCAGAAGAAAAAAAGCTCCAGGGGTGCTGCCCCATGCCCCTCCGCGAGCTGACCGGGGAGCTCGACCACCACAAGCATGGCGGGGAGCTCGACCCTCGAATGCATCTGCGTAGCACCACTTCGTTGTCGTTCGAATGATTGTCTGAATTTCAACGAGACTTTCTCTCTCTACTTCACAACTCTGTCACTGTAAAATGAATGAAAAAAATCTGATGTGGAACAACTATTGGGGGTATTTTTGCTCGTTCACCATAATAGGTGTCTTTTAAACATAAGTTATTAAAGCAGTAATAGTGTTGAAATGTCACCTCCAAAAAGTGTCATTTATTTTTTGAACCCAATTAAATTTAGGTTTTGGAAATAAATCAAACTTACCTTTTGGGTAAGATTTGATCTTTGTTTTCCAGTCAAGTTAGGAGTAATGAATCTTAGAAGATTCTGATTAGTTTTGATATTTTCATGTTTTAGTCTTTTTTAAGTAATGTCATATTCGAATTGTATTAGGATTATTTTATTATAAATAGTCTTATTATTTCCAATTATTGTAACTCTTTAACCTTTGATTGATTTTAATAAAATCGTTCATTTGGAACATTTATCTGTCGTGGATTCGACATGCTCTTTGAGGATTCGAGAGCACCATTTTCTAACAAAAATTAGGGAATGACGGCCCCTACATGGCGGTCCATTCTTGGGTAACTATCGGTCACTGCGTCAAGGTTCGTCTGAGTGTGCCTCAGGGTTCGACAAAGTGATCATTCTTATTTTCACCATACCCCGTTGCGTCAATTGGTATCAGAGGCATCGAGTCTACCTATGTGCTAAGCTTAGCATCCACAGACCACAACCAACTACATTCCTAAACACCATATATTCACCCTTCATACCCCCCCCCCCCCCCATAAAAAAAATAGAGAAACGAAATTGAAAAAGAAAAAAAAAAAGAATGAGAGTGTTTGTGTGATAGTTTCGAGAATTAACAATCAGCCTCAGAGACAGCAGAAATTATGGATCAGCCTCAACAGTGCTAGAAATTTTAGATTAGCCTCACGAGTTCCAGATATTTCAGATTGCGCCCACCATCACACTCATTAAAGTCGTATTCATCACACACACCTGAAGCCGTGAGTGAATTTATTTTTCGCAAGCAGTTCTCAGGGTTCAAATTTTGGTACGTTTTTTTTTCCGGACTTCTGATTTTGGTTCTCAATGGGTTTCAATGGTTCTCTTGGTTCCAATAATTATTTTTTGAGCTATAATGATTATCAACCAAGACTTCGATTTTTTTCTGGACATATGAAAAGTGAAGAATTTATTAATTGGTTGGAAGAAGCTGAAGAAAGTCTGAAAGTTTTATTAGTGGAAATTTATTTGAAAAACGATGCATTAATTTTATGGGAAGACATTCAAAAGGATCGGAAAAGATTTGGAATGGATAGGATTCAATCATGATTTGTTATGAAACAAGTAATGCAGGAGAAATATCTTCCAAATGATTATTTTGAAGATTTGTATCATGTAGAAGATACAATTGAAGATATTTCGTATGAAGTTGAAATTGTTGAAGTCATTGAAGACGAGCCTTTGATCTTAGAAGTTGAAGATTGCGATCCAATCATTGATATTGATTGCACTTTAGATGTGGTTGAAGCAAAACTGGAAGCTAAATCGATTTTCATTGATAAAGTTTTCAAGGGTGACAACTTATTTGAAAATCCACACAATTCTTTTTTGGGTAATTTGAAGATTGTTTTTCTTCATTTGGATTTTGAAGATCCAACAGGTGATTGACAATATGGTACATTTGAAGTATTATCCACACAAACAAACCCTACCAAACTCGAAGACGAGTTTTTTCTAAGAGGAGGAGAATACTATATGAGATGGGAAGAACTAGCAAAGAGGAATTGTTGCCGTCCAAACCTCCACAGGTGTCCAGCGACCAAAGTCGCAACCAATAGGCATCGTCAATGGCAAATAGCTTGGGCTTCTTCTGCATTCCGTTTGACGATTGTTGTGGTGCCGTTGTGAATTTGGGATGAACTACGGAGAGATTTTTCAGTTTGCGTTTACCACTCCCACAAGACGAATAAGGGTTTTTCGTTGTTTACCTGACTTTCCGTGTGTTTTAACCGAACACGAGGACGAGTTCTTTTTAAGAAGGGGTGACTGATGTAGGACAAAGTTAGGAGTCATGAATCTTAGAAGATTTTGATTAACTTTGATCTTTTCCTGTTTTAATCTTTTTTAAGTAATGCCGTATTCGAGTCGTATTAGAATTAGTTTATTATAATTAGTCTTATTATTTCTAATTATTGTAATTTTTTAACATTTGATTGATTTTAATAAAATCGTTCATTTGGAACATTTATCTGTCGTGGATTTGACATACTCTTTGAGGATTTGAGAGCACCATTTTCTAACGAAGATTAGGGAATGATGGCCCCTTTATGGCGGTCCATACTTAGATAACTACCGATCGCTGCGACGTTCGTCTGAATATACCTCAGGGTTCAACAAAGTGATCATTCTTATTTTCGTCATATCCCACTACGTCGTATTCAAAACTTCCCCCCGAAACAATGATTAAAATAGAGAACAAATATAGAACATTAATTTTGATAAAACGATGGTTCATGAATTATTTTGATAATCATTACATTTTACAAATATAATTCATTTATAAATTATAAATGACATTTTTTGTTTCTTTCGAGTTGAATCTATATATACGTTATGTATAGGAATATTGTGTGAGTTGAATTTAAAAGATCTAAAATTATTGATTAAAATAATTAGCCCATATTAATTATATTTTAGAAAGAAACTTGATCGATCGATATATATTTCAAAATTCAATTACAACTTCAGTACATAAGAATATATATTAGGTGCGAAATGGAATTCCATATGTTACTTACAAACTCCTCAAAGCCATTTATAATATTATGAAATCGAGAATTCGTATGAAAAATCTCGTACGGTCGTACTTAATAATCTGACCGTGTATATATATTAGCTTAATATGAATGGGAAGAGCCTAAGAGGTAATGTGGATTAATTAGCTTAATGAAGAGATAAATAGATCGAGATGGTACACTACGCACACACTAAAACCTCAAAAACAGAAATTAAATAAATTAATAGAGGCTTACGTGGGAGCCACATGTGCGTGATGATTCTTCTTGTTCCCGTCTTTAGCTAACACGTGTCTGTTGGTTTTTATTTTCTTCTTGTTGTACGTATTTTCCACTACTTGTTTTTATGGTATTGCTTCATCACCTAAATGGCTAAATCCGTCCTTTTCAAAAAAAAATATATATATATATTATTTACTGGCTTTGTAAAACAATCGTCATGTTTTTGTCTAGTTAGTTTCGAGGGGAGGGAAACCTCTGGGCTTTAATGTTTTTAGTGTTCAGCGAAGAACGAATAGAATTTATTGAACCTCGTGATCTGTCACTTGCACAAACACACTCGCTCTCAAATCTCACGGTTATAAGTTTTTTTTACAAGGAGAAAAAGTAAGGTTTGACCAAATTCATGAGTTTTCAGTTTTTGAGTACTAGAAATGTTCAACTTATGAACAAATTAGACTAAACTCTTGTCTTTTTATATTTGAAAATAACTTTATTTTTAATTAATATTTACCTCCCTTACCATTATTTAAATTTGGTCAAAATTAACCATTGACCATGTTTAACTATCAAAGTTAAGGGTATTTTTATCAGTTCAGTCTATTTTTAAAAAATTTAAATAAATTGAATATATAAATAAGTAAAAAAATGTTTAAAATCTAGAGACATATTTACTTTAAAAATTATATATATATATATATATAAAAGAAGATGAACATCATGGAGATCCCAAAATTAAAAAATAAAATAAAATTACCAAAAAAAAAACTACAAAATTGATGAAGATGAAAATCGATGGAGTATGATAGAGATCCCAGAGTTTTTAACTCAAGATGAAGATGAACATTGATGGAGACCCTATAATTTTTTTTTTAAAGAAAAGAGGTAGATTAAACTAAAAGAAAGAAAGTGAAAAATTAAAAAGAAAAAAGAAGATGAACATGGATGGGGTCACAAAATTAAAAACAGAAGAAGAAGAAGAAGAACATCGAGACCACCCTTACAAACCCAGCCAATCAAAAACTCATCTTCATCAATTCTCCACTCCAACACCCAATATATATCGTCAGTCAAAACGGTATCTCAACATCACAAACCTAAATTGAATTCCAAAATACAAACAAAATACCAAAATACCAAACAAAAAAAGTCAACAGAGTTTCTTCAAATTGGGAAAAAAAAGCATATTCAATCAAACACTTTTTTTATGCTATCTGGAAATAAAAAAAAAAGCATCTTCAATCAATCACCATACATTTTCTTGGCCACTAAACAACACAATCCAAGAACAAAATCCTAAATTTTAATCTTCAAATCAAACTACAAAACCCTTTTCAAGAAAAAAAAAATGGAAAACCCAACTTCATCTTATCACCCAAAATCCAATATCTCCATCACAGTATCACACTAACAATCATTCAGCATCAACAACAAAAAAATCCAACAGATGGTGGAGAGCGTGCAGAGGAGTGATCTATTCTGTTGGGCGATCCACACCGTCGCACGGAGGATCAATATGCTCCGTCTCTTGATCGCGGAGAAAATCTTCAATGGGAAGGTCTCATTGCCACTTGGTGAGACCGTCCCAATGAGATTGCACCATTTATCTCGAGTACATAAATATATATTATAAAACTATAATTTGGTGCAATCTCATTGGACGGTCTCACCAAGTGGCAATGAGACCGTCTCATTGAAGATTTTCTCCTCGATCGCATGGAGGAGTTGTGCTATGCTCGGAGCTCGGCCACGAGCTTCATCTCACCGTGGATGGAGCAAACAACTCATGCTCCATCTAATGGAGCTCTGTCCTCTACGGATCTTCCAGATCGATTTCAATTTTTATCTTTTTTATTTTTATTTTTAATTTAATCTTAGATCTAGTGAGTTATCACAACATTACTTAAAAAATAATAATCTTTTATTTTAAAAAATAGTAATCTTTATTAGATCTCCATCATCTAGTTTTTTTTTAATTACTTAAAAAAAAACGATCTCCACCTTCCATTTCAAAGATGGATGGTGGAGATCCACTTAAAAAATTAGTTTTTTTCTTTTAACATTTTTTAATTAAGAACTTTTGGGGGTATTTTCGTATTTTGACAGTAAAACTTGGTCCCCAGTGAAATTTGATCAAGTTTGACTAACGAGAGGAGAGATGGGTGTCCTTTAACGATATATTTATTTTTTAGTGTAAAAGGACAAACTTGAGGGGATTTTGATGTAATTTGTTCTAAATGTAGAATAGAAAGTATGTGCTTCGTATTTAGTATTTACAATGATACAGCGACAGGAGTCCAATACAATTTATTGAGGTCGTCATTGATTTGTCACTTTCACCAAATTCAATTAATTGTTCCTGTAAACCAGCAGGTCCTGAGATATAATTCCATTTCCTTAGTTGAAAAGTCAGCAGAAAAGATAAATTATTTGTATGCTCATACTGGAATTCAATTAAGGGTAAGATTTGTATGAATATATTGATTGGAGCTTTGAAAATGAGGATAGTTTTGTTTACTTTTGATTGTTTAAATCTTTCATATTGTCTGCGTCTGTAACTGTTAATATCTATTATGTTTTCAGAAACCAGAAATCTAACAATTGGTTTGATCTAGAAAACCACGGTTTGCTTAGAGAGGTCCCCCTCCCTTTGCATGTTTTGTTTTATATAATTATATTATGGATAGTGTTAAAGGATACATGTTAACAACTATATAATTATTATAATAAAAAATTATTTATTATACAAATATATTTATCACATAGAATGAATCAAAAAGAACAATAAATACATTTCTTTTAAGGATGTTAACACTGTCCTATTATTACTATGTTTTTAGCTTTGCAGGTTTATATTAAGAATAACCAAAGTTTTCTATATATTACACAAGAAATTTGAGGTTCCAGATATGAAGGTAGAGTAAATTAAGGGTCCGTTTGTTTTCTCAACTTCCGTCTGAAAGGACACTTTTCAAATTTTTAGTTGGTATTTTCTGGGATGTTGATTTCTAGATAGGGGACTGGCTAATTATGATATTATTTTATTGAAAATAACTTTTGAAATTTTATTTTCAAATATATAGCATAATTAACTATTCTTTCTCAGTTTCTTGTTTAATAACAAAAAACGCATTTTTTTTTTAATATGATTCATTTCTTATTTTGAAACTGAGCGTTATACTTGAATTATAAATTAAAGATAGTGTTGTGCATTTTTATAAATTATTCCATTAGTAGTACACACTGATTTTAATAAAACATGACCAAAATTCAACTAGTTTAGTAATTAGTTAATTACATATTTTCTTTTCAAATAGTGCACGTTAAAAGAAAATTACCGATTATATTTTATATATACTTTATTAAAGAAATTAATAAAGTAATACAATATCTTGAGATTGATTGTTTTTATTATTATCTTAAATATTAGAATAGTTCGGGATTTGGAGGGATAGACAGACTCGAACCCATATCATTATGATTAGTGCTGTAAAATTGGACCGGGACCAAAGATGCAGGTCCGTCAGGGCCCAAAGAGGCCAGTCCATCCGGCAGGCGAAAAGCGGTGGGTCATGCCAAGGCCCGCGGCTTCAGCGTGCCAGTCCGAGTCCAACACGTAGGTGAGCCGTGTGTCGTGACCTAGGTACCAGGTTCGTCGTGCCGGCCTGCCACGGCACGCCACTCTAGCGTGCTAAACCCAACGGTCGGCAAGTCGGACCAACACGGTGGTCCAACCGTTTGGACCGGTAAATTTATTTATTTATTTATTTTGAATATTCAAATTCGACCGCTGGAGGCAAAAAAAAATTACAAAATCCCCCCTAAAGTCTTCTATTTCATATTTTGACCCACAATTCAAATTTTCCTATAAATAATTTCATCCATTCCATTTTTCATTCACTTTCTCTTATTTTCTCATTCTCTAAATCTCTTCATTCTCTAATTCCCCAGTTATTTTCATTCTTACTTTATCTCTACACAATTTCTAATACTATTTTTCTAATTTCCTCTTCTCTATCTATTATTCTCTTAATTTTCCACAAACACACAAAAGTTTAATGGTACATTTTTCTTTAAATGTTATTATTTCATTTTATGTTTTAATTATTTAATTTTTGTTAGTAAATCTATAATTTTATGTGTAGACTTTAGTTATTAATTTTATTATTTTTGTTTAGTTAGTAAATTTATCATTTTATGTTTATACTTAGTTGTTAATTTTAATATTATTGTTAATTTTAATATTATTGTTTAGTTAGTAAATTAATTTTAAATTTTTTAGTATGAATTAATTTTAAGTGTAGTAGTTAATTTAAATATATATTATTAGTAAGTTAATCAATATAATTTGTAGTAGTTATTTTGTTAAAAAAATTATGATTTTAATGTGTAGTAGTGAATTTTAATATCTTTTAGTTAGTAAATTAAAGATTTTTAAGTCTAGTAGTTAATTTAAATATATTGTGTTAGTAAATTAAGCATTTTATGTGTAGAGTGAATTTTAATATTATTTTAGTTAGTAAATTAAATATTTTTAAGTGCAGTAGTTAATTTAAACATATTGTGTTAGTAAATTAAGCATTTTATGTGTAGTAGTTAATTTTAATATATTTTTAGTTAGTAAGTAATTAATTTTTAAGAGTAGTAGTGAATTTTAATATATTTTATTAGTAAATTATGATTTTTATGTGTAGTAGTAAATTTTAATATATTTTGTTAGTAATGATTTTTATGTGTAGTAGAGAATTTTAATAATTTTTTAGTTAGTAAATTAAAGATTTTTAAGTGTAATAGTTAATTTAAATATATTGTGTTAGTAAATTAAGCATTTTATGTATAGTGGTTAATTTAATATTTTTTTAGTTAGTAAGTTACTAATTTTTAAGTGTACTGGTTAATTTAAATATATATTGTTAGGAAGTTAATCAATTTAATTTGTAATAGTGAATTTTAATATATTTTGTTAGTAAATTATGATTTTTATATGTAGTAGTAAATTTTAATATTTTTTAGTTAGTAAATTAAAGATTTTTAAGTACATTTGTTAATTTAAATATATGTTGTTAGTAAATTAAGCATTTTATATGTAGTAGTTAATTTTAATATGTTTTAGTTAGTAAGTTAATCAATTTCATTTGTAATAGTGAATTTTAATATATTTTGTTAGTAAATTAATCAATTTAATGTGACTAATAATGTCTAATGAGTTCATATTTGTATTTCAAGAAATGGATCATAATCAGCAGTCTTATTTTCTGGACCCTTTGAACATACTGAACGATAATTTTGATCTTTCCGGATAGACGAAAACCCAAACAGGACCTTCTGGTTCCGCTGCTACACCAATATCACGTTCCAAAAAAAATCCATCAAATGTCTGGTAGTGTTTTGATGAAGTATAAATGACTCTTCCCACCGGGGACGACCGGCCCCGGCCCAGAGTTAAATGTAAGTTTTGTCCTAAGGACTATTTCAATAGTAGGAATGAAACCGGTCATTTGAGAAACTATACGGAGAAATGCATGCCAACACATGGATAGGTAGACACTACAATCCATACACAACTACAACGGCACTCAGACGGGTCCGTTACGACGTGGTGGTACGACCCCGGGCACGCTAAAGATTGCTTGGCATAATACATTGTACAAACTGATCAACTGATCAACTGATCAATTTTGCTGACAATGTCTTTTTTAGAACTAGTCACATCTGCAATCAACCCCAAAATTTGAAACTGTTTCTAGAATCACCACTAAAAACGATTTGATAAGATTGTTTGAAACCCATAGAGATGACTTGATTGTTAAAATTCATCATCTAAGGGTCTCTATTGCATTAACTTATAATATTTGGGAACACATGTTCCAAACATGACTTTTTATGTGTCACAATACACTATTTAGATTATGAATGGAGAATAACAAAAAGAATTCTTGGTTTTCATCCATGTGTAAGTTCATCATTTGTTGATTGACTTATTTAGTTGAGAAACCACAATGCGGTTTATCTTGTAAGGATAGATTAGGCATTATTGCTCATGATCAAGTTTCAACGGCATCATCAAACTCAAGAGCACTTCAAAGGTATATTACTTAGCTCTATGCTTAACTCTTTGAAGAGATTTAGTTGCACACACACACTTCATACATGTTTTGTTCACCTTGCATTTGTGTTCCCTATTGCTTATATGTGTGCATCATTTACATATTGCACACACACTTACATGCATTTGTTTCATATCGCTCATGTATGCATTCCTTCACTATTACACTCGTACTTCATTTCTAGATTTAAGTGTTGTTTTGTATTGTGTCTGTGCTTGTACGTTGGTGTGCTTGAATTTTTAGCGCATTGAGTGACAATTTGATAAGATCCAATTCTTCTCTTAGTTTGGTCTTTGGTCACATGTTTTTATTCCATAAGTTTGGGCATTCTTGTTATTGTATAAATATGACCTTTCGTCACTCATTTGATCATAACTCTTTTTACAAACATCCAAATAATATTTTATAAATTGGAATAGAAAGTAGACTTCTATATCTTTCTAACCGTATATTATATGAAAGGTTTCGATGTCATTTGGTCATGGTTTGGAGTGCTCGAATATCGAGTTGATGCGCTATCTAGTACAATTCCAGTAGGTGGTTGCATATTCTCTTCATGGTTGTTAAGCTTTGTGACTAAGTGTTTAGTGCACAAGCTTGTTGGTATAAAATCACTATTATAGGCATGTTGGGTAGAGTGAAAGGGTTAGTAACTAGAGAGTGTGATGGGAGATCAACCTAGGTTGTAAACTTTCATTCAAATAATGGATTTTGTGGACATTATGTGGCCAAGTGGATTAGCTCGTGAGTTTTGCCCAGCTGGATTGTTTCTCACGTAAATCAAATCCTTGTGTTTTTATTGTTTTATGCTAAATTGTGTTTAAGTGAATGCTTGATAATAAGAGGTAGTTTCATTAATATTGATTAATCGAAAAATTGGTAATTAATTCAATTAAAACCTATTCATCCTTCATCTAGGTATATAGACATACACATTCTAGGGAATTTCATTATGGATTTTGCACATACCGTAGAAAATATTTTTAATGTCATTCTTTCTATTTTAGAAACTCATGAAATAACCAATCACATCATTCCTATCACATTAGATAATGCATCTGTAAATACTAGCTTTATTGCATTTTTTGTTGAAAGAAAAATCTTGCAAAATAGAAGTTATTTCTTCCATCAACGGTGTGCATGCCATATCATAAATTAGTTGTACAAGCTGGTTTGAAGTAAGTAAGCGACCAAATAGACCACACCAGAGATGTCATTTATTAGATTAGCAGTTCTAATTCTAGATTCCAAGAATTCAAAAGACATTGTACATTAAACGGTCTACGACCCCGACGATTGCAAACTGATATACCGGTAAGGTGGAACTCTACTTACTTAATGTTGAAAAATTGTTTGGATTTTGATACAACTATTACATGTTTTTATAATATGAAAATTGGCTGAAAATGGTCATCCTGAAGCACAAGCACTCACCTCAGACGATTGGTATATGGCAAGGGTTTTTGTTTAATTGTTAAAGATTTTTTACAATGTCAATGTAACTCTTTCCGGGGTCTATTATCTCACATCTTCTCAGACAATCCATCAGATAATGGAAATGTCTGAAGAGAAGATAATACCTTAAGCACTGCAGTTGTTGCCATGGAGACAAAGTAAAAAAAAAAATATTAGACTAAGATTCCCTTATTTTATGCCTTAAGTGTTATAGTAGATCTTATGGTTAAATTAACTGGTTCAGAATATTGCATGAGTTTATTGGTACTAATTTGACAATAGATATTCAGAACAAGTTATTGACATTCAAAACAGGTTGTTCGAAGTTTTCCTTATTTATAAGTGCATGTTTAGTGGCTTTGACACACAACCATCAGTAGAGTCAGAGACACAACCTAAGCAGACAAGTTGGAGCATTCTGAAACGGTGAAAAAAAGACATATCATCAAGTTCTTCTTCAGAGCAAAGGTTTGGTCCATATTCTTGTGCCTAACTGAATAAGTACCCTGAAGCATAGTTCGATGTATTCGAAGACAAGGAATATTTTGATTTGTTGTGGTGGAAGACATATAGCTACAAGTATCCAGCTCTATCATGCTTAGCACATGATGTACTGATTATCCTCGTGTCCACGGTGTCTTCAGAATAAGCAGTCAACACCAGTGAATACATAATTGAACCAAGAAGAAGTTGTTTATTTCCGGAGATGGTAGATGTATTAACATGCCTTCGGGATTGGGAGCATACTCAAAAGAGGTTGTAAAACCAAACGGTATATGATGAACTTATTCAAATTTCACTTATTTATATGTTGGTAAGAGTTCTGGTAGTAACCAGATCCAGAAGTAGGTTATATTTATACATGTACATTTACTTGTAATATGATTGCACTCTTTTTCTCTTACCAAGTTTTTATCCCACTGGGTTTTTCTTGGTAAGGTTTTTAATGAAGTAATCATATAAATATTTAATACTGAATTCCGAAAGTCAGAAATAAATAAATAAATAATTCTTCATTTCATATTTTCATAACTTCATCTATTTTTAATTTTCTGGAATTCTTTATCTGTATTCATCTTTTGAATTATTTTATTAACAAAATAATAAATCTATCTAAGTATCTATTAACAACATTTTTGTATAGTGACTAAAAAATTTGGAATGAAAAATTAATTAAACAAATTATTTTTCATAATAATTAAGATAAACAAATTGCAATGATAATTACATAATTGAATTGTTAAAAAAATATTATGTATTTTCTCTAAACCATAAACCATAAACCCTAAACTATAAACCCTAAAATTTATTATTTGAAATATTTAATGAGAAAAAGATTTGGGTTCGGCTCGTGGCCGTGCCGGGCCCATATTTTTCCAAAACATGCTGGCCCTAGTCTGACCCGCATAAATGCACGGGACGGGCAAGGCACGACCTGTTTTGAAAATGAGCCCAGTCGCGCCGGACCTTTTAGGTCAGACCAATCCAGTTTTATAGCATTAATTATGATATAGGTGGTGTAAGAGGCAAACTATCAAGTCAACCTCATCTTATCCCTTGTGATCGACTTTTAAGTAACGAATTTTAACATAAATTTTGGAAGACATCAAGTTGTGACTTTGTTGGCAGAGTGATATGTCACTTACAAGTCTTACATACATCATAAGGTTGTGAGTTAGAGTCTTATACATATCTTAAACCTCGAATTATTGAAATTTTTTTTTCTAAAAAAAACCCAAAATGAGTTAAAAATAAAAATAGTTGACAAAAAAATAAGTGAGACTTAATAGTCTTTGGTCAAGACTAAGTGCTTATTTGATTGAACTTTCTACTTCCTCAAAATGTCTACAAACATGTATTTGAGTTTTTTAGAGTTGTTTGGTTGGACTTTTAAGATTGTATATTTTAAATTGAGTAGATGCTAGTAGAGTTTACACATTTAATAGGTAAAAGTTCATGAGAAGGTACTTCTCAAAATAGATTTAAAAAAAAAACAGTTTACCAACCAAATAACTATAATTATATTTTCAAAAACTCTATTTCTAATAGATCTACTACAAATGATCTTTTACCGTAGAAGTTTTCTAAAAACCCAACCAAACAAGCTCTTGTTGACTTTAGTCCATATTTATTAATTAGTCTCTCGATTTTTTCTTAAGTAGTTGGCCTTTAATGTGAAGTGAGGGTATTTTAGTACTTTAATTATTTTGGTATTATTAAAACCCATAACAAGGCAAGAAAGTCTGCACACAAAAGTGCTTATTTAGGCCCGTTATCACCAAATTTGTAGCTTATTTAAATTAATGAATGGAGTGACGATAAGGCTTGTTTAGTACACGGGATATGATAAAATTATTTTTATAGGATTTGATTGTATTGAATTAGATAAGATATGATTGGACTAAAGTAGTGTTGTGATGTGTTTAGTACTATATGAGATTTGACTAAAATAGTCATGTCTTGTTTGGTATAGTATGAGATTAGATAAAAAATAATTTTATCATATATTTAATACACTGAGAAATTAAATTAAATTAAAGTATTTTAAAATAAATAAATTATTTATTTTTTAAAATGAAATAAAAAAATAAATATAAAATTTTATAATCAAATAAAAATAAAAGAATATGATTTTTTTTAAACCATGGGACTAAATAGCCTCACATCACCTGCATCAAATGGTTTTATAGAATTGAACCGGTTAAATTTTGAAAAAAAAATAATAATAATAAATTGTTTATTTAAAAATAATTTATTAAAACCAATTTTAAAAAAATAATATTAATTTTTTATTTGTTAATATTGAACATTATTATTTTTAAAATGTTTAAAATAAAATACTTTATTAATTATTAAAATATATTTATATTTGAATCACATAAAAAAAATGAAAATATTTTTTTTTTTATTTTAAAAAAGGTATAAAATGGTGGGATAAATTACTTGTATGAGATTTTTATCTCATCTCATGCGAGCAACAAACATGACAATGTGATTATTTTTAGTCATATCCTATTTCAAACAATGTACCAAATATGACCTTAATTACTTGTATGAGATTATTATCTCATCTCATGCGAGCAACAAGCATGACAATGTGATTATTTTTAGTCATATCCTATTTCAAACAATGTACCAAATATGACCTTAAAAATTTGTCTCTCTATATACTCTCTCTCTCTCTCTATATATATATATATATATATATATATATATATATATATATATACCCCATTTAAATTTTAAAATGTTATATTTTATAAACACATTCCATATATTAACAAATATACGAATGTCTCATTACTTTTTTTATTTAATTTTTATTATAACTTATTTTTAATTAAATTAAATGGTTTTCTATTCTTAAAACAATTTTATAATATATAGTTATTTAATATTTTAATTTAAATAATAACTATTTAAGTTAAATTTATAAATATTTAATATTTCAATCAAAATATATTATAACCAATCAAAATAATATTTTTTGTGCCGACTTTACACGCTTGTCATCAATTTAATAACACCAAAATAATGAAAACTCCCATAATACCCTTGCTTAACTTAAAATATTAAAAGTTTGGAAAAAAAAAATGTTAGATTTAGGTCCCGTTTGGTATTTCTTGTGAGAAGTTAAAATCTGATTATTTAATAATTGATATAAAAATGATGTTTGATAAAATTTTCAAAAGTGATTTTTTGAGAATCTGGTTTGAGTTGACAACAATTTTAAGAAGATGAGGGTTACTTTTACAAAGTGGTTATGATAGAATCTGCATTTAATGAATTTTTTTAAGGACTAAATTATCCTTATTGACATAACATAAATATAAATATATCTTATGTTTAATTTCATATGATTCAATTTTATTTATTCAACATTGATTAAATATAAGATTAATTAAAAGATTTTTAAAAACAATTTGTTCATCTTCTCAACCCAATTCCGGAACAAACACCCAAACTTAGTGTTAGGATTTATGCTCTAAAGATGTAATTTGTAAATTGATTTATGAAATAAATAAAAGAAAAGTTCAATTCATCCGTGTTGTGTTGTGTTGTTTATTTTATAACTTGTGTATATATTTAACATCCAAGATTGCCGGATGTAATCTCGAACTGTATATATGATTGTCATATACAGATAAATACAGTAAGAGACGTGTAATCTAAGGAGTCCATAGATATCAAATAAATATGGGTACTTTATTTGTGGTTAATCTATAACTGCAGTCTAATCCGTAATGTACGGTGATTCTATCCTGAATCATTCATATGAGATATGGGAATAGAGACACCTTGTATGATGTGATCATATAAAACTAAGTCATGATCTATATGAATCATTCACCAAGATTTGTTTAACGATGAAATTCATATATATCAACTAATGAAGCTATATGTGGGTGATCTTAATCCTGAGTGTCTTATCGACTCCTTTAGGTTAGATCGTGGTCTTTGATATACCATGAGTGAGGTCGGATGCAATTCCTGATCAATATGCTCCGTATGTTGGGATTACGGTTTGGCTTGTGGCTGAGAAGGTTTGTACACAATAGTGGAATCCACTCCTTCTTGTGAGAAGTATATGGTATTTCCCTTAAGGGTTGATTCGGAACTTGGACAATATGAGCGCTTTTCTAATTCCGTGAGGAACTAGGATTTATTGTTCATTAGAGAATTGACGGTACTTAAAAGGATATACTTAATTATAAGGGTATAACGGACATTATGACCTACACTTTAATTGTGAACTATTGTGGAGGATCACACCATATGTAATAGCTATATCGATGGACACCGAGTTGTATCGGTCTGTGTAAAAGCATCTGCAATTGAGAGAGTGCAGCTTCGGTTTTTTAGTGGAATAACACCGGAGTTAATAATTAATGAATATTAATTAAAGAGTTTAATTAATGATTCTGACGATTATTGGAGCTCAAAATACTGTGGGTCCATTAGGTCCCCTTATTAGCCCGATCGATTTAGGTAATAAGGGTCATGGTTAATTAATTGGATTGTCAAATTAATTGTGTTACAAAATGACACGTATTTATTCAGAAATTAATTAAATAATGAGATTATTTAATTAATGAATAATGGTGATTAAATAAATTAAATAATAAAATTATTTAATTATATTATTAATCACTAAATGGAAGGTGTTAGTTGATATTTGATTTTGATTAGAATAAGATAATATGATTATTTTAGTTTATTAAATTAAATATTTTAAATTGAGTTTAAAATGTTTAAATTCAAAATAAATATTTAATTATCTTTTAAAATAAAAGATATGAGATATCATTTAAAAGATTAAAAAAATCAAATTATGATATCATTAGTTTTTTAAAGATTGAATATATATATTGTTAATAGCAAAATTTGGCTAGGGACCAAAGAAGAATTTTCCACTTTCCAGCCTTCCCGTAAGGGTCCAAATTCGGGCTTATATAACGGGGTATCAAGGTCCCCGAGGTCGAGCTACCACGCGATCCTACAGGAGAAAGGCGAGGTCGGCCATACCATCTGATCATCTCGCACGAGTCCAGGCTTACCAAATAAAGCCTGACGAGACCGCGTCAAGCTTCTTATGCCAGGATAAAGCCCGAAGCTAGGTCGACGTGAAAGGACCTGGGTCCGCCGACATCAAGGTATCTCATGATACTCTCCTAGAGCTTGCTACTGTCTCTACTTTCACTACGAAACCTTCAAGGTGCCGAACCTGTCTTGCAAAGGCCCTCATGCCTCGTCGAGTTATAATCTCGACCTGTCCGAGCATTAAAGGAAGGAACCCGTAAAGCCTCATCGTCACCAAAAAGCGCCAAGATCCACTGTAGATCCTGGCATGGTTAAATCATGTAGCAAGAGCAGTACTCGAGCGTACCTCTCCACCCTTCCAGAAGCGAGCCAATGTCGTCTGTTTATGGCAAACACCTTACTAGGGCCTGCTAGCCAAGCCCGCTACCCCGCTACCCCGCTAGGAAGCCTGCATAATTAGGTCAAGCTCTATGATGAAGCTCAGTGTAGCTAAACCAAGCTCCCAGCTACAAGGTTGGAACCCTATGGGATATTTCTCCCCTAAAATGGTTAGCACAAGCTCCATAGGAAGACCAAAATCTAGCTCCATGACAATCGAGAGGTCCCCGGGGGACCTCTCCAGTGTACTAGATCCTAGGGTACCTCGCCCTCAAGAAATATCAAATGTCACCTCAGGTAACCTCCATGAAGTACCTCTCCAAAGTGACAAGCAGAACTAGAGCTCTCATCTCGGCAACGTAGGAAAAGAGGATTGACTTCCATGACATTTAAAGTACCATTAATGAGGTCAACTGTATTAATGGAGGCAGTCAACCCAATTAATGACGTGATCAAAACCATTAATAAAGAGAATAATCAATTCTTTAATGGTCGTCATTAGTGAAAGAGTCCAAAGAGGAAACAAATACATTTTCCTCCAAGATATCCTCCACAACCTATTCTTTGGGGTCAACTATAACAGAGAATTCCGCTTATCAAGGAAAGAAGAGTCCGAAGAGGAAACAAACACATCCCCTCCGAGATATTAGCCACGATCTGATCAACTATATTAAAGGAAGAATCGTACTCAATAAGGAAAGGAAGATTGAAGAATCCTGGACTTGCACGCCAAGGTAGTCATCATTTATAAATATTCCTGTAAAAGGCATAGAAAGGGGCTTTGAGATCCGATCAATGACAGAAGATACATGCTTCGTTTAGAGATCTCTCGACATCGTCGATGTATATATTACCTTTACCTAGAATATACTGGTATCGGTCTACATTCGACCACCATTGTAAGCTCTCCAGAGCGACTACTTTGTATTACATTCACTATTCTTGTAAGCTCCCCGGAGCATTCTTTGATATACACATAAGGAAGGGTATTCCCTCTTCTTCCGGATACTGCCTTAGGGTTTTTCAGCATGTGATCATTCGTGATGCTTTTCCCCCCTTGGTCAGTCCAACTCCCTCTACAAAAGATTTGTGTTTCTCTTACTTATGTCCTGTGTAATGCAGGCGTATATGAGTGCGAGCTAGTTTCCTACCTCGCTGGACCTAGCACTCTTATATTCCCATCTACATGCTAAAGTGGCATATCAAGATGAGGAGAAATCACCCATACCAGCTTGAAGGAAGTCGATGGGTTCTCATGCATCATCTCTATAGCGGAAATCGAGCTCTTCGACACTAGAGCTAGATAAGCCCCCTTCTTACTTGCCATCTAGGTCAGGGAATCACGGAAAGGAATCGGGCTCCAGAATCGAGCTCCAGGTACCATGACGGGCTCCAACCCCGATCGAGGACCAAGACCAAGATCAACCCCTTCACACCAACAAGAGAACCTCAAGCTCCCCAGATTTACTTCATAAGCATGAAGCCCGACATGAGGGATGGCTAGTCTCCTCAAGCTCCCCAGAACTACTACATAAGCGCGAAGCCCGAAGGGTGAGATGGCTTCTCCTACCTCCGATTTCATCCTCCTTCATATTCATACAAGATCAGGTCAGGTATCAACGGTACCGATCCCGGCCACCACTTTCGCGGTAGTGGTCTCGAGGACGTTAATGGGGATTCCTCATCCTAAACAAATTTCCCGTTAACATATATATATGAGATATATGTTGATTCTTTGAAAATAATAATAATTATACATATCAAACAAAAAACACAAACGTGCAACACAAGAATTTGCATATAATGCAAATTGTGTGTGCGTGAAATAAAAGAGAAAAAACATATCAGGTCTCTTGGCTTTGGACTTACAATTTGCATTAGATGTAAATATGGTATGTGTGAGACAACAAAACACAATCAAAACGAGTTTTTGAATGTGGTGGCACACTGATATCAAAAGTCGAAAAGAAAAACGTGCAAGAGAGATATTTGACATAAGATGAAATTTTGTGTGCATGTATCAACACATTTTTTTAATGATCTGAAGTGTTTAAAGCAAGTATTGCAAAGTGATCAAGAAGAGAGGATTTCTTCAAGTCTTTTCTCTACATCCCCATTCAAGTTCCTGATACCGTGACGCTCCCGCACGCAGTTACCAGTCTCTGGATATAGCGAGGAAGATCGAGTGGTTCAGACAAGGAGCATTACAAGAAGTGAAAGAGTCTTCAAACGTTGGTAAGATTCTAAGATTTTCTTCTTATAAATATATTGATTACAATTTCTTATATTTACATATTGTATGTATTAGTTCCGAAAATAATTACGATCCCAATTGCACTAGTTCCAGATCAATTATGATCCGTGTTAAAAAAAATTAAAACCTATTTCCACTGCGTTATCAGTGAACGGGGTTCCAACACTTAGAATTTAGAACAAAACCCTAAAACTCATTTTTTTTCGTCATCTACTTCTTATTCTCTACCATTCTCCCTCTTTACCATCACAACCCTACCCAAAAATACAATCAATAAAAAATATATTTAAAAAATGATAAATATTGAAATGTTGTTGATACATGTATCTATGTGTCAAATAAAATAAATCAAAGAATATTATAGTGAAAAGAAAACAAAGGAGTAATTTTTAGAGTTGGTGCTGTCAAACCCTAGATTTTTGGGTTGCCATCGGAGTTTGAGGTTGAGAGATGTGAAAAAAAAATACTTCGCTTGATAATTCAATTTCATATCTGTTTTAGTCATTAGGGATTTTAACAAATATGCCCTATTTGAGGGCCTAAATTGCAAAAATACCCTCATAATTTTTTTATAGCAAAATTGCCCCTAAATGACTAAACTACCCTTAATAACATACTGCCCCCATTTCTTCCATCAGTTGTCTGTTGCTCTAGCCATCTCTACCACCCATCCCGAAATCAGCCAACCGTTACCCACTTGTCACCGTCAAGCCGCCTCGTCGACGTCGTCAGTCATGAAACGAGGACGCGTGGCCAACTTCTTTGACGAAACGAGGACGCGTCGCTTCCTTATTCGTTCACGCAGTTCTTCTTCTGCTTCAGGTTGTTGTCCTGCCGCACCACCGAGCCCATCCCGAAATCAGCCAACCGTTACCCACTTGTCTCCGTTGTCGCCGTCAAGCTGCCTCGTCGACGTCGTCAGTCACGAAACGAGGACGTGTGGCCAACTTCTTTGACTAAACGAGGATGCATCGCTTCCTTCATCGTTCACGCAGTCCTTCATCTGCTTCCGGCTGCCGTCCTGCTGTACCACCCAACCGTCGGCCGCCATCCTTTCTTTTGCTTCCGGCTACAAGGTTAGTTACTTTAATTTTTGTTTGAAAGAAAAATGTATGTTAATTGAAATTGTTGTTCAAATCTAAACTGGACTACATCTCTAAATTACTGTTATGGGAGATATAGAATTCATATGTTGGTAAACTGTTGATTATTATTCAATATCAATATGAACTGAGGTCGTGGCTATTAGCCAAATTTTATTTATATATTTAATTTGCATTACCAGAGACTGAGTGTGTTAGTTGGTGTTTTTTTGGGTTTGTTGTGGTTGTTTTTTGGGGTGATTTTGTTGAATGGGGATATGTTTGATTTGGACTTTTGGGTTCTCTAGTGTTTTCTGTGTGTTTCGTTCCTGGTGGTTGTGCCTCTGTTTAGCTGTCTTTTTGGGTGCTGGTGTGTGCTGTGTGTTGTTTGCTTTTCTATAAATCTAACTCTATATGAATAATCTTTTTACCAGCTATATCAGAAACTTCCTTACTACTTTATAACATATATATAACAACAACAAATTTTAGATCATAAAGTGCATATAAACACGAAATAACACCTCAAATACTGTTTTCACTTCACATCAGACTTTAGATTTGTAAAGGGATCAGAAAAAGTTAACCATACAAGGTTGAAAGATTTCTGTATTCAATGTTTTTAGATTTGTGGTGGTGATTACAGCTAAAGAGATCCGGGAAGAGATTCAATTCTTAAAAATAATAAGAGAGAAAAATAAAAGAAATCATCTAACAGATACTATAGTATTTAACATAGATATTGAGATGATTAAATGGTTTGATTGTCACTTACATTTGATATATTTGTTTGTTTTGGATAAAACAGGTCAGATTGTGGGATATTTGCTCTCAAATACTTGGTGGGCCGGGAAACCATTCGACTTTGAAGCAAAACATGGAGAAACCCTTAGAGTTAGAATTGCAACTGCAATTTTTAAAAATTGTAAACAAGTGTCATGGAATAACGTAGTTGAAGTAACTTAGTTGAAAATGATTGTAATTAACGGATTGTTAGTTTAATTCTTGAGAATTCTATTTGTATTCGTTGTGGTAGTAATTGAGTGTGAAATGAAATATTGGGAGTTGAGAACTGTTGTGGATATTGAGTGTCTTGTTTGCAGGTATAGAAAATGATTATGGATTATGGGAAAATACAAACAAAGCTTTGCTAAAATTTTGTTACAATTGTCGTAAGCCTAACCCGATACTGATTTCTATTAATCCCGATCACGAGGTACACCTTATCTAATAATTGGTCATAATTTGCATCCCTTGGAAAATCAAATGCCCGTCCTCTTTGACCGTTGTACTAATATATACTGTGATCACTTTTCCATTCTCCCCCTAAATCAAAACCAATTGTATATTTTTTTTCATCTTCAATCCTGAAATATAAAACATCAATTAAAAAATACTTTACTACATCAAACATAAGGTGTGTCAATTTTTTTGTTGATTTTTTTTTTCCTGTCAAGAACAAATTTTATACCTTCGGGTTGCCCTCAACCCGAAGGTATAAAATTTGTTCTTCGGGTCGGGTGTGACCCCGATCGGGTCACTCATGACCCGAACAACAAATTCCATGCCTTCGGGTTGCCCTCTACCCGAAGGCTTGAAATTTGTTATTCGGGTCAATGGTGAACCGATCGGGTCACTCATGACCCGAAGAACAAAATTCAAGCCTTCGGGTAGAGGGCAACCCGAAGGCATAAAATTTGTTCTTCGGGTCAGATGTGACCTGATCGGGTCATATTGATCCGAAGAACAAATTTCAAGCCTTCGGGTAGAGGGCAACCCGAAGGCATGAATTTTGTTATTCGGGTCATGAGTGATCCGATCGGGTCACTATTGACCTGAACAACAAAATTCAAGCCTTCGGGTAGAGGGCAACCCGAAGGCATGGAATTTGTTCTTCGGGTCATGTGTGACCCGACCGGGTCACACCTGACCCGAAGAATAAAGTTCAAGCTTTCGGGTAGAGGGCAACCCGAAGCCCTTAAATTTGTTCTTCGGGTCATGAGTGACCCGAAGAACGTTTACAAATTTACCCACCAAAAAACAAAATTTACACATATTATTTGTATCAACATATAAATTTGAATGAAAGGATTTTAATGAAAGAATAGTTTTTTTTTTTTTTTGAAAGCTTACCTTGTCACCACTTCATTTAAATTTCTTCAAAATACTTTTATGAATCCAAAGTAAAAAAAAAAAAAAAGAATTATAAGAGTTCAATATCATTTAATTTATTCAAACAATGTTTACTTTACTTTTTTTTTTATATAATTCATTGGTAAAAAGTAATAATGGTAATTAATATGGTGGTTCTTATTTAAGTGGGGGTATTTTTAGAAGTTTGGGGCATTTTTGTAAGTCTTTGACTACACGGGGTATGTTTGCAATTTAGGCCCTCAAATAGGGTACTTTTTACTAAAATCCCTAGTCATTATATGAAATAACAACAATTAAAGTCAAAATTTACCAAACATATGAATATTGCTTTTTAATTCTTAATAATTTTAACAACAATATTAACCAAATAGTTGTCTGATTAACTTCACAGCCTATTATTTCTTCAACACAACTAACATTGATTATTTTAAATGCTACAATAATTTATATCAAACAGGTCTTTAATATGTCTCGATCAACGAAAAATTAAGTCTTTATCAAAAGAAATAAGTTTTAACCAATGATTTGGAAAAAAGCACTGGACTTAATAAGTAAATTTTGTATTTGTGTTTTAGGACATTTTTGTTCTAAACAAAAATTTTTATGGTATTAAAAGTGAAGTTATTAAGTTGGTGATAAAACATTAATATGCATTAGAAATTTAAGTAGCCAATTAAATATTGTGCACTTAAAATAATTATAATCCTTTTAATTGTTTCATTTGAAGGAATTTTGTAATGTCTAGAAATGTATTAATATACTGTGTACATTTATTTTTATAGAGATGTAAATATCATGTAAATTTATGACATGTGATAGACGCATGAGATATTAAAAAAAAAAATTAAGCTTCAATGTTGAGAGATATGAATGCCACCAACAGGACTTGTATGCGACCATATATGGTTTTTACTGAGGAAACCTCGTTATATATACATTTAAGTATGAGAATGGACTTTAAAATTATCATCACTATTATTATTTTTAAATGATAAGATGGATAAATTATTACGAAACTTCGTTTTGATGCACGTATAAACTCGCGATATGTTTACCTTGACATAATCATATATTTAACAAACAAATTAGACACACATTTAACAAACAAATGATGCAAACTTTGAAGTTTAGCAACTTCCTATGATTATTATTAGGGTTAATATTAAAACCTCCCCTCACATTATAACTACTATTGGATGTATAGTTAAAATGTTTTTGTTTTATAAACCTTCCCTATGGACTAACACTGTTAGCATTCCGTTTGTATTGATTAAGTTTGATCGTTAAAAAGTTTAAAATATCTCTATTTAATCTTCAATTGTATGAATTGACCATTATACCTTCGTATTTTAACAAAATAAATTAATAAACCGATAGAACAAGCAATAATTTTAACTTGCAAATGAGAAGTTATTTTGTAGATAATTTTATCCTTAAAATAAAAAAATTACAAATGAACCAAAAACATTGAAAATGAGTATTTGTTTAGAATTATTAAAAAAATACAAATAAATAAATACATATTCTGGTTTATTTTTAATGCTTTTAGTTCATTTATAATTTTATTATTTTTAGGGATAAAATTATCCACAAAATAACTTCTCATTTGTAAGTTAACATTTCTGCTTTTTGTATTAGTTTATTAATTTATTTGGTAAAAGTATAAGAGTATAATGGTCAATTCATATAATCAAAGCTTAAAGAGAGATATTTTAAACTTTTTAAAGGTCGAACTTAGTCAATATAAACAGAATGCTAACGGTGTTAGTCCATAGGGGAAGTTTTTAATATTAATCCTTATTATTATTTTGACTTAACAACTTCCTATGATTAGCTTCGGTATATATCGTACAACTAACTATATTATGGAACCACAATATGACACAATATTTTTTACATAAAAATAACCATAACTATAAAAAGCAAATACCACAAGGATAAAATGAGGTCATTAATTTTGGACCTTAACGATGAACAACTCAAATAATACTAATAGCTTGTAACATCGTAGCACCGGTGCTAGTATATCTCTCATTTCAGGTTTGTGGTGATAGTAATATCTCATTTCAGGTTTGTGATGAGGATTTCAAGTTTCACAATGTGTATTTTATAACAATATTTGAGAAATTCTTTATAAAATATTGTGGGAGTAAATATTTTCTATTACAATAATAAATATGACACAATATTTTTTACATAAAAATAACTATAACTATAAAAAGCAAAGAATACAAGGATAAAAAGAGGTCATTAATTTTGGAGCTTAAGGATGAACAACTCAAATAATACTAATAGCATGTAACATCTTAGCACCGGTGATAGTATATCTCTCATTTCAGGTTTGTGGTGATAGTACATCTCTCATTTCAGGTTTGTGATGAGGATTTCAAGTTCAACAATATGTATTTTATAAGAATGTTTGAGAAATTCTTTATAAAATATTGTGGGAGTAAATATCTTCTATTACAAGAATAAATATGTAGGTCGTATATGTATTGTTGGCTTTAGTAAGTTTCAAATATCTCCTATTTTAAAAATAGATATCTAAGTTACATAGGTATTGTTTGACATTAGCATCTTTCAAAGATCTATGGTGATGAAAGTAGGCATTTAGAGTATCTCCAATATAAATATGTATTTTTGAGTTTTTATACGGTGACACATCAACATTTCTATCCACAAAGAGTCCACTTTTGTTTTTTGTTTTTTTAAATTCATATTTACATCTTCAATGCAATTATCTAAAATCAAATATGCATCTATTTTATGACCAATCATAATAAAACAATTATTACATTCTCTCTCCTAAATTATTTTATAATTAAATGAGCTCTAAAATTATTGATGGAAATAGTTATAAATTCTAATTAGCATTTAGAGAATTAGAAATCCAACTCAATATTCTATAACTTTTGATTTTGTTGGTGCATTTAACCAAAAACTACATTTTCCATAGGAAAATATTAGATATTGGCCGATTAATACTCAATATATTGATCCTTGTGTTTTGATTAGTTAAAAACACTGACATCAATCCTATGAATTTAATATTAGATATTTAAAATGGTTTTTTTAACCGACGAAAATACATGGGAAGCACCTTGATCTAGGCATGCCCACGGTTCCAAACGGTTTCGGTTCCGGTCCGGTTCTTTTTTTTTTTGTTTTTTTTTGTTTTTTTTTAACAATTTAGCATAAGAAAAAAATAAAATAAAAATATATATTTATGGAACCGGCGGTTCCGAACCGAAACCGAACCGTCGGTTTCAGGGTGGTTTTTTTAGAGGAAGAACCGGAACCGAACCGCCCCCTCCCCCCTCAAGGTTTCGATTTCGGTTTCGGTTAATTTCACACGGTTACGGTTCGAATCGAACCGTGGTCATGTCTACCTTGATCCCAAATATTGTCCTTTTTCATGTAAAACAACAAAAATGACAGAAAAATAATTAATGATTACGTAGTAAATGCCATTAACAAAATACCTCCGAAGTCGGAACAGTATCCTGTGACAAACGATATTTTTACCGATAACTTCATTCCAGTTAATCACGATATATTGCGAGAAGAAAAGAAATAAATAAATCAATATCTCCGTTTGAAGGCCATTTAATTACCATTCTGCCACCATCTTAATTACCGCCTGCGACAATAGGCTTCAATGCCGTGTAAATTACATTTACACCTGCAAACAGTTCTACACACAACAAATTATGTATTTATATACTAATTAAAAATAACTTATAATTTATACTTTGTCATCAATTGAAGCCAAACCAAACTATACTCTCTCTTATTTTTACCAAATCGTCCGATTTTTTTGTTCTCCTCTCTCTCTCTCTCCCTTCGAATCTCTCAGTTTCGGAGGTCAGTTGAGCAGAAATGTTGGTGCATGTTTGATTTTTGTCAGATTCAATTGGAGTCCAGTAGCGGTATTTGGTGTTGGAAGAAACTCGATTGAGAGCTGCATTTTCATTTGTTTTGTTTGTTTGTAGGTTTTAGTACGTGCGACGTGTGTTTTGAAATTTGATGGAATAAGCTTAGGATATTTTTATTTTTAATTCTCGTGATTGAGAGATCCTAAAAATGCGGGTTAGAGAAATGCATCCTCTGTGTTGCATATCGTTAGAAAGTCCGGGAATCGGTGACCAGTCTCCGGAAATGACGCTGTCGAGGGCGAGGAGTCTACCGGCTGGGACGATGTCCGGTATTTGCGGATCTGACGGCAATGTACAAGGATCGGAGTCGACGGTGGCTGGAGTATTGTACAAGTGGACCAATTACAGTAAAGGATGGAGATCCAGGTGGTTTTGTTTGAAAAACGGTGTGCTGTCTTATTCCAAGACTCGCCGACCAGAAAATTTGAATTTACTGCAACCTACTGATGACGTCAAATTGATCGGAGAAATTTCCACCAATCGCCTCTCCAGAATGGACAGTGGCGGTTTTAGACGGAAACACCAAAAAGACCTTGGCATTGTTCATTTGAAGGTATATAAAAATATAAAAATATATGATTTTTAGTCGCTCATGAATTATTACTAACTATATATACACGAAGCGTTTTGGCGGTACATTGCCAAGGTTGCTAAAATAGGCAATTATTTGATTCCAATATTACTTTTTGAGTTGTACCAATTCTGTCGTTTTTATTTTTATTTTTTCTCTTTTCATTTTTCTTTGTTCAAATTTCTTATAAATGCTTTGATATCTGAGAAAAGCCATGCGAAGAACCAAAGGTTTTTAGCATACTTCGTCGTATAATTTACTGTGATCCGCGATAAACCCCAAAATCTCCAGTCTCTCTCATCCTTTTTTGTTGATTTGTATTTTCGATTTTCAAGTTCATCTTTCACTTTTAAAGCCTGATTTTTTTTACAGTTTAACTGGTTGTTAATGTGTAGTGGGTCACATCAGCAGGTGGCCTGGACGGGTTCTGATAGGCTATGGTGTAGGTCTAAGTATTAAGCTGTGGTCACGTCATCACTTGATCGGGCATTGGCTAGATTGCTAATGGGATTTGAGCTCCATATGATCCTTCGCTACTTTTTTGAATTTTGTTCTCCTTTTTCTTTTTTGGATTCTTAAAGTCTTCCTTAGATTCTCACGTCCCATCCAATTCTTATTCGTCAACTTACTGTGTTTTCTTATAAGGTTTTTTTCACTCCCCTTTCTTTGTTTTTAACTCGGCAAGTAAAAAGGCGTGATGGATAAAGAAATGATTAAACATTACACTTATCGAAAATCTGGGGATAAGAGTTCTTTCTGTGAAAGATTGAAGAGGCTTCTTGTTTATTATGGCCGTCGTTTAGGGGTTTGTGTTCTTTGACTTGTTATTCGTTGGATGGGTTTTGAAACAAAGTACAAAAAAAAAAAAGAATTAAAAAAAAAGTGGGGACTTAGACAACTAGTAGGTGTGGCTTTTTCAAGTTTAAGCATATCAAGATTGAGTATACGCTAACGCTGTTTTAAAAGCAACACAAAGGATATCTTGTTTGTAGAAAACACTACATCTGAATGCTGAATATATCTTCATTTTCTATGATTCAGTGACAATAATCTTAGGTTACTGAGTTTTGGCTTTTGTCTCTGGTTCTAAAATGATAAATGAGTTTTGCTCTCACTTGGGTTATTATTTCTGGGTGACCTAGAGGAAGCTGGGCTGAGTTCGAGTCACTGGTTTATTATCTGGGTAAAGGGTATGTCTATTATATACTGGTCATATACTGTCTTCATCTTGGTGAGGCTTTTAATTTCACATCAGCCTCTTCACGTCTCGTTGAGGTTTTCAAGCATGAATTCATATTACTTTGATACTAAGCAGCATTTATTTATCCATTATGTGAGGTATGGCTTTTTTGGATGTATAATTCACGCATTTATTCTTTTCAGTTATTATAATGGAGCTTATGTAACAAATTCGTGTTGAACATTGTGATTATGTCGGAATTATAAGATTTTCATATTGTTTACTGAGATTTTATTCCAATTTTTCTAACAGATCTCATCATTTCGAGAGAGCAAGTCTGATGATAGGCGATTTTACATATTTACTGCTACAAAGACCCTACATTTGAGAACTGGTTCAAAGAGAGACCGAGTGGCTTGGATACAAGCTTTGGTCTCAACTAGGAGCCTATTTCATCTGAGACCACTGAATGATAGCCTCCCCCTTACGCCGAATGATTTATCAGTATCTACTGAGAGGCTTAGAAAGCGCTTAGTTGAAGAGGGAATTGGTGAGAACCTTGTAAAGGACTGTGAACAGATCATGCTTTCAGAGTTCTCTGAATTACAAGGTCAACTTAAAGTTTGTTGCGAAGACCGATCCAATTTACTTGACACAATAAGGCAGTTGGAGGTAATTAACTTCACAATTAGTATGCTTTGTTGATGGAAATGCTTGTATCAATTTTGGAGTCTTGTTTTTGCTGATAGCTACAAAGTCTAATTTAATGTAAACTAAACATGGTGCTTGATGGATTTTTGTTTTTTCATTAATGGCACATTCAATTGACTAGATCTTAGATTAATGTAATGGGTGGAAGTGATACTTAAGTAGTTCATTGTGATTAAGCGAACCAATACTAAGCTTTAGTTAACAAAACATGGGCACAACTATTCAAACTGAAGATGGATATATAAACTTTCTTGTTCAATTTTTTGACAACTAAGTCAGTGTTTCTTGTAACTCTAAAAATGAACTTTCAGGCTTGATCTACTTTTCCTCTTTCCTTCTCATGTCAGTATCCAACAAAATGATGAAAATACGTTACTGCTTCGTGGTGCATTTATTGATTATTGTTTTGCATAACCGACCATCTTAATCAGTTACTTAATGATGTCTTCAATGAATTACATTTTAACTTCATCTAGATGCATTCCTTTCTTGTTTTTGTACCCAGTCATCTCATTTTCTGTTATAGGATTGCTCGTAATTCCTTTAATACCAAGATAGCTTGATTTTGTTAAGCCATATATTTAAGATTATGATCATTGATTGATGGAATTATAGTATTTGCACCTACAATTTTATGAACTCACTATCAAGGTCAAAAAATAATATGGATGCTGTTCATCAATGGTTAAATACAACACTTTTATGGTTATTTGATGGATCAAAACTATTTAAGGTTCATAATCATGTGGATGATTAATGGTATTATCCCATATTAGGATGCTGTTCAATTGAAATATATTGGGACAGGTCTGCTGTTCTGATTACATGCCATTATATATTTAATTTGAACCCACTTGTAGTACTTTAGATTCCATTTTCTAGAACTCGTAGTTATAAAAGAAAGAAAGAAGAAAAAGGAAACAAATGCTCATTTCTTGAAAACAGATTAAGACTGTTACTTATGTGGAATTGTGGACTTTTCAGCTTGTGATTTGGGAGATTGAAAATTGAAATCTAACATTCCCAGCCAATGAACAAGTTTAAATCCAGTTGATTTTAATTAGATTTTCAGGGGTAGATATGTACTCTGAGGCTTTATTATGGTCCATTTGCTATATTCCTTTCGTACAAACTATTTAAGTTCTTTACAAATCTGTTCAAGTCCTTGGAGGTAGGTTTAAAAGTTTTCCCGTTAAATATATGCTCCAAGTAAGTTAATACAGCTGCTAGCTTGGCCGTGCTTGTTGCGTTTAAACTACACTTATCCAGACTGCTCTCTGACTTACACATGCAAACGCAATCTCAGCTTTGGTAGTTTATATCTTTGACAGACTTGTATTTCTGAATAAATCCTATTAGGAATTTTTTATTATTGCTGTTTGAATCTTTGTAGACTGTTTCTGGAAAACTTGGCCTCTGATTATAATATTATATCCTTTATTCAAGGAGTTCCAACTACTCGGAAGCTATTACTGCTTTGCAAAAAAAGCTTTCCAATTTTTTAGTTTTTCATGAATAAGATTAGCAACCTACAATATATGAGAAGCGAATAGGATACACTAGTGAAATTGAAGAGACATGATGGTTTTATTGTAGGTTAGATTTTTTTTTTCTCAACTTATGCAACCTCTAGTTACCTTGTTGTGGACTGAACATCATTTTAACATTTCAGATTGGAGATAATATTTGTAGTTGAAGGGATTGCTTATGCTTGAATTACTCAGCATGGTAATAAATTTTATAATCGCAAATAGTTACTACTTTCTTTGCCATGTGATGTCATTATTCTTTTGTTTGTATGTATATCAACAAAGAAAAAATTGCCAGATTGCGTGTTGCCTAAATAATTGTAATTTGCAATAAGTGACAGACGTTTGTTTGTCGGGACACTGCAAGTGGTTCAAGTTCAATATAAAGTTTGATATCAAAATGGTATAAATTGAAAGTTTGTGGCTGCTTGCTATTTTTTTGTCGGTTTTTCTGCATGCAATGTGTCCATATCAGATATTAACTTATTACTCTTTTAATTATTGTTTTGTTTTTTTTTTCTTTCCATATTTGGTTTATTCTTGTGAAACGGGAAGTGTGAATTTTATGAGTCATACGATATATCTTCAAGTAATAAGCTTTCTCATTTATTAAACCTTGAATTTTTTTCTCCTGTAAATGCAGGCAGCTAATATTGAAGTTGATGCTTCTGGAATCCATGATGCTGAATATCAATTGACCAAGCATGAATTTTCCAGTCTAGGACGTGGAAAATATAGCGGTACTGGCAGTATCTGGCCCATAACTTATCTTTGTTTAAATTTGTATATTCCAATTTTATATATATATATTTCTAAGTAATTTCGTGGTATTATATGAGATTAACATTTTGTTATGGAAAAATAGT
Source organism: Dipteronia dyeriana (assembly GCA_032871835.1). NCBI lineage: Eukaryota > Viridiplantae > Streptophyta > Magnoliopsida > Sapindales > Sapindaceae > Dipteronia > Dipteronia dyeriana. The sequence goes on from CM065299.1 coordinate 76,396,230, forward strand.
TTTGCCAATTCATTTGCGGAATAAACAGATTTAGATTTTGTTTTACGCCATTGGTGGTCTCTTATCTTTTTATATAATTTGTTTCTCTCATGGAATGCTAAATTGATTATGGCTTTATATTTATTGTTTCCAGAATGATCAAATTAACCAGGCTTCTGGAGGGGTTTAATGAACAGAAAATAAAATAATTATTCAAATAATTAACCCAAATTTCAACCCAAATGATATGGCAAGTGAGTTGTCATCACCACACATAACATGAAATTATGTGGTTAATGAAAAAATCACTTGCCACATCATTTGGGTTGAAATTTGAGATAAATGTTTGGATTGTCTAGAATTAGTGTAAAAAAAAGGAGAAAAGAAAAAGAAAAAAATGTACAGGGGAGCTAGGACCTTCAAAACACAAATACCACCCAAAGGGATATCTTATCTGCATATAGGAAACCAGAGAAGTAGTATGCTGCCTATTGGACCCCCAAAATGTGCAATTTCATTTGTAATCCTTGAAACAATGGTTCATTGCTAAGATGAAACCCTATCCTTAGAACTTTAAAGGCAATCAATACATATATCTCGACAATAATCGAAGACGGATAATCATCATTTTCTTTTATTTTTTATATTATTTTCTTGTTTATTCTATCCAAACTTATCTCTTACTTTTAATAACTTTCTTGCCAATCTTCATAGTTTTTGAAGTGTTTTCTAGTCACTATTATGAATCTTAACATTGTAGTAGAAAATTTGAATTTTTAACTTCCTCATTTCTCTTATTTCTTTACCCTTATTTTTGGTTTTCAGAATGCAGCACTACTGAGTCATCTGATGATATTGAGAAACAAGAGCATGAAGAGGTATCAGATGAGGATGAAAACTCCTTTTATGACACAAGAGAGTATTTTACTGAACCCTCTGTTAATTGTGGGCCTCTAAAGGGAGTTACCAATCAAGCAGAGAAGCTTAAAGAACCTGGAGACCAGTTTAATAATGTGGGGAAGATGCATGAAGAGAAGGAAAAATGTAATTATAGATTTCCGTTTGTTGAAAGACGGAAAAGGCTTCCCGATCCTGTTGAGAAAGAGAAAGGTGTTAGTCTTTGGTCTATGATCAAAGATAATGTGGGAAAGGATCTTACCCGAGTGTGTCTCCCTGTTTATTTTAATGAACCAATATCATCCCTTCAGAAATGTTATGAAGACTTGGAGTACTCTTATCTTCTAGATCAAGCATATGAGTATGGAAAAGCGGTAAGACTGAGATAAGTTAATTCTTGGTTTTTATTATGCCATGATGTACGTTTTCTGACATGTGTGTGTGTTTCCATGGGAGAATGTCTTTGTGGTTAGAACATGATAAGTTTTTGTTTTAGATTCCTTTTCTTTTTAATTCATTATGATATTTATGTCTTTTGAAGGAAACTTTTGAGAATTATATTTTCTCAAATGATATGTCCCCTACAAGATTGTGTAAATAACTGAAAGGGTGAAATTAAGTTGGGTCCATTGGGTTTCCATCCACATAAAAATAGTTACCTTGTTTTGGTAATAATTGAAAATTTTATACCCAAGCTTTTCTCAAATAATTGAATAAATTTAGGATGTTCAATGGATTCAAGAAACTAGCCTCAGTTTTTGTATTTGAGGGATGTTTTCAAAATATGATGCCCAGGTTCTGTTGGATGTGCTAAAAGTATTATGGGTGGAGTCTGGAATGTTATTAAATACCCCGATTTGGTGAATAATAACGTTATGAATATTTATTTGATATTAAGTCCATGCATTTAGAAAATTGCCACAAAAATAACTCTATGAAATGTTTAGTCAATGTAATTTATACCTTCCATCTGAAGGATATCGTATGTAAGCATGCTTCTGCTATTAGGATTATTATATCCGTAGTTATTGCTTTGCTAATTCTGTATTTGGTCAAGACATTATTTAAATTGATATATGCAATAATCCATTCTTCCTTAAGGACTAAGGTGCTGTAGTTCCATATTGTGTATTATTGTCTTAAATACTAATGTAAAAGATTGATGGATAAATAAAGGCTGTGTTGCCAACTGTACCTCTTCTTTTTGTGTAGAAGATTTACATGTTGAACCTTGGAAATTGGAGTGTTACAGGGACAGAGCTACTCCCATTGTGTTGTAGTTCACCAACATTCTTCCTCACGAGGTTTACAAGAGGAGCAGCGCTACCGCTACTACTGTCGTCTATAGCTTACTATTATTGTTGATTACAAAAAAACGCAAGATGATTTTTTCTTCTTCTGTTAGTGTGTGTTATTTCTCTCAAATTTGTTTGTATTTGGACTGCCTGGCAAGTTAGTGCTGATAAAAGAATGTTGTTGTTTTTGTATTTGTTACATCTTACATTTTGCTTCCTTGGGGTTGTGTTATGGTATCAGGGGAACAGTCTCCTAAGGGCTCTACATGTTGCTGCCTTTGCTGTATCTGGATACGCTTCCTCTGAATCCCGACATTGTAAACCTTTTAATCCTTTACTAGGAGAAACTTATGAAGCTGACTATCCCGACAAAGGAGTTCGATTCTTCTCTGAAAAGGTGAGTATTTTGGATTTAATATCACAAGTCACAAAGTATGGTGAAAATAAATGTCACATTTGCAATTCAGGAGGGTTCGTTTTGTCAAAGAGTTATCTAATCTTGGATGCGTCTCTGTAGAATTTTGTTTTGAAGCATTTGTCGCAGTTTTTTATAATATGTAAAACAAATAGAAAAAAATAAAAAACCCCTAAACCAAAAGCATAGTTTAGTGATATTTCAAGTTGCAACAGGTCAGTCACCACCCAACTCTCATTGCTTGCCACTGTGAAGGGAGAGGGTGGAAATTCTGGGGTGACAGTAACCTCCGAACAAAATTCTGGGGGCGGTCAATTCAGCTTGATCCAGTTGGAGTTTTGACCCTAAAGTTTGACGATGGTGAAATATTCAAGTGGAGCAAGGTGAGCACTGCTGCATGATTTTGTTTGCGTTGCTTATTTACCACTCAATTATTTTGATCTTATGGATTTATTATTTTTATAGGCAGATTATATAAAATACTTTCATCTTGTCTTAGGTCACGACAACCATTTATAATCTTATCCTTGGTAAAGTGTATTGTGATCACCATGGGATGATGCATATTCAAGGTAATCATCAACATTCATGCAAACTCAAGTTCAAAGAACAGTCTATTCTTGACAGAAATCCCCACCAGGTCAGTGATTAAGTTCAGCATCAAATTCTATAACCATTCTGATCAAGCTAAGTGCTGTAACTGTTTTGTTGTTATATATATATATATATATATATGTGCTGTACCATTCATTTGGATAGTATCAAGATTCAAGACTTGGATTCATTCAATAACATCCTACTTTTACACAGGTCAATGGATTTGTTGAAGATGTTGCAGGGAAGAAAGAAGCCACTATATTTGGGAAATGGGATGACAGCATGTATTATATTAGTGGTGATGGGACTGGCAAGCCGAAGGATTGCAATGTCTCATCTAATCCCTGCTTGTTATGGAAAAGTAATAAGCCCCCTCCTAATATCACTCGGTACAACTTAACATCATTCGCAATAACACTAAATGAGCTAACTCCAGGACTGCAGGTAGAGATGGTGTGCTAAATCAATCTCATATGCAATTTCTTTTTTCGTCTTATGCATATCTAATTGTTTCTTATAGCTCTGTCTGATCCCGGGTATTTGATCACGGATTAAGGAGAAGCTTCCACCTACGGATTCTAGGCTTAGACCAGACCAGCGGCATCTGGAGAATGGGGAATATGAGAAGGCAAATGTGGAGAAACAGCGATTGGAAAAGAGGCAAAGAATGGTAAGTACCTTTCTAATATAGTAATTTGCTCTTGAGATATACTTATATATAGAAATTATATGGTAGTACTGTCATGATTTTAAGAAATCGGCACCTTCACCCATTCAGTAGATGCATCTGATGGATGTGATTTCTTTTGGTCCTTTTCTGTTACAAATACCATCAGTCAGATGCATCTAATGGCTGGAAATTGAATGCTAGGGAGTAGGGACTGTACTTAAATACATTTTAACATCATCTGCTAAATTTCCTTTTCTTGTTTGAATTTACATCGTGGAATTAAGATTCTCATACACTTATAAACTGCACTTCACCCATGAATACATGCTTCTTGCCTCGAAATAGCACCCGACTCACGATTTACTTTTGTTTAAATTATCTTGGGTTTTGTGAGCTCTTCATTGTATTGTAGGTGGAGTACTGCTAGATAAATCTCATTAAGCTTGTAGTCTTGTACTGTGACAACCTTATATAAATGTCCTATCCAATCTTTTCTATACATTTCAGCATTTTCGATCGGGTGCCTATCATGATTCATGTTGAATAAAATCTTTGATGGACAAGTGTGAAAGATTGTCCATGGTGTCAAAAACATTTATACGATGATACTGATTATTAAGCTAATTATGACAGTTGCTGGACTTTTTATTAAGACTCTCAAGTCTTACCTTAAGTAGGGTCTATGAAAGATATTCAAGTCCAAGTTTATGAAGCTTTTGCTGTAATTCCAAGTTTGGTTTTCTAGTTTTCCTAATATTTTCTCTTATTCGACAGTCAAGGAAGTTACAAGAAAGTGGATGGAAACCTAGATGGTTTCAGAGGGAAGGTGAAAATGGACCCTTCTGCTATATAGGTGGCTATTGGGAAGCCCGGGAGCAGGGCAAGTGGGATGAATGTCCAGATATATTTGGAGAATTTAGTGAAGATGTTCACAACTCGGAAGGCGCTTGACCATGATTAAGGTGCGTGCTTTTTAACATGAAAACAACATTCTGTAGTTTGTATTGTTTATGTTGCTGTTGTTCTATCACAGTTATGATTTACGTCATAAAAACTTTGAAGCACATTATTATTTTATCAGCATCGGCAATGATGGAATGAGATCTTGTCAATTGAATGTGATTAAAGCGTAAGACTATATATTTAGAAAGTTTCATGGGGACAAGGGACACCACTCAATATTTCACATACACAATTTTACTGCCAGATTTGGTAATTAAAAAATATGCTAGCTTATACACAGTATAATTAACTAGGTGGTGATAATGTAGTCATTGGCTTATTATTTTCTTGTGGCCTAAATATTGGAGTCAATCTAGCACCCTTGATTGTCTCCCATAAAGAAATTAGGTAATACCAAGAATAGGACTATAATATTTAAAGTTCAAACGTTTTGTGTTAACAAAAGGTTACGATGGATCTCAAGAAAAATGATGAAAACCAGAGTGAAGACACAATAGGTTTTTTTTTTTTTTTTGGAAAAGACGTGGAATAGTTGAATGAATTTTATTCACAAGTATCTCATTAACTATCCTTGTGGTTTGCGTAATTTCGCATTCTTTCTGAGATCCTAACAATGAAAAGTGGATGATAAATGTATACTCATGGTCATCATAGGTGAACGTGAAAGTTACTTATATTCTAGCATTAATTAGTATGTCGAGGCCTGATTGAAGTCAACTTTGCTGATAATGCAGAATGAGCTGGTTCTCATGACCAGCAGTCTCGTCTTCCTAATTCGCCCACAATGCCAACGCCAAGGTTGCAGTCTGGAGCTGAAATTTTAATTATGGAGTGAATAGACGATGGACTGGCCAGCCTATTATTGTTATGGTTATTCCTTGCAACATTGTCAATTCAATTTTGTGTTGTTTGGGGAGGGAAGTGGGGTTGTTTGTGTAATGTAGTCGATGCTTCATTTGTTATAGTTCCTTCAACACTAGTAGCCATTGGCTGACAATAACCTTATTTTTATTTCTTTCTTAGGAATAAATGAGAAAAAAGATGTATTCTTGCTCATGCCGTCATTAAAAAAAAACATTTTTTTTAATATTGTTGTTGTTTATATAATAAATGTGCAAAAGTCCCAATAATTAATTAAATGCTCTCTCAACCCTTTCCAGACAAATGGGTTCAAGTACATTGTGTTAGGCACACAAACGAAAAATAGCAAATTTGTACAGGAATTGCATTAAATCTGAATCTGGTACTTGATTCAACAAATGAATGGAAAAAAAAATCATAATAAACTGCGAGTTACAAATTACTCGAGGTTATTAGCAAGTGCCGTCCAATCACTTTGTATTTGTAAGATCAGTGACAATATTGATTATTCGCTGCTCCCACCTTGTAAGTTATCAAACAAATTGAAAATTGAAAATCGTAAAAAATGATATTATGAAATTTCTTTTTAGAGATAATTATTCCGGTGGTCTCTTGCTATCACTATCAAAATGGTCGTCAGATGGGAAATTTGTTTCAAAATGGTCATTTTTGGTAAAGAATGTTATACCAATAGTCATTCTATCAAATTCCATCCAATAAGTGGTATTTTGGTAAATAAGGGGATATTATTAATTTATTTTAGATATTTTTTGGTAATCAATTTTTATTTTATTTTTTAAAACAAATAATTATACTTAGTGCTTAGTGTATGTATATACGTATAACATATATATTAAACATGTATATATATATGGTTCGTTTTTGAGAAGATTAAAATTACAAAATTTAAAAATTCTAAAAAATATATTTGAGATAAATTGAATAGAATTATATATATATAATTTTTCTTTCATTTTTTAGAAGATTAAAATTCTAAAAAGTGTATTTGAGATAAGTTGAATATATATATATATATATATATTTGGAATATGCTATACGTATATATATACAAATTAAATATAATATTTGTTTCAAAAATCAAAAGAAAAAATTGATTTTTAAAAAATATCTAAAATAAATTAATGATATTTCCTTATTTACCAAAATACCACTTATTGGATGGAATTGGATGGTGTAACATTGTTTATTAAAAATGGTCATTTCGAAACAAATTCTCCATCCGATGTGGTCATCGAGGTAATTATCCCTTGTTTTTAACCATATTATATATAAAAAATCAGTCTATAATCATATATTATAAAATACCCCTGTAACTTCACTTCTCACATTGATTATTTATTTATTTTGAATTGTGTAGTATTATTGAACCAATAATTAATATTTATAAAAACAAATATATTAGTTTAATGAGAATTTTTGAATTTCTGTGGGCCAGGTATTTGCCAGGCCCTCCTGTATCCTCTGGGTTTAGCTACTACAAAACTACCTCATTACTGCGTGTATCACTTTTATGTTAAAAACTCCTACGACCAATGAAAAGAGGTCGGTTGGATGATAGACCCTTAATATCTATATCAAAAGGTTATGAGTTTGAGTCATTTATTTTTCCGCCCATAGAAACCCTAAATTTATGTAATAGTATATAATACTTATTAAAAAAAAACTCTAGCCAGTTTCATGTTCAAATTATAGCTTGTCAGAATATCCATAAATCTGGCTTAATAAATATTTATTATGTTATTTTTTTGTACTATTACAATTTAGAATATCTTAATTATGATAATGATCCGCAGTTTCATCAAAATGATGCAAATTCAATAAAGTAAGCGGTGGGGTTGTCGGAGTCTCGGAGATAATGGAACAAGGCAGCTATTTAGGACTTAATGGTTGGTGAGTGGATTTAGCTTAAATGGGAACCAGGGCCGAGAACATCTCCGACAATCTTCTTAGAGACCTTCCTTAACTTAATTAAGGAAGAATATGTATTTTGATAGCTCTAACGGATCCTTAAAGTCTCCCTTAGATATGTTTTGATGAAGTTTACTTCCTTAATTAAAGAGTGACTTTTGCCCCCTTTAAGTGAGTCCAATTTTACTCTCCCACCTTTAAGGTGGGTAGGGATGACATACATCTTCTTGTAATTTACGAGTCTTTCAGTCTCTTCAGATCACTCCGATTCATCTCATGAATTCTTCTTCGCGATTTTTCTTGGTCTTTAATATAAGTTATATATATTTTTTTATTTTTACAATACAATAACAGTTAAAAAAACATAAAAAAAAAATAATACAACCCATAAACCCTAAATCCACAGTACCATATAATTAACGATCAATCATGTTTTTGTAAATTTTAAAAAATTAATATACGTACAAAAACAACATACATTCAATTTAAATCGTTCCTACACAATCATACATACAGGAGCATCAAAAACAATTTCCTGTTCTGAAAATAAAATTGGCTCTGATACCAATTGTTGGAGCCCCGTTCACCAGTTATGCAGCGGAACTAGATTTTTAAATTTTTTTATACAGATCATATCTGTATCTGGGATCAGTGAACTTTGGATCATAGTTATTTTTCGGAACTAATACATTCAATATGTATATACATGAAATTGTAATCAACAAAAATCAGAAGAACATACTAACATTTGGAAGCTCTTTCACTTTACGATGTGCTCCTGTCTGAACCACTTGATCTTCCTCGCTATCTCCCGGATCTGGTAACTGCGTGTGGACGCGTCACGGTCTTAGGAACTTGAATGGAGGATGTAGAGAGAATTGAAGAAACTCTTTCTTCTAGATTAATATGCAACACTTGCTTTGATCTTTTCATAGGCACACATGCAATAATTATCTTCACTTGTTCACGCCAACAAGAAAAAAAAACTTTTTTTTTTCGTCTTTATATGTATATGAAGACCAGTATAGATATACTTTTTTCTTAAAAACAAAACACTACACTTCTTATTTCACAATATATATATATATATATATATATATATATATATATATATATATATGTATATATATATACATATATATATATCTATATCACACCTGCACACAAATATATATGTATATTTTTTATTTTTTCAATCTATATCTATATCTCCTTTTGCTGTGCGTTTTATAAGAAGTCAACGTTATTATATATATATCCTTGTTTGTATCCTATACAAACACTAATATATGTGCACACATCAATTTACATCTAATGCAATCTCTTGTGTTATAATTGATATATATCTTTTAATGATCCTTTTAAAATATATCTAATATATTAAAACTGATAATAAGTATTTTAAATTTAAACTTAAATTCAAATACTTAGATAAATAATTTAGTAAAATAAAATAATCATATTATTTTATCTTCACCTAAATCTATATATCAACTAACACCCTCCAATTAATAGTTAATTAATAATTCATAATTATCAATATAATTAAATAATCTAATTAGTTAATTAATTTAACTATTAACATTCTTTAATTAAATAATCTCATTATTCAGTTAATCCCCGACTATATACGTGTCACTTTTGTAACACAATTAATTGGACAATCCAATTAATTTACCGTGACCCTTGTTACCTAAATCGACCGGGCTAGCAAGGGGACCTAATAGACCCACAGTATTTTGAGCTCCAATAATCCTCTGAATCATAAACTAAACTCTTTAATTAATATTCCTTGATTATTAACTCCGGTGTTATTCCACTAAAAACCTGAAGCTGCACTCTATCAACTGTAGACGTTTTTACACAGACCGATACAACTCGGTGTCCATCGATATAGCTATTACATATGGTGTGATCCTCCACAGTAGTTCATAATTAGAGCTGGGTCATAATGTCCGTTATACCCCTCTAATTACATATATCCTTTAAGTACCGTTGATTCTATAATGAACAATAAATCCTATTTCCTTACGGAACTAGGAGAACACTCATATTGTCCAAGCCCCGAATCAACCCTTAAGGGAATTACCGTCTACTTCCCACAAGAAGGAGTGGATTCTACTATTTTGTACAAACCTTCCCAGCCACAAGCCAAACCGTAATCCCAACATACAGAGCATATTGATCAGGAACTGCATCCGACCTCACCCATGGTATATCAAAGACCACGATCTAACCTGAAGGAGTCGATAAGACACTCAGGATTAAGATCATCCACATATAGCCATCATTAGTTGATATATAAGAATCTCATCGGTAAAAGGATCTTGGTGAGAGGTTCATATAGATCACGGCCCAGTTCTATATGATCACATTATACAAGGTGCCTCAATTCCCAAATCTCATATGAATGATTCAGGATAGAATCATTGTACATTACGGAATGGACCACAACTATAGATTAACCACAAATAAAGTACCCAATTTTATTTGCTATCTATAGACTCTTTAGATTGCACGTCTCTTACTGTATCCATCAGTATATGACACTCATATATACAGTTCGAGATTACATCTGGCAATCTTGGATGTTAAATATATGCACAAGTTATAAAATAAACAACACAACATGAATGAATTGAACTTTTCCTTTTATTTATTTCATAAATTCCATTTACAAATTACATCTTTAGGGCATTAACCTCAACAGAATCCTTCCCTTGGTGCATTTGCGATTAATCGGGCCATGCTGTCCTCTAGGGTCACTTTCCCATTACAGCCTTTCGTTGCCCGCTTCTTGGCAGTTGTGGGTGTTGCCTCCTCTCAGCTGACCCCCAATTCATATGGGTGTTGATCAGTTTATGGAATTTATGGACAAAGATTGTTCAAAGTACCCCCCGACCCCTCAGGAGATACGTAATTTCTATACCTTGGGGAAATTAGATACATATGGGACATTTTATCTCCAATCGAAATCATCGAGCAATTGGATTCCCCATGATTATAAGGAAAAGTCTGTCCCTCAAACGCATAAAGATCACAAGGGTTTCATCTGGGGCTTTCCAACTTCTAACAAATATTGGAAGAACAACTGGTTCTTTATCAGTGGAGATTGTGGTGAGGCCGTGGTGGCCGATCCATCCCATCTGCTAAACCAAAGCAGTATCCCTGTGGCATTTTTATAGTCCCGAACTATGGAACAAGATTACACCCGTTATGATGTGGGAACAACCTGACACAATTATTAAGGCAGCCTAGGCAGAAAATGAACTGCTGATCAAGTGGCTTAGGGCATTGCTCCCCTGAACATGATTTGGTGGAACATATATATGAGTCCGATCGTGACTTCCCAACGATTCCTGCTGACCAGGCTACAACAAGCAGTCGTGATACCCCTCCCCTTCGAAGCGGTCGGAGGGGATCATTTATAGATAGGTCCGGTCGGGTGCATTCCTCCACAGAGGGGTCTGATCGTGAGAGATCAATTAGAGAAAGATCGAGCCGGGATAAGCCCATAAAGGACAGGAGAAGTCTAGAGGAATCAAATAGGGGCGAATCCCATTTGATTAAGTCTAATGATAATGTCCATGGCGGTAAAGTGGCCAAGATAGTCGAGGGATCTTCTGTCCCCGAGGCTATCCATAAAAGGGGGGAAATTACAAGTGAGGCCGATCCGTTACCGTCTCGATCGAAGTTTGATCCTATTCTTTTGGATGAGGAGGATGAGGATCATGTGACCTTAACTGAGTTGATTCTAAGAGAGTGATGGTCCAAGAAAAAGGATGATCAGGTGGTCTCGACGTCTTCTGCTATCCCATCCAAACCAATTGAGGCCATCGAAGCTGTAATTCCTCTTACTTATCCCTTATCTTCTCATATTCAGCCCGATCGTTCTCCTTCAGGGCTCCCAGCACATCTTTTAGGGAAGGCTCCCATGGAGTTTTTAGTGAAACGCCAGATAGTCTTCACGGACTCAGACTTCAATGACGAGGGGCGTAACTCGGAGGAGCTATTTGTTGATGGCGACCTGCTGGATGTCATGTAGAAACAAATGCTTGAGCCAGTGCTAAAGTCAAGGACTGGTGCTACGGTTCCACTAGTTGAGGATGTTCAACCCACTCAACCTGGATGTATTCCCACTTCTACATTGCTTGGGTCCCTTCGTATGGACGGTGTCAGTGAAACTCCAGATAGTCTTCATGGAATCAGACTTCAATGATGAGGGGCGTACTCGGAGGATCTATTTATTGATGATGACCTAATGGATGTCACGTAGGAACAAATGCTTGGGCCGGTGCTGAAGTCAAGGACTGGTGTTACGGTTCCACTAGTTGAGGATGTTTAATCCACTTAGCCTGGAGGTATTCCCACTTTTACATCGGTTGAGTCCCTTCATATGGATGGTGTCAGTGAAAGTCCCCGGGGGGTAAAGTTACGAAGCTCCAGAGGTTGCTCCTCAGGATGGTGTGAGTTTTGTAGTTTCGCAGACGCCAAACACTACTGGCCTGACCTTTTCTATGACGTTTCCAACTGTCACTGCTTCTGACCGACCCATCCCATTGATGATTCCTGATGCTTTTGCCTATGGGTCCCCACACTCAGGCTATTTTTGAGCTGACCCCCGCTCCCTGCTTCACTCTTTGTCAGCCGACAAAGGGTATATTGGTGATGGTTACTGGAAGGAGGCCATGGCTGCTAGTCCCTCTGAGCGGGTTCATATGATTTTTAACAAAGGAATTTTTGTAAGTGCCTTCCGGATCACCTTTTGCTTGCTTACCTTTGGATTTTCCTAACCCTTACTCTCTTTTCAGGTGGTGGAGGAGCTGACTCAGGCCTTGATGGATCAAAAAAGGTAAGCTCTGAAGATATCTCGGCTGAAGAAGGCCCTTGTACAGAAAGGTGATGCCCTCAAGTCTTCCTCTGTCGGCGCCTCCAAAGTCAAGAAGTATTAGGAGCAACTGAAAGCCCATGCTGTGACTGAGCTTGCCCTGAGAGAGACCATATCGAACGTCTAGAGCATGGCTTCGACTTCTAAGGTAACTCTTAGGCAACTTACCGCAAGGAACAATGAGCTAGAGAAGAGGGTTGCCAATGCTGAATGCTCAACTTGAGTCTAGAGCCATCTTGGCTGAGACAGCCGTAAAGAAAGCCCAAGAGGAGACCCGGCTCGCCCAAGACACCCTTACCTCTGCCTAACAATTAATACTTGAGACGCAACAGGCATCTGAGGAGACTCAGATTCATTACGAACTCCTGACCAAGGACTTGGAGCAACAACAAGTTAGCTTGAAGGTGATTTCTTAGGAGGCTTGGTCAGCCCTCGAAGTCCAGAGCATAGACCGCTATAAAAGATCCCTAGCTTTTGATGCCGTCATGGTGAGGGAATTTAAGAGGGGGATTTTTTTGGGGTCAGGGAGAGATTTTCAGAGGACGCCCGCCTCAATTGGGACAAGGCTATTAAGAAGCATAAGGATGAATCCTTGGAGGCTATAAGGAATAAGATAATTCGTTGGAGGGCCAACTACCGATCGATCGGGAAAGACTCATCCTATGCATCTGGAGCTTCCTTCAACATCTTTTTTGGTAGTTTTTCATGCTAATGAGGAAAGCAATGCCATAACCAAGGGTGCCAATGTTGGCCCTTTGCTAGGCACAGACTATTCTCCCTTTATGGCTGATAAGCCCGTGGATAACATCACTTGGCCGGATTTTGAAGACTTGAGCCAAGACCACAGTGGCAATGCTTCTTCTGGCGGTTTCAGACTCGGAGGTCCTTCTAACACCTCGAATGTTTAAAAAATGTTCCTTATTATCATTTTTGTAGTTATCGCTTTGTAAATTGCTTGCTTTATTAATATAATGAAATTTATTTTCTTTACTGTTTCTGAATGCTTTACAATCGATTGCAACCGCTTATCAACTTGAACTATGTGTATCGAGCCATATCTAAGTTAATCGTTTCGGTTGTGATCATATCCTTTCACTTGATTTCTCTAATTTTGACCATGATGTTTTATTAACCCATGCTACATTGAGTCTGTTCTGACTTTGGTCAAATAACTTCATATGACAAAGCTTGTAACAGCCCTTGCGTAGACAGGGCCAGGGACCGTTCGGGTTAGCCGATCGATTTTTTGATCCCCCGACCATCTTGCTGCTTTTATGTTAAGAAGTGTTCATTTATAACCTATTTGCATGATATCTATTTTATAGACTTTTGTCTTTTTTTTTGTCAACGAAGTCATTGGGACGTCTCCTAATAGTATGTTGATCAAGATTCATTGCAACAAGACATCTTGTATTTTACTGACTTAGCAGGTGTCCTGATCGCACCTATCTTTAAGTAAAAATGCTTATCCCTCGTTCAACTATTGGCACATCCCATCAGACGCTTATGACCTGAAGAGCCCCGACTGACTTATCTCTGGTGTTGGGTGACACTCTTCTCAGAACTAGATCTCCAAGTTGGAATCTTCTGATTCGGACATAAGTGTAGTAGTATCTAGCGACCCTTTGCTGATAGGCCACAGTCCTTACTCTTGACATATACCTTTTTTCTTCCAACTCGTCTAAGTTCTGATCTAGCGTACCAGTGTTTGACTCGGGATGGAAGAGATACACCCTTGGTGATTTATGAATTACTTTAACTGGGATCAGTGCCTCTGTCCCAAACGCCAGCGAATAAGGGGTCTCCCCTATCGAAGTCCTTTATGTGGTTCGGTATGCCTATAAAACTTCATGTAGCTTGTCTACCCGGTTCTTTTTCTTAGCATCTAGTTTTTCTTTCAGAGTGTGCTTGATTATCTTGTTTACTGCTTCTGTTTGACCATTGGTCTGAGGGTGAGCTGGTGTGGCACAATAATTCTTTATGCCAAAATCCTGGCACATATTTCTGAAATTGTCAAGGTCAAATTGAGTTATGTTGTTCGTGATTATCCTGTCTAGGATTCGCAACCAGTAGATGATGTTCTTCTTGACGAAACTCATCGTATTAGCTTTGGTTATGCGTACCAGCACTTCTACCTCAACCCATTTGGTAAAGTAATCTACAGCCACAATAGTGTGATTTGCCACACATTTGGTTGCAGCTGGCATTGAGCTGATCAAGTCTAACCCCCACATGGCGAATGACTAAGGTGATGACAGACTCTTCAACTGCTTGAGAGGCCTCTTTATGTCATTAGCTATCCTTTGGCAACCCTTACATTGGTCAGCGACAGTCTGAACGTCTTGGAATAAGGTTGGCCAATAGAAGCCTTGTCTGAGACTTTTGTATGCCAAACTTTTACCTCCTGAGTGATTTCCACATACTCCCCCGTGGATGCTCTCTAATATCTGCCTTCCCTCCGTTGGGCAGACACATCTCTGTAGGGCTTTTGAGAATCCTCTCTTGTACTGCTCTCCCTTGACCATTGATACCTTGTAGCTTTATACCTGAGGCATTTCGCTTCAGTTGCCTCTGCTGGCAGTGTTCCATTCTCCAGGTAGTCCTTAATCGGGGTCATCCAAGTGATTTGGCCTCCTTCCATCGTACCTATCTCCAATATCTCTTATTTGTCCTCGATGCTTGACCTTTTTAGATGGGAGATTGGGATAGTCTTTGACTGTACACCGATAGTAGCTGACGCTAATTTAACAAAGCATCTGCCTTTTTATTCTTCTCCCTCGGGATCTAGGTGATCCTATACATTTTGAATCTTCCTAGCAACATTTTGGCCACCCTAAGTATGCGACCATGTTGTTATCCTTGACTTGATATTCATCCAAAACTTGGTTTACAACCACTTGCGAGTCATTGAATATTTATAGTTCATCTGCCTCTAAGACCGTGCAAACTTTGAGCCCTGCCAAAAGTGCCTGATACTCGGCCATGTTGTCGGTGGCTTTGAAGTTTAACCATAGGGCACATTCTACCTGATCACCTTTTGGGGTAGATACGACTATCCCAGCCCCGCTGCCATGCATGTTTGATAACCCATCTACATATAGTTTCCACGTGAACTTGTCATTCTCTTTCAATATCCTGATTACCTCGCTATTTAGTTTGGCGAATTCTGTGATCATGTTAGCTACGACATGCCCTTTTATTGCGGCCCTCGACAAGTATGCTATCTTAAACTCATTCAACTCCACAACCCATTTAGTTAGTCTTCCGGACACCTCGGGTTTGGATAGGATTTGCTTCAATGGATGGTCTGTATAGACCTCGATCCTGTGGGCCTAGAAATACGGCATGAGCTTCCATACTGCAGTTACAAGGGCCAATGCCATCTGCTCGACCGGTGAATACCTTGTCTCGGTTGGTAACAAAGCTTTGCTCGTATAATACACTGACTTTTGTATCCCCTTATCAAGTCTAACCAGTACTGAACCTGTTGCTATAGGCGTTACAGACATGTATAATAAAACACTTCTCCTTCAAGAGGTTTTGGATAAAATCAAGGTTTTTCCTAGGTATTCCTTTATCTTTATGAAGGCCTGTTCGCACTCTGCATTCCATTCCATCCCCTTCCCCTTCTTAATTGCCTTAAAAAAGGGAAGACATTTTTCAGTTGACTTACTTATGAATCTGTTCAGGGATGCCAAACACTCCGTTAGCCTTTGGATCTCTTTTAATGTTTGTGGGGACCTCATTTCCTCTAACGCCTTTATTTTTTCTAGGTTGACTTCAATTCCTCTCTAGTGAACTTGGAACCCTAGGAATCTACCCGAAGGCACTCCAAAGACATAGTTTTTTGTGTTAAGCTTTATACCAAACATTCGTAGCACTCCGAATGTTTCCTGAAATCTCATGGATGTTCCTCTCACGTTATGCTTTTTGTCAACATATCATCCACATATACTTCCATGTTTCTACCGATCTATCGAGCAAACATCTTGTTTACCAGCCTTTGGTAAGTTACCCCAGAATTTTTGAGACCAAAGGGCATGACTTTGTAGCAATATAGCCCCTGATCAGTGGTAAAGGACGTCTTGTCTTCGTCAGGTTCGAACACCCGGATCTGGTTATACCTCGAGTATGCATCCATGAAGCTCAACAACTCATGACCAACCATTGCATCTGCTAACTGGTCAATGTGAGGTAGAGAGAAGCTATCTTTTGGATATGCTTTGTTGAGGTCGGTGAAATCCACACATATCCTCCATTGGCCATTCTTCTTTTTGACCAGCACCACGTTGGCCACCCATTCTGGGTACTTTACTTCCCTTATAGATCCTGTTGCCAATAATTTTTCTACTTCTTTCTTGATTGCCTTGCTTCTCTCTGGGTTAAACCGTCTCATTTTTTGAACAACTGGATTACGGTCGGGGTCGACTGCTAAATAGTGAGAGATTATCTTTGGATCGATTCCCGACATCTCCTCATGTTTCAATGTAAACATGTCTTTATATTCCTTCAGTAGTCCGACCATCTCATACTGCTCTTGTTTTGTCAGCCGAGCCCCGAGCCTTATAATTTTTCGGGACTATGGCCATCAACTGCAATCTCTATAGTCCGTTCATCTTCCTAACTTTTCTTATCTTCCGGAGGTGTCTCTCGCTGGTCCAGGTCGAACTGGGTAAAAGTTTCCACTCTGACTTCCATTTCATCTATCTTCTGGTCTTCTCACTCATCAAGGGCGTACCCTCGACTCTGCTTTCACTCTGTATACATCCAGATTTGCCTTTCTTGCCCATTCTTGTAAGCTTTTCATGACTCCCACTCCTGCTTCCGTAGGAAACTTCCACTCATGCTTCCGTAGGAAACTTCACCATTAGTGCATACGTGCCCGTCACCGCTTTTGTTTTGTTTAAGAAAGATCAGCCTAGTAAGGCATTGTATGGCCAATTCTCTACATTCACGACCATAAAATCTAGTAACACTGTCTTGGTACAAGGAAAGCTACCGATATCCACATGTAGCTTCACCGTTCCTAGTGATCTTACCTCATCCCCTTTGAAGCCTCTAAGTGGGACTTTAAGTGGTTGAAGGTATTTTATTTGTAGTCCGAGTTGGTCAAACACTTTCATACTTAGAATATCCGTCAAGCTTCCACTGTCAATCAGTACCCTTCTCACTTCCCTATGTCCTACGCAAACTGACACTACAATTGCAACATTCGGCCTTACTTCTGATGCATGTGCATCTGCTTCGGTGAAAATTATAGGGTCCTAACCTTGTTTGGATTTATTTTGATCGGGCCCTAACAAATTCACTTCCGGGTTTCTCCGACCGTTTATAGCTTCTCTAACTTCAGACATTTTTTTTCGACTGCTACCCCCGGTGTATGGTCTACCAAAGATGGTTTTAATTACCCCATTACTTGGTTCTCTCCTAGGACTCTTCTGACTTCTATCTCGGCCCTCTATCATGGTATTCTTGCACCAGTCCTCCCCATCCCTGAGGATCCTGTCCTTGACGTGTCCTTCTCTAATTAGCTTTTTGATGTAGTCCCTCAGATGATAACACTTTGAGGTTTCATGACTGTTCTCTTGGTGAACCTGCAGTACTTGGTGGTGTCTCTTCTGGCAAAAATTGACAGTTTTGGGGGTTTCTTGTACAGATTCTTATCTTTTATCACGTTCAAGATCTCTGCTTGCCCTCTGGCCAGCGGAGTGTAGTTTGTGTATTGCCTATTGAATTGCCTACCGCCTTTATCATCGACCCTTCGTCCATCCTTGCCCTTTCCTCCACTACCATTTTGCTCCCCTTTACCGCTACTCTTTGGGTTTCCGTCCTTATGCATCTGGCTACTTTCGGGCCAACCCCCATGTATAAGTTCTCCACCATGGGCTATCTGTTCCTCATCAACCATGGCGTATCCTCCAACACGATCTACCATGCTCGCGTATGTGGTCAGTCCCCTTTGCCTCAAGCATAGGCTTAAATGGCTGTGTTGTAGACTGTTGATGAACATCGACACTACTACATCATCATTGGGATCTTGCACTTCTGACACCTCTTGTGAGAATCTGGTCAGGTAATCTTTCAACTTTTTGTCTTTTCTTTGCTTCAGAGTAGACAAGGTTGATATGGACTTCATTCTCTGAATGTTTCCCATGAACTCCCTGGTAAATGCTTGTACTAAATCATCGAAATTCCTAATGAAACCTGCAGACAACCCTCCAAACCATCTAAATCCCTGATCTCTCAGCTTTTACGGGAACATGCGACACATGAGGGCTTCATCATAACCATACTACACCATTGCACTATGGTACCTCCTTACATGCTCTTGCGAGTCAGTATTGGCTTTGAACTGCTCTACATGCGACATTCTGAATTTTTCTAAAAAACAGGCCCGCCTTATGGTGCCCACAAACGAGTTTCCCAAGTTCTGCCTTCGTTCAAGGGCTTCTGTTCTCCTAAGGAGAATCTCTTGCTCCCCTTTTGGTTCTCCATGCTCATCGAACCTCTGACCGATAGTAAGCCCTTATGGATCCCTAGGGACCCTCCCACTGATCTGGGCACCGAAGGATCACGTCAAACCGTAAGGGTTGGCTTCCTACATCTTCTAAGGGATGTTTCATCATCACTTGAATATGAGCGGGTCCTTTTCCGCTGGTCATCATGTCTATGCACCCATTCGGGATAGGTTTCCACTCCATTGTACCTTTCCATGTCTTCCCGTGAACTAGACTCCCGGTATCCCCTCGCTATCCGATCTTCTCTGCCATCTCTCCTGTGTGAACGTCCCTTTTTTCTGTGATGTTCAGCCTTATCTCACCTAGGTTTCCGTGGGGCTTCTAGAGTGACCGTTACTATCTCGGAGCTCACCTTAGGGTCATTGGCTACGATTGGCGTGGAAAGTTGATATTACGAACTCAAGTTAGTCGATGCTGATATTCTGATCCCCTGCTTAGCGGCATCTTCGATGATTTTATGCAAGGACTCATGGATCTGTTTGAACGCTTTCGGGGAGATACCGGCGGCTGCGATTGTGGATGTTACAATGTCAGATCTTATGGATAGCGGGGTCTTTAAGGATGAATCTTCTCCTGTGGCGAAGTCATCCACGGGATTTGGAGCATTGGCATCACGCGTCGTGTCAACATTCTAAAAGGACGGGCATCTGTCTCTATCAGTGTCCATAACATCGCCTTTAGCCAACTTTTTTCCAAATTAATCATGTAAACCAAATACTGTCGGAGGTTCAACCTCTCCTTCTAGCGCCGGTTGTTGACGGTGATTTATGGACTAATCCCCCCGTCACACAATTAAAGAGAAGTAACAACTAATTGCAATAAAAAATAACGAGAAAGTAAATTATACGCAGAGTTTTACGTGGTAAAACCCTAAAGTGGGGAAACGTCCACGGTTGCCAATGGCAGCAACAAGAATTCACTATGTTGGAAAAGATTACACACTCAATCTCTCTCATGCTTTCGCTAATCAATTTGCGTTCACCCTTTTATGGATATTTTAGGGGTCTATTTATACATGCATAGAACCCTAATTCTACATGTAAGGAAATTCTTTGTCATTTATTGAAATTCTAACTTCTTTGAGTCGTGCCTTATTCTTTCCTTGTTTGGAGTTTATTTGTACTTCAATTGTCTTTAGATCTCTTTCCTAATCTGGATTATGATATCTATAAGATAGTATGTTTCCTTATCAAGAATGCAATTCTAGAAGCCTTGTTCAAGTCAGACTCTTTTTAACGTATTCGAGTCATGATTTCATCAAACCTGGGTGTTGTCCACGTGTCACACGTCCGATCGTATATTTTCCAGACCATTCTCATTTTATCCCTGATTATCAATTCAATCCCGACCCTGTCCCCAACCATCTTTACAACCTGGTTGGATTCACTCCCCCGACTATCTGTGTTATTTAGGTCGGGGGGGGGGGGGGGGGGGGGGGGGGGTCCGAGCTTATTTAAAAAGTGTTCGAGCTTTTTTTTGAAGTTAATCTCCGAGCATTTTTTTAAAGAGTCCGAGCTTTTTTTAATAGGTCCGAACTTTTTTAAACTGGTCCAACATTTTTATAACCCTTGCCAAAAAGATCGAACCCTTTCCCAAAAAGCTCGGGCACTTGACAAAAAAGTTCGAACTCTTACAAAAAAAGCTCGATCCCTAACTAAAAAAGCTCGAACCCTTCCCAAAAATCCTCGAGCTATTTTGGCATGGGTTCGAGCTTTTTTGGGAGGGGTTGTAGCCTTTATGGAAGGGGTTCGAACCTTTTTGGAATGTTCCCGATCTTTTTTTTTTATTGTAATGATTTTTAATTGTATTTTTAATTTTAATTTTGATTTTCTTTATAATGGTTTGTGATGATGCTTTTGATAGGAGAATGAATCGGGTGAGAATAGTCATATCTTACAACGATCGATGGGAGCAGTTACACAACGAAAGTCTAAGGTTTTTATGTTCCGATAACCAAGGGTTGTATATGTCAAAGAGTATGTCATTCGAAGAATTGGTGTCAATCGTGCAAGCCGTTGTGCAGTATGGTATGAACAAATACAGTGCTGGTTTATAATCTATATCAATCATTCCTGGGACTACATGTCGTACTTTTATATGAAACAACGATGATGTTCAATTTATGCTAGGGGAAGATAAAGTGATCCCTCAAGTATGTGTTAGTCTAATTGAGAGGGCAACAAGATATGTGATAGGTAATGATATCCATCATCGTGAAAATTCTCAACAATTTCAATAATTTAGCGGAAGCAACCAAGTGTTCATAAAAAGAAACGGGATCGAAGGTCGGGAAAACATGTGTGGTGTCTCACTAGAAGTAGCCGACCGTGCTGATATAGTTAGACCTCAATTCGACGATGTGTTTGGTTATCAAATTGAGATGAATGATGGGCAGTACAATGAGCAATACAATAAGTTTTACAATGACATGAACAACCAGCAGAACACTGAACTGAATCTTAGGCTGATTCATGATATGGATAATGGGGCAAATATTGATCCCATAGATCATGTACAGAACACTGAGGAAGAGGAAGAGCCGTTCCAAATGGAAAGATGTGGAAGATGTGTATACAGATTTCGTTACAGTGCACCAGATATGGCTAGGACTTCCGAGGTTCGGCCTAATATAACTACATTTGATTATATAATACCACAAAATAGGTTATTTCGGGAGCAGAATTATACTCATTTGGTATGGGTGGAAACAGGAATTGGTAGAAGAAGAACCTACAAGTATGATTTATAAAGGTCAATTTTTTCTCACTAAAAAGTATTTGAAGAGACTAGTTGGCCATTGTGAAATGCCATAAAACTTTGAGTGGAAGGTGAAAAGGTCCAATAAGATAACGTTACATCTGGTTTGTTTGATAGACAACTGCACATGGAAATTAAGAGCGGTGAGGAGAGATGAAGGAACTTATTTCAAAGTAAGAAGTTTTGTCAATGAACACACTTGTTCGTTGGAGGAGATGCACCGTCGCCATCGATAAGCTAGTACAGTCATAATTGGAGAAGTTGTGGCATATAGACTGTAACAACATGATGGTCATCTCACGCGTCCCAAGGACATAATCACCGACATGAAAACAATGTATGGCATCCAAATTCTTTACAGTAAGGCATATCAAGCTCTGTATTATGCGTTGTCACTGACCTATGGAACGAATGAAGAAAGCTTCCAACTATTGCCATCTTTCGGTTACGCGTTGGAACAAAACAAATCATGGCACAATCACTGGCTTATAGTTCGATGGAGATAGTAAATTTCTCTATTTTTTCATGTCGTTGGGTACCTCACTTGGAGGATTTTTGAGGTGTATATGTCCAGTTATGGTAGTTGATGGTACCCATTTGAAGGGAAGATTTGGGGGTACAATGATTGTTGCAACTGTAAAAGATGAGAACGAACAGGTGTATCCAATTGCTTATAAGTACGACGACTTAAAAAACAACCTTTTATGGGAGTGGTTTTTGGATTGCTTGAAGGGTGTCCTTGGTCATATAGATGATCTGGTTTTCATTTTCGATCAACATGCAAGCATTGAAGCAGAGATTTCTAAAGTGTTCCCTCATGCCACCCATACCATACGTTGCTGTCAATTTTATGAAAATATTAAGAAGCGATTTCAAAGAAAGGATGTTGCTGCCATAATGGAAAAAAAAGCTAGATCGTACACTGAATTAAAGTATAACCGGCATATGGAAGAGTTATGTAACCTGTACCAGAATGCATTCGATTATGTCAATGATGCCGGTCCACACAAATGGTCATGCGTACACTATCCCCGAACGAATGTACATGATGATGATAACAAATGTTACAGAATGCATAAACTCTTGTCTAAAATTCGCACGGCAACTGCCTATGTTGACACTAGTAGAGTTCATTAGGAATATGCTACAGAGGTGGTTTCACGATCGCCATCGAGCTGCACAGTCCATATTTCACCAGTTGACTGACGCTGCCCATATTGTGTTCTTGAAACATGTTTAGAAGTGTGGTTACATGACCATCAATCCAGTAGACTGGAATATATTCTCTGTCAAACGGTTCAGAAAGTAGTGGATTGTTGACTTTACCCGAAAGACCTGCACATGCAACAAATTTCAAATGGACATGTTTCCATGTTCGCACGCACTCGCAGCGGCAAGGTACATTACTAGCAATAATTTACGTTTTATATTACTGAAACGTGAACCTCATTGTCTTCATTGTTGCTGCAGGGAGCAAAACTTGGATTTAACTTCCCATAGTGTGGACTACTACAAGAGGTAGACACTTATTGATGCGTACTCAGTTCCTATTATACCTGTTGGCCATCCTTCTTCATGGGTAGTGTCATCCGACATCGTTGAACGGGTGATTTTGAATCCAATCTCCGGGAGACAAGCAAGATGCTCGAGGGCGGGTCGACATGTCTCGTCTTCGAAAAGGACAACCACACAATCATTTAGAAGATGTGGACAATTGAGTCAAAATTCCAGAAGGTGTTCTAATCCACCTTTGATTAATCAAGTTCTAAGCTTAGGTGTTCCCGAGGAATACCGCTGTAAGTGTAGTATCTGTCATTTAGTTGAACATAACAAACAAACGTGCCCTGATAAGGACTCTACCGTGGAATGAATGGAGGCGTTGATATTGAGGTTATTTCCATTTATTGTAATAGTATGACTTGTACGTTTACATAACGTTTAATTTGGTGGGCTTGTTATTTTTAAGTTTTCGCATTTTAAGAGGAATGCAATGTGTGTTGTTTTACGTTAACAAATTTAAAGAATTTGAATCAATAATGAAATTATTAATTTTATTACTATTTTGTTTATGTACAGTAACTACAACCTAAATTATGTCTGAGAGTTACAAAAAACCTCCACAACCATCTTCTCTCTGATCGTGGACATATCATCTTCTGCCCAATCATAATCGACCTTATCTGCTAGTATGTACTAGATAAATCTCAACGTATGGGCACAACAGTTACCGCTGCAATGCACCACATGAACAACCGTTAGAATGTTAATACAATCAACAATAAGTAAATTTGATGTTGAATCAGTAATACCCTTTATTCTGTTACGGCACAACATATGTAAACACCAGGCTCACCTCAAATGGCCTATTTCGCCCGTTGAACTTCGTTGGTCCAGAGGTCTGGCATCGTGAATCGCATACTGATACCACATAGATGGCAGTAACCATCTCAATGGCATGGCCTGCCGTTTCTTGATATATAAGGGAACTGGCTGTCTGTAGGGGTCTAGAATGTGTATCCTCCCGACAGTGAGGTCGACGCTGGCCTGAAGCCAATGTTGGCAGCCAATGTTGCATGGAATAAGAACCTGTATAACACATATATGACAAAATAAGATTGTAGAATTAAACACATTTAAACCATAATTATATAACACTTACCACGTCAACCTCATGCCATGGTCAGTTTCTTATCGGCAGTAATCCACGTACGGTCATAAGGTCCTTAACGGACTACCTATACTTCAATACACTCCACTCTAGCATCGTCACTTCCCCGTTAGCATCACGAGGTATGATTTTACCCTACTGATACTCCAAAAATGACTTTACAAAAAAATATAAAGAGAAGTTAAGAACACGGAAAACGTCAATTGTAAATGCAAAATCAATACATTGTAAACACTTACAAACAACTGCGAACCCAACACGTTCATCCTCTGATGGTACATAGTGGGGTATGCTCACTGACGCTTCCATAAGATGTGCATGTACACGTCTATATGTTGACAACAAAAATAGGATAAAAAGTTAGAATTCTACCATAAAGAACGTTAGAGACATTTCAAGTAAGGAAAGTACTCTGTCAAACAATTTCATGTAGTTTTGTTGCAAGCGCTGGAACCAAATGACAGATACTGGCTCCAGTAGATCCACATCACATCTGTAATTTTTTTTCTTCAGAACATTAGAAATCCAGGTCAATTTACTGAACTAATTCAATAATATAGAAAGCGTTTTACTTACAATCCCCCAGTGTCGTTCCTTTTGTATGCTTTGTAGGACGCAAACTGGTTAGTGTCTACTTAAAGCATTATAAGTGAATGCATGATCTAATTCTGCCACCGCTGTCCTTAGCCTCTTCAGCTGACATGGGTCAGTGTATGGGCTCAACAACTGCCACCCTCACTTGCGAGCCTGCGGGATATGGGGGTGCGACGGGATGGATCCGAGGTGTCCCTATGGATGCCCCCATAATATTGTTCACCCCTCTCAGCTGCTGTGGGCACCAGTTTTGTCCTCGCAAACATCTGAAACCATTATAATTGTATACATAGTAACAACTACAAACATTAACAAATAAGATACTTACCCTCGCTTTGAATATCTTGGATAGTTTATCCCCTTTCGGTTGTTTGTTTTTCTCCCACTTCAACATACGGGGAGACATGTCGGTAGCTCTCCGGGTCCTGAACTTGGTGCCAAGGTTGGGTATCACCTCGACAGTAAATGTTTGCATAAAAGATAAGTACGATAAGAATCCATAAAATTTAGGACACGAAAAATAAAGTAAATGTTGTAATTTAAAACTCTTACCAACAGGGCGTGCAATAGACCTTAAATATTGTAGGTCTCCAGCATGTGTATGTCAGTGCCCTTTGCTTTCTGGTGTCTCTCGAACCGCTCGAGTCGCCCATCAAGCGCATGCTTGAATGAAAAAATGGAATGCATGTACACGTGGGCATCCCACGGGAACGCATCGAGGTCCTCCACCAACCGAAATTGCCAAACTAGAATCTTCACTCTCTCGTCCAACACTATCAGTATGTAGTTCAACATATAGAAGAGGCAGAGCTTCACATCATCGTACGCTTACTGAAACTCATCGAGGCTCAGAATAACTCTCAGCTCCTCAAACGAAACCTTATCTATACCAGGGAAGTACCGTTGATGTATGCCATTCTCCATGCTCGCATACAGAGTCGTGTCTAGTACGACTCCGAACCGTAATCCGGTGATCAGGTAGAATTCTACATTTGAGAACCTCACCGAATGATTCCCTAACATGAGCTGCATCTCATCTGTTCAGCCATTTTGATGCAGCTCCCGTAAAAGCAGTCGACGGATAACACCACTTGAAAACTTCATCTGCTGATATATCGTCATGAAATGCCCGAAATACGACTCCATGAACCGATGCCGATCTTCAACAACAAATTCTTCAGAGACCCGGTTAAATGCATCATCTATATTGCCAAGGGAGTTAAAATGGTCGTGGTGAGTGAGTTTGCTCTCGTACCAATTTGCCTCTGGAGTTTTAAGCATTTCCTTCAAACGATTCCTCATTTGCAATTACACAGAACCAATACATAAGTATATTGTAAAAGTCTCGGACACAGTATAAAAAAGCTCGGGTGTATAAAAAAAATACTCGGCCCTTGAAAAAAAGTTCGGACATTTGTAAAAAAACCTCGGGCCTTTAATAAAAAAGCTCGGAGCTTTGAAAAAAAAGCTCGAACTTTAACCAACCTTATTTTCCTAAACAAA
This sequence comes from Dipteronia dyeriana, assembly GCA_032871835.1. Lineage (NCBI taxonomy): Eukaryota > Viridiplantae > Streptophyta > Magnoliopsida > Sapindales > Sapindaceae > Dipteronia > Dipteronia dyeriana. Next base: position 76,422,764 of record CM065299.1, read on the forward strand.
AGATCGGGCATTTGCAAAAAAAGCTCGGGTCTTTACAAAAAATGCTCGGGCCTTTGAAAAAAATGCTCGAGCCTTTGAAAAAAAAGCTCGGACCTTTGAAAAAAAACTCGGATTGTAACAAACCTAATTTTTCTAAACAAAAAGCTTGCTATGTTTAAAAAATGCTCGAACGTGTTAAAAAAATGCTCGGAGTTTCCTTAAAAAAGCTCTGGATTCCATAAAACAATATCTCGGATAAACTAAACCTAATTTTCTACAAAAAAGCTCGGGTCCATTAAAAAAAATGCTCGGACCTGTATCAGTCTCGGAAACCCAGGATCTTATCTTCCTCGACAACAATTCAACCTCATTTCAAAACTCTAACCTAAGCCAACACATAACCATTCTCAGATCCCCATTTTAACCATAATCTACAATTTCAATCATTTAAAAAAAATATCTAACATGCAATGTAACTTCTCAACAACAAAAGTGATCACATAATCAAACTCAACTTACCTCGATCAATTGTAAATTTTCTGGTGAAGTCTCAAAATTCGACTGCTCTCTAACTTCCAGTTACTTCGCCCTCAAAATCATTACCGTCGATTCACTTTTCGTCGATTAAACTCACTCTACTTTTTCTCTCTCAATTTGAAAACGACAACTCACTATTTCAGGGTATTTTGGTATCATCACCTTAATTGGTGCCTTTTAAACATGGATTATTAATGTGGTGATAATTACAAAATAGACCCCCAAAATAGTGTCATTAATTTTTTGAACCCTATTTAAACGTCTTTATCATATTAACAACTTAAATCCCTTGTTTTTTTTACAATATGTTACTTTATTCCACTTGACCAAAATACTAATGGTCAACTTTAACAGTTTAACTATATAGAAGTATAATTTTACCATTGTTAAAATGATTTATTGAGTTTAAAAATAAATAATATTAAAATTGTTTATAAAAATAAATTAACAGCACAATTTTTTTTTAGAGAATATATATATATATATATATATATATATATAGTAATTTTGAAAAACGAAAAAAAAAACTGATGGACTATGAAAAATATAAAAATAAAAATATTGAAAGTATTTTGAATATTTTTTTATTAGAAAAGTATTTCGAAAAATAAAAAGAAAGTTTTTTTTTATTTTTGAAATACTATCTAATTTTTTTTTGTTTTCAAAATTTTTGAAAGTGCTCTCGGTTATTATTTATTTTAAGATTATATTTTCCATAATCTATCTATTTTTTTCTGTTTTTTTTTTTAGAAAATAATTTTTTGTTGTTAATTTATTTTTATAAACCATTTTCATATTATTTATTTTTGAAACTCAATAAATCATTTTGATAAGGGTAAAATTGTACTGTTATATATATATTTAGAGTTGACCGTTAGTATTTTAGTGATGTATTTTGAAAAAATAAAGGACTTAAATTATTAATATGATAAAGACGTTTAAATATTTGATATTTTACTAAAAATTAAGGGCTTTGATGAAATTATCCATTGTGACAATGTTACGTGCTTTGAATCTGTATCAATCACCAACTACTGTTTCGATATTTATTAACAAAGTCTCTACGAATACAATTTTAAGCAAGGAAATTAATTGCCAACAATAACAGAGGGACGGTTTGCCTTAACTTTGAATATACAATTAAAACTTAGCTTACGTATTTAACTTTGTATATTAATTGTATTAATTGTGTTACATATTTATCATTTTCCAACAATACTAATGGACGGGATGATGTTGATTCGATGATAAACTCATCACACCTGCACATATTGCAAGTTCAAGTCTTTCTTATCTCAAAATCCTTAAATTTATGTAATAATATAATATTTAAAATAAAAAAAAATTAAAAAATTAAAAAGTGGGCAACTTATGCGGCTGGTGGCCTGGTGCATTAGCCAACTTAAGCGGTTGTGCTCCAATAAAAATTAAGGGCTCTAAACAGAGGCGAAACCTGAATTTAATAAAAATTAAGGGCTCTAAACAAAGGTGAAACCTGAATTTTTTTTCAAAATGGGCTGTTACGAACAAAAGAGAAATATTGACAAATGTTTGTCTTGACTCTACTAGAGAAATTTCATTAATTAAAAAAAACGTTAGTATAGTTGAAAATGACAAATTAATAATAATTTTTTTAAACAGCGATAAGTGAACTACTTACTTTAAAATATAAACTTAACCGATAAGGGGATAAATGTTTTTTTTTTCCAAGAGTAATTGAGTTTGAATTAAACATGAAATACTTACATATATAAAAGAGGAAAAAAAAACTTGATCATATAGCGTATTTTTCTTCACTAAAAGATAATTTCAACCTTAAAATTTAATTAATGGATAATATATAAATAATATTTAAAAGCATTAATATATATATATATATATATATATATATATATATATTGTCATATGTGAATTTTATCGTACGTATACGTCATCAACAAAGAGGATAAATTGCCAGGTGGACATCCGAATAGGCATTCAGAAAATATCCTACATGGCATCACCGAAGAAGAGAAACCCGAGTAAGCAGATGTTGAACAAAACCTAATCAGGGTCAATCGACCGTATACTACTCGGGATCAATTAATGACACTCGAGACTGGTTAAATGACATTTCTACTCGGGATCAAATGATGTTACTCGGGATCAGCGGGTATTGTCCTTACTCGGGACAAATATGAAGAAAACTGAATAAAAAGTCCAGCACTTAGCTCACACGTATTAAGTCATTAAAATACACGAAGATATCCATATCAAAAAGGAATCTCAATGAGAACATAATACTGAGCAGGAAGGGTTCCCAATCAGGCAACAACTTTATTTTTTCAAAAAGACTACGCTCTTATAAGGAAATAAGTCCTAATTGGACTACATTACTAGAGTCCCATTCAATCTCAATACAAGACTCCGAAACAGGAAAGAAGACAATCCGTTTCAAGCAAGTAAATAAATCATAATTAAATACAAAGATCTATTACTTATACAAAACAAATTATGGTTCTATAAATATATAAATAGACCTATAATCTCGTAAAAAAAAAGAGATATACAACAATCATAGAAAAATACAGAGAGAAGAAAGAGAGATCGAGAATTGTAATATTTTTTCATAGTGGATTTTGGTTTGGTTGATCATTCAATCACCCGTGGACGTTTCTCCGGTCATCGGAGTTTTACCACGTAAAAAACTCACGTCTGATTATTTTTTCCTTCTCTTTCTCTTTGAAATTACAGCTGAAATCCAATCATTGTTGGCTATTTCTCACACATCCAGAAATCGATGTCAATATATATATATATCAATTTTTTTTTTTCAAATGCTTGGGTGGGTTAAAGGGCTGCTTCGTAACAATTCTACAAATAAAATATATGTTTAAAGTAAGTAATTTATTTTAAAATTCTTAATATTTGTTATTTCTTAAAAGTATAAAGGTTACGTTGTTATTTAGAGTATAGAATGAAAAAAATAAAAATAAAAAAAATAATCTAGACCATCGAACATTGGGTCTTTTGAATAAAATGTTACCCTTAAAAAAAATTAAATACATTTCCATATTTAAAATATTTTAAAAAATATTATTTATTTACTTTAAAATAGATATATCTTAAATTCCTAGAGAAATAAATTACTTCAAAAATTAATGGTCATATATTAAATACTTTTCAATTTAAAAAAAATTAAGAAATATTATTTGGATCAAGCTAAATCAACTTAGATTTGTGACTTAAAATTTTGATTTCAACATCTCAATCACCCATGTGTTTTCATCCATCAGTTATAAATGCATTCAAATCTCAATTATTAGATTAAGAGCACATGAGTGGTTAAGATGTTGAAGTCAAAATTTTAAATCATAAATCTAAGTTGATTTAGCTTGACCCATATTATTTATTTGTTTTTATTGTTGTAGGGGGGGAATTCTTAGAACGTTAAAATATTGTTCATAGGTAGGTAGGTAGGTAGGTAGGTAGGTCGGTAGGGGGTAATGAAATTCGGGAGATATATCTAAAATTATTGTTCACATGGGGAGGGGGGAGATATATATAGTAAATTTATAGTGTAAAATTATTGTTCACATGCAGTTCCGGGGGGGTGGGGGGTGGGACTGAAATTCAAGAGATATATCTTAAATTAGAGTGTATAATTATTGTTCATATGTTGTTGGAAGGGGAGGGGGAGGGGGAGGGGATGGGGGATTAAAATTTGGGAGATATATCTTAAATTTCTAAAGTGTCAAATTATGATCATACATAGTGTAAAATTATTGTTCTCCGTTACTTGAATGTGGAATATCATAACAACGAATAGGAATGAAATGATTATAGCTCCTATATGAACTACCAGGAAGATCATAACTGAGAAGTCAAGACCTAACAAAAGAAGCAAACCTGAAGTTTCATGAAAGACTGGGATGTGAAACAAAACGGAATGTACCCTTGTAGCACCTCATATCCCCTACAGTAGATCCCTTGATCCTATACTCAATGACTTTTGCCTTACTACCTCTCAATGAGGCATTCACATCCCAAAGACAAGTAACTCTTAATTTGTTATACCACATAAAATGAAGTCCCCCACATGTCTCTCTTGGCAATGTGCTCCCTTACTCCATGGTATAACATACCCACAAGTACAACTTTAAGTTCAAGTGCGTAAATGTTTTTGACCCAATTCTTAGAATTCTTAGAGTTATATTTCTATAGTGTAAAATTATTGTTCTCCTCTACTTGAATGTGGAACTGTTGGTGGGATGGTATGGTTGAGATCACTTGTGGTGCACCTCTGAGAGAGATTTCGAACACAAACACAATAAAAGGAGAATTTTTTTTATATATCTCTCTATATTTCATACACCACTCCACAATTTTACAACACAAACTTCATCCATTTATATAGGGAAATTAGATGAGATAAAAAACAAAAAAATAAATGCAAAACAATGAAGTCAAATTCGTTGTTTGGAGGCAGCTGGAAGTTGGCAGTGGTTGGAGGTTGAAGTTGGATGGTGGTTAGAACCATATCAATGGCTGGTTTCTAGAAGGGGTTAGAGTCAAAGTTTATTTTTCAACATCCCCCTTTAAATTTGACTCTCCGTGCTTCGTCATACCAATCATTGCCTTTAGTCTTGAAAACACGTCATGTTTGAACGGCTTGGTGAAAATATCAGCAACTTGATCACATGTCCTGTAAGAGATTAGTTCCACCCCCTTATTCTTCACATGCACTATGATGAAATGATACCGCGTATCAATATGTTTGCTTCTTTCATGGAATACTGGATTCTTTGCTAGCGCAATCGCTGACCGATTATCGATGTAGACCTCTGTGGGATGATCTTATGGAAATCCCAAGTTATGCAACACAATACCATGACAAACAGCTGAGCAGGCAGCAACGTACTCTACTTCATATGATGATAGTGTCATAATGGCTTGCTTTTTGGATGACCATGTGAACACTGTATCTCCCATAAAAAAAACATACAGCTTGTAGTGCTTTTACGTTCATCTAGATCTCTTCCCCAATCACTGTCTGAATAGCCAATCAACCTTCAATCTTCACATTTGATATAAAATATACCATCATCAATTGTACCTTTTATGTAGCGAAGTATCCTCTTTGCATCATTTAGGTGAGACTGATCAGGAGTCTCCATGTATCTGCTGACTAATCCAACTCCATAAAGTATATCTGGCCTGGTACATGTCAAGTATCTCAGGTTTCTAACCAATCTCTTGAAAAAGGTTGGATCAACATCTCCTCTTTCATTCTTTCTTAATTCCAATCCTGTTTCTACTGGAGTTGTGACATGATTGCATTTTTCCATACCAAATTTCTTCAAAATTTCTTTTGCATAGATATTTTGGGAGATGAAGATACCTTTTTTCGCTTTGCATAACTTCAATACCAAGAAAATGAGCTATTAGATCAATGTCAGTCATCTCAAATTCTTTCAGCATTCTCCGTTTGAAATCTTCAAACATAGTTGGATTGTTGCCGGTGAAGATCAAGTCATCAACATATAGGCATGCATATAACAGGCTTCTATCAGTCTCATTCTTCAAATAAAGTGCATGCTCATACAGACATTTCTCGATCCGTTTTCTTGGAAGCAATCATCAATCCTCATGTTCCATGCACGAGGTGCTTGCTTCAAACCATATAGAGCTTTCTTTAGTCTGCAAACTTTATCTTCTTTTCCTTTCTTCACATATCCATGTGGTTGCTCTTTATAGATTTCTTCTTCAAGAAAGCCATTCAGAAATGCTGACTTTACGTCAAGTTGGTAAATTTTTTAACTTTTCTGGGCTGTCAAAGATATTAGCAATCTGATGGTCTCTAGTCTGCCAACCAGAGCAAAGACTTCTTCGTAATCAACTCCTTCTTTCTGTTTGTAGCATTTTGCTACAAGTCTTGCCTTGTATCTCTGGACTTCTCATTTCACATTCCTTTTGGTCCCATTTCACTCCGATGGTTTTTCGGCCTTTTGGGAGATTAGTCAACTCCCATGTCTTGTTCTTTTCAATGGATCGAATCTCTTAATCCCATTTTCCTTCTTGGTTAGCCTCTTCAAAGCTAATTGGATCACTTGTCATCATCAGACAATACAGAGTAATGTCTTCTTCTACCTGTTATGTATTTTTATACAGATCTTCTAGGCTACATGTCCCTCTAGGCATCATATCTGAAAAATCACGTTCAATCGGTGATGGAGAATCATACCTTTGTGGTGAAGGGAAACCACGTTGAGGAGTCTGTTGATTCTGGGTATTTGTGGCTCTGTAGCCACTTCTCTTGTCTCTTCTTCAGATATCAACTCTGTACTTCTGGAAGCTTTGTTCTGATCCCAATTCTAGGATTTATTTTCTTTAAAAATGACATCAAAGATCACTTTCTTGGTGATGGGGTTGTATAGCCGGTAACCCATAGTTCTATCACCGTATCCAATCAGGATACACTTTTCTCCTTTATCTTCAAGCTTCGTTTTTCTTGCTTCTAGGACCTTGATGTAGGCAATGGAGCCAAAAACTCTAAGGTGGCTCACACTTGGTTTGTGAGTGCTCCATGCTTCTTGCGGTGTCTTTGTATCAAGACTCTTCGTAGGACATCTGTTTTGTAGATATACCGCACACAAGATTGCTTCAGCCCAAAAACTCTTAGGCATGTTTTTATCCTTTAGCATGCTTCTGACCATGTTAATGATTGTTCGATTCTTCCTTTCATCTACACTGTTTAACTGATGAGTATAAGCTGGTGTAAACTGATGTCTGATTCCTTATTGCTTAAGGAATTCCTGGAAAGCACCTGCAGTGTATTCTCCACCTTAATATGATCTCAGTGTTTTGATGTAGTAGCCACTTTGCTTCTCCACAAGAGTTTTGAACTCTCTAAAGTAATCAAATACTTCAGACTTCCTTTTCTGAGAATAAACCCAAGTCTTTCTGTTGTAGTCGTCAATGATGGTGAGGAAGTATTGATTCTGTCCATTTGATACTGGCGTCAATAGACCACATACATCTGTGTGAACGAGCTCAAGTGGCATGGTTGCTTTCCAATTTGCCTCATTTCCGAAGCTATTTCTGTGTTGTTTACTGAGAACACAGCTTTCACATATCTCATTTGGGTGATGGATGTTTGGCAATCCTTTAACCATCTTCATACTTCCCAGTTGCTTTAAACTTTCAAAATTGAGATATCCATACCCAACCAGTCCCTGTCATCGATGATGGCTGTCAAACACCTTAGCGTATCATGATGAATTACAAGAGGGAACATCCTATTCTTCATCATCTGGACTCGGGTAACCATCTTTCCTCGAGCATCTGTAATGGTGAGTTGCATATTTTGAAGGCTAATGTGGTAGCCTTTCTCCAAGAGTTGTCTAAGACTTAGGATGTTTGTCTTCATGTCTGGAACATAATAGACATTTGAGATGAAAGTATGATCTCCATTCTTCTGCTTGATCATGACATCTCCTCTTCATCGGACAAGGATTTTAGAGAGGTCACTAAATGAGATTTCTCAGTGAACTTTCTCATCAAGTTCAGTGAATAAGTTTTTTCTGCCAGTCATATGGTTGCTGGCTCCAGAATCAAGAAGCCAAACATTTTGGTTTTGATATGTTGAGTTGTGTGCCATCAACATCAATGATTCTCCTTCAACTTGCTCTTTCTCTGCAAAGTTAAAATTTTAATTTACCTCATTTGACGGGCTTCTGCACTCGTTGCTATAGTGGCCATATTTGTGGCAATTATAGCATTGAACATTTCTTTTGTTAATGTTCGGACGGTTGTATCCGCCTCTTCTTCCTCGTCATCTTCCTTGTAGTACATAGTTCTGTTATCCACGTCCTCCTTTGTTTGCGTCTCTCACTACAAGAAAAAGTGTCATTTCCGAGCGCTAAATATGGTCGAAAAATGTCAAAAAAATGTTGAAAATAAGCAATTCCGATAGGAAAGGTCGTCGATCTCCATCGGAAATGATATCGTGGGAAATAATCTTTTTTTGACGAGCCGTCGGAAATACAACATTTCCAAAAGCTATAAGTGGTTGAAGATAAAAGAACTATACCTTCGGAAAAAGGTTTTAGAAACCAAGTCATGGGATTAATTACGATAGTTTCCAAGAGAGATAGTTGTCATAAATAATGTAAATATTACCAAGGAGTATTACAGTGGAAAATAATGTTTTCTCAACAAAATGTCTGGTTAGGAAGAATATACTTTCAAGGTACACAATGATTGATAATAGTGTATTTCTAATGAATGTGGTGGTCAGAATTAATATATTTCCAATGAGTAAAGCTGTAGAAAATAATTCATTTCTGATGAATGCCAAAGTCAGAAATAATATATTCTAAAGACCATAGCAATTAGAAATAGTGTATTTCCAAGGACCTAACTTGGTCACCAGCCAAAAATTTAGTATTTACAAGCAAAACCCCAGTCAAAAATACAATATTTCTGATAACCCCATGGTCAAAAATAATGTACATCCGTTTCTCTTTGCCATCAAAGTAATAATTAAAAAAAATGCTCAATACTACAATTGATTCAACATATTTAGAATATATACAAATTACATTGTCCAATATTATAAAAAAACATAATATTAAAATCTGTACACAAACTATGAATATTCTTTCAAATGCAAAGATCTTATTTTAGTGAATTGTTGTTTGGGAGCCGAAATTCACCATTAATTCTTTGTAGCACAAATTCTGCAAAACAGAACAAAAATAATAATTAACTTCACAAAATAACTAAAAAAATCAATTTCATACAATTTACATCAGTTAATTGAAATGTTACATCTATCATTAATAAAATAAGATTACATCTGCATATATATTATGCATCTCATATGCATGATCAAGAAAACATAATATAAAACAACTACAAATAGAATAAGTACGTATATTAATGACAAGAAAAAAAGAAAATTACCAACATAAAAACAAAGACAATGCCTTAAAAACAAATGGAATGAGTATGCTAGTTGGTTTGCTTAAATCATGTTCCACTAACAGAAAGTTGAAGCATCCAACCTCACGACAACTAATGAGACAAATTGTATAAGTTTGAATATATTAGTAGAAACAAATTTTGTTTCCATTTTTTTGCTAGTCCTAGGCCTATATATTTCTTGTATTTTTTTTTGTGGCTGTATATATTAAACACTTCTATTCTCTCTCTCATTTTCTAGAAAGATAGTAAAAGCATACCTCTTGGCAGTCATGAATTCATGATTAAATTTGCAATGCCTTGGCCTATAATACCACATCCAAACCCACCTGATCCATAGAGAAAACCCTAGAAACAGAACATAAATCAACAAAATGATCCACCAATTTATCCACTATAACTCAGTTAATATACACATGTTGATTCACATTTTGTTCACAAGGGGAAAGAAGTTGAAGTTGTTACTGGTATGAACTATCAACCGGCTAGGAAGAGCTCCATATGCACGTTGCATGTCCAAGGAATCCTTTAGAAATAGATGGTTGCCCAATACGCACATAGGAAATCTTCAGAGAAATAAAATGAACACCGGAATAAAGATCAAATAGTATCCAGCTATCAGACATAACTACATAAGTAACAAGTCATAAACTGGAATAACATGCAAATAAAAATTTGATAATGCTTTATCTCCAAATGTTTTTACAGCTATTAGACATAAGTAACAAATAATAAGCCATTGTCTTCTTTGAAACAGAGAATAAGATTTACTACTACTAAAAATCTATTACAAAAATAAGGTAAGGACAGTCCAATTTTAGTTTTCTAATATCCAAAACTAAGAAAATGATAGAAACGTACAATGAACCAATTTTTTAACAACCCCATCTAAAAGATTCTTCATATTCCAAACTTTGAGAAATAATGAATCATATCCCAGCACTTATAAACAAAACGCAAGACAGCCAAAATCTATCTTCACAAGCCAATTTTGCCACAAAATTCCAGTAAAACATCTCAAAAACTCATGTAATTCATATACATTTTTTCCCTCTTTTTTGCAATAAGAAACTGAAAACTAGTAATATCCAAACCATCAATGTATAAAGCAAAGTACCTCGAAAAGGACCTTCCCTTCAGAGGAAAACAAATCATCGGAGAAGAAGTGTCCCCATTCTTTCTCCAAGTATTGCCTGTCCTTGAAGAACTACATCATTCAAATCCAAAATTATTATTTATTTCTTCTAAAATTGAAAAAATAAAATAAAATATAAATCTGAACAAGCACAATCCAGAATCATTCATCAAAATTTCAATCAAAAGACTTTAAATTAGAGAAATCGAACTGTCGTTTTGACTAAATTCGAAACAAAAAACAAATTAAATTAGCGAAAATGAGATAAAACGTTGTGTTTGGGTTACGGTGTACGGACAGATAAAGAAAGACCTTGTTGTTGTGGCGCTTGTAGAAGTCGTTACAGTAAAGGAAACTCTACCGCCGAATCGGGAGCGAGACCGTCTTCAAGGTCCTCCACCGCCACACCTCTCGGTTCTGCGCTCTCAAGGAGATCTACGACCACCATGAGTGTTCTGTCCCCCACCAGATCTGCTAATAAGAAGAAAAAAATTTAGAGAATGTAATCCATTGAAGAATTTGGTTAGAATCGATTGAGAGAGCAAAATTAGAAAGGTTTTTCACAAAATAGAAGGGAAGAAACGGTGATAAGTTTAAGGGGAGTAAAGGGTTGAAACCCTAGTGCCAAACATGTAGCGGTAAATTCTCCCGCTCCAAAAAAAAAAAAAATTCTCCTGCTTCACTAATTTATTTTTTATGTTACAAATATATAACAAAAATTAAGTATAAAAGTATATATTTTTCTTTAAAATATGAAATCATATAAAATAACTTTTTTATTTAAGAATGTATAAAATGAATGAAACACTGTTTTGATTAATCCTATATTGGAACGAATATTTTACATCAACAAAATGTCCATCCAAGTCAAATATTCTATAAAAAAAAACATAAATATATGGAGACGAACTCGGAATTGAAATCAAGTATTTTCATCTATCACCACCTCAATTTCTAGAGTTGGTGTTTCTATACGATCTTCAATTGCTGCATCAACATCATGTTCATCCTTGAGTATCATGTTGTGCATGATAATGTACAAAGACATTATATCATGTAAAACATGTTTTTGCCAAAAACGTGACAGTCCTGCCACAATTACAAACCATGATTGTAGAACTCCAAATGCATGTTATATGTCTTTTCTACATCCTTATTGCTTCATTGCAAATCATTATTTTTTCGAACATTGATATCATTGTTAGAACCTGGCAAACCAAAATATGTATTTTATATGCAAAGATCATAATCAGCTACAACCTCGAGCATAATAATTGGGGATCCTGGGAATCCACTACTATTGTAATTTTATATTCATCCATAAGTTGTACTACATCATCATTGTTATAGTCCTCCATCTGCATCATACAAAAGTTGAAACTTGTACCGTTGAAATTTTCTAACTTGTATGTATCATTATTGAACCCCATCGCTCCCACTCAAACCAGGAACAGTAAACAATTTGAACTGGTCGACAAAAAAGTAAAACTGAGAAGGAATCCGATTGAAATCCAAAGCTCTCTATTTCAATGTCAAAAGTACCGGATCTAGAAGATTTCACTACACTGAGTTTGGTTGTGGTGACGATTTCCTCATATAACCGTTCGTTTCTTCAAAATTTTGAAGACCAATTTGAGGACTTTTCGGTGCTCGGTTAGCGATGAACGAGAAGAAAATCTTGTATATCATCTCTTTCTGCTTCTTTTGGAACTCTCCAGCGGCAGCTGGGTGGCGAACGACATCAACTCTTAAACTAGGATGGAATCCAATAGGAATTCAGAACTTTCCATTTCAAAGTCAAAGATACCGGATCTGGAAGAATTTATCACTTTGAGTCTGCTGGTTGTGTCAGTTTTCTCAGATTCGCAACTGATACATCTTTTTCTAGAATTAGATACATGTAGTCAAAAATAGTATTGACGTTTCCGAGGATCAACTATTATGGTCGGAAAAGATGAATCTTTTCTGAAGAATAGATACATGTGGTAATAAATAGTATTAGCATTTTTTATGATCAATTATTGTGGTCGGAAAATATTCATCTTTTTCGATGACTAGATACAAGTGGTCAAAAGTAACATTGGCATTTCTGAGGATCAACCATTGTAGTCAGAAAATATTCATCTTTACTGAGGGCTAGATACATGTGGTCAAAATATAATATTGCTATTTCCGAGGATCAAGTATTGTGGTCGGAAAATATTCATCTTTTCTGAGGGATAGGTACATGTTGTCAAAAATAGCATTGGCATTTCTGAGGATCAAATATTGGGGTCAGAAAAGATTCATCTTTTCCGAGGACTAGATACATGTGGTCAAAAATAGGATTGGTGTCATTTTCACATTATTTCTGACGACTTTAGACACTATTTCCTAGGGTAGTTGTTTCGTCATAAAAAATACACATTATTGTTACACTTTTATGATGACCAAATTTATTTCGTTGGAAAAACAACAATAACCGACCATAATGTCACCCCGTCAGAAATAGTTGGTCGGAAAAGGCAATTTTTCTTGTAGTGCTTCCTCCTCTACCTCTACTCCCGGTTTTATCATTTCCTGAACCTCTTCCACGAGATCCTCTACCTCGTTCTCTTCCTTGTTGTGAGATCCCTCCCTACTCATATCTTATTTCATTGAGGGAGGGCTTTGACTGGAGAGCTTGCTCCAATACTATGTTGTTGCTTCTTTTTATGACTTTCTGCTCATGGGCTTGCAATGATCCCACAAGTTCTTCAACATACATCGTCTCCAGATCTTTTGTTTCTTCCAGTGCCACAATTATGAAGTCAAACTTTGGATCTAGTGATCGTAAAATTTTATCTGAAATTCTCATGTATGTGAGAGTTTCTCTATTTCTTCTTAGCTGATTCGCAACGATCATAACTCGTGTATAGAACTCAATAATAGATTCATTAGATTTCATTCGTAGGGATTCGAACTCACCTCGTAGAGTTTGAAGACAGATCCTTTTCACTTTGTCAGCACCTTTGTAGGTTTTGAAAAGGGTGTCCTAGACATCTTTTGACAACTTAGCGGATGATATGATCTCGAACGTTGTTTCATCTAGCCCTTGATAGATTATGGACTTTGCATTACAATCCCTCTTTTGATCGGCTTTGAGAGTCGATATTTGAGCTTTTGTGATGTTTTCTTCAGCTTCTTTGGATTCGGCTTCTGTATATCCATCTTTCACAATATCCATAAAATCTTGAAAGCCTAGTACAACTCTCATTTGTATGCACCAATTGTCATAGTTGTCTTTGGTGAGTTTCGGGATGATAACATGTGCGTTACCGTTGACCATTGAGACTTGAAGTGCTTAGATCGCTAATCTGGAGTCTGAATTTGCAAAAATGGAGTGCACAGTTGTGTCCGGAATGGTCCAAAACCTTGGAAACCAGTCTGAGTTTGTAAAAAACCGAGTTCAAAAGCGTCCAAAACGAGCGGTCAAACTTTTTAGAAAAGTCAACCAAAGATAACGGAATATTCCTTTGACTGACAGAATATTTCAGCCGTTATAACGGCGTTAGTGACATCAGCACCGTGAAAAGTAACTAGTCTGGGTTGGATTCCGGGTCGGGTCAAGAGGTCTGGTATCGGGTTGACTGATCGAACTTCGGGTCGGATCCTGAAAATGGGCGAGGAAGATGATCGGTGCGTGTTGGTGATGCGCCGGCGAAGGGGCTGCACGTGGACGACGCGTGAGTTCACGCTCCAACCTTAGGCGAAGCATGCGGCTTCTTTGGTGCTCCGATTTGAGTGGGGTTTTCACCATTGACCTCCTGACGATGAGTAGAACACTCTAGTGTGATCAAAAATGAATTTTGAGCACTTTGATTTATGGGCCAATTCGACTTTGACATATGTTCTTCGAGTTTCTGGTTCTCCTGAGCTCTGATACCACTGTTGGTTGGATGATATGGTTGAGGTCACTTATGGTGCACCCCTGAGAGAGACTTTGAGCACAAACACAATGAAAGAAGAAGCTTTTTTATATATCTCTATATATTTCATACACCACTCCACAATTTTACAACACAAACTTCATCCGTTTATATAGGAAAATAAGATGAGCTAAAAAACAAATAAAATAAATACAAAACAATGAAGTCAAATTCGTTGTTTGGAGGCAGCTGGGACTTGGCAGTGGTTGGAGGTTGAAGTTGGATGGTGGTTAGAACCATATCAATGGCCGGTTTCTTGAAGGGGTTAGATTCAAAGTTTAATTTTCAACATGAACATCATAAAGAAGATCATAACGGAGAAGTCGAGACCTAACAAAAGAAGTAAACTTGAAGTGTCGTGAAAGACTGAGATGTGAAACAAAACGGAATGTACCATTGTAGCAGCTCCTTTCCCCTACAGTAGATCCCATGATCCTATACTCACTGTCAAGTCCAAACCACTATTTTTTGTCTTGATGCTAAGCTTGGCATCCCCACTATCACTCTTTCCATCAGTGATTTTTGCCTTACTACCTCTCAACGCGGCCTTCACATCCCAAAGACAAACAACTCTTAATTTGTTATTCCACGTGAAGTAAAGTCCCTCACATGTCTCTCTTAACAATGTGCTCCCTTACTCCATGTACAACATACCCATGAGTACAACTTTAAGTTCAAGTGCGCAAATGTTTTTGACCCAAATTGCCCACCCATGTGCCCAGCGGCTAGCTCACTGGTTGATAGAGATGCCACATCTGCTTCTGCAGAAAGAGCTGCAAAAGCGAATACCACTCCACTACATGTTAGCTGCCTCATTTTCTGATGTATGGAGGAAAGGTCAGCCCAACCGTAGGAGTCAGAAGTTTCATTCATTGGCCTCTGATAGCCCTTGTAAGAGGGATTTTCTCATCTAATAGCTCGACTTCTAGAGATATATCTTAAATTCTTAGAGTGTAGAATTATTGTACATAGGTAGTTGGGGGTTGGGGGACTAAAATGAGGGGGATATATCTTAAATTCCTAGTGTAAAATTATTGTTCATAGGGGGAAAGGGTGAAGTAAAATTCATATGTTAAAAATTACAAATTTTTTACAAAGTTTTAAATTTTTTCACTTTGGTCCCCTTAATTTTTGTTTTTGTTTTTGTATACTAGCCCCCCTCTCACCCCATCAAGGATTTCTGACGTCATGCTTCAAAATAAATTAAAATGATGTACAATTCCAATTTTTAATATCAGATAAATTGACTCATAAATTAAAATATAGGTAATGTTAATCTAATATATTACTCTTACCGTAATTATCGTGCTCGCTTAGACATGTCTAGAAGATAATACAAATCAGGATGCCAAAAACTCAATATTTATATAAACAATTTTTTCATCTAAAAGAATAAACCATTTCAACTATTATTTTAATATTTTTTACATTAAACATGCAAGGCCTTATTTTAAATTTTCGTCTATATGCCCTGGCATCCTTGAACCGCACATGTATCAAACCTAATGGATTTGAGATGAGTGCAAATTGAAATTCTCTAACAAGAAGTTAATTAATTTATTGGAATTGGTTATTGAAATAGAAATGAGACCTAGAAGTTAGCATGATATAATATTATCATAGTAGTCTTTTCACTTACCTGCTACATGCATGAGATTTACATAACAACGAAGTCTAAGAGAGGATTTATTATTTTGTCATTAATAGAAGTTATAAACATCTACTTTGCTTTGTCAAATCCTACATATATAGTCTTTTAATTGCATGATTGATTGATTTATTCTTATATATGCTCTATTATATTAATGGCCCTTTGAAATAGTAGCTGAAATTATTGAAAGAGAGAGAGAGACAAATTTGGCTGCTTTCGCATGCATGAGAGTTGTGTATTCTGAGGCCATTCCAATAAACAGGGGTTGCATCACGGACGAACTTTGAACAAGATCGATAATTAAACAGCCAACACAAGGTGGCGCCATTTGGACATGCAACTGCAAAGTTAATGCAAAAGTGATCATTCAAATTGTTTGATATAGAATTTTCTTCACGTGGTTACACAATAATTAACACAAGTAATTTGTGGTTATATATCGTTTATTAAAGGAACGAGGTCGAGAAGTTTTGGGCTAGCTGTCATTCATCCGGAGAATCCTTGTACATGTTAGATAATGATCGTGTTAATTATTATGGTTCTACATGATCTTGACAAAATTAAATATGTATATCGATAGTGATAATGTAACCTTATCCACTAAATTCTCTTACATATATAACTTTGTTATTTTGCTGTAATAAAACTGAACCCACGTTGGATTGTACATTGAAAAATCATAGGTTTGTCAAAGATGCAATTTCAACAGATCTTGAGACCAAACGCGGAGCTCAAAATTAAGAATCTGATAGGACTTTATTGTCAATTCCTTGTGAACATATTAGATGTTTTGCTTAATTCTTCAACTAGAAAGCCAAACCAATTAAATTTTGAATCGATAATTCTACTTTGTCCAAATTTGATGTCCAAATCTAGTACATAAATGATATGACATCATTATAATCTATTAATTTAACTTGTATTAGATTTGTATGATTCAAATGAATGAATTACATATATTAATGTCGTATCATTTGAACATCAGATTTGGACAATGAAACATTACACGTTTTGAATTATGAGAATTTTGAACAAAATTTGAAGAATTATTCCTCACAAAATATTAACTATATATCATCTATTATATTGATGTAAGCTTTAATTTAAGTGAACACATCAGTAGATTTAATTGAATATATATCGGTGGTTAATTGATAATGAATCTTAACCATTTTGCATTACTATCACTAGTGATTTGTCACTAAGAAAATAAGAATGATTATCAGCTATATATGAAGAAATGGATGAATATATTGGACTAAAGTAAATTGTAACACTGTTTGAATATATTATAGAAATTAATAATAAGAAAACATTGCTCCTTTACTTTGCTTTCCTTTTTTTCTTTGTACATGTAAAGGTTACAAACTTATTAAAATCCATATAGGAACATGCAATACAACATTTGCAAAATCCACACGAGAGAAGTGATATATATCTCATCAATGACAAGTAGGCTCATCTGCATCCTCCAATTCAATTCCTTCCTCAGCAAGCCTCTTGTCTTTGTAAACAAACCATTTAGCACAAACCAAGTACATAATGAAGTTCAAAGCACTAAGAATTGCCAACAGCCAGTAGAAATCATATAGCTTGCCTTGGTTGAGATTGTCTGCTAGCCATGGCTTTTTGTCTCCAGTCATCTTGTGCACGATCGTGACCAAGAAAGAGCTCAAGAAAAACCCTAATGAAAGTGTGCTCAAAAACAGTCCTGTGCTCATAGTCTTCATTCCTTTTGGACACTCCTTCAGGAAAAATGCAAGTTGTCCAATGTAAGTGAAGGCCTCGCCGGCTCCAATCAACAAAAACTGAGGCACCAGCCAGAAAACGCTTAATGGGATCTCAGAATTTGGATAATTTGTCAAACCGTTTGATCTTGCAGCTCCCAACCGCTTTACTTCAGATAGAGCTGCTGCCACCATTGCCAAAATTGAAAGCACTAGACCGACCCCTATTCGTTGCAGTGGAGTGAACCATTGTGGGTTCTTGAGCACTTTTCTTGCAATTGGAACGATAATTCGGTCATAAATTGGGACGGTTAAGAGAATGCTGCCTACGAAGAAGACGGTTAGGGATGCTCCGGGGATCTGAAAACTGCCTATGTGACGGTCCATGGTGGTCGCTTGGGATACTGAAAATGTTGTCATTTGTGCATACACTGTCCAGAATATGATCGTTGTGGCCCAAATTGGCAACATTCTAATCACCATTTTTACTTCTTCAACATCTGTTAGGGTTGATAAATACCACTTGATCCCCACTGCGTTGCCATTACCCATTTCTGGATCCTTCATTGCTGCTCTGTCCAAGAAACTGTACAAATATATGTATAAGCCTTGTGAGAATTAATATTTAATGTACAAATTCATTGAACACCTCTTAATAGAATTGGCTTCGATACTATCTTAAATTACTATTAAAATAAAAAATTTAGTATTATAAATAAAAATCTAAGTAAATAGTATGAATTTCTCAACGGTAAAATGTAATTGAAATATTATTGGTGCATGTGAAAGGAAAATGAGAGGTATATCATATATGCATGGACCTACTGAAGAGTTGGTGGTGGGGGTAGAAGATAAATTATACTTTTGTTTGTATGTGGATGATTTTTAAAATGATGGTCCAAGCGAGAGAGAATCTTTTTTTTTTATTATTTATTTATTAAGAAGTGACTATCAAGAGACTGTGATGTTCCTCTCACGGTTACTTATATGTTTAAGACAAGAAACGTAAGGATCGATCAGGAGACAGTCTGGCAAATTAAGTGGCTCGTGATCTCTTGCCCGATTCCTTTGTAAACTATAGCTACGCTCTCTGATTCAATGTTTTCAAAATTATTCGTTGAATAAAAATTTAAATTGCGAAAATTAATAAAAGAAATCATTTTTATCGTTTCGTGTGAGGTAATACCTATACCAAAAATTGAGTTATAATTTTATAAGTTACTTAATTATGATTATGAAAAATATCACTGAGATACTGTAGAAAACTAGTTACATAGATTAATTATGTAGACTGTGAGATTCATATACTGTTCCAACTTCCAATAATACATATTCATAGAGATGCAGTAGTGATTTCTGTCTTTTTTCTCTTTCGACTTTCGAGTTAGCAGTACTTTTTCTTTGTCGACCTTAGATTGGAGAAATAAATTTATATAGGAATAATTTTGTCCTATTGTTAGTACCAAGCATGTGACATCTTATGAACTGGTTTTCAAATATAAGACAGTAAATAGCTATTTAGACAAATTTGGCTGTCCGACACGGACACGATATCAATAATTCTGGCTTCTATTGAATCCTATTATCGACTTGGTTTCCAATCATCCATCATTCCATGGCCCACCCACAAGATAATATATAGCTACTTCCTGCTTATTTTGTAACAAATTACGTTTTCTATAGTTTCAATTAATTGGCTCTAAATAAAATAAAAGTTACAATTGCTAGTATATATTCTTCCAATTATATTAATTAGTACTCCCACAAGGTTTTATATATCCAGTATATTTCTAATGAAGGACATGTTTCTTGATTCAAATATACAAAAAAATTAGTTTGTGTGGTTGATTTAATAATTGCTTATGTGTATACAATTATTGGCGGTGGCAACTGGCAACTGGCATGTGTATGCATGGAAAACAGTGATTCGTAGAGAGAGTGAAATTGAAAATGACTTGCCGTAATTCCTTGCTGTGTGGCAATCTTTGCTTCATCTTCTTCCCTTGATCAAGAATATCGTCAACATTGAAAAGCATCGATGGATCCGACGGCAATTCCAAGTGCCTTTTCCTCCAAGCAGCCACGAACACCGTCGCGATCTGCGTCAACGGGCTCCCTACCAACTTCTTGAACCGGTACCGCCTCGTGCCCGACAAATATACAACCAACGCACCCACTATCGCGCAAGCACATATGCCGTAACCCCATTCACGTCCCAAGTTGTCTTGTATGTAAACTAGAATGGTCACTGCTCCCAGCGCTCCTATGTTGATGAAGAAAAAGAACCAGCTGAAGAAATTGTTCATCTGCTTTCGCTCTTTCGTGTCAGACTCATCGAACTGGTCCGATCCGAATCCGGAGACGCTCGATTTGAGCCCGCCAGTTCCCAGGGCTGTCAAGTATAGTGCTGTGTAGAGAACCGTGAGTTGCATTCCACTTGCCTGGATGCATGATGAGGCCTCATTTGGGTTGCACTTGGGTGGCCTCAGACGGGGGATTATTGTGGAGATTGTCAAGATTGTCACACCCTAATCAATTAATACCCAGAAAAATAAATAATAATGTAAAGTTAGCTAGTGTTTGCTAAAAACTCATATATAGAATGTGAGCTAAACTTACCGTTGCTTGAACGGTGGCAAAGATAGCGATGGTGAGATACCTGTTGAATTAAAGAGCAAGCAAATTGGAATCCATGATTAGAAAGAAACGCTGTCCATTACTGACGAACTATTTCTGACCTTTACAGAAGGGTGAAAAGTATATATATAAATATATAAAGTTGTTGTTGGTTATTAGGAAATACAGACCTGCCGAGAAAGGTGTCAGCGACGAAGCCACCAAGCAAGCAGAGCATGAAAGAGGTGCCGAGGAAGTTGGTGACAATATTGGCAGAAGCAGCATTACCCAAATGCATAGTGCCAGTCAAATAAGTCACCAGATTTACAGCTATACCAAGTGTTGTTAATCTCTCGCACGCCTCACCACCTAACCAAAGAAAAAAAAAAGTAGATAACTTATTAATCAATTAAGCACTGAATAGAGATTTAATTAAGTCAACAAACGAGAAAAAAGTGAAGGATATATGTAGCTAGGAAGGACCTAAAATCATGGCGGCGCTGCCCCAGCCACCGGTTTTGGAGCGTTCGGCAGGGCGGCCCTTGTAGTCCCAAGCATCTGGGAGAGTCTTTCCTTGTGTTTGAGGAAGAGCCATTGTTGGTTTAATTGGATGTTGAAGTGTATCTGTAATTAATATGAACAGACAAGTTATACAAAGTAAATGTATATCAGAAGAAGAAGAAGACGAAGAGACTATTAAAAAGGCTCGTGATACGACTGGAGAAATGCTCTAGGCCTTTTTATAGTAGGAGTTGGAGGACCTTAAGGAATTTATTATTATTATTATTATTATTATTATTATTATTTGAACGGACCTTATGGAAAATTAGTCCAATAAAAAAATATAAATAATTTTTTGATGAAGGGTGCCCACCTGTGATTGCAAAGACTATTTGGACAAATTTAGGTGGGAGCTATGGTTAAGAAGAAAAGTCGGTTGACATTTATATTTTAATACAACGTTTACAAAATGACAATTCCTTTTTATTTTCCATACAATTTTGAAATCAATATTAATTACTACTTACCAATCTGATAAATATTACATATCACTCCTCCCTTAACAATAAACACAATCAAAATCAAGCTGAAATAATCAAATTAACATATTTTCAAGAACACTAATATAATCAAATCTAAAACCCTTTATGAAAATATAATGTAACTGTTATACATCTGCCAAAAGGTTTTAGAAACACCATCTATCAATGTGGATTGAAGGTAGATTACGTTCATTCAATTCGGTAATAAACGTCTTCGTTTTGAATCGTTGCATTATATTTTGGTATATCTAAAAGAGACGTATTTATAAATTATAATTAGTATTTACACCTTCTTTTTTTTTTACCCAATTTTTTTCTTTCACAAATTACTAGGCATTGCTTCTTTAAATCAGACAGAATCCAAATGCACCCATGTGTCAAAACATTGGATATTCATTTGTGTCTGAATCTGAATCCTGTCAAACTTGAATTCCATTTCTAATCCTTTCTTAAAGTAATTTTCCGAGGAAACAAATGACATAAAAGATCAATTCGATTCCATTACCAATTAGTTGACTAAAATTATCATAGTAACGGTGTTTTATTTCACAAAATTAATCTAATAATAATTCAGTTTGAATTGGGGTTATTATGATTTTAGTCCCTCTAGTTTGTGTTTATCTGAGTTTGGTCTACTAGTTTTTGAAATTACTAACTTTAGTCTACTAGTTCTCTGACAATACCTATTCCAGTCATTTCCGTCAAATTCTGTTAGTTTTTGGTTGACTTCCGTTAGTCAACAAGGGCATTTTTGAAAATTTAACTAAAACTTCTAGAAATCAATATGGAAGAAGGGTAAATATGTAATTTTATAATTGTTAAAAAATTATACTTTAAAAACAGAAATTAAAAAATTATATATATATATATTAAATACATTTAAATTAATAAATTGAATTAAATTAATTAAATAAACTAATTTTAGAAACAAAATAATTTTTTCAAGAATAAACTAATTTAAAAAAAAAAACAATCTCTAGAAAATAGAAAATATTATTATAAAAAAAATAAAATAAAATATTTAAATAATTAATATTGCAAAACCCTAACACCATTCTTTTTCTCTCTCTGTCTCCCACCACTCCTCTCTCTATCATCTTTATCTTCATCTTCTTCAAACCATAAAACCACAACCATCTATCTCACTACTTGTGTAGAGGAGTAGATCGATCTGCTAGAGGGAGAAGTTGATCGATTTGCGTGTGGGACGGAGGAGCCGGTCGATCTGCACGAGGGATGGAGGAGCTTGTCGATCTATGCGAGAACCATCTATCTCCTCCTCACGCGATGGAGTATTTTGGAATCTTATCAGAACCGGGAGGTTTGATTTCGAATGGGGATGGTGACTAGTTGATTTCGAATGGGGATGGTGACTAGTGATTTCGATTTAGATTTTCGATTGGGGTGGTGACTGGATTTTGTAGGTGGAGGCTCTATGTTTGGGTATTTTTGTGTAGTGGCTGGTGAAGATTCTAGTCAGGTGGAGATTTTTGTTTTGTTTTTTTGGTTTTTTTGTTTTTTGTTTTTACTTTAAAAACATGAACTGAATCACTGATGGTGTTTTTGTTGTTGTTGTTAGTGTTCGTGTGTTCTTGGTTTGGTGATGATGAAATTTGGATGATGTGGTCTGTAAAATCTAGAATACTTCATGATTTTCTAGGTTGGTTTTTTGCTTTTTATTTTTTTTGTTATTTTTAAATAAATAACAAAATTGGTATTTTTTTTAATGTTTTTTAAGGGTAAAATGGTAATTAAATATAAAATTACCATAGTACCCTTCACCAAAAACCTCCATTAAGGGTATTTTGGTCATTACAACGCCTGACAATGTAATTATGTGTATTTTAACGGAAATTCAAACGGAAGAACTAAAGTTAGTAATTCTAAAAACTAGTGGATCAAACCTAAATAAATATAAATTATAGGGACTAACATCTTAATATCCCGTTTCAATTATGATTTTTTTAAACACAGTTTTCAATTATGATTATTATCATCTTTTTGAATATTTGGAAAAAAAAAAGTGATTATTGTCATCTTTTTGAATATTTGAAACCAAAAAAAAAAAATTGATTTTGAGAAGCTGAACCCCTAGAAGTGGAATAGACATGCAACCTCATATTCAATTTGATTTATTTATTTTAAAAGGACAGCAAAATCGTTTAATAAGCTGATGACTGATGAGGCGTGGTCCCACATACCGTTGTTATCAAACCAAATCTAATTTGAACAAGAGAAACAAAGTGAATATTCAGGTGTCAAAAAAAAAAAAAGATGAATAAAGTTTACAACAATAAAGATATGAAGAATCTACTTGAGCCATAGTTGGGGAGAAAATTTCCACCGTTCGATAAGAAAAAGATATGAATATATGATAAACACTCATACAGTCATACTGAACCTAAAGGCTCATTTATCGACAAAGATAAAATCTTTAATGTTGAATATATAATTCACAGCTCCACATATTCGATAACTTCCTAATTGCTCAAATTACATGCATGAATCCCCAGAAAATAACAAAAAATAATATTTTTTTTATTATATTAAAACCCTTAAAAAATAAGTGAATTTCAATGCGGTAAGAAACCATTTGTTTTAGCACGTAAGCCTAAACTAAAACCTTAAAGCCCGTTTGGTGCGTGAGATTGGATTGGATTGGACTATTTTATGGGATTGGATTGGATTGGATTGGATTGGATTGGATTAAGATGAGACTGAGATTAGATGAGACTGAATTGAACTAAATTACTACTATGCTATATTTGGAGAAATATGAGACTGGATTAAATCAATGTTTTGTTTGATGAAATATGGGATTTGATTAAATATAATAATTTATTTTTAAAACGGAAATAACAATAAAATAAACTAATTAAAATAAAAATATAAAAAAACTAATTAAAATTAAATTAAAAAACTATAAAATTTTCTCTTTTCCTAATTCGCTATTTCTATATCATCGCCATCATATGAGTTGAGTTTGATTTCAGATTTAGGTTGAATCTGGAATATGAAGATATTGAATTTGTTTTTTTTTTTAAGATTTTTTCGATTCTAGATATAGGTGGTTTGATTTTTTTTTTTTAGATTTCCAGAATATTATGTTTGTGGGTTCGATTTTTTTTTTTTGGTTTTCAGAATATTATAGTTCTGGGTTTGTTTTTTTCTTTTCTGGGTTTTGATTTACATTTCTTATTTTTGATTGTGTATTAAAAAATTTGGGAAAAAAGAACTTAAAAAAAAAATAGTCCCAAGACAACTAAACCCACCAATTTGGTGGGTTTATTTATCCCACAGAATATAGGACTATTTTATTAAAATTGGACCCCACTAGATTATTTTGTCCGGTCCGTTGTTGCTTCCAAACATATGATTGGACTGAGATTAGTCCAATCTCAGTCCAATCCTATGTAACAAACGGGGCTTAAAGGACAAGTCAGATCCTGAAAGTTGGCAAAAGAAGGTGGAAAAAGGAGTTACCACGTGGCAAGTGGTCAGCCCATCCCAGGTATGAGTTTCTGATTACAACCGGATCGAAATGTAAAAGGTAAAAAGGAGATTCCAAATTTCGTATTTTGTTTTACGTTAATATTAGAAAATTTTAAAATTTAATTTAAATTTCAACCCAAATAATGTAATAACTGATTTTTTCATTAACCACGTCATCTCATATTTTGTATGGTGATGACAATTCACTTACCACATCATTTGGATTGAAATTTAGACTAAACTTTTAGATTGTGTTACACTACTCTTTCTTTTATATATATAATTGCAAAGTCTTATATTAGTTAATTGTCTTTATATTAATTAATAAATTTAAATTTAAAACATGGAATTTATATATTCTCCATTGTCGGGCACTAACTATTGATAAGAGAGACATGACATATGATAATCTTTAGAATTAACGGTGAGAATTGTTGTGGATTGAACACCACCGAAATTTTGCGGCCAGAGGAAATTCTAGGCTTCAAGAAGCTTTCTCATCCCTTCTTTACAAATTCAAGGTCAAAGCCCTAGCTATCTCGGTCACCTAATTATTGTATGGATTCACTGTACTATTCATCTTGTAGGGTCCTCCAAATTAAAGAGTGCTAATTAATTAATTCAACCCCTCCAAAGATTATAAATTTGTCAACTGATATATGGTTCTTTCCTTTTACAAAAATTATACAATATTTTCAATTTTTAAACAAAGATGTTTTTGTTTAATTTCACAAGTTTGAAACTTCCTCTTAATAGTTTTCTTCTAGTGATCAGGGGAGTAGATTTTTTTTTTTGAACCGTAATAATAGGAATTTATTAAGAGGGTAAAAACGTTAAGCAACAACAAAGGAGAAAGAAACAGCATAACAAAACTATCTCTAAGAACAGATCGCCCAAACAACACAAAGTTGAACACAACACAACCAAAACAACAGAAAACCAAAAAAAAAAAAAAAAGTCCTAACTGAAAAAAGCAGAAACAGAGCAATCTGTCACGGGGTTAAAGTTTGCGTAGTTAACCCGTGCGGCACTTAGACAGCTTTTGGGCAAAATTGCTAAGTAAACCTTACTTGATCACTCTCAAAGGTTAGAGAGACTAGAGAAGAACTAGAATAACTTTGTAGAAAAATAAGGCAAAATGTATTGCTATGAGAAAGCTTTACAATGCTTTGAGTATTCTTGGCTTGGATGCCTTACAAATGAGAGGAACTACCTATTTATAGTTGTTCACCTCCTCAATAAATGTTCTAGACTACTCTAGGTTAATGGTGGAGATTGAGTCTCCAGAATGTTCTACATGTATCGAGGTTTCTCTACAAGTATTCACAATCCTAGATATTTACAAGAGAGTTCTAGAATGTTCCTAGAGTCTTCCAAGGATGGTCATGCTAGATGAGTGGAGAAGACTCTAGAATCCTCCAATGACTTGTGCCTAGTGTTGGGCTTTGTTTGGGCTCCTTGGATCAAAATTGGGCTGGCCGTGACATCCTCCCCCACTTAAGCTCGCGATGTCCCCGTCGTGTCTTCATTCTTGTACCATTGGATTTGCTCAACGAATTGCCAAAGTGTATCTTCTCTTTCCCAACTCGCCTCACTATCGGGGAGGTTCTTCCATTTCACCAAGTACTCAGTGTAATTTGGAACACCTCTTCTCTGAATCACTCGGTCCGCCAGTATGCACTCCACGTCTTTATCGAATGCAGTGACTATGGCAGTTGGCACCCGTTTAGACTCTTCTCTGCTTGGTCTTCCATATTTGCATGGTATGGCTTGAGGAAACTCACATGAAATACCAGATGGATTTTGAGTCTTTGTGGGAGTTGGACTTGGTAGGAGACTTTGCCCACTTGTTTGATGACGGGAAATGGGCCTTCATATTTTCTCACCAACCCCTTGTGCACTCGACGTAGTGACTTGAACTGTTGGGGTAACAATTTGATAAGCACCAAGTCCCTTTCATTGAACTCCAAGTGTCGTCTCCTTGTATCCACCCATTTCTTTATTTTCTGGGCGGCCTTATCTAGGCATGCTCGTGTGAAATCGGCTTGCTCATGCCATTCCCTAGCGAGCTTGTGAGCCACGAGGCTCCTTCCTCCAAAGGTTGAGGCAATGGCTTGGGGAGTCATTGGGTGTTTTCCCAAGACTATCTCGAATGGGCTCTTATCGGTAGCCTCACTCCTTTGAAGGTTGAAAGAGAATTGGGCAACATCAAGCAGCCTTGCTCAATCTTGTTGATGAGCGCTCATGTAGTGCGTTAAGTATAGCTCCAATAACCCATTGAAGCGTTCAGTTTTCCCATCACTTTAAGGGTGGAAGCTAGTTGAGAAGTTTAAATTCATCTCCAACATCTTGAAGAGCTCCGTCCAGAACCTTCTGGTGAATCGTGGGTCACGATCACTTACTATACTCTGCGAAACTCCCTAAAGCTTCACGACATGTTTGAGGAAGAGGTGGAGCTTCCTCGGCTGTGCAATCCCTAGGGGCGGGTATGAAGGTAGCATACTTGCTGAATCGATCGATTACCACCATAATGCTCACACACCCTTCGGATTTCGGGAGTGCAGAAATAAAGTCCGTAGAGACGCTTTCCCATGGTCTATCTGTTATAGGTAGGGATTCAAGTAACCCTACTAGACATTGTTGTTTGACTTTGACTTGTTGGCAAACCAATCAAGTTTGCACATATACGACGACGACATCTTGCATATGAGGCCAATCGTAGGAGTTTTGGAGGAGTGCTATGGTACGTGTCATCCCTCGGTGGCCAGTCCACTTCGAATCATGGTATTCCTTGATGATTTCCTTCTATAAGTTCCCCCACTTGGGCACTGTTGGGGTTTATGCCCTAAGCATGAAATTTATAAATGGATTTATGAAGTAAATAAAAAGAAAAGTTCAATTCATTCTTGTTATGTTATTTATTTTATAAACTTGTGCACATATTAACATCCTGGATTACTGGATGTAATCTCGAACTGTGTATAAGAATGTCATATACGGATGGATACAGTAAGAGATGTGCAATCTAAAGAGTTCATAAATAGCAAATAAAGTTGGGTACTTTATTTGTGGTTAATCTATAGTTGCGGTCTATTCCGTAATGTACAGTGATTCTATCTTGAATCATTCATATGAGATATGGGAATGGAGGCATCTTGTATGATGTGATCATATAGGAATGAGTCATGATCTATATGAATCTCACACCAAGATCCGTTTATCGATGAGATTCATATATATCAACTAATGATGACTATATGTGAGTGATCTTAATCTTGAGTATCTTATTGACTCCTTCAGGTTAGATCATGATCTTTGATATACCATGAGTGAGGTCAGATGCATTTTCGGATCAATATACTCCGTATGTTGGGATTACGGTTTGACTTGTGGCTGGGAACGTTTGTACATAATAGTGGAATCCTCTTCTTTTTGTGAGAAGTAAATGGTAGATCCCTTAAGGGTTGATTCTGGGTTTGGACAATATGAGCGCTCTCCTAATTCCTTGAGGAAATATGATTTATTGTCCACTACAGAATCAATGATACTTAAAGGGTATATGTAATTAGAGGGGTATAACGGACATTATGACTCAGCTCTAATTGTGAACTACTGTAGAGGATCACACCATGTGTAATAGCTATATCGATGGACACCGAGTTGTATCGTTTGTGTAAAAGCGTCTGCAGTTGAGAGAGTGCAACTTCGGGTTTTTAGTGGAATAACACTGGAGTTAATAATCAAGGAATATTAATTAAAGTGTTTAATTAATGATTCCGATGATTATTGGAGCTCAAAATACAGTAGGTCCATTAGTTCCCCTTGCTAGCCCGATTGATTTAGGTAACAAGGGTCACAGTTAATTAATTGGATTATCAAATTAATTGTGTTACGAAAGTGACATGTATTTATTCTGAAATTAATTAACTAATGAGATTATTTAATTAATGAATAATGGTGATAAAATAAATTAAATAATAAGATTATTTAATTATGTTATTAATCACTAAATGGAGGATGTATGTTGATATATATTTTTGAATAAAATAAGATAATATGATTATTTTATTTTATTAAATTAAATATTTAATTTTTGAATTTAAATAGTTTGAATTCAAATAAAATCAAATAAAAGATATGAGAAATTTTTTGTTTGAAAGTTTTTAAAAACCAAATATAGATTTGATCAAATATTTAAATATTATATATATGATATATATTATTTTAAAAAAAAATGAAAGAAAAAGGGTGCTTGACGCACATCACACTTATATATATATATACACATTGACAAAAAGTTGGTTTTGTTTTTTATAACACACATCAATCAATTGGTTTTTGGCTTTTATGTAAAAAGGTGTGCGTGAGTTTCAACAATGCGTGCATCAAAATCGCAGATCAATTTTCGCTTTTGAAATAATTAGTGTGTGCGTGAGTGCGTGAAACACAGATCAACACATATGTTAGAGTTTGTATGAGATGTAAATAGTACAAGTGTTGTGTAGTGAAAATTAAGAAAGAGTTTTTTAGTTTTCCTACATCCTCTATTCTAAGATTCTGAAACCGTGACACGTCCTCACGCAGTTACTAGTCTCGGAAATAGCTAGGAAGATCAGTGGTACAGACTAGGAGCATACCGAAAAGTAATGAAGCCTCCAAACGTTGGTATAATTCTATTTTAATCTTTTTTTATTAATGATTACAATTTTCTGTATTTACATATATATATTTTATTAGTGTAATATTTAGTATATGTATTTATTCCGAAAATAAATACGATCCCAGGTTCACTGGTCCCAGATACAGATTACGATTTGGATAATTTAAAAAAAAAACCCATTTTCGCTGCGTGAAAGGTAAACGGGGTTCCAATAATTGGTATCAGAACCAATTTTATTTTCGGAACAAGAAATTGTTTTCGATGCTCCTGTATGTATGATTGTGTAGGCACGATTTAAATTGACTTTATGATATCTTTGTTTGTATATTTTTTTTAATTTACAAAAACATGATTGATCGTTAATTATATGGTACTGTGGATTTAGGGTTTATTGGTTGTATATATATATATATATTTTAACTGTTATTGTATTGTAAAAAAAAATGTAACCTATATTGAAGACCTGGAAAAATCGCGAAGAATGATTCATGAGATGAATTGAAGTGACCTGAAGAGACTGAAAGACTCAGAAATTACAAGAAGACCAATGAATGCCTTGAGGGTATTTTTGTAATTTTAGATTCCAATTTTTTTATGTTAAATAATCCACAGTACTCGGTCAATTCATGTATACTTTATATTATGCGATGATAAAAGTATTGGCATGCATACGTATATCATTTAGATTAGAAGTGCCTACACAAATATATTTGATATGTCATACATGCATCATAGCCTGATATTTTATATATATATTTTTAATTTGATTAAAATGGGTAAATACATAAATTGGCTATGAAAATGAGATAAGTTTTTTAATGGTTAAAAAACTTGGTAATTCTCATTAATATTAATCTAGTTATTAAAAAGTTTAATAAGTTAGATTAATATGGTCATTTATAGTAATTAGAATTAATTTGATTAATTTCCTAATAATAAATGAACCGAATAATGTGTTAGAGTTTTAATAGTTAAAATTTGGTATACACCAACATAATAATATGAGCTTAGTAAATAGTTTACAAATGTTTAGATTATTCACTTATAGATTAGATTTTTAATTGTTAAAAATCATTAATAATTTATTAGTTAATTAGAATTTGGTTCTAATTAGTTAATGCACTAGATAACTTGATTAAAGTTAGCCGTTTGATCCTATAGAGTCTAGTGCATTAATGGATGATAGAAAACCCTAGTTTTAAATAGTGAGTGGGAGAGGGATATATGACATATATATCCCACGGTCTCCATCATTAGTTCAACACCGTGAGATCCGAGTGGGGTATCGTGACGGCTTTGCTTTCGTCCTCCCTAATGAGGGTTTCCACAAAGGTCAATATCAAGGTTGACTTCCTAACGGATAGGATTTCTGAGGGTATTTCGGGATTGACCGACCCTAAGACGGCAATTATCGAGTTAAGCTTGTAAGGCGACAATTCTCGAGTTACACTAACGAAGGTTTTGATTAAGTTTGTTAATTAAAAACCTGACTGAATAAATGATGGTTGAATGATATGGAATACGAGTTATTTTAGAATATCATTTGATTGAGAATGTCTCGGTCCAACATGTAAATATTTGACCGACCTTAAGGTGACACTTTTTTGTGGTATGTTGGATTGTCGTGGTATAGTAACTATTTTTAGGGTAGTTCTAGTTCGTTAAACATGTTCATGCATCATGTTTAAATTTATAGCAAAGCACTCGCACTTGTTTTAAATAAATGACTGAATGAATGTTTTATTTATTTCAGCAATGTCTTCTGCATTACTTCAAATTCTCACAAATGACAAATTAACTGGTAATAACTACACTAAGTGGAAACTCAATATTAATGCAATTTTGGTCACCAAAGACCTCAAGTTTGTGCTTACAGAGGAATGTCCTCTAGCGTCTACTACCAATGCCATACAAACTGTTCGTGAGGCATACCAGCGATGGGTCTCATCTGATGAGAATGTCCAAACATATTTGTTGGCTTCAATGACATACGTGCTTGTCACAAAGCACGAAGCAATGACTTCAGCATTCGAAATCATGGAGTCATTGCAAGCTATGTTCGGGCAGCCCTCCGAGCAAAAGCGACACGAAGCTATTCGTTCCGCTATGCTCATTCGCATGAAGGAAGGAACGTCAGTTCGGGAACATGTCCTGAGCATGATGTCCTACTTCAGTACTACATAAGTCAATGGAGGGGCCATTGATGAACCCAGTCAAGTGAGCATCATGCTGACGACTCTTTCAAAGAGTTTCAATCAGTTTAAGAATAACTACAAGATGAAAAAGTTAAGGTTCAGTCTCACACAGTTACTCAATGAGCTCACTACCTTTGAATCATTAACTAAGGACTACAAGGGAAAGACTGATGAGGCAAATGTTTTTGAACCATCTTTCTCAAATAATAAGAAAATGAAGAGGTCTGCTGGGAAGGTGAAGGGTAAGCCCAAACCCAAGAAAGCCCAAAACAAGAAGAAGTCCAAGAAAGATAAATATGATTTACTTGTTCTTAAGTCATGTTTAGTGGAAGATGATTCTTCACCCTTAAAAGTTGATTCGGGGGCCACTAACCATGCTTGTTCTTCTTTGCAATGGACTGATTCTTGGACATAGCTAGAGGAGAGAGCCTTCTTAATACATGTGGGGTCAGGGGATGTCGTGTCGGCACGAGCCTTCTTAGATTACATTTTTGTAATAATTATATATTGCTGGACAATGTATTTTATATTCCTGGATTTACACGAAATTTGATTACGTTTCTAAGTTGTTAGAACAAAAATATTCTGTTCCTTTTAATAATAAGTCTGTTATTATTGGAAAGAATGGTATGAATATTTGTTAAGCAATTAATGAAAACAATTTGTATGTGTTAAGACCGTTAATACATACTACACTGCTCAACATCGAAATGTTTAAGGTTGAAAAACCAAAAACTAAACGACATAAGAATTTTCTAGATAATGACACGTATCTCTGGCATCTAAGGCTTGGTTATATCAACCTTGACCGGATAGACAGACTAGTAAAAAGTGGACCTTTAAGTGAGTTAAAGGTTGGCACCTTACATGTCTGCGAATCTTGTCTGGAAGGTAAGATGACTAAGAGACTTTTTATTGTAAAAGAGCTTAGAGCTAAAGAACCGCTAGAGTTTATACATACAGATGTCTACGGACCGATGAATGTTAAAGCTAGGGGTGGTTATGAGTATTATGTCACCTTTATAGATGACTACTCAAGATACTGATACGTCTACCTGATGCAACGAAAGTAAAAAACATTTGAAAAGTTCAAAGAATTCCGAGCTGAAGTTCAGAATCAATTAGGTAGGATTATCAAGTCACTACGATCAAATCATGAAGGTGAGTACCTTGACCAAGAGTTTGAAGATTTTATGGTCGAGCATGGGATAGTTTCCCAACTCACAGCTCCCGGTACACCTTAACAAAATGGTGTAGCTGAGAGGAGAAATAGAACCCCGATGGAAATGGTGAGATTTATGATTAGTTTCTCATCATTACCAAATTTATTTTGGGGATATGTGTTACAAATAGCGGCATACATTTTGAATGTAGTGCCATCCAAACCTGTTCCTAAGACTCCCTTAGAGTTGTGGAATGGTCGTAAAGCTAGTTTACGACATTTCCAGATATGGGGTGTCTAACACACGTGCTGAAGAACAGAACTGGAAAGCTAGACTCCAAGTCTATTATCTACATATTTATAGGATACTCCAAGGAGACCAGATGTGGACACTTCTATAGTCCCAAAGACAACAAAGTATTTGTATCGACAAATGCAACGTTTCTTGAGGACAATTATATTAGTGACCATAAACCTCGTTCTAAGATTGTATTGAATGAGTTGGAGCCTGGTGAGACTAGTGCTTCATCAACAAGAGTTGTTGATCCACAAACGTCTGAGAGTCAGATGGTTCCTGATCATGATACACTACCACTTAGATGTAGTGAGAGGGTTGTGAGACAACCTGAACGCTATTTAGATATATGTGAGGGATAAGGTGTTGTCTCTGCTGATAATATGGATGATCTATTGACATTTAAAAATGCAATGGAAGATCCCGATAAAGAGGAATGGTTTAAAGCCGTGAATCTCGAGATGAAGTCCATGTACTCTAACTTAGTCTGGGATCTTGTAAACTTACAGAATGGGGTAAAAAACATAGGGTGTAAGTGGATCTACAAGAGAAAAAGAGGAGTAGACAGGAAGGTAGAGACCTTCAAGGCAAGGCTAGTGGCCAAGGATTATACCCAGAAAGAGGGTCGATTATGAAGAGACCTTCTTGCAGTAGCCATGTATAAGTCTATTAGGATTCTTTTATCCATTGCTGCCTATTTCGATTATGAAATTTTGCAAATGGACGTCAAGAATGAATTCTTGAATGACAATCTTGATGAGAGCTTCTATATGATGCAACCAGAGGGATTCATATCTCCAGATCAAGAGGAAAAGGTTTACAAGCTACAAAGGTCCATCTATGGACTTAAGCAAGCATCTAGATCTTGGAACATTAGGTTTGATGATGTGATCAAAACCTATGGCTTCGAGCAGAACGTCGATGAGCCTTGTGTCTATAAGCGCATCATTGATAAGAAAGTAGTTTTCTATGCCCTATATGTAGATGATATCCTGCTTATTGTGAATGATATGGGAGCATTGTCTGATGTAAAAGGTTGGCTGGCTAGCCAATTCCAAATGAAAGATTTAGGAGAGGCAAGTTATGTTCTAGAGATCCAACTTATAAGGGATCGTAAGAACAAACTCATAGCACTGTCTTAGGCATCATATATCGATAAGATTTTTGTGCGATTTTCTATGCAGGACTCAAAGAAAGGTAATTTACCTTCTAGACATGGAGTTCACTTGTCTAAGGAACAGTGTCCTAAGACACCTCAAGAAGTTGAGGATATGAGACGTGTACCCTATGTATCGGCAGTAGGTAGTCTCATATATGCTATGTTATGCACGAGACTGGACATCTACTATGTAGTAGGAGTAGTCAACAGATACCAGTCCAACCCAGTATTGGATCATTGGCTTGCTGTCAAGACTATTCTCAAGTATATTCGGAGATCGAGAAATTATATGCTAGTGTATTCCGGACAGGATTTGATCCTGTTAGGAAACAGGGATTCTGATTTTCAATTAGATAGGGATTTTAGGAAATCCACATCTGGATCAGTATTCACCCAGGGTGGTGGAGCCATTGTATGAAGAAGTATCAACCAATCTTGCATTGCTAACTCCACCATGGAAGCCGAATATGTAGCCGCTTGTGAAACTGCTAAAAAGGCTGTTTGGCTCCGTAATTTCTTGAGTGATCTGGAAGTGGTTCAAGACCTGGATAAGCCCATCACACTTTATTGTGATAACAGTGGTGCTGTGGCTAATTCTAAAGAACCAAGAAGCCACAAGAGAGAGAGAGATAATGCAGAGAAGAGATGTGATCGTCACCAAGATAGCCTTACAAGACAATCATACTGATCCATTTACGAAGACCTTACCGGCTAAAGTATTTTCGGGTCACCTAGATGGTCTAGGGTTACAAGACATGCCTCACATGCTTTAGCGCATGTGAGAGATTGTTGGGGTTTATGCCCTAAGCATGTAATTTATAAATGGATTTATGAAGTAAATAAAAATAAAAGTTCAATTCATTCTTGTTATGTTATTTATTTTATAAACTTGTGCACACATTAACATCTTGGATTACCGGATGTAATCTCGAACTATGTATATGAGTGTCATATACGGATGGATACAGTAAGAGACGTGCAATCTAAAGAGTCCATAGATAGTAAATAAAGTTGGGTACTTTATTTATGGTTAATCTATAGTTACGGTCAATTCCGTAATGTACAGTGATTCTATCCTGAATAATTCATATGAGATATGAGAATTGATGCATCTTGTATGATGTGATCAAAGAGGACTGGGCCATGATCTATATAAATCTCACACCAATATCCGTTTACCGATGAGATTCATATATATCAACTAATGATGGCTATATGTGGGTGATCTTAATCTTGAGTTTCTTATCGACTCCTTCATATTAGATCGTGGTATTTGATATACTATGGGTGAGGCCACATGCATATCCTGATCAATATACTCCATATGTTGGGATTGCGGTTTGGCTTATGGCTGGGAAGGTTTGTACATAATAATGGAATCCACTCTTTCTTGTGAGAAGTAGATGGTAGTTCTCTTAAGGGTTGATTCGGGGCTTGGACAATATGAGCGCTCTCCTAATTCCGTGAGGAAATAGGATTTATTGTCCATTAGAGAATCAATGGTACTTAAAAGGATATATGTAATTAGAGGGGTATAATGGACATTATGACCCAACTCTAATTATGAACTACTGTGGAGGATCACACCATGTGTAATAGCTATATCGATGGACACTGAGTTGTATCGGTCTGTGTAAAAGCGTCTGCAGTTGAGAGAGTGCAACTTCGGGTTTTTAGTGGAATAAAACCGGAGTTAATAATCAAGGAATATTAATTAAAGAGTTTAATTTATGATTCCGAGAATTATTGGAGCTCAAAATACTGTAGGTCCATTAGGTCCCTTTGCTAGCCCGATCGATTTAGGTAACAAGGGTCACAGTTAATTAATTGGATTGTCGAATTAATTGTGTTACGAAAGTGATACGTATTTATTCGAGAATTAATTAAATAGTGAGATTATTTAATTAATGAATAATGGTGATTAAATAAATTAAATAATAAGATTATTTAATTATGTTATTAATCACTAAATGGAGGGTGTATGTTGATATTTATTTTTGAATAAAATAAGATAATATGATTATTTTATTTTATTATATTAATATTTAATTTTTGAATTTAAATAGTTTGAATTCATATAAAATCAAATAAAGGATGTGATATATTTTTTATTTGAAAGTTTTTAAAAATCAAATATAGATTTGATCAAATATTTAAATATTATATATATGATATATATTATTTAAAAAGAAAAGAAAAAGAAAAGGGGTGCGTGAAAAAGCACAACACACACACACACACACACACACACACACACACACACATATATATATATATATATATATATACATTGACAAAAAGTTGGTTTTGTTTTTTATAACACACATCAATCAATTGGTTTTTGGCTTTTATGCAAAAAGGTGTGCGTGAGTTTCAACAACGAGTGCATCAAAAGCGCAAATCAATTTTTGCTTTTGAAGCAATTAGTGTGTGCTTGAAACGCAGATCAACACATATATTAGAGTTTGCATGAGATGATGAATAGTGAAAATTAAGAAAGAGTTTCTTAGTTTTCCTACATCCTTCGTTCTAAGTTTCTGAGACAGTGACGCTTCCACACGGAGTTACC
Organism: Dipteronia dyeriana; assembly: GCA_032871835.1. Lineage (NCBI taxonomy): Eukaryota > Viridiplantae > Streptophyta > Magnoliopsida > Sapindales > Sapindaceae > Dipteronia > Dipteronia dyeriana. Next base: position 76,459,895 of record CM065299.1, read on the forward strand.
AGTCCCGAGAATAGCTAGGAAGGTCAGTGGTACAGACAAGAAGCATACCAAAAAGTGATGAAGCCTCCAAATGTTGGTATGATTCTATTTTAATCTTCTTTTTTATTAATGATTACAATTTCTTATATTTACATATATATTTTATTAGTGTAATAATCAGCATATGTATTTGTTCTGAAAATAAATACGATCCCAGGTTCACTGGTCCCAGATACAGATTACGATCTGTATAATTTTTTTTTAAAACCCATTTTCGCTGCGTGACCGGTGAACGGGGTTTCAACAGGCACATACACTAGGTCTCCGTTGGTGAGGTGAACTCCGTCGTCTAGCCAAAACCACCTTGTCTTTCCTTCATTGGCTAGCTTGATCAAGCTCTTGGCTAGAGGAACTTGTTGAAGTCCTTCCTTGATGTGGTTGACTAGGATGCTTAGTGGTTGACTCGCACTTAATGTAGCAAGCTTTGCTTTCCGACTAAGTGCATCAGCTACAACATTTGCCTTGCTTGGCTTATACTCGAATTGGTAGTCGAACTCTGCTAGGAAATCTTACCATCGTGCTTGCTTGGGGCTAAGCTTCTTTTGTGTCAGGAAGTGGCTTGTGGCATCATTGTCAGTCATTATAACGAAGGTGGCTTCAAGCAAGTAGTGCCGCCACACTCTGACGCAGTGGATGATGGTCGTTCAACTTGCGGCTTTCGAAGGCAATTGGGCAGTCTTCTTGCATAAGGACTTCCCCAATAGCAAAGTTCGAGGCATCAGTGTGCACCTCAAATGCCTTGGTGTGGTCCAGGAGGACAAGTATCGGTTCTTCTGAGATGGCCTTCTTCAACTCTTCAAACGCAAGTTGGCACTTATCGGACCATTGCCATGCCCTATCCTTCTTGAGCATGTCTGTCAGCGGGGCCGGCTTTGGCTGAATAGCCCTGAATGAACTGCTGATAGTAGTTGGCTAGCCCTAGGAAAGATCTCAACCCTTACACTTTGGTGGGTGGTTCCCATTCTTAGACTGCCTTCACCTTGGTACCATCCATCATAAGCTTTCCATCCTATATCCGGTGGCTAAGGAACTCCACCTCTCGTTGGCCGAAAGAACACTTTTCCAACTTGACGTAGAGCTTGTTCTCCTGAAGTACTTGGAAAACTTGCTTAAGGTGTTGGACATGATCCTCTAGTGTCTGGCTATACACCACAATGTTGTCCAAGTACACTACCACAAACCGATATAGGAAAGGATGGAAGAGTTTGCTCATGAGAGTGCAGAACGTGGCTGGTGCATTGGTGAGGCCAAATGGCATGGCTAGGAATTCGAAACCACCGTATCTTGTCACATATGCCATATTGGGTTCATCTCCAACCGTGATGCGCACCTGGTAGTACCCTGATCGAAGATCCATCTTGGAGAAGTAGCACGCCTGGTCAAAGTGATCGGCTATCAAAGGTATCAGGTACTTGTTCTTGATGGTAATCTTGTTCAAGGCCCGATAGTCGATGCACATGCAGAGTGACCCGTCCTTATTTTTTTGAAATAGAACCGGAGAACCATATGGAGCTTTAGAGGGCCGAATGTAGCCCGAGTCTAGCAATTCTTGGGGTTGCTTACGAAGCTCCTCCAATTCTGGTGGTGCCATGCGATAAGGCACCATGGCGGGAGGCTTGGCACCGGGCTCTAACTCAATCTGATAATCCACCTCTCGTCTAGGTGGAAGCTTTTTCTGAAGCTCTTTTGGCATGACATCCTTGTATTCTTCAAGAATGTCTCGAACCTCGGCTGACATTGGTGATCTTCTCCATCGTTGAGCTCCTCGAAGGGTGGCTAGGAAGCTAGGATCCTTATTTAATCCCTTATTGAACTGCAGGGCGGACAACACCTTGGACTCTGCCTTGGTTACGAGTTCCGCTGAGACCATGTAAGTCTTGCTTCTATCAAGGATGCTGAGGGAGTTCCCGGTTGGGAACGGGAAGGCATGCATCTGATCGAAGAACTCCATGCCAAACACCACTTGGAAGTCGTCCATGGGTACGACAGAGAAATCGAGCTTTCCACTCATGTCCTAAGGTCAATAGGGATAGCCTTGGCAATGCCTGCGATTGGTTTTACCGGTGAGTTGACAACCTTGATTGTGCCTCCTACACTAGTGATCTTTAGGCTTAGCTTCTTGGCCTCGTTTATGGAGAAAAAGTTATGAGTTGCCCTCGTATCTAGCATTACATGGAAAACTTTGCCATTGATTGAGGCATTTATGAACATGAGCCTTTTCTTGGTGGATGTTGATGGGGCATTGTTGCTCTTGAGTGCACCAAGCTGCCTGAGCCACCTCATGTCTGTCTCATGTCCTTAGTCTTAGCTATCTTTATGTTGAGACATTATGGCATTAAGGGTTTTCCACTTGGGGTAATCTTTCAGCCAATAAAGCCCATCACAAATGAAACAAGGAGACTTAGGCTTAGGAGCTTCAGACTTACCTCCGTTAGGCTTGTTGCGTTTGTCCATGTTGAAGGGCTTTCATTGTCCCTCGTCCTTGGCTCTTCTGCCAAGACTTGTCTCCCCAACTTTTGCCTTGGTGGAGTAGTCAGTGAGTGCTTCGGCTTCGGTAATAACGGTTTTCAGGTCTTACACATTTCTCCTCTCTAGCTCCACCATTGCCCAATCCTTCAGACCATCCATGAAGTAGAAAAACGAGTCTTTCTCAGACATGTCTTCTATTTCGAGAGATAGGGTAATGAACTCCTTGACATAGTCTCTAATGCTACCCGTCTGCTTGAGTCGACGAAGATGGCCACAGGCCTCTTTTCCGCATTGGTAGGACAAAATTGCCTGTTGAGTTCCTTCTTCAACTCCTCCCATATAGTGATGAGGTTGATGCTTTTGCCTATGTCACCATGCTTACGTCTCCACCATAGTTGGGTGGCATCACGAAGAAATGTCGGTGCATTTGCGATCTTGGTAGCATCATCACGATCACCCTTGGCCTTGAAATATTGTTCAAGACCAAAAAGGAAGTTTCCGACCTCTGTTGCATTGCGAGTACCATCATATATGGCTGGCTTGGTAATTGGATGTCACTAAATATGCTGGTGCTAGAGGTGGCTGTAAGGTCGACTGTTGGGCTAGTTTTTTATGAAGCCCATTTAGTGCAGACGTCGGCTACTTCTGCATGTATAGCCCGTAACTCATGTTCTATAAAGTTATGAAGGTTGAGGAACTCAAGTGTGAGGAAACCCACGTCCTCTTTGAAGCTCTTTGGAACTCGTGGATGGTGGACTTGGTTGCTTGAGTGATTTCAACATAGTCCGCCTCTATACAATCACGACGGTCGGTAACATCACTCAAGGTAGACTCCATCCCCGATACGGCTTCCTCCAAGCCAACTATCCGAGTTTCCAAGGCATCATTGGACGGACCCTTGTACTTATTCCGCTTGGTGTGGGTGTGTTGCTCATCACGTCCATGCCCATGCTCTTCTGCTATAGCAACAACTTTACTGTCGGATGCCATTACTTCGCGAACTAGCTGTGATTGCTTGATGAGGCTCTGATACCAACTGTCACGGGGTTAAAGTTTGCACAACTAACCCGTGCAGCTCTTAGACAACTTCTGGGCATATTTGATAAGTAAGCCTTACTTGATCACTCTCAAAGGTTAGAGAGACTAGAGAAGGAATAGAAGAGCTTTGTAGGAAAATAAGGCAAAGTGTATTGCTATAAGAAAGCTTTACAATGCTTTGAGTATTCTTGCTTGGATGCTTTACAAATGAGAGGAGCTACCTATTTATAGTTGTTCACCTCCTCAATGAATGTTCTAGACTACTCTAGGTTAATGGTGGAGATTGAGTCTCCAGAATGTTCTACATGTATCTAGGTTTCTCTACAAGTATTCACAATCCTAGATATTTACAAGAGAGTTCTAGAATGATCCTAGAGTCTTCCAATGATGGTTTTCCATAAGCGTGCTTTTCCATAAGCGTATAGTCTTCTCAAGCTTGGTAAAGGCACAACTCACCTTATAGATAGGTCTCTGACTCTATCTCCACATTCCATCATCTGGGATCCGCTAACAGCGGTCTCTAATACTGCCGGTACAGTTGTAGCTCTTCTTCTGGTACAAGTTTCACTAGTAGCGGTAGGCTAGCTTGATAATCCTTCAAGGACTAGAAGGTCTGCTCATTCTCTTATACCTATTTTATATTTTTTCCCTGTACAATTACTTTAAAAAAAAGAATGCACTTATTTGTAGATAGTGATATGAAACGGTTTAGAGCTGTCACTCTGCTGGTTTACCCATGCACCTGTTTAAGAGAAGTAAGAGATTCAAGATCCAAGATGACTTTAATCTTTTTTGGATTGACTTTAATCCCTCTCTCATGAACCATGAAACCGAGGAATTTCCTTACTGCTACTCCGAAGGCACACTTGGTGGGGTTCAGTCGCATCCGGTTCTCCCTGATCACCTGAAACGTTTATCGCATGTGACCTTGGTGTTGATCCGCTACATGGGACTTGGTGATCATGTTATCTATGTACACCTTCATGGTTCTTCCTATCAACCCCTTGAACAACCTGTTCACCAAACGCTAATATGTGGCACCTACTTTTTAAAGACCAAATGGCATTATCTTATAGTAATACAGACCTTGCCCAGTGATAAAGCTGGTCTTGTTCTGGTCGATGGGGTTTATCTTGATCTGGTCATATCCCGTAAAGACATTCATGAAACTTAAGAGCTTGTTTTATGCTGTCGAATCTACGAGCTGGTCTACATTTAAATGTAGAAAAATATCTTTTAAACAAGTATGAATGAGATCTGTATAATTCATGCACATGTGCCACTTCCCATTCACTTTCGTTACCATGATCAAGTTGGTGATTCATACAGGGTATTGGGACTCTCTAATGAATCTGACTTTCAGGAGCTTGTCCACCTCCTTTTGTACTGTGACATTCCATTCTGGGTTTAAATGTCTCTTCTTATGTTTGACCGGTTTGAAAGTAGCATCCACTGCTAACCTGTGAGCAGCCAAAGCAAGTGGAATCCCTGGCATCTCATCGTGGCTCCAGACGAATATGTCGTTATATTCTCGGAGGAGTCTTATTAGACCTTTCTTGACTCCTTTCTCCAATGCGGCTCATATCTTTATCGCCTTCACGGGATCATCTCCATTGATAGATACATCCTTTAACTCTTTCACAAGGTGCCCATTGGCCCACCCTCTATCTTCCTCCCCTGACTCTTCTTCAATTCCAACTGATGCTTCAGCCTGAGGCTCCTCATCGACCCCTCCTGATACCTCTGTTCCCTCTAAGTCATCACGACCTTTTTCTTGTACCTCCCTGGTTTGCATGACCATCACCGGCGCGTATTACTTGGCCAATGTCGTAGGATTAGTGGATATCGGATAACGCTTACTCGTTGCTTGTTAATATTGTCAGACCTCTCTAACCTTGTCTCCTACTGGAGTTTCAAGACATTATGGTAGATGGAAAAAACTCTCTTGATTGTTGTTAAGAAAGGTCTCTCCAAGATAACATTGTAGGTGGATGGAGTATCGATTACAAAGAACTATGTCATTAAATTTTACTGGAGAAGTACTTCCCCGATTATCACTTGGAGAATCATTGACCCGGTAGGCACCATCGAGTCCCTAGTAAATCCATATAGAGGCGTGGTACAACAGTTATAAAAGAGGTGTTTCAGGTTGAACTTCTAGAAGACACTACTCCCGGTATCAATCAAAACGTGATAGACAAGACAATTGGCTATCTATACCGTGAAGACTATGGGGTGGTCATCTTGTGGCTATACCGTGTTGTAGACATCCTTCTCGGTTAACACAATCTGGTCAAGCAAGAAAGTCCCAGTCATCCCCTAGCGACCCTAAGAACATCATGACCCGCATCAAGCTAGGGTGTCTTCACGGACTGGTTATTTATGGAATTATGGGAGGTTTCTGTTAATGTGGGACCTCAGTTGATAGTTTGAACGTTCTGGATCTGTTGTATCAGATCTTTCCTTTTCTTATTTTATCTCTATTTTGCTTCCTTGATCTTTGCCTATACCTCATTCTCTACCCGTACGTTGTCACGTACCTGTTACAAAAATTTAGGCCTCCTTTTACCAGTCCTTCAATCTGGTGGCAAAGGTTGTAGCACTCTGACATGTTGTGCTCCACATCCTCATGAAAGTCGCATTACTTGTAGCGATTTCGTTGGTCTACTGGGAGTTTTATAGGACTGGGCTTTCTGAGCAACCCTTTATCGTGAATGCGAGATATATGGTTTCACAGGAAGTGTTGAGAGCGGTATAATGGTTGCACCCTTCCTTCTCCCTTGCTATCCGTGCTACCTCCCACAATGAAGGTGTTGCTCTATAAGGGGTCTTTCTGGATGGATACCACTTCTGTTGTGATGGGAAAGGAAATGGACTATATGTAGATCGGTTTGGGGGTCGATTCTGAGTCTTCTGAACTAGTCCCGATTTAGGCATTTCTTTCTTCGAACGCTTGATGGATTTCAAATCATCGTGCCCAATCTTAACTTTGAGCTACTCGTCTATCTCCACCTGCTTCAAGACCCTATTGTAAGCCTCCTAGTACATCTTAGGTGGGTACTTCGTAAATGACAGGAACAACCTATCGGCCCACGGGTTACTTCTAAAATTAGCCAAGGTCTCATTTTTCGATAACACTTCTATCTGGACCAACTATTTATGGAACTTCCCACGTAAGTCTTTAATGATTCTCCTCGCTCCTGGATCACGTACTGGAGTAGATTAGGATCCTTGGGACGGGGTTTAATTCCCTGAAGCTGAGTATAAAAAATTGTTGTTAGTTATGTAAAAGAATTAACACTACCTAGAGGTAACTTTCTAAACCAAGTCTTTGCACTATCGATCAGGGTTGAAGGGAACATCCTACACATCGTCAATCGTGTAGCGTTCTGGACCTCCATTTGGTGCACAAAGCTTTCGAGATGGCTTAAAGGATCTTTTTTTTCAGAGAACTTTTTGGCTGGCGTCTTGAATTTAAAAGGCAACTCTGCCTTCCTGATCCTCTTCGAGAATGGTGAATTCATCTAACCTAGGGGATCCTTCCGAATCTCCAGATGCTTACCTTTCCTCAACTCCTCAATCTCTTTTTCTATCTTGGCCACTTGGTCATAGAGGCGTTTGGATCCACCATCCCTGGACCCAACTTCTGAATCTTTATTGTCTGACCCTTCTGATGTCGTCGATGCTCTATCATGACCCTCTTCTAGAGGGTGGTTTCCTCGAGAACTCCTTCTTGGCCAGGTGCTACTACCAACGTTGGACCGTGACTATCTATCCTCTGCTATCGGTTTGACTAATTGGGAGATACTCCCTGGGTTGGATTCCGGTTACGGATCTCACCTATCAAAGTTAGAAATTCATGGGATGGTCTGGAACTGGAGGCGGTGGCCCAAATCTATCGAAGGTTGGTATCCGGGAACCTAGTCTGGTGGCATTACCCTTGGTTGGTACCGCAAACAAAGAATCGATTCCTTCCACGATCATTCGAAGATAGATACTTTCCATGAATGTTGCAACCTGTTGTTCCAGAATGGCTTGGCCCACTCCCGAAGCAGTTGAGGCCTAGGGTGTGGACCGAGTGTTCCATGGTAGAACTCGTGCTGGGTTGTGGTGCTTCGATCCCTTCCCTCGCTTCTGAACTCTTTGAGTCGAAGCAATTGAATAGTGCCCCAATGAGACTGGCTGCCTTTGAGGATCGAAGCCTCATACTGGCACGCTACTTAGTAGAGCTATCGGGTTTTTTTCTAAAGGTATGTGGAATTACTTCCCACAAATGGCGTCAGAAAGTGTTACGCAAAAATTCGTTTGTGGGGAAAATTTTGATCAACACCCTTAAACTGCAACCTGGGAGATCACAACGGGATAAGTACCACTAGGTACCGTGGTTTTGTAAGAATAAAAACGGTAGTGGTGCAGTATATAGAATAAGAAGAAACAAATATCGATTACTTTATTGATGGTTGAATTATCTTGTACAATGATAGGTGTAGTTTTCACTCTCTCTTACACAGACGATGGTGAACTCGTGCAAGGCGATAAGTGAAAATCTCTCTATAGGCAATGATGTTTTTCTTCTAGATCCCTTTCTTCGACTTCTATCGTAGTATTTATCGCTACTAATTCATCCGGTCAATCCCGTAAATCTGTCTAATTCATCTGCAAACATCGAAATCCTCATTTTGGTGTTAACTGTCGTTGATTGAGACTGTAAGTCAGTGTAAAAATTGTTCCCTAGAATTAAGTAGCAGCTTCCATATTAGTAAACACTGAATAGGTTGACCATTTTAATTTCACTTATGGCGCCTTAAATGGGTGGAGAGGTCAACGTTCTTTTCTACCTTGTTGGAGAAGAAAGTTGTCTTCATTTCTTTGGTTGTGGCACTGTTCTGGGGTCCCAGGTGTACCAGTCCATCTCTGATATGGCGGTTTCCTACTTAGAACACCGGAGTCTTCTCACTATCGCTTTCCATGTTGGAAGGATGAGATATTCTTATTGAATCGGTCCAGGACAGGTATCGCGGTACTTAGATACCAAGTAAACGGTATCGTAGTACCTGTACTCTTGATACCAAGGAAGCGGCATGTTGTGGCATCGAGAAGGCTTTTCTTTTTTTTTTTTCCTCTTTATCGAATTTTCACACACCAATATTTAGAGTTGGACGAATTTATCTAGACCAATAACCAAATTCTCTACACTCAAAATTCTCTCTTGGCAGAATTTTCTCCTTAGAAAAATTGCCTTGGCCGAATTTTCTACTCAGAATAATTGCCTTGGCTAAATTTTTCTTCTTTTAACTAAAAACTTAGACTTGGCCGAATTCTACATCCCATATATGTAGTGGCCGAATTCCTTGCCTTCATTTATTTAGGGTTGGCTGAATATCTCTTGTATTTAGTTTAGGAGACATAATCCTCTTCTAAGAAGGATTTACTTGGTGGGCAATAATCCTCTCCTTATGTGGATTTATTTGGAGACGAGAATCCTTTTCAAAGAAGAATTATTTTCTACACCAAGACTCCTAATCCAACGTAAATAGTATATTTATTCAATAATTAATTATTGAATATAATTAAATTGTGACTAAATTAAAACTTCCAAATTTGACAAATTGTCAACAAGAGTTTTGATAGAAATCAAATACTTCATTATTTGACTAGATAAATAAATTCCTTTTATTTATCTACTTATCAAATATAGTATTTGATATTTATCATATTACCAACAGTAATATGACAATAGGAGACCTACTCCTACTAGGAAAAAGATTTTGACTTTTAATTAAATAATTAATTAATTAACAAATTAATTAATTTCTATTTAATTAAATAAAAAAATAAAAAATATATATAATAAGCTATTATAGCCAAATATTGTTTTTCCTATTTTATTAAATCCATTGGACTTAAATAAAAAGTCCACATGTGAACTAGACTCATTCTTACTAAAAGAAACAAGTCCACATGCCTTAATACAATTCTAGATGGACCCATAAATTGGTCTGGTAGAATATATCAAGTGATTTATGCAAGTTCGTGTGGATTGAGGATCTTGACGAGCTATCTAAATTTGAGCTCCAGACATAACCTAATCACAATCAACAAATGATTCACTTAGGTCCGATATATTAATTTTAGTTCATTCCACCAAATAACTAATATTGAACTCTTAAATAAACTAATATTGAACTCTTAAATAAAGATAAAATAAGTTAATATTGCTCATTCATACCCTAGACAATCGTGTAGAATATTAGTAATCGCCAAGAGCTCATAGACCGCCTATAGCTCTCGAAGTTATCATATTTACTCATATGACCACATTTTGAACTTAGATATTTTGACTTTTCTAGAAGCCATATTTCAATAGACATTATTGAAAGCTTAACGATAAGATTTAATAACCAATACTTCAAAACATCCATATAATGATATTCTACTTTCATTTAATAAATGGAGCCATGATGTCCGTATCTATAGATGAAGTCCCCTATCGATTAACAAATGAATACCACCAAACTATCGAGGATAAATTATGCTATATAATCGTACTCATTGATAGTTTAAATAATAACACTTGCAACCATAAGTCCATCATTTATCTCAAGATTGAGATAGACTCTCCGATTGCCTTCAAGTGAAAGCTTTTATCCATTGACGATTTTGGATAAAGTATCTCACTGTGATCCTATTCAATGCACCCAGTGTACTAGATTCCTTTTGCCCAAATACACCACACTTTGATGATTTTAGACTCATCATAACATATTTGATTCCACTCAAATGCTACCAAAAGAATCTATAACTTTAACAAGATAAATGTCACCAACCTTTATCTTAAGTTGTGAATATTATAATGAACTAACTAAAGAATTGTGTCTACCTCATACATATCAAGATGTACGAACAATTCTTCTTTTCTCATAGTCTTATGACCTTATGATTATTTACTTTTGAAAATTATAATAAATAAAGTATAAATGCTATAAGATTTGTTAAACTAAAAATCACTTTTATTAATATAAAAAGATTGTCAAACACACTATTACACTCTTGCTATCGAGCATAATCCCCACAATCTCCCACTTGCTCTATAGCAAATGTGTCATATCTCTTATCCTCATATTCACCAGGTGCCCATCAAAACTCTTTTGTCGAAGAGCCTTTGTGAATGGATCCGCTAGATTTTCTGCTCACGCGATCTTGGTTATCGTCACGTCTCTCCTATACATAATTTTCCTTCAAAGGTGATACTTTTTTTCAATGTGTTTCCCTGTCTTATGACTTCTTGGTTCTCTCGAATTAGTCACCGCTCCACTATTGTCACAATAGATAGTGATCTGTATATTTGCATAAGGAAACAATTCCAAGTAAATCAAGAATTGAAGGAGCCAAACAACCTCTTTAGCAACCTCGTATGCGGCAACTTACTCAGCTTCCATGGTGGAGTCAGCAATACAAGATTACTTGATACTCAACCATATGACTGCCCCTCTTCCAAGTGTAAACACAGATCCGGATATTGATCTTCTAGAGTCAGAATTCGATTGGAAATCAGAATCTATATACTCAACGGGAATTAAATACCCTCCGGAGTATACAAGCATATAATCTCTCGTTCTCCTGAGATACTTGAAAATATGTTTGACTGCCCTTAAGTGAGATCAAGATCAGGTTTCGATTGAAACCTGCTAACTATGCCAACAACAAAACAAATATCTGGTCTAATGCATAGCATTGTATACATGAGACTCCCAACTACCAAGACATATGGAACCCTACTCATGAATTGCTCTTCATGCTTATTCTTAGGAACTTGTTCCTTAGAAAGTTTGATTCCATGTCTAAAAGGTAACATACCTTTCTTGGAATTTTGCATGGAAAATCTAGACAATATTTTATTTATGTATAAAGCTTGGGATAATGCAATCATTCTATTCTTTTTATCCCTTATGACTTGGATACCAAGAATATATAACTTGCTTCTCCTAAGTCCTTCATATCAAATTGTTTTGCCAACCGTTCTTTTACTGATGTCAATACACTTACATCGTTTTCGATAAGTAGTATATCATCAACGTAAAGAATTGGGAAAGCCAACTTGTCACATTTAATCTTTTTGTATACATAGGGTTTGTCAAGGTTTTGAATAAATCTAAAATTTTTACCGGTTGATTGAACCTTATGTTCCAGGATCTGGATGCTTGCTTTAATTCATATATGGATCTTTGCAACTTGCAAACTCTTTCCTCTTGGCTTTTTTCAATAAACCCTTCTGGTTGCATCATATATATGCCTTCGGTAAGACTTCCATTAAGGAAAGTTGTCTTAACGTCCATTTACCAAATCTCTAGGTCTAGAGATGCCGCAATGGATAAGAGTATTCTAATGGATAAGAGTATTCTAATGGATTTAAGCATGCCCATATGAGAGAAGATTTTCTCAGAATCGATACCTTCCTTCTGTGTGTAACATTGAACTACCAATCTAGCTTTAAAGGTTTCCACCTTTCCATCCATTCCTCTTCTCCTCTTGTATACCCACTTGCACCCGATGAGTTTTATCCCTTTAGGCAAGTCTACAAGAAACCAAACTTTGTTTTTGAATATAGATTCAATTTTGGATTGCATTTCCTTTTGCTAATGGCGATAATCAACATCTTCTGTTGCTTCCTTATAAGTATAGGGTTCATCATCGTTTGGGAGATTCTCTACAGATTCTCCTACACCGATGTATCTCTCGGGTTGTCTACTAACCCTCCCACTACGATGATGTATGGTACATTGTTGATCTTGTGTTGGTATAAAACTTACAATTGGGCTAGGTTATAAAATCTCTTGTGGAATTGTATATTCTAAAAACTCATTCATGACAATTATACTTTTAGGAACAAAATTATTCATATAGTCCTCTTCCAGAAATTTAGCATTTTGTCGAAACAAACACTTTAAAATCTGAAGGACTATAGAAATAATATCCTTTGGTTCTTTTTGGATACCCTACAAATATGCATGTTTCTGAATGAGACTCCATCTTTTTTGTCTTTCCTTTTAACAGTGTGTAGGACATCCAAATATCCTTAAGTGTTGTAAACTAGGCTTTTGCCTAATCCATAACTCATGCGGTGTTTTAGGAACCGACATAAATGGTACATCGTTTAGAATATATATAGCGATTTGTAAAGCATATCCCCAAAAAGAATTAAGGAGCGTTGAATTACTCAACATAGATCTAACCATGTCCAAAAAAGTTCTATTTCTCTTTTCTACCACTTCATTTTGTTGAGGTGTACATGGCACAGAAAACTGAGAAATTATCCCAATATCAATAAGATATTGCTGAAACTCACCAGATAGATATTCTCCACCAATATTAGACCTCAAGATTTTTATGTGTTTCTCTAGCTGATTTTCAACTTCAGCTTTAAATGATTTGAACATGTTAAAAGCATCTGACTTATGTCTCATGAGATACACATAGCCAAATCTTGAGTAATCATCCGTGAAAGTGATGAAGTACTCATATCCACATTTAGCTTGAATGCTCATAGGACCATCAGTGTGTACTAATCCTAAACATTTAGTGGCTCTTGTGCCTTTGTTCGTGAACGACCTTTTGGTCATTTTATCTTCCAAACGAGATTCACAAGTTAGTAGATCATCAACCTTTAAGTCACTTAGAGGTCCGTCACTAACCAATCTTTTAATCCTATCAAGGTTAATATGACCTAGGCACAAATTCCAAGGGTAGGTTTCATCTTTTGATAATTTTACTCTTTTATGATTAGGTTCCATTGATTCCGTGTCTAACAAGTGAGAGATATTGCTAGGCAAATAGAATAAACCGTTTCGCAATGTACCTTTGCAAACAAATTTGTTATTCCTACTAATAATAAAAGCTTTATTAAAAGTAATTGAATATCCAAATTTATTTAAACAAGAAACTGAAATTAAATTCCTCTTGAATTGAGGTACATAATAAACGTCTATTAAATCTAAATACCTATATGAATCTAAACTAATTCTAATATCTCCCATTGAACTAGCAGACACCAACACTCCATTGCCAAAATGCAAGTTGAATTCATTCACATTAAGCCTTCTTCTTTCCTTGAACCCCTGTAAGGAAAAACAAACATGATTAGTGGCTCTAGAGTCTATGATCCAATAATCCATAGAATCCGTCAAAAAACAAGTTTCAAGATAATTAATATTACCTTCCTCCTTGTTCTGACACTTTGGGCAATTTCTTTTCCAATGTCCCTTTTCACCACAAAGGAAACACTTTCCTTTGATCTTGGTTACTTTCTTTGTCTCCTTATTAGTAGGTCATAATTGTTTTTCTTCTGTTGTTTCTTGACTTTCTTACAGGTCTTAACAGTAGCAACTGTACTTACGGCATGAATCTCATGACCCTTGCTCTTCACAAGGATTTTCTCGGTGCTTTAAACATCTTGCATCAGGCCTTGCAAGGTGTATTCCTTATTGTTCAAGGTGTAGTCCAACTTGAACTGATCAAAGGAATCTGATAGTGAGTTGACGATCATGTCAATTTTTGTCTCACCATCTATCTTAACACCATTCAGTTCAGCAATGTTGAGATGTGCTATGACTTTCATCATATGATCTTTCATTGGCTGTCCAAATTTCATCCTAAGATTCACGAAAGCAGTCACTGCCTCTCTCTTAGTCGTCCTGAACTTTATAACAAACATCTCTTCTAGAGATATCATTATATCTGCAGCAGTCTCCATTCCTTCATGTTGCTGTTGCAACACGTCGGAGATGGTGGCCATAATGTAACATTTAACCATCTCATCTGAAGAGTTCCACTGTTGATACTCATCTCTTTTCTCCTGAGCAGATTCATTAGTAGGAGTAGGTGGTTCAGGAGTGCACAAAATGAACTTATGCTTTTCGGATTGCAATAAAAGCCCAATTTTCCTTTTCCATGTAACATAATTATCACCAATTAAAGTACTATCTTTTAGGATGTTGATTAGGGATGGGGTGATGATTTCTGAATAATAACAAAAATTATATAAGTAAACAATCATGATAAAGCACTTTTGAATATTTATCTTGAATTATATAAAATAATTCAATCTTAAAATTCAGTGGTGATCCAACATCCATAAATGTCACGTCTCCTTTAGAAGTTCACTTAATTTACTAGTTGGACTAGGTCTCACCTAATTGTTAACATAACAACCAACGTTTTCAATTTTAGTCTTGTAATTTTATTAACAAGAACTCTTGGGAGGGTATTAATAAAATCTCATTGAGTGTGTTACCATGTTATCAACCTTCAATATATTCCCTAACGAATATCCCTTTTTTGGGAGTAGATATCGTTTGAGTCAATTGTCTAGTCTATCCTTATAAGGAAGTATCTTGCTAAATTCCATTCATGAATACCCCTTGGAGAGTTATTACACGAAACATAAAGCTCAACTAAACTTAGAGGCCGTAGGTGTTCTAAAACATCTTCTCCCACTCAATTATTTGAAGCATGTTATCGAATCCATAGAACGATTTACCAAGTTATCTAGATACCAATTAGATACCTAAACCATTCAATGTATGTTCATACCAAAAGAGATATATGAGTGACACTCCTATTTTATATGACATGTTATCAAACAATGACAAACCTTACAATATTTACAAAAATATAAATGGCTACAATTTTGGTTCATCCTAGAACATCAAGTAAATTACATATGTCATGGAATACAAAAACTCTTTTCTTGGCGATCAAATCTTCATGCGACCATCGTCCGTTTGGACCCCTTGGAAGCCTCCCATGGGTATGCGCAACCTACAACCCCATAAAGGGCTGCTAAGCGCAACCCATGGCTTCCATAGGGCTGCCGTGCGCATACCATGCCACATCAATATTGGCTGCATGATCATTCGCACGCACGTTTGTTGTTATGGTTCGCACGATTCCAAACTTGTTCCGGTTGCTCATAATTCTTTAAACCTTCGAGTCTTCGATACTTGAATGTATTATAGAAATTTTTTAAATAATAAAATACTGCAGTATTTTTAATATAATATAGTGCAGTTTTTTAATATAATATTTTCCTGCAGTATTTTTATTAAATTTAGCAACTACCAAGAAGGAAAGTATGACGATGATAGGTCACCCTTCTTGTTACAATAAAAAAAAAACAAAACATTGAAATTCTAAGACCAAAATTGAGCAATAACAAACCCCATAAAAAGCATATATATATATATATATCCAAACAATCCAATGTAAATATATATGTGAATATCTAGAGTGTCATCTCTTTCTAAAATATGCATATTAACAATAAAAGGAAATAGATTCACGTACACATACATTAATTAATCAAGGGTACAACCAGGCTCTGATACCAATTGTAGGGAAAAATCGGTTCAAAACACGGCAGAAGCGTAGAATAAGGGTTTGATATATTTAAAAAATTTCCCTTTAATAGAAAGAACCTTAACCCTAGATTAATTGACATATATTAAAAGTATCGTACCTTTTTTCTCGTGGCGATTGAACTAGCGTCGAATTAAATCCGTAAGATCTTCCAATCCAATCACGAATGTGAATCACCTAGGAGTGTGTGCTCACTTTCTTTAAATTGTATACCTGAGGATGGAAACAAACAAAATCTCTTTCTTCATTAGTCACAATAATCCTTCAAGAAGAAAAATAAAGAACTTTAGGTCACTTGTGAATTATCAACCAATTTGACTGAAACTCGCGTGAACCTAGATTCGATGTTGTATACAAAACTTTTTAATGTAAAGGCTACTAGTGCACTATTGAATACAAAACGTTCTTTCTTCTATTTCCTCTTTGTCGATTTTTTACACACCAATCTATAGAGTTGGACGAATTTATCTGGAGAAAGAACCAAATTCTCTATACTCAAAATTCTCTCTTAGGCGAATTCTCTCATTAGAAAAATTTCCTTGGCCGAATTTTCTCCTTAGAATAATTGCCTTTGCTGAATTTTTCTTCTTTTAACTAAAAACTTAGGCTTGGCCAAATTCTACATCCCATATATGTAGTGGCCAATTCTTCTTGTCTTTAGTTTATGAGACATAATCCTCTCCTAAAAAGGATTTACTTGGTGAGCAAGAATCATTTCCTTAGGTGGATTTACTTGTTGACCAATAATCCTTTTCAAAGAAGATTTCTTTTCTACACCGAGACTCTTAATCCAACACAAATAGTGTATTTATTTAATAACCAATTATTGAATATAATTAAATTGTGACTAAATTAAAACTTCCTAATTTGACCAATTGTCAACTAGAGTTTTAATAGAAATCAAATACTTTCTAATTTGACTAGATAAATAAATTCCTTTTATTTATCTACTTATCAAATATAGTATTTGATACTTATCATATTACTACCAATAATATGACAATAGGAGACATACTCCTACTAGGAAAAAGATTTTGACTTTTAATTAAATAATAAATTAATTAACAAATTAATTAATTTATAATTAATTAAATAAAAAAAATAAAAAAACAATATAATAAGCTATTATATATGGCCTTAGCCGTTCAAGCCAATATATATGGGTCAAATATTGTTTTTCCTATTTTATTAAATCCATTGGACTTAAAAAAAAAATCCACATGTGAACTAGATCCATTCTTACTAAAAGAAACAAGTTCAGATGTCTTAATACAATTCTAAATGGACTCATAAATTGGTCCGGTATAATATATCAAGTGATCCATGCAAGTTCGTGTGGATTGGGGATCTTGGCGGTCTATCTAAATTTAAGCTCCAGACAAAACCTAATCACAATCAATAAATGATTCACTTATGTCTGATCTATTAATTTTAGTTCATTCCACTAAATAACTAATCTTGAACTCTTAAATAAAGATAAAATAATAAGTTAATATTGCTCATTCATACCCTAGACAATCTTAATGGAGAAACTTTATCCTTGTGAAGAATATCATTAATCGACAAGAGCTCGTAGACCGCCTATAGCTCTCCAAATTACCATATTTACTCATATGACGATATTTTGAACTTAAATATTTTGACTTGTCTAGAAGCCATATTTCAATAGACACTATTGAAAACTTAACGTTAAGATTTAATATCAAATACTTCAAAACATCCATATGATGATATTCTACTCTCAATTAATAAATGGAGCCATGATGTCCATATCTATAGATGAAGTCCTCTATCGATTAACAAATGAATACCACCAAACTATCGATGATAAACTATGCTATATAATCGTAATCATTGATAGCTCAAATGATAACACTTGCAATCATAAGTCCATCATTTATCTCAGGATTGAGATAGACTCTCTGATTGTCTACAAGTGAAAACTTTTACCCATTGACGGTTCTGGATAAAGTATCTGACTATGATCTTATTCAATGCACCTAGTGCACTAGGTTCATTTGCCCAAAGACACCACACTTTGATGATTTTAGACTCATCATAACACATTTGATCCCACTCAAATGCTAGCAAAATAATCTACAACTTTAAGAAGATAAATGTTCCCAACCTTTATCTTAAGCTGTGAATATTATTCAAGACTAACTAAAGAATTGTGTCTATGATATAAACCTCACCAAGAGTAGTGAGACCCAAACCAATATATGGTAACGAATGATCGTTTTCTAATCAAGTTTATAAACAAAAAACATTATCAGACCGCGGCCCGTTACCTATAAAGAGGTAAGAACCAACGGTATCAAGAAGTTGAACATGCCATACTCAAGAACAAGAAGGAGATGTGAGTGATAAGTCAAGTTTTCAGAACCAAAAGAGATGAACTCTCGCTACTTTTTTTATTCAACTCAACTCTACTCCAAGTGACATCAATTCGTTCCTATATAAGCTAAACCCCTAATCGACAAGGAAGGGTACAAGCCAACCATAAAAGGAAACAAGAAATTTTGGCCATTAAGGCTTTTCAAATAGAAAACTAAATCGGGCAATAATTGTATTACAAATGAAAAAAAAAAACTAAATCAAGGAATTATTAACTTGCTCCTTAATTGGAAGGCTATATCTGGAAACAAATCAGCCCCTTAATTTGGGAAACAAATCAACTATTATTCTTTGAAAATTAAAAGGAAATAAATCAGCCGAAATTGAATCTCCTCTAACCCTTTACTGCTCACAACACGCCCAAACTTGTGCCACATGCCCAAGTCTCTTCTTATTCAGCCCAATTAATTGTCTTGAGGACATTAATTATGCCTTGGTCTTCATGTGGGCTTATCTTTGACTTCAACAATTCAAAATCAACTTAAATGCCTTGAATTATGCCATTTAGTGCTTCTTTGAATCTCTTAGCTCTTGCCCTTGTTATTGGCGGACCAGAACATGTAATGGGTCCCTTGATGCAGCTTCCTTATTCTTATCATTCCCTTTCTCTTGAAAAGGATTTGTCCTCAAATAGTCACCTACATCAAAAGGAGACAAATCAGAAACATTGAAGCTTACACTAACATTATACTCACCTGGAAGATCTAACTTGCATACGTTGTCATTGATCATTTCAATCACTTGAAATGGGTCATCTCCCCTTGGAAGTAGTTTAGAACACCATTGTGCTAGAAATCGTTCCTTCCTCATATGCAACCACACCCAATAACTGGGCTCAAACATAACTTTCTTATGCCTTTTATTTGCTTGGTTGGCATATTGCTCAGTTATTCTCTCTCTGTTTTGCCGAGTCTTTTCATGGATTTGTTTAACAAAATCTGTCTTTTTCTTCCCATCCAAGTCATTATCATTAACGAATTAATAAATCCGATTCGAAATTAATCGGAAACCAGACACCAAAAGAAATCAATTTTAAATAGATTTCTCGGTTTCTTTTATAATTTCTTGTTTATAATAAATATCTTTTGTATTTTTGTGGTCGATTACAACAGAGTTGCTTATAATAGTTTTGTATATTAAGAGAGAATTTTAGGATTAGGAATCGTCGGATTATAATTGGTCTATGAAGGAATTGTGGCTTTTCAGTTTCCCTATAATCACGTGACATGTTGATTCCATAGGATTCTATAATCCCTGCCACACGAATTGGAGCTTTGGCCACTAGACAATAGCATCTTTGAAATATATATATATATATATATATATATATATATATATATATATATATATATATATATATATATATATAACATTTGGAATTACTTTATTGATCGGTTTTCTGGAGGAACCCAGTGGCACAGGTAGACCTTAGCTTTCATTTGTAATTTTTATTTACGCAATTACTAATTACATCCTAGATTTTTTTTTTATATATAATTTTAAATTGTTTACGATTTTTATATAAGTGATCAAATTAATCATCGTATTTTTTAGGAGTAAACTAAATTAGTATTTTTTTTTAGAAGTGACTAAATTAATCCCTCGAATATAACGGTTGATATAATAATTTTAGTTAATATACGTAAATACTTTTTATTTGTCATATTATAACAAAGTTATTTTTTTTATCCATTAAATTCACCATTGTAATTACAATAAAATCTAAAAATATTATTAATGAAATACCATTTTTAACTTTTTTAATTAAAATTATCTCAAAAATTCTAATTTTTTTTTAGGAAGATAATATCAATTATACCCTTATTATATAAACAAAGTTACCATTCATTTTCAGTTTAGTCTTTTACGATTTTTTTTTTATATATATATTGTTAATATTATACAAGTATTGTTTTCAAAATTATTTAAAATCAAAACCCAAAAATAAAATAAACAAAACTATACATGTGTTAAAAAAAATTATGCATGTGTCATTAACATATTTTTTAGGAGTAAAGTATAATTTTATACTTAGTTAGAGAGACTAATTTGATACTTGAAAAAAATATAAGGATCAATTTGATCATTTTGTAAAAGTCATAAACAACATAAAATTTTTAAAAAAGTTCTAAACCTAATCGGTAGTTATCTTTTATTTTTTATTTTTATATTACTGAATTTGGATTGAAGGATTCCTGGAATTTATAAGTGCCATTATAAGAGGATTCTAATTGCAAAATCAAATGCTCGATAGCTTTTCGCCAAAAAGGATTCTGCAGGATATGAGGCAGTTGTATGCCTATTTGGCTACATATGATCAAAAGTTTTATGCCAATCTCAATCATCACTTCATTGTCTTTAAATAAGTTTTTAAATGAATAATATTATACAATAAAAAAATTATAATAAATGAGTTATCTTTGTCGTATTTATGATGAATGGTACGATAATGATAAACTACTTGTTATATTATTTAGATTAGTTTTTAAATTAATTTATTATTATTTTTTTTTTTAAATATATTTCTAATGCTATAAAATATAAACATAATGTAAGTCGTCATAGTAGTTTGTCATTGAGCTGCTGCGGTCAAAATACAGAGGGTATGCATGCTACTGTTGGACAACGATTTCTGGACAAGAGAGATGGTTTCTATCATATAATATTTAATTAACAGGTGGAAGAAGAATTCTTATCTGATTAATATTATTAAAATGTTCACCATTTATAAAACAACTATTGTCGAGGCGCATTCCTTCAAGTTCTCCAGAAGGCAATCCAAGAGACAGGATATGACAAGTGGCTTACTTAAAAAATAAAAAAGAAGAAGAAGCTAAAATCGTATGTAAAAAAAATACATCAATTATATATCAAAAAAGAGTTGATTTTTTCTTAATAAAGAGTTGCTATAATTGAGGAGAGAGGGAACTATGGTGACGCGTGTTAGATAATGGTCAGTGGGTGGGTCAATTATATATATGAAAAATAAGGATAATTGACATGATGACCCTGAACTATACCGTAAATTGTACTATACCCCCTAAACCTTTTTTTTCACCATTAAAGCCCCTTAACTTTAATAAATTGACAATAGCTGATGAAATAACAATACCTTCCATTTTTCTGTCACGGTAAATTGCACTAAGTTCCCCATCTTATTTACTTAATTGCATCAAACCTAAAAAATATATTAATATAACCTAAATACCCATCTAACCAAATTTTAAAATAAAAATTTAAAATTTAAATAATAGTGAAATTTTGAACATTTTCATAAAGATAATTAAATAAATAGATAAATGAAAAAAAAAATTAACAAGAAAAAAAATTATTTATCAATTATTTTTGGATCCCTTTGTTTTTTTTTTTAAATTATCTATTTTTTATTCACTTATTTATTTTTCATTGAGTTGATTCCTATGTTTTCAGAAACCACTCAGTTTGATCTCATTAACCAGATTTTTTACGGTCAACCCTAACATAAAACGTAAATTGTTGACGTCGGTTTCTCGATGGATGAAAAAGTCAACAACGTTGGATTTTGTTATGACCTGTCAAAAGAGAAAGAAAAAGAGAATGTAATGTAAGCAATAATGACACGAGTTTAAGTGGTAAAACTCCGATGATGGGAGAAACGTCCACGGGTGGTTGATTGCGCAACCAAGCCAAATCAACTATTTAATTATAATGAATTACACCACTTCACATGCATGTATGCATGGAATAATAGAATTTTATTCACATTTTTAAAAAGAATACACATATGATCAATTAAAGATTTTAATATATCAACTAGATTTTATTTTTATGAATTTGGGAAGTGGAAAATGGAGATTCAATGTATAATGATAAGTTTTGGTAATTGACTTCTGTGATTTTTTTATGCTCTATTGATTTTTGAAAAAAGAAAAAGTAGAAGAAGAAAGTTTTATTGGGCTGGCGTGACTTCTTAAATTAGAATCCTTATAATGTGGGCTTCAAACGGACTTAGAGTTGAATACGAGGGTAATGAGCTTCAAATTTTCCTCCATTCACCCTAGCCTTGTGAGCTTCGGCTCTGTCTCCGGTCGTGTTGATTGGGGGATGTCAATGTTGTCAAATCTGGTCTCATAAATATGAAAAATCTCGAACAACTTGGTTCGAATGTCAGTAATTTATTCTGAATAATCTATTAACAAATTAATACCAATAAACTCAAGCAAAACTTCTAAACCAGATAATTTAACCCTGGGATCTATTATAGCAATTAAGGCATAAAGTAGAGGAATGTTAGCCCAATATTTTTTCAACTTTGTCTCCATGACAACAACTGCAGCGCCTTAATGTTCATCTTCTCTATAACTGTTTAACAGTTCAGACATTTCCACTATCTGATGGATTACCTGGGAAGATGTGGGGTAATATACCCCTGAAAGAGTTACAGTGGCATTGTAAAAAATCTTTAAAAATTGAACAAAAATCTTTGCCACATACCAATCGTCTGTGGAAAGTAATTTTGGACTAAGTTGTCCTGTTTCGGTCAATTTCATGTTATAAAAACATGTAATGGTTGTATCATATTCCAAACAATTTTGCAACATTAAATAAGTAGAGTTCCACCTTACCGACATATCAGTTTGGAATCGTCGGGGTTTTGAGACCGTTTAATTTACAATGTCTCTTGAATTCACTGAATCTAGGATTAGAACTGCAAATCCAAGAAATGGCATCTCTGATGCGATCTATTTGGTCGCTTACCTGCTTTAAACCAGCCTGTACAACTAAATTTATAATATGGCATGCACACCGTTGATGGAAGAAATAACCTCCATCTTGCGGGATATTTCTTGCAACAAACAATGCAATAGAGCTAGTATTTGCAGATGCATTATCAAATGTGATTGAAAGAATGCGATGCGTGATTTCATAAGTTTCTAAAACTTCCATTATGACATTAAAAATGTTTTCTGCGGTATGTGCAAAATCCATAGGACGAAAACCAAAAATTCTTTTTGTTATCCTCCAATCAGAATCTAAATAGTGTCCCGTGACACATAAATAGTCCTGTTTGGAACATGCATTCCAAATATCAGAAGTTAATGCAACAGAGACACTTAAATGCTGTATTTCAGCAACTAAGTCATCCCTTTCGGTTTCAAACAATCGTATCAAATCATTTCAAGTGGTGGTTCTAGAAACAGGTTCATATTGGGGGTTATATGCAGATGTGATTAATTCTTTATAAAATGGACTCTCACCAATACTGATCGGTTGATCAGTTTGTGCAATGTATCGTGCCAAGCACTCTCTAGCGTGCATGGCGTCGAACTGCCATGACGTAACGGACCCGTCTGGGTGCCGTTGAAGCTGTGTCTGGGTTGTAGTATCTGCCTGTCCATGTGCAGGCATACATTTGTGCATATGCCGTCTCAAATGTCCGGTTCCCCCCGTACTTGTAGCATAATTCTTATGGAAAAACTTACATTTAGCTCTGAGGCCAGACGCCCCGTTTGGGAGTGTCATTTGGACTATGTTGAAACATTGCCACACATCTGATGTTAATTTTCTAGAACGTGATGTTGGTGTAACGCCGGAACCAGAAGGTCCCGCTTGAGTATGTGTCGGTTCTGAAATATCAAATTCATCGTTGAGCATATTTAAACCGTTCGAAAAATAAGGCTGCTGGTTAGGATCCATTATCTGAATAAAAATATGAGCACTATAGTAGTTAATAGTCAAATTAAAAATCAATATTTAGTAACAGTAATCTTAATTTACTAACAATAATTACTATAACTAATACGACACTTACAATAATTTATTTACTTAAAAAACAAATTAAATCAATAAAAAAAATCATAATCTACTAACATAAAATTTTAAATTCATTAGTTCACTACTACAAATAAAATTGATAAATTTACTAATATAATATACTAACATAAAATTGATGATTTGAACCACGACTCTTAAATTTACTATCATAATCTACAAATGAAAAATTTTAATTTATGAAAAAAAAACAATATCAAACGTAATTACTACACTTAACATTCATCATTTACTTATTACAAAAAGTAATTTCAGTAATACAAATTAACTTTCTAAATTTATTAATAACAAATATTAAAATTACTACTAAACTTAAAAATCTTAATAAACTAAACAAATAATATTAACATTAAAGCCCAAAATTGATAAACTAACTAACTAAATAGATAATGTTTTCATTATTTAACTCAAATCTAAACATAAACATATAAATTTACTATGAGAATATGTTAGACCAAAAGTAATAACAAAATTGTACCTTTAAAATTTGGTGTGTTGGTGGAAAACGTAGAGAATTTTGTAGAGAGAGTAATAACCAAAATGAATGAAAGAGTTTAGAGAATTGGAGAATATATTAGAGATTGAGATTTGAGAGAATGAGAGATTGAAAGAATGATAGAGAGAGTTAATGGAAAATGAAATGGATGGAAGTATTTATAGAAAAATTTGATTTGTGGGTCAAAATGTAATTTAAAAGATTGTAGGGGGGTTTTGGTAATTTTAATTTCCTCCAACGGCTAGAAATTAATTCCAGCCGTTAGAGGTTTTTTGAAAAAAAAAAAAAAAAAAAATTGGGCCGAACGGACCGGCTGATCGGTCAGCCGGGCCGGTCCGACAGGCCTGGCACGCCGGATTGGTGTGCCAGGCGGGCCGGCCTGCCGGGCCTCCTCCCAGCGGGCCGGCACGCGGCCCGTCCCAGGCCAGGGCGCAGCCTGGCCCTCTTCCTTCACGGGCCGTTCCCAGAACGGCCAGTGAACTTCCTGGGCCCTGCCGGACCGGCCTGTCACCGGCCGTCCCATTTTTACACCACTAGTTCTAGGTATACCAGCACGTAGGTGGGACTGAGCGAGTGGAAACGATTCATCTAAAATTAGGCTCATTTGATTTTTGACGTAATCTAGTATCTACACGTGTGACTGTGGATTGAAGTTGTATCTCCCTCATTCAACACGTAGGTAGGACTGTGGGAGCAGAGTGGTGAGACCAAAATGTCCTCTCTTATTTTTTTTAACTTTTTAATTTTCTGCATATCTCTCTCTCTCTCCAACGATCTCTCTCTCTCTTCTCATTCTCTCAGATGGTCTCTCTCTCTCTTCGCTCCTCTCTGAACGATCTCTCTCTTTCTTCCTCGTCATTTTCAAGTTCTCTTTCTTTCTTTCTTTTACCTTTGTTTTCTATAGAATGAACACTTTAACAACGACAACCGAGAATAAGGGAATCGACGGCAACAACCGGTATGACACCTGCTACAACTGTGAAGACTTCAACGGCAGTTGTAAGACTCCGGTGACAGGTTGACGATAGTTCTCGGCCACATAACAGTGGCAATTGAAGGCATTTCTGTAAAAATGTCTTTTGTTTTCAAATTTGATTTTATTGATTTTGAGTTTTCCGTTTAGTTCTTATTGTGAATTTGTTGTCAATTTGATGGGAATGGTGAGTTTGTTAAATCTGAATGAGAGTTTGTTTGAATCTTGAATTGGTGGGTTTGTTGAATCTAAGAAGATGAACAGTAACCGATGTTGAGATTTTTTTTTTTAAATTTCCATCGAGACTTATTTATGAATTTTCGAGATTTATTACGCTTATTAGAGACTTAATTTATGAATACTCGAGACATATTATGATTATTCGAGACTTAAGAATTTTCGAGACTTATACATTTTTGAGACTTATACATTTTTGAGACTTAATTATGAATATCCGAGACTTATTACAATTATTTCTTGACTTACTCATGAATTTTCAAAACTTATTAATGCGTTTTTGAGACTTAATTCACGAATATTCATGACTTAATGCTGTGTTTTTTTTTTGGATACTTACCGGTGTATGTGATGTTTTTTAGAAATTGTTCGGTCTTTAAAATTGAGGCAGAGTGAACTTCAATCTTTAATTCTTTAAAATTGAGAGGTTAGTCCATATGAGAGGAAACCGAAAAGGAAGAAAGAGAGAGATTGTCTAAGAGGATAAGGACAGAGATCGAGATAGAGATTGTTTTGGGAGAATGGGAAGAAAGAAAAAAAATATAGAAATCAGAAAAGTTCAAAAAAGAATATAAAAAAAGTAGAAGGTATTTTAGTCTCACCGTCTACTTTATTGTTTAAGAGTTATAATATGGTACTATTTGTAGAAGACCCGTATCAAAAAGCGCTATTTAATTTTTTACACCTAATTTATATTATAATAATAAATAAGGAAATAAGTTTTATAACCTTCGTTAGGATTTTGATGAATAGGATAAAATAAGGTGTGATTTCAATGACACAAACATTAATTACTCAAAATTCAAAACTTTATCAAGGGGCATGAACATAGTTATTAGGTTCACTGGTGTTAAGTCCAACCCAAGGGACTCGAGCCCCCAATGGGCATATATACACTGCCACAGTCCTGCATTAAAAGATCAAAATTATATTTTTGATTTTTTGTATAATGACTATATTCCGTGTCAAATATATAAAAAAGGAAGAAATTATATCAATTATAATTACATTAATTTATAAGCTTTTACCATGAAATCATTAAAATTTCTTCTTTTTTTAAAGATAAACCTAAGTGGAGAGAAATTTATTCAAAGAAAGAGAAACACAAAAAGAGTGAAGAAAACAAATAATAAAACAAAAACATAACAAAAACAAAAACAAAATTGTTGAACTGCATATCAACTTCATTGGAGGTGCATAGAATGTTTTCAAAGAAGGCTTTTAGAATGTCGCCTTTTGAGGTTTGGATTTTATTGTAGATAAAATCTTAAAAGTCGGTTTGATTTTTTTTTTTTTTTTGGATTTGATCATAATAGGAATCCAATTATCATCGATTACGAGATCCATTTATTGTAGCATGTGATCTATTCGACCATGATTATAATTTAAAATATAAATATCTTGGTCCTTTTAATATTTTCTTTAAATTAATCTTTCATCTTCCATCTACATAAGTGTTAGGTCCCGTTTGATTTTTTATCTGAAGACTGAATAGTGACTGAAGACTAGAAATTGAAAAACATGTTTATGATTTTTCACTGAAAACTGAATGTAAGTGATAAGCTGTTTGTTTTTTTAAGTTACAAATATCTGAAAATTAATACTTTTACATCTATGTCCTTCTAACTATTTGTTATATATTTATATTTTAATATATTAAGAATAACTATAACAAATAATTTATTAATTGTAAAACAAAATTATTTAGTTATTAATAATATTTTAAATTTATTTTAATAATATTATTACTTTTCTTCTAGTGTTACCAGGATCTATTCCTGTCTTTTCCGAAGCGGGGTGTAGTTCGTATACTTTCCTTGAATTTTTTCCCACGCTTGGTCAGCATTACGACCACTTCTCCCATCTTTGCTTCTTTCCTTGCTACTTCCTTTCTGTTTGCCTTTATGGTTCTGTGACTTTGATTCGACATCTTTTTATTCGAGTTTCCCCCCATGCACGTAACTACCTCTTGTCGTCAACTCTTATTCTTCTGCTAGTGCGTATCCTCCTACCATATCCTCCTACCATATCCATCATGTCTGCATATCTGGTTAGACGAGCTCTTCTTACATTAAAAGACAACTGTCCATTCTATAAGTTATTTATAAATGCAGCGATTATTTCTTCGTCATTCGCATTACTGATTTTTGAGACCACCTGATTGAATCTTCCCAGATACTTCTTTAACGACTCGCCTTTTCCTTGTTTAAGTTGAGAAAAATATGCCACCGATTCCCAAGGAATTGTCTTGAAAAACTTCTACTAAATTCGTCGATACTCCCAATACATGCCGGAGGCAATCACCTAAACCATCTTGAGCCTGTATCCCCAAGAGTTTACGGGAAGTTAAGGCACAACAACGGATCACTGTGGGCATACTGGGCCATGATGCTCTTATATCGTCTGACATGCTCTTTAGGATCTGTATCTTTCTTGAACTGTTCCACGTGTGGCATCCTGAATATTTTCGGGAACGGCGTTCACAGAATATCTTTAGTAAAGGGGCTGTTAGAATCATCATCAAACAATTCATTATAACTATACCGCCTTATCAACACGTCCATTTGATGCCTGTTATTCTCGACTTCTCGGGGTCAAGCTCTGAATCACGACATCTCTGTCACCCACCGGCTCTCCCCGATGGTTGAGCTGTTGAGTGACTGTCATACCTATTTCCAGCTCCGCTTCATTCTGCCTCCGAGTCTCATGAGCCAACCCTTGTGAGCGTATGGTCCCATGATGGCGTGTACGATGATGGCGGTCACTATCTTCTGATGAAGATGATCGTTCTCTTTACTGGTCATAATTAAGATGCTTATCGTGGCCCGCTTGACCTTAGCTTCGTCTTTGGTGATATCGTTCTTCTGTGAACGTTTCATGATCTCTTTCCTAGTTACACGTCGTACCCCTAGTCTGATTGACAGGATCTGAGTTCTTGATGGCTACTAGTGCATCTAGTTTCAACCCAACTACAACTGATCGGAGACTAGGAGGTGATTGAGGATTTAACGGATGAGCCTCTCCTGTGGCCAAGAGATATATTTCTTCTTGCGCCGTATCTGTCAATAAATGTTGCAATGCGTCATGGAAGTGACGCGCTATGTCCTCGCTGGTAGGAGAGACTTGCTGAATGCCAGCTAGGGATATCGATTGGTTCCCGATGGTTATGGTGGGATCTTGAGTGGTCCCGCCTATATGAGCATTATCTGGGAATTTTTGTATGTCTCTGGAACTGTCTTTACTTCCACTACCAACAATCGTTTAAACAGATCGGAGGTTCTACCCCCTCTTTCTAGAGCCAATTGTTGACTTCAATTTCTTGATGGTTAAGAAAGTCAACAGTTCTTGATTTGGATATGACATGTTAAAAGAGAAATAGAAAGAGAATGCAGTTGATATTGCTATGACACGAGTTTATGTGGTAAAACTCCGATGATCGGAGAAACATCCATGGGTGGTTGAATGCATAACCAAGCCAAATCTAATATTGAATGATAAATTACACTACTCGATCTCTCTTTTCTCTTTTTTTTCCGTGATTCTTTTTTTTTCCTCTGTTTTGTCCTCATTTTACAGTAAGATTATATTTCTATTTATACATGCATAGATCCTTAATTCTTGTCGTACAAGTAAGGAAAAGAGATTGTATTTAGGACTGGTTGCTTGTTGGAGTCGTCTTTATCTTCTTTCCTGATTTGGATATCTCAAATTAGAATCTTCATAGGATTATAGTTGAATGGTCCGTTTAGGACTTATTTCCTGATCGGTGTGTTCTCTTATAGAAGAATAGAGTTAATGCTTGATTTGGACTTGTTTCCTGTTTGGTGTTTTATCCTTCTAGTAACTCTTTTCATTCTCTGATGCAGGGGAATGTAATAAGGATGTTTCCGGATTGGAGTATGATTCTAGATTCCTTTACAGGCTCATTTACTTGAGGATCATTATTATCCTTTAATCGGGTTTTTTCATGTCCCAAGTAAAGTTGAACATGCCGAGTACTCGTATTCGACCGTACTCGGGTTCGTGTGTCTTGGTGGTACCATTGATGATATTTTTCAGACGCCAACTTGGATGCTTATCTGACAATCTGTTTAGGGGATTGTCCTACCCATCAGTGATGTGTACATTCAGTAAAATATACATACTACAGACCCAAACTATACTATTGAAGACATAAAATTTAACAAGATTTATACATTAAAGTTTAAAGGGCAATTACCAATTATGTCCAAGACTTTTTTTTAAAATTCGAAATTGTTTGTGATTTTTACATAAGTGATCAAATTGGTCCTCGTATTTTTTCCAAGTACCAAATTAGTCCCCTTATTTTTTTTAAGTGACCAAATTAGTCATTCTAACGATTTAACGGTGTTAAATATTGTTAGCATGACAAGTCATCATGATTAGATATGCCATGTCATAAAAGTCAACCAGGGAAGATCAACCCAAAGTAATTAATAGATGACCCCAAGGCCTAGTCAAGATTACCCAAGATGGTCGGGAAAACTAGCCGATCGGGTAGAGAAAACTTGGTCGAGACCATCCGATTGGAATAAAAGAAGTCTGGTTGGGATTAGACAGTTGGACAATACGTTGGAGACATTAATGACAACTATGACTCAAAAACAAAGAATAATTGTCTTTCTTAAACAAAGAATCTAGAATTACACTCCAATAAGGAGATATCCTTATTTACTCTCCTGTATCAAAGGATTTTATTCAGGAAAGAACTCAAAGCTTCCAAAAGGATAAAACCAAGCAGGAAACGAGTCCAAATCAAGCAATAAGACTCTAATTCAATACATAAGATCTCCAAAACAGGAAAGAAGGCAAAGACGACTTCAACAAGTAACCAGTTCCAATTAAACACTATCACCTTTCTTTAGTTGTATAACAATGGTTAGGGTTATATACACATATAAATAAACTCATAATCTCGTTGTAAATTATATATGAGAACACATAGAAAATATACAAGAAAAAGAAAGAGAAAGAGAGAGAGAGAGATGCCAAAAAATAAGGAGAGATTGCGTGTGTAATCATTCTATTATGTTGAATTTCTTCTCGCCGTCACCTGCAACCGTGGACGTTTCCCCGCTTTAAGGTTTTACCTCGTGAAATTGTGTGCCCTACATACTTTTGCTTATTTTAATTCGTAATTCTATTGTCGATCCATACTCACTTAGACGCGTGATTGATCCTACGTAATCCAAAAATCAGTGCCAACAACTGGTGCTAGAATGAGGGGCTAGAACTCAACTTCATGGAACTAACATAAACAGACGAAACAACGAGATATTCTAGCAAGTCAAACAAAAAGGGTACTAGGGGGTGGATTATCTGTTCTACCAGTGTCAGAATATACGAGTAAGAAAATTCGCAAACAGAGTTCTAAAAAAAAATGAACTCGTGAAGCAACAACTTGGCAAACAACAGAGATGGAAGCCAATCTCCGAATGATGTTGGCACCCTACGTGTGGGTAACAATTCTGAACCAATAAATGCCAACACTACTGGAGAAAGTCTGCCTTTCGTGACACTAAATTCAACTGGTCAAGCTGCAATAACCTCCACAAATGTTCCCACAGGGATTTCCCAAGACGCATTCCAGCAAGTCCAAGAGTCTCTACGGAGAGTCATTGAAGGCACGGTTAGACAGGGAATCAATATAACAACAACTGCTAATCTAACCTCGCCATATCAATTATCTACATCTATGGTGGCGCGAGACCCCAATGTGCATTATGAAATAGTGGACGTGACCTCAAGAATGCCTCGTAAGACTAGTAGAGAAAGAGCGGATCGCCATGGAAAGGGGAAACTCCCCCAAAGGGGAGATGAAGGAATTAACGGACAAGGTAGGCAAGATCGGTATCAAGCAGACTTTGAGTCAGAAGAAATAGATTCCAATATGGTCACATCGACCATTAGCCATCGGGAATGGATAACGAGCCAAAAGATAAGCAAGATATCCTGATACAACAATTAACCCAGAAGGTGGAAGCATTAGAAAGTCGCCAGGGGCTTAAAGATTTACTGGACGATGATTCCGAAAGCCACTTCGTGAACATCATTCTCCAAACCCAATTCTCGAAAAGATTCAGAATGCCTTAGATTGAGCAATGTAAAGCAAACATGGATCCAAAATAGCATGTGAGATGTTTTCAAAGTGCGATGGCACGGTAAGCTTATAATGACCC
This sequence comes from Dipteronia dyeriana, assembly GCA_032871835.1. Classification (NCBI taxonomy): domain Eukaryota; kingdom Viridiplantae; phylum Streptophyta; class Magnoliopsida; order Sapindales; family Sapindaceae; genus Dipteronia; species Dipteronia dyeriana. The sequence continues at coordinate 76,491,969 of CM065299.1, forward strand.
ATTGTTGTGCTTGACATTCCTGCAAATGCTCGGGGACTTAGGGTTTAGGTGGTTTGGAAGGCTCCCTAATTGAACAATCAAGAATTTTCAAGAGTTAACCTATGCCTTTTCAGGACAATTCAAGGGGAATAAACAAAGAAGGAAGTCAGTAGCTCACCTCGCCACCCTCAAACAGGGAAAGAACGAGTCACTAAAAGATTACCTGAAAAGGTTCTCTCAGGAAGTGTCAGGGATCCATAACCCCAATGATGAGGCTGTGGTGGCCGCATTTACAAACAACCTACAGAAGGGTCAATTTTCCTTTGAATTAAGAAGGAAGTGCCCAGATATATATACCGACCTGATGGATGTGGCAGGCAGTTACGCAATGGTTGAAGAAGAGGAATTGGCTCAGAAGGGTAGTTATGTGCATGAGGGTCTCCTCGGGGAGAACACCAAAACCAGTGATGGCTATGTAAATAACCAAAAGGGTGATCACTAGGAGAGTGACAAGAGCAATCGTAGAAACCGTCGGAGTGACGATAAGTTCCATGGTCAGTACACAACCTACACTCCCCTCACCAAGAAACAAGAGGAAATCCAAGTGATCTTAGAAGACAAAAAGCTAGTCATATATCCTCCTAGACAGTCAACCTACATCCGAAGAGACACGGTAAAATACTGCAGGTTTCACAAAGAAAGTGGTCACGACATATCAAAATCCTACCAACTAAGAGACCACATCGAGACATTTATCAGGGAGGGTCATCCTAAATATTTAATTCTTAAAAGGATAGACGATCAGCAGAAGAACCCCACTGGGGCAATAAGCCAATGGAAATAAAGCGAGCCCGAGCCGAGACAGCGGTGAAGGGACAATCAACATTATCTTTTGAAGACCCTACAAGAGCTCATTGATGACGGAACTCAGTCTTAAAAAAAAAAATCTTTTGAGAGAGATAGCTTAGTTGCTTTAAGTTTTTATTTAAGATAGTTTTTGTTTGTTTTTATTCTTAGTTTTTCTAATAATTTTTGGTGTTTGATGTTGTTAATTCTTAGACCAATTAATAAAGAAGCCAAGAGTGGTGTTTGAATATTTTATAATCATCTTTGTTATCAAAGATAAACTCGTAGCGCCGACACTTTCCATGGTGGGTAAAGGTGCCCGAGAGGCTGAGAAGTCTGGTGTTAGAGATCCAGCACGCCTGCCGAACTTACTGGATGCATATAAAGCACTGTCAGCAATTCGACCACCCCGAGATGCCGATTTTACCAGGAAAAAACACTTGGGTATGCCATCGGGGAAAACATGGTGTGAGGCATTCGGCCGTGTTAGTATTTCACTAACGATTCGGCCGAGCCTTTGTAAACAAACAAAATCAGGAGATGTTCTAGGTGACTTGTTTACATGGGAAAAACAGGGAAAAATAAGGCAAGGTTCCTAAAACACCTCTTGGATGAAAACTCAAGACAGTCGAAAATTATCCTGAATGAAAGGTTAGGACACCGACTGAACCGAAACGATAGGGAATTATCCTGAGCGAAAAGTCAGGACACCGATCGAAGAATCAAAACGGTCGGGAATTATCCTGAGTGAATAGCCAGGACACCGACCGAAGAATCAAGAGGGTCACAAATTATTCTGAGTGAAAGGTCAGGACACTGATCGAATAAAGACAATCAGGAATTATCCTGAGCAAAAAGCCAGGACACCGACTAGCCCAACTAAAAAAAATGGTCTAGAATTATCCTTAGTAGAGAGCGAGGACACCGACTGGTCCAGCTACAAGGGAGAAAAAAGAAGTCCAAGACTGATCAGTTTAATAAGACACTTGATCAGTTAAAATAAAAACTGATCGGTTTAATAAGATACTTGATCAGGTTAGAGCAATCAGTTTGGAAGTGTCAAAAAATCAAAATTATTCAAATCCCCTTCGTTGAGCCGTCAAGAGTTCATCTCACGGATTTGAGGGGGTATTGTTATAGGGATTTTTTAATAGCATGACAAGTCAGCATGATTAGATATGCCACGTCAAAAAAGTCAACCAAGGAAGATCAATCCAAGACAATTAATAGATGATCTCAAGGCCTAATCAAGATTACCTAAGATGGTCAGGAAAACTAACTGATCGGGCACAAATAACCTGGTCGGGAAAACTAGCCGATCGGGTATAGACAACTTGGTAGGGACCATTTGATCGGGACAAAAGAAGTCTGATCGGGATTAGACAGTTGGACAATGCGTGGGAGATATTAAAGACAACTATGACTCAAATATGAAGAAGAATTGTCTTACTTAAACAAGGAATCTCGAATCACACTCCAATAAAGGAAATATCCTTATTTCCTCTCAAGTATCAGAGAATTCTATTCAGGAAAGAACTCGAAGCTTCCAAAAGGATAAACACTAAACAGGAAACGAGTCCAAATCAAACAATAACTCTGCTCTTCTAGAAGATTGCACACCGATCAGGAAATAAGTCCTAAACGGACCATTCAACCAGAATCCTATGAAGAATCTTATTCAATACACGAGATCTCTGAAACTTGAAAGAAGGCAATGACGACTTTAACAAGTAACCAATTCCAATTAAACACTATCACCTTTCCTTATTTGTATAACAATGATTAGGGTTCTATACACATATAAATAGACCCATAATCTCATTGTAAAATATATATGAGAACATAGAGGAAATATACAAGAAAGAGAAAAAGAGAAAGAAAGACGTCAAAAAAGAATGAAAGATTGAGCGTGTAATCATTCTATTATAGAGAATTTCTTCTCGTCGTCAACGGAAACCGTGGACATTTCTCTGTAATGGGGTTTTACAGTGTAAAATTGTGTGCCTTATCTGCTTGTATTTATTTTAATTCGTAATTCAATTGTCGATCTATACTCACTTGTTAGATGCATGATTGATCCTATGTAATCCAAAAATCACTGTCAACAAATGTAACAGTTGACTATAACAATTTTAGTTAAAGTACGTAAATACTCTTTATTTGTTATATTATAGCAAAGTTATTTTATTTTTTATGCATTAAATTCACCCTTATAATTATAACAAAATCCAAAAATATTATTAATGAAACACTACTTGTACCTTTATTAATTAAAATTATCTATACAAATCTAAAAATATTTTAGTTAGACAATGTCAATTATACTCTTATTTTATAAACAAAGTTACCATTCATTTCCAGTTTAGTCTTTTACTATTTTTATTTAATTGTTTTTTTTTGTTAATATTATACAAGCATTGTTTTAAAATTATTTAAAATCAAAACCCAAAAATAAAGTAAACAAAACTATACATTTGTTAAAAACAATTGTGCATGTGTCATTAATTTATTATTTAGGAATAAAATATAATTTTACCCCTACGTAGTTGAAATTGATTGACGGAACTTAGTTAGAGGGACTAATTTGGCACTTAAAAAAAATATAAGGACCAATTTCATTACTTTTGTAAAAGTCGTAAACGACTTGAAATTTTAAAATATGTTTAGGACATAATTGTTAATTGCACAGATTTATAATATACCCTAATTATGAGCACACGTACCTTAACATAATCTCTAGCTACTTTAACTGATAAGATGTTGCATAGGGTTTAATTATGTTAGATTATTTAAATAAAAAATTAATATTTGGTTATCATTGTTTGCTTATCGTTCGGTGTTTCAGTACATAAAGAAATAAATATAGTTGTATTACCCAAATTCTGATTTTTAGTTTAATTGTTTCCCCAAGCGTTTAGGTTCTTAAAACACTTTTTGTTTTTGTAATTGTTGACGTCGATTTCTTGATGGTCAAGAAAGTCAATAAGCTGAGTTTGATTATGACCTATCAAAAGAGAAAGAGAAAGATAATGCAATTGAAGTTATTATGATACGAGTATACGTGATAAAACTCCGGTATTCGGAGAAACATCCACGAGTGGTTGAGTGCACAACCAAGCCAAATCCACTATTGAATGATAAATTACACCACTCGATCTCACATTCCTCTTTTTTTGTGATTTTATTTTGTTTCTATTTCGTCTCAGTATTCGTGCCTCTTTTCTTCAATGGGATTATAGGTCTATTTTTATGTACATAGAACCCTAATCCTTGTCATACAAGTAAGGAAAGCTGATTGTATTTGACTAGAATTTTGATTACTTATCGTGGTCGTCTTTGTCTTCTTTCCTATTTCTGAGATCTTGGTATTAAAGTAGAATCTTCGTAGGATTCTAGTTGAATAGTCTGTTTTGGACTTATTTTCTGATCGGCGTGCAGTCTTCTAGAAGAGTAGAGTTATTGCCTGATTTGGACTAACTTCCTGTTTGGTGTTTTATCCTTCTAGAAACTCTTTAAATTCTTTCCTCTTATGATACGAGGAATGAAATAGAGTATGATTTCGGATTCCTTCTCGGGCTTATTCACTTATGTGGGTCGTGTATTGAACTTCTTTACTCGGGTTTCTCGTATTATCCCGAGTAAAACTGAATATGACTAGTACCTATATTCAGGCTTACTCGGGTTCTTGTTTCTTAGTAATGTCACGAATGGTGTCTTTTAGATGCCAGGTTGGACGTTCATCTAGCAATCTATTTAGGGGATTATCTTACCTGTCAATGACGTGTACATTCAATAAAATATACATATAAAGATACCCCTTTAAAATAATTTTGCCAAGTGGAATTCATATTGGCCGAAGTATTTTAATTGCTTGAAATTTCGACTAGCTTTTTGTCCTGTCCTCCACTAATGCCTCATTAAATAGGAATTATAACCCTTAAATCAATTCGCAGCATTTATGACGTGTCTTAATGGCAACCATATATGTGCAATTTGTCTTTTCACATGAAATCCCAATGATTGTGACGTTTTGAAATCCTGACAGCTTGATCTGTTCTCTCCACGACATGTGTCCTTTAATCACTTGGTTTCTCTGCTAGCATTTATGAGATACGACCCACTGATTATCTGATACGCCGCTTACATTACCTAATGTTCCTTCTATTCTTTCAATTTTTTTTCCGCTTTTTGAAACTCTAGTGTTTCGTGTCTTTCGATCATTGAGTGGTTTATTTAACTTGAAGAGGGCTATTCTTATCGTTCATTTTCGCAGAAAGAGGTAAAAGACACATGCTTTTTCACGTACAGATTCATCTTGGTTCTTCACTAAAGCTTTTTCCGGTTTCTTTGCGTCTGCTTTTAAGGTTAGTTTCCATGGATCCTATTGTACGCCGCCATTTTTTTGTTAAAGCCTTTGATGCGCTTAAGTGCGGAGATACTTATTTAGTCTCGTGCATTTATAAATTATTAGGGGAATCGCCCACTGATCAACCTTATTTTTAGAATGTTAACGTTTTTAGTCTTTACCCTGGTGTCCCTTCTAGCCCCAGCCCTGAATCTTCTTCTAGCTTTGAGTCTTCCATTTCTGAACGTCACAGGGTTCCTTTATGATCTAGGATGGGGAAGAATCGGAGTAATCACACGGTTCGTAAACATGGTTTAAGCGATATTCAGATTGAGAGGTAAGTAGTTAATGAGAATAACGTTGAGGAAGAACATCGTGCCTCTCAGATTCTCTTTTCTCTTGACCGTCCGAATGCGTATGATATCGAACCGAATGTGGTTGGGGACACAGAGATCGAGAAATATCATGCACGGTTTGATCTAGATAATTTCATCCCGATGATGGCCGCTGGTGATAGGGCCGTGTGGAATCCTCCTCCGGGTATGGTTACAATTTATGGATCCATGTTAGCTGCGACGTGACTATTCCCCTTCAACTTTTCGTTGCCTGGTTCCTTGCCTACTATTGGATTGCTCCGACGCGGCTTGCCTCGAACAACTATAGGATACTGATGTACATATGGCATATATAGAGCTGGATAAAGTTGCCGTTGCCGTCCCTTCGTGAGATAAGGTAGTTTTATACCCTTAGGCAGTCTGGTAAGACTGGGACATACTTTCTTATGTCTAACTATCCAGATGACGAGATCCCTGAAGGAGTGAAGGTGAGTCGGGGCATCGATACTTCACTGGACGTCAAGAAAAAGGGTTTCATCTGGGGTTTTCCCAGTTCCAACAAATATTAGAAAAACCATTTGTTTTTCATAGGAGGGAGCTGGGGAAACCAGATCGAGCTTTCAATCGGTGATGCTCTTGAAGTACTGAAGGCTCCCCACTACTTTTGCTCTTCTGATCGCTGGAACAAAACACCACATGTTTTCACCGATGCTGAATTGACTAACCTTGCTCGGGCTGCAGTGCGTACTTTGGAAAAAAGAAGAAGGTCCTACTTTTTTGATGAGAAGAAAATGATAGAACTTGGCTTCTTTGCTTAGATTTTTGCTCGTCGCAAACGTCGTTTGTGATGCTCAAGCCCGCTAGGTAAATGCGATTATTCAGACGAGCCGTAAGGATGTTTCTTGCCAGAACGAAAATAGGATTGATCCACCTGATGATTAGTCGAATGAGGATTCCGAGGAGGCAGATGAGTAAGTTCTTGAGTATATTCCTAAAGAGGTCGTTCAGTCGACCGTGGGGGAATCAAGCTGTTCGAGTGGTCTTGTGGGACCTGATAATGACCAACGGTCTGGGAACAAAGGCAGGCAAGGAGGGTGCCCCGGTGGTGTAATGTTTGATGAGCCTAGTTCCCCTGTTGATGCGGTGCCAGCTGGGCAATTTGATAAAGGTAGAGTTAGGGAATCCCTCGCTGAACGGGTTGATCATCTTCCTGATTTTTTCGAGACCTTTCAAGATATTGCAGAAGATCAAGATAGCCCCGCAGCTGACCTCGACTTCCACCGCACTCCAGTTGAGAAATGGAAGGCAGTTGATTATCTTGCTCGACCTCTTCCAAAAATTCCCCGAGTGGTGTCGTTCATTGAGTCGAGCAATAAAGATACTGATACTAGGGAATCCTCAAGTACTCAAGCAGAATTTTTTTTGGGAAGAGAAGACCCTCCAGAGGATTTGAATAGAGGAGATTTTTTACCCCCGAGGGTTGAGGATGCAAAAGTGGGATCCTCAGGAAACCCTACTTGTCCCACTCCCAGGTTATGCTGAGAATGATGTCGTCTGGCTGAGTTTTTATCGGTGATGACCATTGGAGTCTTTTCAGGAGTTGTTCACCTATGGAGCATCTTCATAACATTTTTTAGTGCGACCTATGTAAGTCTTCTGCCCCGAACTTCGCCTTAATATGCCTTAATTCAGATATCTTTAACTTACTTCCGTACAGGTGGTTACTGAGTTTGCTGAGTTTATTTAGACGCAACACAACCAAGCTGATCGGATAAGGCGTCTGGAAGCTCAGTTAAAGGAGAGTGAGGATAACCATGCTCGGATCGAGACTGTCTATCAAAAAAAGGTAAGTTCTACCGAAGTTCACTGATCGTTGTTTGGTGAAACAGATAGAGGCCGATGAGAGAACCTCTGTTGCGGAGGAGAAAGCAAAATCTTTGGAAGACTTACTCTCCGTTACCCAGGAGTCTATGATTCGGGCTAAACAGGAGGCCAAACAAGCAAAGTCTTCCTATGAGCGTAAAATCAAAGATCTTGAGCGCCAGACCTTGACGGTTGAATCTCTTTTGAAGGAAGCCAGGCTGGAACTTGAAGTTCAAGAGATTGATCATTTCAAAAGGTCCCCAGCTTATGATGCCTTACCCTCAGGGAGTTTCAGCGGGGGTTGGTTTAAGCTGGTGTGTTTTTCAAGGTCAAGAACTGGGCAACAGATAAAGCTTAGGCCAACTGAGAATTGTCAATCAAAAACTGTGTGGACTGATCCTTGGAGTCTCTTCGAACTTAGATGAGGGAATAAAGAGCTTACTATCGCAGTCAAGGTAAAGAGCCTCATCCTATGCATCTAGAAGTCCCATCCAAGCGTTCGCTTTCGACTTTCTATGCTAGTTAGGAAACTGGTGTGGATGGGTCGAAGCCTGACGTGGACCAGTTCCTGTTGGAACCCCGTTCACCGGTCAAGCAGAAGAAGTAAGGTTTTAAAAATTTTATACAGATCATAATCTGTATCTGGGATCGGTGAACTTTGAATTGTAATTATTTTTTGGAACTAATGCATACAATATGTATACACAGGAATTTAAAATCGGTAAAATTACAAGAACATAATCTTACCAACGTTTTGAGGCTCCTTCACTTTACGATGTGCTCCTGTCTGAACAACTCGATCTTCCTCGATATCTCCCGGGACTGGTAACTGCATATGGGCGCGTCACTATCTCAGGAACTTGAATGGAGGATGTAGAGAAAAGTCTTGAAGAAACTTTTTCTTCTCAAGAGGTGTATTGATTTCACGCACACATCCATCTCTTGTTTGCACAAGTTCAAATTGTATCAAATGGATGTTAAGAGTGCCTTCCTCAATGGTTTCTTCCAAGAGGAAGTGGTTGTTGAGCAACCCAAAGGGTTTGTGGATCATCACCACCCTAATCATGTCTATCATCTCAAGAAGGCTTTATATAGGTTGAAACAAGCACCAAGGACTTGGTATGAGCGCCTCACTCAATTTTCTTATAGACAATGGTTACACTAAGGGTAGTGTTGACAAGACTCTATTCATCAAGAAAGATAAAAATGAGCTCTTATAGCTCAAATTTATATTGATGATATAGTTTTTGGCTCCACAAATAACACCAAAGTCCAACAATTTGTTGATGTCATGTCTTATGTGTTTGAAATGAGCCTTATTGGTGAGCTAAGTTACTTTATAGGTTTACAAATTAAGCAAATGGATTATGGTATTTTCATATCCGAAGCTAAGTATGCCAAAAACCTAGTGAAGAAATTTGGCCTTGAAAGTGCCAAACATTGTGATACACCCATGAGTACCACTTTGAAGCTAAGCAAGGATGCTAGTGGTAAGAGTGTGGACAAAACTTTGTATCGTGGCATGATTGGTAGCTTGCTCTATTTGACCGCAAGTAGGCCTGATATCTCTTTTAGTGTGGGTGTGTGTGCTAGGTACTAATCGGATCCTAAGGAGTCCCATCTCTATTCCGTTAAGAGAATCATTTGCTATGTGAATGGGACATCTAACTATGGGATTTGGTACTCTTTTGACACTAATGTTAGTCTTGTAGGCTTTAGTGATACAGATTGGGCAGGAAATTGTGATGACAGGAAAAGTACATCGGGCGGTTGCTTTTTCCTTGGGATAAATCTTGTCTCTTGGTTTTGCAAGAAGCAAAATTCAATTTCCTTGTCCACGACTGAGGCCGAATACATAGCTGCTGGGAGTGGATGCACACAACTCTTTTGGATGAAGCAAATGCTAGTCGACAATGGATTCAATCAAGGTACTCTTACTCTCTTTTGTGATTACATGAGTGCAATTAATATTTCCAAGAATCCGGTTCAACATTCTAGAACTAAGCATATTGACATCCGTAATCATTTCATTAGAGAACTAGTTTAGAGTAAATGCATAGTAATTGAGCATGTAGGTACTAAAGATCAACTAGCAGATCTATTTACTAAACCCTTAGATGCTACTCGATTCAAAACTCTTAGTAGGTCTATTGGGATTTGTCTCATGGAGTGATGAGTTTGGGTCTTTGACCCTATAAGGGGAACTCAAGCAAAGAGAGCTATTGTATTCTTATTGCATGCAAAATTTTGAAAATGTTTATGCTCATTTATTGATTGCTTGAGTAGCTTGGTTGCACTTATACTATATTATATTGTATTTTCTTCAATAAGTGTGAACTTTGCTTTGATTACACTCCATGTCATATTTATATTCAAACATGCATTTTTGGACTAGGAGATCTACATAGGAAGTACATATTGAATGACCTATAATTATCTCCATGACATGATGATTCTTTAATGACATGCTAATGAAAAATGATAACACATGAATTGATGATTGCAATTGTTGAATGCAAAACATTGTGTGAAAAAGCTAGTGAGACTAAAATGTTTCATCAATGTCTCTCTTTCTATATTAGTTGAACATGGCTACTACCATACAGGTATCCTACCCGAAAAAATCAAATAGGGTGCAAAGTCGCTTATGCCATGTTTTGCTTATAAAGTTGGATATAGTGTTATTAAAACTTGATATCTATAAAAACTCTATATCCTAGCCTCTCTCATGACAAATGGTGAAATTGGTTTGAATTTTACTGGAAACCTTTATCATTTGCTTTGCCAAATACCATTGTTTTTGGACTTGAATGCAACATGTCTTGTATGCAAAGCATTTTTGATTCACACATTTTCTTCAAATAAATCTCCTTGTTTCTTTCCTATTAATTGAGTTGCATAAATGTGGCTTATATGATTATGCAAATATCTTGTATGCTCACTTCTTTCTTTGCCTTGAGTGACTCAGTTGGGGACTTCTCCTTTGCCTATATCACGATAAAAAGGAGGAGTAGCATGTTTGGCATGTTGCGTGGTGTTAGGGAAGTAGCAGGTGTAGCATGTATTGGTTTTATGGGGAGTAGTACTTGTTGGGGAGATTACATTTAGAGGGAGTAACCCTTTGAGGGGGAGCATTGCATGATGTGGAGCATTACACTATATCGTACTCATATTCTTAAATGCAAATGCTTTTGTTTTATATTCACTTGATCATCTCACATGCACTTGGTTTGGAAAGTGTACTTGTTGTTTGTTTTGTGTGTAGGGTTGATAGTTCTACAAGAGATTGAAGATTTGAAGTTTTTTTTGTATATCTCTTTGTAATGTAGAATATCGTCCCGGTGTTTCATTTTATTTTGTGAGGATCAATGTGAGAGGTGGTTTTGTCACGAAATAGCCAAAAAGGGAGATTGTAAATGCCTCATTTGTTAATTGGCTTATTTCATGAACAAACCACATTTTTGGGGTTTATGTAAGGGTAGCTTAGGCTCTCAAGACCTCAAGAGGAGAAGCACCAAAGGTAAAATTCTTGTGCTTACTTGCTTTGAAAAGATAGTTGCACACACTCACAAATTCATGCATAACTCTTATTCATATATGTTGTGTGTTTTTACTTGTGTGCATTTTGTTTTAAATGACTCTTGTTGATATATTTACATAATGTAATTAAAGTATTATGTCATGTTAGGCATTAGTATAGGATGCATCTTCATCACTCTAGGACTTGTTGAAAATGTGTGTTCGAGTGTTGAAAAAGTGGGCAGTACGCTGGTGGTGCGCTACTCGACTAGCGCAGTCTCACCAGCGCAACATTCCAGTGGATCATCGCTTGTCATGTGCCACTGAGCTGCGCCACTCCGCCAACGCCTATTGAGAATTTAGGTTGTGCGCTACTCGACCAGCGCACATAGCGGGAGCTGGAACATTTTTTCAAAACGACCTCACTTTGGTTGAAACTCATATATATATAACTCTTTGTATTCAGGTCGTGTAAGAGTTTATAACATCATATCTTTTCCTTAGAACACATTTCAAAAGGAAAAATCATCCAAGAACTCATCTTTAAACACTCAAAGCATTCCCATGTGCATAAAAACTTCATCTTGCATCATATTCATTTCCTTGGCTAGTTCACCAAAATAATAACGTTTCTTTTCTTATTGTATGCAAGGATTTGATTCTCATGCATAACTCTATCCTTGCATACTTTGCATGAGTGTAAACTTAGGACTCCGAGAGGAAAGAAAAAAGAATGTCTGCATGAGGTTTAGAGTCAAAGCGAATTATGCTCGAGGTGTGAGAGTGAGTATTTCTTGACACGAGAGCACTCTAGGCATGGGATTCGTGTTGTTCGAGTGTCCCGTGAGTGCCTTCGAGTTGCTTGAGAATGTTTTGCATGTGTCTACTCTCCTTATCTACACCCTTTTGCATCTTATCACCAGTTGAAAATGCAGCTTTTGAGTTATTGTTGATTGAATTTTTTTTTATAGAGTCTTTGTGTTGTTTGCTTGTTTGTTTTTGTTGTTGTTTTCTCTTGATGTTGCTCGAGGATAAGCAAAAGGCCAGGTTTGGGGGTGTTGATCGAGCCACGATAACACTAAATTTCGAGTCCCCCTTCCTATGATTATTGCCCAACTCTCAGGTAAAATCAAGTGTTTAATGACTCAATTAAGTGTTTTTACAGGATTTTGTATTAGGTGCATCATATGGGAGATATGAGTGAAGTTGGAACCTAAAAGAGCTGGAAATTGGAAACTTGGATAAAAAGGCACGAGATGTTGCAGTCACGGTGCATCATCATGGAAGGATACGACATAACAGGTGACATGAACTTGTTTTATGAGTCGCCTAAAGTGTCGCTTGGAGAGCATGCGTGAAATTGAAGAAAGTGACATGTCGCGGTCTAATTGTCTTCACGGGAGACCGCAACACATCATGCGACAACAACTTTTAAACTTATGTCGCTCGAAGTGTTGCCTGGAAAGAAGAAGCGGATCAAAGAAGCGAAGTGTTAAGGTCGAATTGTCATCATGGACCACCGCGACATTCAAGGAGGCGACAGTTCGCTAGCACGTATTTCTAGGTTGATTCCTGACCTATTTTTGGACCCATATAAATACTCATCTTAGATTTTGGTGAGAAAAACATTAACCACATGAACTTTTGGACACCTTTACCCTTCCATCACCATCCTTACACACCTTCATTCTTGGAACCTTGGAAAGCAAGAAGAGGAAGCTTACAAATCAAGGAACCTCAAATGACTAACTTGGGTTTCTTCTTTAACTTTTCTTTGTTTATTCCTTTTCTTTGATGTGTAACTAATCTCTAAGTTAGGGGATTAATGTAACCAGTTGAACAACTCTTGTAATCCTATAGTCTAATGGTTTTTAATTAAATGCCTTGGTAGTCTCTTTTATTGAAATACTTACTCTAATTCCTCCACTTATATTCAAATGAAACCTCAATGAATGTTTGTGTTCGGATTAGTTTATTTATGATGTCGAGGGGTAGATGTGGGTGACCATCCCATTTAATCCTTAACTACAAGCTTAATAATTGAGAAAAATTCCATATGCATGACCATCTTATGTGTGATTTGGTTTAGAGTTTTAATTAAAAATTAATTCTAACCAATGCTCATTACATGACCCTGTGTAAGTAATAGGAAGGATTAGGTGCTTCATGAAACAAACCTTATCCATTGAATTTAAGTGCTTTAATGAGACTTGTGGATTACATTGAGTATTTTAATTAGGTTGCATTGATTCCCTAGCGTTCCTTGATATTCATATTTTCGTGTGAGCTTTTGTGTCATTTAGTTTATTGCATTTTTACATGTTAGTGAATTAGAATATCAACCCAAGACAAGCATTATGCCATTTAGTTTTCATGCACTTAGATTATGATTTAATTAGATTAGTTAGTATTCAACTAGTAGAATTACCGATCCCAATGAACACATTTTTCTTTTAAATTGAACAGAAGTAAACTACTACATCAATTTGATTCCTTTTCATGGTCACTCTTCTGATGATGGTATAGTGGGAACTTTTAGGATGAATTTTCTCCAGCCTGGGGAGAATGATGCGACAGCAATTGAAGCATTGGAATATGTTGAGAAGTGGGATCACAAGAAGGCCAAATGTTTTCTACCAGTCTGGGCGTTGGAGTCAGAATGACGTGAAAATTTCACTATTGATGCTAATCGACGAGATCTTTGAACATCATGACCTTTGGTCATGTGGCATGACCTTTTTTGACTGAATTTCATCCTTTAGGCTCCGAAATTACCTTTTTTTTTGTTGTTTTAGGAAAGTTTTGTTTTCGCAATAACTTTAGTTTTCTAAACCAGAATCGACTTTCGACAATTTTGGTTTGCTTAGAATTAAGAGTTTTATTTGTTTCCGCATTTATCTCAAATTTACCTCTTTTTGGTAATTTATTCGCTTTAAATAGCCCGGTAAGCTGAAAGGCTATTCAGTTTTTGATGAATAAAAATTAGAGTTTCTCTAAATTATTATCCAATTTTGGTGTCCTTTGTGGATCAACGAACTTGAAGCCTGAACTTCTGGAGTACGCGGATCAACAGAACTTCGGTAGGTTGTTTTCAATTTGTTTCTTGTTGGTTTTTCTCAACAGAGCTTCCTCTACATCAGATGGTTTAGGATAAGGTCGTTGTGTGCTAAGGTTAAAAAACGGCACACCTGAAACACCATTTTGTTGGCTGTAAACATGATTAACTTAACCGACCGAAATTAAATTTTATATATATCGTTATTCTACCACTGGATGACGGTCACGGGACTGCAATTTGTCAATAATCCTGTGAATTGTGATTCAAATTAATAAGAATCAAAAACTAGGGCATTGAAATATAAAATTAATCAACCTTTTGATTTTGAATATCTTGCAGGCCAGCCTTGCTTAACATGCATGGCTCATTTCTCATGGTAATTTTTTGTCTAATCAATTCCCAAAAACGCGCTGCTTTTGATTGCGCTATGGTATATATATATATATATACTCACAATGCTAATTGTGACACAAATTTATCTAAAATCATATAATCATACAAATATAAGAGTCAAATTCATATATAAGACTGGAATAAGGTTTGACATATCACTTCACAAATCGAAATCCTAACACTTGAACTAACCAGTTCTGTTTTAAAAACCAAACAATTTCCAATGAATGAATTTTAATTTATTGTGCACACATTGAAAAACTCTAAGCTTTTACAAATACACTTTACACAAACATAAATATTGATATAAAATTTTCAGAATTTTATAAAATCTTTAGATTCCTTAAAATATTTTAGGTTTGGTACTATTCAGAGATGTTTGATAATAGACAGTCCCGAACACTACCCACCATTTGAATTTTTAAATATTATACATATATCAAAATGATATGAAATATTCAAAATAGTGTAAAAAAAACATATAAGGTTCCAAAATAAAAGTTTCAAAGCGAAATCATTCAAATACATACTTTTAAAGTATTTGTATTTTGGTTTTCGGAATCTGTCTTATACTGGACAACTTGTAGTACCCGATTTTTAAAATTCATAAGTGATTCAATAAAATCCTAAAAATAGTAAAATAGACCCAAAAACCCTTTTAACATGTTTATAAACATCTGTACGAAATATTACAATTTTTTTTGGGTAAATAAATAGTATCATAGAAAGAATGAAGGAATGTACAAATACAAGGGGCATACCCCAGAAAGAAAGGGACACAAAGCCCAGAAACAACGTTCAAACAACAAACTCTCTAATAAGAGCTAAAACAAAGGCTTTACAAAGAGCACTGAGCACAACACAAGCCCACACCACCAAGGGATAACTAGAGATGAGAGGCTAATTCTTCAACTTGAGAGAAGGGAGCCGGCAACGAATAGTATCTATAATGATCTGGGCAACCACTCGACTAGACTTTCGAGAGCTTTTAAAAATACGACAATTTCGTTCTCTCCAAATAAAATAGACGGCAGCCGCAAGACAAAGTTTTTTTGTCACGACGGAGGGGGAGCTCCCTTTTCAATGAATGGACACCCAATCAATAAGATCATTCCAGCTAAGATGAATCCCAAGACAACCCCATTTATTCAAAAGTTTACAATTTTTAAATAAGTATAACATAGCGAAACGTATTTTCAAAATTAAACTTTATTACAAAATCTTATATTTTCAGCAATACAGTTTTAAACTCAAAAATTCATAAAAAATACAATACTTATTATTTTGAAACAAAACGAATTTATTTGAAACCCTTAGATAGACTAGATCAAAATATCATAATAAAAAATCATGAAAATAAAGTAGATAAATTAACAATAAATTTTGAAATAATCACTGGTCAACCCTAAATACATTGATATCGGCAGACAGACACCCAGAAATCACTATAATAAGTTTCTATTCTTACTACACAATCAAAACCCTAATATTGATTCGCAGAAAAAAAAACATAAAGCGAAAAGAAACACACCTTGAAAACGTTTTTCTTCTTCTTGCTTGAAAACAAGTTCTTGTTAACAAGTAGGGTAAATTGTATTTTATTCTTTTTAGTTTGTTTTAATCTGCGTTTAGTCCACAATTTTTTGGAATTGTAACTTTTAGTCATTCTATAATAGAATCTGTTAAAAGTACACTTTTTGACATATAAGACATGTGAAATGACCTTAATGCCCCTGATCGGTGTGACCACATTAAAAAGACCATTTTACCCTTTTTGTGAATGAAATAATTTGACATGAAATAACCATTTTACCCTTACTGTATATTTAAAAAAAGTAAAAAAAAAATGGAATATCGCTCTTTTTTATATTTTTAGTTAAATTTTAAAACAAAAATTAAAAATAAGAACAAAAAATAAAAATAAATGTAATCTGGTGGATCCGAATCTTGAACATCTGGAAAACCAGATTATCTTCTTCTCCAACACATCTTGATCATCATCTTCTCCAATAAAATTTCAACAATTAGCCAACATCATTCAACCACCAAAATCAAACCCATAAATTAAACCAATAATGCCATCACAAACCTAAAATCAAAACTAACTTCTTCTTCTTTTATCCCCAAAAAACCATCCCTTTCCACAACAACCGTATCACTGTCATCGCCACCCATTATCATCATCATCATCACTTCATTCTCTTTCAAACCACAAAAAACTCAATGACAGAAAAAAAGGAAATATGGTATCTATAGATTTCTTCCCATAATTATTTTTTTCTTTGTTGATATTTTATTTTTCATTAAATGCCATAAAAAATTCCACAACCATCAAGTACAATCCAAGTACCCAACAATCATCAATTTTTTTTTTTTTAAAACCTGATAGAGATGAAGAACAATCGTTCGTTGACCCAATGCCAAGTCCTCCACGGCGAGTCATCCATCACCGCCGTGCTAGAAAGCTTCACCTGTTGCCGAACACTGAACCCTATCCATCAACGACGATATGCTTTGTCACCGTAAAACACACGGTTGTCAAGCAAAAACCCACCGGAACAGCTGCGTTGACCCGAGAACGGTGATGGGTCTCAATTGGCTTTGGCGTTTGGTGTTGGTTTGAGAGAAAGAAGTAGATCTAGGGTGTGAGAGAAAGAAGCGATGGTGACTGGTGTGTGAGGGAGAGAAATGCAGCGGCGGTGTGAGAGAGAGAGAAACAAGGTGGTGTGGTGGTGTGTTAATGAAAGAAGATAGAGAGAGAGACGGAGAGAGAGGCAGTGAGATGAGGGAGAGTTCAAAGTTATGGTTTGTTATTTTTTTTGTTCTTTTTTATTTTTATTGTTTAATTTATTTTTATTATTTAATTTAATATTTTTTATTTGTTTTTAAATAAGTAATTTATAAATTACTATTATAGCCTAGTTAAATAAGATTCTAAATAATCTGATGTTATTTTATCTTTTTACCCCCATTGACCATCGTAGACTTGATGAAACCCTAATAGAATTGGACGGTAGAGACTCGAATATGTATTGTTAGAGAAAGGATGAACTAAATGTTACAATTCTAAAATATCATGGACTAAACGCAGATTAAGGCAAATTACATTGCCTAAAAAACGATTTACCCTAAAATGCATAGGAGGTTTCCTTTCTTTCTTTTTCCACTCACTTGCCGTTTATTGCATTTTAGGGTTCTGTATTTTTTTCTTCTTCTTTTGATAGTAAAAGAGAGAATAAGAGTCTTAAATCAAAATGTTAAAAAAAAATAGGATTCTTAAATTAAAATCAGAATCCCTATCTTTTATTGTTATTGTTACTAATAATATCTTTTAAAATAAAGAGTTATTTTACGAAAAATAAAGAGTTATTTTACGGAAAAAAAAACACATATTAAATTCTTATTATTATTGAATAAAGATTTATATTAAGAATAAACCAATTATTCAACTTAAATATTTATTTTAAAACTATAACCCTTTAAAACCATATACGTTACTGTTATACGTATATTTTATTGAATGTACACGTCACTGACAGGTAAGACAATCCCCTAAATAGATTTCCAGATGAGCGTCCAAGCTAGCATCTAAAAGACACCATTCGTGACATTACTAAGAAATAAGAACCCGAGTAGGCCCGAATATAGGTACTCGGCATATTCAGTTTTTCACTGGACAGTATAAGAAGCCCGAGTAAAGAAGTTCAATATGCGACCCACATAAATGAGTAAGCCCGAGAAGGAATCTGGAATCATACTCTATTTCATTCCCCGTATCAAAGAGGAAAGATTTTAAAGAGTTTCTAGAATGATAAAACACCAAACATTAAACGAGTCCAAATCAGGCAACAACTCTACTCTTCTAGAAGACTGCACGCCGATCAGGAAATAAGTCCTAAACAGACTATTCAACTAGAATCCTATGAAGATTCTACTTCAATACACAAGATCTAAGAAATAGAAAAGAAGACAAAGATGACCACGATAAGTAATCAAAATTCTTGTCAAATACAATCAGCTTTCCTTACTTGTATAACAAGGATTAAGGTTCTATCCACATATAAATAGATCAATAATCCCATTGAAGAAAAGAGACAGGAATACTGAAACGAAATAGAGACAAAATAGAATTACTAAAATAGAGAGAAAAAAAAGATCGAGTGGTGTAATTTATCATTTGAAACAAATATTATGGTGTGTTTAAGATTAATCTAGAGGGGGTGAATAGATTTTAAACAATTTCACCAAATTTTCATTATTGGTCAAGTTGACAAAAATACCCCTAGCTAGTTACAATAATATCACAAGTGTAATAAGTACGGAAATAGTAAAGACACTTGAGATATATGTGGAAACCCTCCAAATTGGAAAAACCACGGGCTGTTAAGTGTGCCACGCTCGAACCTCGAATCCACTAATGACAAAGGAAATTACAACCTAATCCCGGTTTAAAATCCACCACCACTACCTAATCCCGGTATAAAAGAACCTAGTCCATCTTGCTTGGGATTTAAGCTACCTAATCCCCGGAAGCAACACAAGTCTTACTTCTCAATGAAGAGATAAAATGGCCTATGTGAATATATGATGATATTCAAAGAACAAATAAGGCTAGAAATCTTATATGCTTATCTAGGATGATGAGATGACAATTAATGCAATCCTAGATATCAAGAGCTAAATGACATGTTCAAAAAGCTTAGCTAAACATAGATCAAACAATCCTATGAAGCTATCACAATACAACACTCAATCATGTCATCACAACAATCTCTAATTTGTAACTAGAATGTATTCTAAGAGCATACAAATGATTAAAGAGATGGCTTAGCAAGAAAAATACTTAACTTGTAAGAAGAGAAACTTACCAAGCAAGATGTGATGATGCAAAACTATCCATTGATGAACTGTTATGGATGTGAAAGATCATGCTTCAACAAACATTCCCAATCTAGAATTCATAGTAGATCATTTAGGTCTGTAAGTTCCTTAGTTTTTGATTGACTTATTTTGATTGACAAACTGTATATTAGGGAATGAGCATGTAAAGTTAGTTTAAGAGATCCTTGTTCATGAACAAACTCAAGCATCTAAGGTATATCTCTTACTTAATTTCATTAATGAGATATAGTTGCACACACTCACAACTCATGCATATTTCTTATTCATATATGTTTTGTGTTTATATGAGTGTACATTCATGTTTTGATATCTCTTCTTGCATGTTTATATTGATCACATCTTTACGTTTGTATTGACATGCATTATGTGTTTCTTACACACACACACTTACTTGGATTTGATTTGTTATGCATGTGTGCTTCATTGATGTCTATGTGCATTCACAGTGTGTTTACTGTGGGTTTAATTCGTATTTCGTAGCTTGATCGGATATGTCCGTGCTTGCACGATGGTGTGCTTGTTTTAGTACATTGAGTGACCATTTGAGAAGGTCCCACTCTTCTCTTAGTTTGGTCTTTGGTCACATGGTTTTATTCCATGAGTTTGGGCATTATTGTCAAAGTCCAAATCTGATCTTTGGTCACTCATTTGACCATAACTCTTTCTAATATTATCCAAATCATGTTTTGTTAATTTGAGTAGAAAGTAGACATCCATATCTTTCTAACGGTATATTATATAAAAGCTTTGGACATTATTTGGTCATGTTTTGAGCCTCTTAAAAATTGGGCTGGGATGATGAATTCCAGTGCACCGGTTATGCACGGGTCCGACCCGCGCATTCACCCGCGCAATGACTTGACGGGTGTTTTTTTAGTCTCTGTAGGCGGACACTTACGTGGTTACTGCACAAACACTTATGTAGTTACTGAACGGGTATGCGTGGTTCACTACATGGGTATGGATCAGGGCATAGACTCGCGCACTTTGTGAATCTATCCAGTTTTTTGTCAAAACGTGCCGTTTTGTTTTGCTCTATATATATGTTATCTTCTTCCCCATTTATAACTAGAGCTCCGAAGTTAAAATCCAAGAGAGAGAATTTGACTCCTTGAAAGAGAGAGCTCCCAAGAACACATTTTTACTCAACCAAACTTCCATCCATGAACATCTAGCATCATTCTTCATCATTCAAGCATGAGTCTTCATATGTTTCATGACTGGGTAATCTCTACATGTCTTAGACTTCATTATTTAATTACTATGACATGCATGCCTAGGTTTTAGCTTATATTGCAAATTAAATACATGTTCTTGTGTTTAAAAGCTTTTACGACATGCTTGTGATGTTGGTTGTTGGTTGAGAATTTTGTTTTGTGATAGCTAGAATTTAGGACGATTTTACCCTTCTAGCTAAATCTATATGCTTTGCATTTAGATATTGTTTAGGTCTAATTGAATGCATTTATTAATTGCATTAATTGTTCTTTGCCATGTTATATGACAACTTTTGTTGAATGTCCTTTGTTTAATAATTAGATATTAGTCCCTCATAGCTATATCTAGTTAAGTCTTCTTGCACTTGCATTTAGACATTGATATCTAGGAACTGCATTTATTGACTTCTTTGAATTCCTAGATAAGCATTTAGTGTAGCCTAGCACTACTTGTATGTTTGAATATTTCATCATATTCACTTAGGTTGTTTGACTCTTCATTGAGGTCAAGTCTTGTGACTAATTGGTTAGTGCACAAGCAAATCGGTCAATAATCACTATTAAGGCTCGTTGGGTAGTAGTGATGGGTTAGTAACCTTGAAGTGTGACTAGGTAGTCAACTTAGGTAGTAAACATCATTACAATAGTGGATTTGAGGATTGGATGTGGCTAGAAGGATAGCCTATGGTTTTTCCCTTGTCGAAGGGTTTCCACGTATATATCGTGTGTCATTTATTGTTTTAAGCATAATTAGTTTAATTGAATGCTTTATATTTTGGGGTAATATTTGGTAATATTGATTAATCAAAAATTTGGTAATTGATTCGATTAAAACCTATTCACCCCCCTTCCCCATCTAGGTATAGACATACACATTTTTAAGGGAATTTCAAGGTCTTCCATTTGGAAGTAATGGGGCAATTTGGTGAAATATGGTGAACAAAGAATATGAAATGGAATTCAAAAGTCACCAATCATGCTAAGACTCTACATGATACACATAATAATTTAGCTCTAATTGCATCACTTGACACCAGTGATTAGGCTTGACTTTTCATTACACTTGTGCTATACATGAGTACTCTACTAGTGAATACTTTACAATTACATACAAGACTCTTATTATTTTTTTTTTAACATTTTAAGCTCATAAGTGCACATTTGCGCACTTTTATATATTTGAGCCTTTTTGCCTTGCACATCTATTAATATAGCCTAAGTATACCCCACTCTTCATATTTAGAGCTTTTCTACCTTTCAACCACAACACAACACAACACATCCTAATAAGATTGGCAACGAGGGTAGGCATGTGTTTAGGTTTAGGCTATATGGTGTAATGTGGTTCCAAAAGAAAGGTAAGTGTTTGGCCTCAAAATTGGTTTGCGAGCATACAAATAGGGATAAGGAATGTGTTTAGGCTAATTTGAGTAGTTAAGTACACACATTGCCTAAAATCATTTCCACCATTTCATCTATCAAGGGAATGTAAATATCCATCAAGCGATCCACAAATATAATAAATGTTATGTCCTATGACAATTGATGTGCGTGACGAGATAAGTGTTTAAAGTGAAACAATGATAACACTCAAATGCGTTTTTTAAGGCTTGTGTTTGTGAACTCACTAGGTGGTCTCCACTATTAGAACAAGGTGCTTGAGCACCGGGTTCCCTCAACTTGAACACAAAAGGATGGGACAAGCCTATGAAATGTAAGTGAGACCCTAGAGCGACAACAAGATGCTCAATCGAGCACATTATGCATAAATAAACTCCCACACAAACATATAATCAAAGCATCACACCCAAGCTACTTGAAGTTCGAAAATTTTGGCCATGCGACTATTTTTGAACGGTTTGACTCAACCAAAAATTTAGACTCAAAAAAAAAATTTAGGGACTCAATAAAACCAAAACGATTGAAATTGATGTCGACACCCCCAAACCTAAACTCAACATTGTCCCCAATGTTGACAACAAGACCCCAACGAAAATAGGCCTAAACCACAAAACAACACAATTCAACAACATAAAATAAAATGCACAAATACTCTATCAAGATGGCCTAGAAAGCTCCCAATAACAAATAAACATCAACCTTAACACAATACAACGCACACCCTTATTCTGAACATAAATAAAATGAAGCAAAATAAACGATGCAAAAGTGCCAGTACGATAGAAATCAAATAATAAAAGTAATTAAAATAAGTACGAAATATAAATGAAAGCAGTAAAACGAAATAAGACAACTCTAGCTACTTAAGTACAGCTCAAAGTTAATAAAGAGGTGGTGGTTGTGGTAGTGGCCATGAGGTTTCAAGAATCAAATCCTTCCCCTTCCAACCGGCTGCTGTTGCTGCTCTTTCCTCTGCTTCCTTTCTCGATAACTCCAAGACAGTCCGGACAGTAGCTTCCTCCTCTGAAACTAATGATCCGCTGGTTGGGTGAACTGGGAACTGGGGCTAGAATCCTGATCCTAAAGCTGAACTTGTACTTTAGGTCCATGGGTATGGAAGTCTATAATCTGGAAATAGATGTGAGGGTTGGTAACCTGGAGCTAGATATGGATGCCATCAATATGGAACCGGGTTCATTTCGTAAAAGAGAAGTCTTCTCAGGAATCTTCTCTACTACTGCTTCCTCTTCTTCTACCAAAGTCCTACCCCAGTTTCTTCCTCCGAATCCTTAGCCTTTTTACTCTTAGGCTCTTTACTAGATTCTCCGGTCTCTAACAGTTGGGCACTCTTCAAAAATGTCACTACTTTAGCTTGCTCTGACTTACTTGGAAGTCTACCTGGCTCATTCCTGTGAAGCGTGTCAGCTACTTTCCCTAACTGCATCTCTAACTTCTTTACTGATGCCTCTAAGTTGGTGAACCTCTGCCAACATACTTGAATGAAATTGTTCAAGTTTTGGTCTATCCGTTGTGAACTCTAAGCAAGGGTAGTCACAATGTCCTCCAAAGGACTCTTTCTAGGCTGATATAAAGTCACATCTCAATTACCCGTGTTGTTCCACTACTGCCTACTTAACCCTTGGCCTTGATAGTTTAGGGCTTGGATATCCTGCGTCTCATATAGCACCATCTCTCTACCTTGATGATCCCCTTTATACACCATGTTTGCCTCTCATTGTTGTTGACCCATATTTCTTACCATTGCCTCAACTTGCTTGGTTAGCCTAGCCATTTGTATTGCCATCTTCGTGTCTTGACTAACCCAATGCTTTCCTCCCTTTGTTGAAGTAGGCTCATCATTTTCCTCGGTGAAACTTGCAATTTGGATCCGAATCTCCTTTATATTCACGTTCGAAAAGAACCTACTGAAAAAGACTTTGCGCACTTCATCCCATGTAGTTAAAGATCTCGCCCTTAAAGAACCAAACCACACCTTGGCTCTATCCTTTAGGCAATGCCTAAAAAATCTCATCTTTAATTGTTCTTTGGTGAGTCGGCCTATCGGGAAGGTCTGTAATATAGAATGATAATCCTTCATGAATTGTAAACAATCTTCGGTCTGGTGGCCATTGAAAAAAGGAAGCATGGCAATGTGAAGTCTCTTGAGCTCATACTAACACTGTAGGTGACGGTTGATACTCCATCAAAGGTTGCCTGGACCCTCTTAGCTATAACACCTTGGTTTTCCTCATGTGTAGGTGCCCTCGGTGGGTTCATATTCTCATTCCCCTCTTGATCTTCCATTTTTGGAATCGATGTACCCTCTAGATCGACAAAGATGTCTATACCCTCAAACTACCTAGCATGCTGACCTATTCGGTTTACGTTGTCGATGACCGGAAACAAATTTCTTCAAAGAGAACGGCGACCGTGCATACATCTGTAGCCCTGAAACACCAAAAATAAAAATACCAAAAAAGTAAAAAGAAACTAAAAGAAATAAAACTAAACTAATAAAACAAATGGCACACACTAACTAAATCAAACTAATTAGGCTAAACTAATGAATATAAGTCGATCCCAGACAGTGGCGCCAAAATTGATGTAGTATTTTACTTCTGTTCAATTTAAAAGGAAAGTTCGTTCACTGGGATCGGTGATTCTACTAGTCAAATACTAATTAATCTAATTAAATCCTAATCTAAGTGCATGAAAACTAAATGGCATAATGCTTGTCTTGGGTTTGTATTCTAATTCACTAACATGCAAAAATGTAATAAACTATATGACACAAAAGCTCACATAAAATATGAATCATAGGAAACGCTAGTGAATCAATGCAACCTAATTAAACTACTCAATGTAATCCACAAGTCTTATTAAAGCACTTAAATCCAAGGGATAGGGTTTGATTAATTTTTAATTAAAACTCTAAACCAAATCACACATAGCATGGTCACGCTTATGGAAAAAAATTTCAATTATTAAGCTTATAGTTAAGGATTAAATGGGATGGTCACCCACATCCCACCCTCTACAACATAAATAAACTAATCCTAACACAAACATTCATTGAGGTCTCATTTGAATATAAGTGGAGGAATTAGAGCAAGTATTTCAATTAAAGAGGCTACCAAGGCATTTAATTAAAAACCATTAGACTATAGGATTACAAGAGTTGTTCAACTGGCTACATTAATCCCCTAACTTAGAGATTAGTTACACATCAAAGAAAAGGAATAATACAAAGAAGAGTTAAAGAAGAAACCCAAGTTGGTCATTTGAGGTTCCTTGATTTGTAAGATTCCTCTTCTTGCTTTCCAAGGTTCCAAGAATAAAGGTGTCTAAGGATAGTGATGGAAAGGTAAAGGTGTCCAAAAGTTCATGTGGCTAATGTTTTTCTCACCAAAATCGAATATGGGTATTTATATGGGTCCAAAATAGGTCAGGAATCAGCCTAGAAACACGTGTTGGCGGACTGTTGCCTCCTTGAATGTCTCGGTCACCCATGACGACAATTCGACCATGACACTTCATTTCTTTGATCTGCGTCATCTTTCCAAGCGACACTTCGAGTGACATAGGTTAGAAAAGTTTTTATCGTGTGATGTGTTGCGGTCTCCTATGACGACAATTAGACCGCGACATGTCGCTTTCTTCAATTTCACACATGCTCTCCAAGCGACGCTTTAGGCGACTCATAAAACAAGTTCTTATGGCCTATTATATTGCGTCCTTCCATGACGACGCACCATGACTATGATATCTCATGCCTTTTTATCCAAGTTGCCAATTTCCAACTCTTTTTGGTCCTAACTTCACTCACATCTCCCATATGATGCCTCTAATACAAAATCCTACAAAAACAATTAATTGAGCCATTAAACACTTGATTTTACCCGAGAATTGGGCAATAAGCATAGGAAGGGAGACTCCAAATCTAGTGTTATCATTGCTTGGTCACAAATGTTTCACATTAGACACATCATGAGTACTAATATGAATGGGAAGCTTCAGGCGATAAGCATTTGGATTAATCTTCTCTAAAACTACAAGTGGTCCTATCTTCTTAGCAGCAAGCTTTTTATAAACTCCGACAGTAAACTGCTCCTTTGTAAGGACTGCCCAGTCAAAATCACCTACGTCGAACTCCATATGACGCCGCTTTTTGTCAGCAGCCAACTTGTATTTATCTGTTGATTGTAACAGATTATCCTGAACCTGCTGATGAACCTCTTGTAACCCCTGAACAAAATCTTTAGCTTTTCCATGAATCCTAGTTTCGCACAGCAGAGGTAACAAATCTAGTGGGCTGCAAGGATTCAAAGTTTAAACGATCTGTAAAAGTCTGTACCCAGAACTTGGATTAACACTATGGTTATGGGCAAATTCACTTGGCTGAGTTTTAAATTTCATGATCGGACATTATCCCCAACCAAACATCTCAACAAATCTCCTAGAGCATGGTTCACCACCTCAGGCTGCCCATCCGTTTGAGGTTGATAAGCACTACTAAAATCCAACCGTGTACTGACAATCTTCCAAAGGCTCCACCAAAAGTGACTGAGGGAACAAGTGTCTTGATCAGAAATTATCGATGTAGGTAATCCATGAATGCGATATACCTCCCGAAAGAATAATTGGGCAACTTTCACTGCATCAGTGGTTTTCTTGCACAGAATAAGGTGAACCATCTTCGAAAATTGATCCACAATTACATAATTGGAATCAAAACCCCACTGAGTTCAGAGTAGCCCTAAGATAAAATCCATACTCAGATCCGTCCATGGTTAAGTGAGAATGGGTAATGTCATGTACGGATCTGTGTTAGTTGTTTTCCCTTTAGACAATTGATAGATCTGACACCTTTCGACATACCTCTCTACTTTCTTCCAGATATTTGGCCAAAAATAGGATGTTTTAACTAATTGTAGAGTACGATCACTGCCTATATGGCCCTCCCCATGTACTTCCTTAATGATTTTCAGACGTAAACTACAATCGGGGACATAAAGTTAATTTCCCCAAAATAGAAATCCATCCACCAACAAAAAATCAGATCTTTTCCTCGCTCGTATAGCAGCCATAATATCATAAAAATAAGGGTCAGAATCAAATAATTCACGAAACAACTCAAAACCTATCACCTGGATAGTTAGTGAAGACAATAGGTTGACTCGTTGACTCAGAGCATCTGGAACTTGTTGATAACACCAACCTTATGCTTTAGAACAAAGGAAACTGTTATAGGTAGGCAGACCAAGAAGCATGTCGGGCAGAAATCTTGTCTTGGCTGTGGAGATGACGCAACACATCATGGTTAGTATACAGAGTGAGTTCACAGTGAAATAAATAATGTCGCCAGTGTTTCACAGCTTAGACTATCGCATAGAACTCAATATCATAAGTAATGTAACGAATCTGAACCCCTGTTAGTTTCTCACTAGGTACGTCATTGGTCTCCCAGTTTGACTCAGAACAACTCCGATGCCTACCTTAGAGGCGTCACTATGCAACTTAAATGGTTGCAAAAAATCAGGTAAGAATAGGATAGGAGTTGATGTCAGTTGCTCTTTAAAGCTTCCTTTGCCTTAGACGTCTACTGAAGCCTAAATTTCTTCATTTTCAGTGATAGGAACCAATATACTACTGAAGTGTGGAATGATCTGGCAATAGAATAAGGCCAATCCATGAAAGCTACGAACTTCAGTAATTGTTTTCGGTTTGGGACACTGGCCAACTGTATCAACTTTTGACTCATCTACCTGTAGCCCTTCTCCAGAAATCACATAACCCAAAAACAACACTTTCGGTGTCATAAAAACACATTTTTTTTATGTTTCCATAAACTTTTCTTTGCGTAGAACACATACTTTCCGAATGTGCAGAAGATGTAGCTCGAGGTTTGCACTATAAATCAAAATATCATTGAAATAGACAACGACAAACTTACCAATAAATAGTCGTAAGACCTAGTTCATTACTCTCATGAAGGTGCTGGGCGCGTTTGACAACCCAAAACACATAACCAGCCACTCATATAACCCCTCACTCATCCTAAACACTGTTTTCCATTCGTCCCCAGTCCAAATACGAATTTGATGGTATCCACTCTTCAGGTCCAACTTGGTAAGTACAATTGCCCCAATAAGGATCTAACAAATAATCCAATCTTGAAATTGGAAAACGATACCTCACAACGATCTTGTCAATTGCGCGGCTATCCATACACATTTTCTATGTTCTATCTTTTTTTTTTGTATCAACAGGACGGGTACAACACATGGGCTACTGCTCTCACGAATATGCCCCTTTGAAAGTAGTTCTTTAACCTGTATCTTTAGTTCCTGAAGCTCATTAGGACTAATACGATAATGTGGCTTGTTTGGTAACATGGCCCCTGGCTCTAGTTCAATACAGTTTTGAATATCATGTAGGAATGGAAGTCCCTTCGGTAACTCATCCGGAAACTCATCACCAAATTCTGAAACCAGAGGAGCTGCCGTTCTAGGAACTTGTAATTCAACACTCGTTTCTTTACCAACCAACACATAAACCATTTTTTATTCCTCCATCTCCAACTCAAATTTCGTATAAGACAGCAGATTAGTGTTATCTCCAGGTAACTTCGACTTTTCAGAGGGTTTGTTTGGTAATAACACAATCTTTTTATCGTTAAAAACAAATGAATGAGTATTAACCCATCATGATGAACCTTTCTGTCACATTGCCACGGCCTTCCTAACAACAGGTGACATGCATCCATATTCACGATATCACACCACGTATGATCCTTGTAGTTGGAACCCATAGAAAAATAAATTAATGCCCGTTGTGACACAGTTACCTCTCCTCTCTTTTGCAGCCAAGCTAATTGATACGGCTTGAGATGTTTTTCAGTCTTCAACCCTAATTTTTGTACTATTTCAACTAACACAATATTATCACAACTTTCCCTATCTATGACGAATTGACAAACCTTACCCATAATGGTACAAGTAGACTGAAATATATTATTTTGAAACCAATCTCCATCATTAGTTCTTTGTGTCGAACATGAACGACGCACCATTAACATTGTTCCTATGTCTCCATCTACCAGTTCTTTATTTACCACATCCGTCTGATCTAATTGCAGATCAACACCTATTTCCTCATCCTCTACATAAAATTCTGCAGGATCAATAACTAACACCTGCTTAGCTGTTTTCTTACAATCCGACAATCGATGACCCGTTTTGCCACATTCGAAACTGTAGAGAAAAATCGATTCAAAACGTAGCAGAAGCATAGAATGAGGGTCAGGTATATTTTTTTTCCCCTTTAATGGAAAGAACCTTAACCCTTGATTAATTGACATCTATTAAAAGTATCGTACTTCTTTTCTTGTGAAGATTGAACTAGCACCGAATTGAATCCGTAAGATCTTCCAATCCAATCATGAATGTGAATCACCGAAGAGTGTGAGCTCCATTTCTTTAAATTGTATACCTAAGGATGGAAACAAACAAAATCTATTTCTTTGATAGTCATAATAATCCTCTAAGAAAAAAACAAAGAACGTTAGTTCACTTGTGAATTATCAATCAATTTGATTGAAACTCGCGTGAACCTAGATTCGATGTTGTACACAAACCTTTTAATGTAAAGGCTACTAGTGCACTATCAAATACAAAACGTTCCTTCTTCCTTTTCCTCTTTGCCGAATTTTCACACACCAATCTTTAGAGTTGGATGAATTTATCTAGAGTAAGAACCAAATTCTCTACACTCAAAATTCTCTCTTGGGCGAATTTTATCCTTAGAAAAATTGCCTTGGCCGAATTTTTCTTCTTTTTAACTAAAAAATTAGGCTTGGCCGAATTCTACATCTCAGATATGTAGTAGCCGAATTCCTTGCCCTAATTTATTTAGGGTTGGCCGAATTCGTCTTGTCTTTAGTTTAGGAGACCTAATCCTCTCCTAAGAAGGATTTACTTGGTGGACAATAATTCTTTCCTTAGGTGGATTTACTTGGTGACCAAAAATCCTTTTCAAAGAAAAATCCTTTTTCTACACCAAGACTCCTAATCCAACTCAAATAGTGTATTTATTCAATAACCAATTATTGAATATAATTAAATTATGACCAAATTAAAACTTCCTAATTTGACCAACTGTCAACTAGAGTTTTAATAGAAATCAAATACTTCCTAATTTGACTAGAAAAATAAAATCCTTTTATTTATGTACTTATCAAATATAGTATTTGATATTTATCATATTACCAACAATAATATGACAATAGGAGACCTACTCTTACTCGGAAAAAGATTTTAACTTTTAATTAAATAATTAATTAATTAACAAATTAATTAATTTACATTTAATAATAAATAAAAACAATATAATAAGCTATTATATATAGCCTTAGTCGCCCAAGCCAATATATATGGGCCAAATATTATTTTTCTTGTTTTATTAAATCCATTAGACTTAAATAAAAAGTCCACATGTGAACTAGACTCATTCTTACGAAAAGAAACAAGTCCACATGCCTTAATACAATTCTAGATGGACCCATAAATTGGTCCAGTAGAATATATCAAGTGATCCATGCAAGTTCGTGTGGATTGGGGATCTTGGCGGGCTATCTAAATTTAAGCTCTAATAGACATAACGTAATCACAATCATCAAATGATTCACTTAGGTATGATCTATTAATTTTAGTTCATTCCACTGAAGAACTAAAATTTTACCCTTAAATAAAGATAAAATAAGTTAATAATGCTTATTCATACCCTAGACAATCTTAATGGAGAAATTCTATCCTCGTAAAGAATATATAAGTAATCGCCAAGAGCTCATAGACCGCCTATAGCTCTCTAAGTTACCATATTTACTCATATGAGCACATTTTGAACTTGGATAATTTGACTTGTCCAGAAGCCATATTTCAATGAATCCTTCTGGTTGCATCATATAGATGGTCTCGTCAATACTTCCATTAAGGAATACTATCTTGACATTCATTTGCCAAATCTCTAGGTCCCACCGCCATTGCCACTCCCACTATTTCCACTTGTTCTGTTGCGACTGCTAGGATCTCTTAAGAAACTAAAAAATGGCCCACTGTTAGATTTTCGAGACAACGTTTTCTCCAACTGTAAAGCTCTTTGATGTGCCTCTGTCACTATTACCGTATCAAAGAGATTAATCATATCGAGGATTTACGCTCACAACCCTCCATAGTAGTGCGACACCAACTGATCATGTGTCTCCTGAATCTCGTTTCCCACCAAAAGTTGATATAACTCTATTGTATACTCATCAACGGACCTCATGCCCTGATGTAAATTCTACAATCTTTGATACATCAGGCACTGAAAATTGTGAGGTAAAAACTCAGCATGCAACTTTTGTTTCATCTTTTCCCAATCATAAATCTTGGGCTTTCCCAACGATTCCTAATGAGTTTATGTTGCTGCCACTATGTTGCTGCTCGACCTCAAAGTCTCGTGGCCACTAAAGCCACTTGCTTCGATAATTTTGACATATTTAAGGAACTTTTCTGGCTGCATACTACCATGGAATTCAAGTACCTCCATTCGTATACCTATCTCCCAACGTCTACTGTCATCAGCTTTAGGTGCCGCCCTTCGTCGGTGTTGTGGGATCTCGTCCCCTTCGTCACTCCCTTCCCTTTCATCACTGTCACCATCCGTTTCTGGATTTAAGTTCTGAAAAGGGTTTTGGTTGGCCCTCAGCATCGCAATCTGCTCCTTTAATTGCATAACCTATTGTTCCAATTATGCCATGTGTCTTGTTCGATGACTTCTTCTATGGGAACCCGGTTTTATGGACGTCTTCTCTCCGATATGATGATGTCGTTCCGAACGTACCTTGCTCTAATACCAAACTGATGTAGCGAAAGCTCTGTCGAGAAAAACCTACAAGGAACAAATTGAAAACAACCTACCAAAGCCTTGTTAATCTGTATACGGATTCCAGCAGTTCAGGCTTCAAGTTCGTTGATCCATAAAGGATACCGAAATTGGAAAATAATTTAGGGAAACTCTAATTTTTATTTATCAAAAACAGAATAGCCTTTTAGCTTACAGGGATATTTAAAGCGAATAAATCCTTACCCTAATCTGAAACCTTGTTGAAAAAGGAAACGACCTAAATACCAAAAAGTATCAAAAAAGGAAAATTTGAGATAAATGCGGAAACAAATAAAACTCTTAATTCTAAGCAAACTAAAATTGACAAAAGTCGATTCGGATTTGAAAATATAAAGTTATTGCAAAAACAAAACTTTCCTAAAATGTCAAAAACAGCAATTTCGGAGTCTAAACAATGTAATTCGGCCAAAAAAGGCCATGTCACACGACCAAAGGTCGTGAATTTCGAAGATCTTGTCTATTCACTTCAACGGTGAAATTTTCACGTCATTCTGACTCTGACACCCGGAATAGTAGAAATTGTTTGGCCTTCTTGCCATCCCACTTCTCAATGTAATTCAATGCTTCAATTGCTGCCACATCACCATCATTATTAATATTCTTCATCGCTGCCCTTGTCTTTTACATTAATAATATTGCCCACAATTTGGGAACATTATCATGATAAGAAATATTTTTGTTTCTTCTCCTGGTGTATCAAATAATGGAACTTAATTACTGTTGCAAATTGAAGTAAGCTGGTTTTCTGCACATAGATTGAAAATGATCAAGAATTGCTAGATCTGATATCCTCGATTATTGTCAAAACTAGGGGTGGGCATGGTTCGGTTCGATTTGGTTTAGCCAAAACCGTATTGAATCGACGTATATTCAGTTTTTTAAAATGTGAATCAGTTTGAACTGTTTTGAACCTGAAAACCGAATTGAACCGAACACCTTTATCTCAATTCGGTTTTGTACAATTAGGTTTTGGACCTATTGGGCTTGGAAGGTTTTTTTAATTTTGTGGGCCTTAAGTTGCATTTTTGGCATTTAGGTTTAAGCTTTCTTAAGAAAACATAATATGTAAAAATTAATTTAAACAAAATACAACTCAATTTTCAATCCAAATTTAAAATTCCAATCATATTCGGTTTACACACTCAATTTAAAATATAAAATCATCATAATTTCTATAAAATAGAATCCCAAAAATGTAAATGTAGTTCAAAAATAAAACATCATCAACAAATAGCCCATAATAAAATTGAATATGACAAAATAATTAATTAAGACAACTCGGTTTATTTGGTTCGGTTCAGTTTTGTATGTGGTTCGGTTCGGTTCGGTTTTGGGGTTCGGTTTTGGGGTTCAGTTTTATATGTTCGAAACTGAAACCGAAACCAAAACCGAATCGAATTCAATTTGGTTTTCAAATTTAAAATCGGTTTGAACCGAATAGAAGCTATAAACCAAACCAAACACCGTTTTTTCGGTTCGGTTCGGTTCTGTTCAATTCGGTTTCATTTTTGTGCCCACCTCTAGTCAAAACCAGTAGAAATAAATGGTCTGTTCGATAATGTTTTTCTTTTCTATTTTTTATTTTTTTATTTTTTTATTTTTATTTGAAAATGAGTAAACAATTTTAGTATTTTTAGAATATGAAAGTACTGAAAACGCCTTCGGTAGTAATAATTGAAAACAATATTCTGGAAAAAAAATTGAACAAAAAACCTTATATTAGAGTATTATAAAATGTATTTAGTGGTATTGTTTTGAAGATGTATTTTAAAATGTTGTAAGAGTAAAAACATTATAGTTTGTACCTAAATCAATTTAAATTGATTTTATTAATTAAAAATATAAGAATATGTATATATTAGTTTACTTATGTTAATTAATAAAATAAATTTAAAATTGATTTGTGATTTGTCATGGTTTTTCTAACAATTGAAAAAATATTATTAAAAGAAAGTTGCTGTGAAATAGTTGACTTTCACCATCTAGAGAATAATTTATAATTAATTCTTTTGATTTTATTTCGTATTTCATTGTAGATTCAAATCTCACTATGTCGATATATAGGCTTATTGTATAAGCATTCAAATTATACAGAAATAAACTAAAAGAATTGGTTTGTTCTCATTCTTTCTCTTTTTGGTTAGTATTACTTTATATGCTTTTATGCTTTGATTTATAACACTTTATCAACACGAATGCTTTTCTTTTATTATTTGATCTCTTCTTCTTCCTTATTATTAATAATAAAGGTTTGCAACAAAAAGATTTCGAACCAAAAGTTCTTGACTCAAAAATAAGAATCAGAAGTACTTGAATCGAAAAAAAAAGGAACCAGAAGTTCTTGATTAGGAAAATAATAACCATGAGTTCTTGATTCGAAAATAAAATAAGAACCAGAAGTTCTTGATTTGAAAATCAAAATCATAAATTCTTGATTCAAAAAATCAGAACCAGAAATTCTTGATTCTAGAAAATTTTTTAGAACTTAAAGTTCTAAATTAGATCTTGAAAAGATCTGAATAAATATAAAGAGATGAAGAAAAGAAAATAAAAAAGAAAACGAATCCATGCTTTTGTCAGGATTTGAATATGAAGTAATTACTCTATTGAAATTGCTTTGTAGTTTATTTCGATTTACTTTCATCTATATACGAGTGGGGTCGTATAGATCCTGCAAGTTTTGTTTTTCGACGAATATCTACTTCTGTATTTCATCATCTTTTCATATTTCTGTAAATTATTTTTTTGAAGAAATTATTATTATTATTATTAGTATTATTATTATTATTTGCTTGATACTAATCAGAACCTGAAATTCTAGATACATATGGATCCCAATTTTAATCAGAACTCAAAGTTCTGTAAGCATAGTTATTGATCCAACACTGTTTTGAAAATTAATTGAGTCAGAACCTGAAGTGCTGCATTCCAATTTAATCAATTATGGCCTGAAGTTCTTGATTCCGATTTAACCGATCATAACCCGAAGTTCTATATTCCAGAACTCAAAGTTCTATTTTCCAATTTAATTAATCAGAACTCAAAGTTTTGGATTTCAATTTAAATATGAACCTGCAATTTAGAATTAAATATAAGCCTTCACTATAATCAGAACCTTTAGTTCTAAATCTAATTGATAGAGATTTGAATCTCAATTATATCAAAACCTGAAGTTTTGAGTTCTAATATGTTGGCATATGGCGCCAATTATTGACTTATTTTAATTAAAAATCACAACTTCAGAAGCAATTTTTCATTAGAAAATACCCATGTGATGCTCTTATAGCATAAGTTTAGATATTATGTCTTTTGTGTCTTCACGAAAAAATCATCTATCTTGTTTGACTTGATAGATTGATACTTTTCCCTGAAGTGAATGTTAAGTCATCTAATCATTATGGTGGAAATTTTAATCAATTGAAATTATCATGACAATGATGATCCTTATAAGAAAATCTAGCCACCAGAAGTGGAATCAAAACAAAACAAGATAAGAAAATGTTTACTATTTGTGATGAAAATAGTGGTGTACCTGAAGCATACATAAATATCATATTGATATTTTACCAAGTATATATAAATGCTCTGAAAAAAGCTAATTGTATGTTACAAAGTGAAATACAATGATATGTATATATATATATATATATGTGTGTGTGTGTGTGTGTGTGTGTGTGTGTGTGTGACATTTTGTTATTTTAATAGATCTAGAAGAATCTATTAGTTATAAAAATATACTTCATAAATAAATGTTGGCATTTTTTTAATACTGTCTCATGCCAGAAGCATGCAATTCCATTATTACAATTGAGTCTATCATTTAGAATCTGTATATTCTTTAGTGAAAGTCCCTGAAGAATAATATGATAGTACAATATATCCCTAAAAAATGATATGACAATATAAACATGTTTGAAAATAACATTTTGATGATGCAAACAAATCCATGATGGATAACAAGATAAAGCCAACAAACAAATAAATTCATGTCGTTAGGGGGAGAAAGACACAATTAGAAAAATCAATTATGTGAAATTGCAGTTTGCATGTATCATCTTTATCTTATATCGATCCTTGTTTGAAGTTTAAAGGATCATCATTCACTTGTAAATTGCATATCGAATGAATTTATTAATTGTCAATATATTAACATGGGTGATTGTTCCCAAAGAACAATTTATGCATGTGGCAACAAATAAATAATTCGTGGAACACTAGAAGTGTAAAATGCGACTTTTATTTGAAAGTTATTATTCCTTGAAGCGAATGTGAAAAACCATAATCATGTTAATCGAGAATAATGCTCGAGCTATATGTAATCATCATCATGGCTTCTAAAGAGTTATATGTCCTTAAAAAGATAAAAACCATTTTTTCTAGAGGCACAAAGTAATGAATTTAATCTCCCCCTATGAGACTTTTATATTAAAGGGATCTCAACTACCCATACAAAGGCATATACACTGAAACTATATAAATATTACAATTCCCATTTGTGAAAGTTTGTAGTAGCCCTTAAAGTGGCGTGTGTACTGCAAACTAAAAATTGAGATCATCTATGTTGTTTCTCTGCGTATTATAAGATGATGAGGACCTCAAACCAGAAATTGTGAATGAATGTCGACATAATACTATTGTCCAAAAGATAGATCTATATTCTAGAACATATAGTGTAGACGTTTGAAGGCGTCAAACGTTTTTTTTTTGTTTTTGTTAAAACTATTATTCGTTGAAAATTAAAATAGCGAGATATAGCTTATGCCTTGAAACAAAGGGTTTCCTATAGAAACTAAGTATTGATCATATGGAAATATTTTGTTGCATAATTAATATTTCTATGATTAGAATAATCCCTGAAGGATTCAAAATGCCAGAACCATATAACTCAAATTCTTGTAACTTATGTTCAATAAAGTTACAATGGTTTTTATACGATTTAAAGCAATTCAGAATCCTAAATGCCTCACATTATTCACAATGACATCAGCATCCGAATTTACAATTGAAGCAATACATGTCGATGACATGAATTTAATTGAAACTTTTGAAGAGCTTTTAAAAACTAGAATTTGAGATGAAAGTTTTGGGAAAAAAGTTATTGTTTCGGCCTAAAGATCGAAATAATTTGAATGGATAATTTATTTGTCTCAATATGGATGAATGTCATTCTTTGAGCATCTCTATAGTTCTTTGATCTTTAGATCTTAAGAAAGATTCATTTCGATCTGAAAATAATGATGGAATGATATTTGGTCCAGAAGTATCGTATTTTATTGTTGTTGTATTATATTAAGCAAAATGCAGGTGTTTCTTATCTCAATATATGAAAATAGTGCTACTTGTATTACACAAGTCAGAATATGGTACATCAAAGGAGACAAAACCAATGACATATTACAAAAGTTCTTCTACACTCATGAACTTCAAGAAAGTCGATAAATCAATGTCAAATAGATAAGGCGTATAAATAATCTTGTTGATTGATTTACTAAGATCTTATCGACAACAACAATAGAGAAATTGATCTATGGCATAGTAATGCTTCAACTTAGCAAACTACAAGAATGAGAACAAAATATTTTTCTGGGGGAAAATATTCTTCACTTTTGGACATTTGTGCACTGCGCTATTTTTCCCTTGATAGGGTTTTGTCCAAGGGGGAGTGTAAGGGGAAGTGTGTGAAATAATTGACTTTCATCACCTATAGAATAGTGCACAATTAATTCTCTTGATCTTATTTCCTATTTCATTGTAGATTCAATTCTCTCTATGCCTATATACAGGTTTATTGTGCAAGCATTCAAAATACACAGAAATAAACTAATATAATTGGTTTGATCTCATTCTTTTTTTTTTCAGTTAGTGTTAAGTTCTAAGCTTTTATGCTTTGATTTATAACAAAGTTAATTAACATAGTAGATATTTTTTTAAAAAACATTGAAGACAAAAAAATAATTCTTCATTACAATTTACAAGTAATCAACATTGTAAATTCTAAATTAAGGATAATGGTAGACATCCAACATTTTTATCTAACATTTACATCCAACTTGATGTGACAACTTACATGATACATCCCTATCAGCTGCCATATCATAACATTACTATGTCATTACACTTTTGTTTTATGAGAGATAGTGCATCCCTTTTTATTTTTAATCTAAAACATTAAAAAGTGCAATGACGTGGTAATGTTATGATGTGACAACTGATAAGGATGTACCATGTAAGCTGCCATATCAAGTTGGATGCAAATGTTGAATAAATGGATTAGACGTCTACCATTATCCCTAAATTAAATATTATAATTTTATATAAAAGAAAAGTACAATAGCAATTAATAAACTAATTAGTGGATCCCAAGAGAGAATGAAAACAAAAATATGAGGACTGCTTTTAACTGTTTTCATTACACGTTCATCAATACGTTCTGAAAGCATAATCGATTTGAATTTTTGTTCTCTTTTTTCGAAAACTGTTTGTGGGACAACTTTTATTCATATTCTTGGTTTTAAAAAATCGATACTGGAGTCATGAAAATGGCATTGAACAACACCTAAGTAAACTATTGTTGCACTTTTGTTGAGTTCACTTAGTAATTTCGTTGAACAGCTTGTATGTAAAACAGAAAACTATCACAAACTCCTTCCAATACCTTATTTAAATTGAATTGTAAGAACACAAAAGTAATACTAGAAACAAAAAAACACAACCAACTAAGAGCAAGTAAAAGACCACGAATCAACAGAAGTAATTTTTACGTGGTTCTCTAAATTGATTATAATCACGTTTGACTAAGCTTTTAGAGAGCTTAAAAGCTTTTTTAGAGCTCAAACGCCACTATTAAGGCTACTTAGATAATTTGTAAAAAGAGCTTTTAATGTTTGGAAGCTCTTATTTGAGAAGCCAAGCCCACATGGCTTTCGGTAGACGAGCTTCCTAAAAAAATACGCAAAGCTCATTTGGTTTAATGAATTTATCATATTACCGGTATTAACCTTCTGACTATAAATAACAAATTAATATTGTCAGTTGTATCCTTTTATATTTTTCACCCTTCGTTCTCCTTCTTAGAAAAAAGGAACCCTAACCTTTTGGATTTGATTTTGGCTTTTGAATTCCACAAAGCCCAGCATCGTGTTCGAGCAAGAGGACGACCAACATGGTGGCAACAAGCTGCTCATTTTGGTCCAGACCAATCAGATCAGGAAGCTTGTAACCATCCGGGTCGCTCATTTATCTTGTCTACATTGTTTGATCTTGAGGTCCATCCTGAATTCGATTTCAGTGATGTCATCAGAAAAGTTCGAGTCTTTATTGGGTTTTTTTTTTAATTATATGTGTATGAAATGAAATTAGTGTAGGATGATTTTAAATGTCTGGATTTGATTGTTTGATAGTCTAAGAACACGAAAAATTGTTACTTAGATATTGAAGGGTTGCAGTAAAAGTTTAAAATCTGATTTTGATCCAGTATTAATGGATCGATAATTCCTTTTTGGGGTTCAATTATGGAATTTTATAGGTTCCAAATCTATGATTTTTACTCTTTTAGAAATGTGAAACGTTAATCCTGTTTAAATTGTGGTTTGTGTTATTGTAATTGTTGGTTTTCGGAGGAGATTAGTCTTAGGATTATGCTCAACAACAAGAGTGTAATAATGTTTTTGATAATCTTTTCATATTAAAAAGTGATTTCTAGTTTAACAAATCTTATAACTTTTATAATTTAATTATTATAATTGTCAAAAGTAAATAATCATAAGGTCAAAAGATTATGAGAAAAGAAGATTTGTTCATGCATCTGGATATGTATGAGGTATATATAATTATTTTGTTAGTCTTGAACAATATACACAACTTAAGATAAAGGTTGGGCGCCTTTATCTTGTTAAAGTTGTAGATTATTTTGCTAGCATTTGAGTGGGATTAAATGTGTTATGATGAGTCTAAAATCATCAAAGTGTGGTGTCTTTGGAAAAAAGAATCTAGTGCACTAGGTGCATTGAATAGGATCATAGTGAAATACTTTATCCAAAACTGTCAATGAATAAAAGTTATCACTTGAAGACAATCGGAGAGTCTATCTCAATCCGAAGATAAATGATGGACTTATGGTTTCAAGTGTTATAATTTGAGCTATCAATGAGTACGATTATATAGCATAGTCTATTCTTGATAGTTTAGTGGTATTCATTTGTTAATCGATAGAGGACTTCATTTATAGATATGGACATCGTGGTTCCATTTATTAAATGAGAGTAGAATATATCCTATGGATGTTTTGAGGTATTGTATATTAAATCTTAAC
Organism: Dipteronia dyeriana; assembly: GCA_032871835.1. Lineage (NCBI taxonomy): Eukaryota > Viridiplantae > Streptophyta > Magnoliopsida > Sapindales > Sapindaceae > Dipteronia > Dipteronia dyeriana. The sequence continues at coordinate 76,532,083 of CM065299.1, forward strand.
GTTAAGTTTTCAATAGTGTCTATTGAAATATGGCTTCTAGACAAGTCAAAATATCCAAGTTCAAAATGTGGTCATATGAGTAAATATGGTAACTTGGAGAGCTATATGCGGTCTATGAGCTTTTGGCGATTACTGATATTCTTCACGAGGATACACTATCTCCATTAAGATTGTCTAGGGTATGAATGAGATATATTAACTTATTCTATCTTTATTTAAGAGTTCAATTTTAGTTCTTTAGTGGAATAAACTAAAATTAATAGATCGGACCTAAGTGAATCATTTATTGATTGTGATTGGGTTATGTCTATTGGAGCTTAAATTTAGATATCCTGCCAAGATCTCCAATCCATACGAACTTGCATGGATCACTTGATATATTTTACCGGACCAATTTATGGGTCCATATAGAATTGTATTAATATATATGCCCATGTGTGATCTTGGGTGACAAGGCTAGATATTTTAGCTTAATATATATATTTTTATTTTATTATTTAATTAAATGGAAATTATTTAATTTGTTAATTAATTAATTTGTTAATTAATTATTTATTTAATTAAATGACAAAATCTTTTTCCTAATAGGAGAAGGTCTCCTAAATATTATACTATTGTTGGTAGTATAATTAATATTAAAGACTATATTTGATAAGTAAATAAATAAAAGGAATTATTTATCTAGTCAAATTAGAAAATCATTAATATGGTCACAAATACACTAATGAGTTGGAATATGAGTCTTGGTGTAGAAAAGAATTGTTTTTTGAAAATGATTCTTGGTCACCATGTAAATCCACCTAAGGAAAGGATTCTTGCCCACCAAGTAAATTCTTCTTAGGAAAGGATTTGTGATCCTATATATACAACCTCTAAATTTCGGCCAAAGATGAATTTGAGTTCCAAAATTTGTCCAAGCATAAGAAATTTAGAGAGAGAAAATTTTGGCCAACCATAATTTACAAGAAGTAAATTTCGGCCAATGAGGAATTTTGAGTAAAAAGAATTAGGTTCTTGCTCTAGATAAATTCGTCCAACTCTAAAGATTGGTGTGTGATATTCGGCAAAGAAGGAAAGCAAGAAATAGCATTTTGTTTTCGATAATGCACTAGAAGCCTTTACACCAAAAGGTTTTGTGTACAATATCGAATCTAGGTTCACACGAGTTTCAATCAAATTGATTGATAATTCACAAGTGACCTAACGTTCTTTGTTATTCTTCTTAGAGGATTATTGTGAATAACAAAGAAAGATATTTTGTTTGTTTCCATCCTCAGGAATACAATTTAAAGAAAGGAAGTCCACACTCCTAGGTGATTCATGTTCGTGATTGGATTGTAAGATCTTGCGGATTCAATTCGACGCTAGTTCAATCATCACGAGAAAAAGGTATGATACTTTTAATATATATCAATTAATCTAGGGTTAAGGTTCTTTCTATTAAAGGGGAATTTTTTTAAAATATTTCCCTAATTTCACGCTTCCGCCACGTTTTGAACCGATTTTCCCTATAATTGGTATCAGAGCCAGGTTGTACCATTGATTAATTGATGTATGTGTACGTGAATCATTTTCTTTTTATTGTAAATATGCATGTTTTAGAAAGAGATGACACTCTAGGTATTTGCATATATATATTTACATTGGAATGTATGGATATATATATATATACATTGGAATGTATGGATATATATGTTTTTATATGGTTTGTTATTGCTCAATTTTGGTCCTAAAATTTCAATGTATTTTTGTTTTGGGATTGTAACAAGAAGGGTGGCATATCATCGCCATAATTTTCTTCTTGGCAGTTGCTAATTTTTTTTTTTTGTTGTAATAAAAAAAAATGCACTATATTGTATTAAAAATACTGCAATATTTTATTATTTAAAATTCTTCTATAATACATTCAAGTATTAAAGACTCGAAGGCTTGAAGAAATTGAAGCAACCGGAACAAGTTTGGGATCCTGCATGCCATAGCAACAATCGTGCGTGTGAATGAGCACACGGTCACGATTGTTGTGGCATGGGCTGCGCACGACAGCCCCATTGATGCCATGGGCTGCGCACGGTAGCCCTTAATGGAGCTAAGGGTGCGCACGCCCATGAGAGGCAGTCGAGGGGTGTCTGAAAGGACGATGGTCGCGTGAAGACTTGTTCACCAAGAAATGAGTTTTTTGTATTCCAAGACATATGTAATTTACTTGTTTTTCTTGGATTGACCCAAATTGTAGCTATTTATATTTTGTAAATATTGCAATGTTTGTCATTGTTTGATAACATGTCATATAGAATAGGAGTGCCACTCATATATCTCTTTTGGTATGAACATGCATTGAATGGTTTAGGTATCTAATTGGCATCTAGATAACTTGGTAAATCATTCTTTGGAATTCGATCACATGCCTTAAATTATTGAGTGAGAGAAGGTGTTTTGGAACACCTACGGCCTCCAAGTTTAGTTGAGCTTTATGTGTAATAACCCCCCAATGGTATTCCTGAATGGAATTTAGCAAGATACTTCCTTACAAGGATAGACTCGACAATTAACCCAAACGATAGCTACTCCCAAATGAGGGATATTTGTGAGGGATTATATTGAAGGTTGATAACTTGGTAACACACCCAATCTGATTTTATTAATATCCACCCAAGAGTTCTTGTTACTAAAATTGAAAGCTAAAATTGAAAACGTTGGTTGTAATGTTAAAAATTCGGTGGGACCTAGTCCAATTACTAAATGGTGCGAACTTCCAAAGGAGACGTGACATTTATGGGTGTTGGATCACCGTTGAATTTTATGATTGAATTATTTTATTTAATTCGAGATAAATATTCGAAAGTGCTTAAACATGATTATTTACTTATATAATTTTTGTTATTAAAAAGAAATCATGACCTCATCCCTAATCAATATCCTAAAAGATAATACTTTAACTGATGATAGTTATGTCATATGGAAAAGAAAAATTGGGTTGTCATTGCAAGTTGAAAAACATAAATTCGTTATGTATATTCCTTAACCACCAAACTAATGAATCTACTCAGATGAAAAGAGATGAGTATCAGTAGTGGAAGTCTTCAGATGAGATGGCTAAATGTACGTTACATTATGGCCACCATTTCCGACGTGTTGTAACAGCAACATGAAGGAATGGAGACTGCTGCCGATATAATGATGTCCCTGGAAGAGATGTTTGTTTTGAAGTTCAGGAGGACTAAGAGAGAGGCAGTGACTACTTTCATGAGTCTTAGGATGAAACCTGGACAGGATGTGAATGATCACTTGATAAAAGTCATAGCTCATCTCAACATTGTTGAACTCAATAGTGTTGAGATAAATGGTGAGATGAAAATTGACATGATTGTCAACTCACTGTTGGATTCCTTTGATCAGTTCAAGTTGGGTTACACCTAGAACAATAAGGAGTGCACCTTCAGAGCCTGATGCAAGATGATCAAAGAACCGAGAAAATCCTTATGAAAGACAAGGGTTAAGAGATTCATATGGTTAGTAAAGTTGTTACTGTTAATACCCATAAGAAGGTCAAGAAACAACAGAAGAAAAAGCAACTTGGGCCTAACTAGAAGGGGTTCCGGGATAGGAAGAGACTGAATGAGAATGAATTCACCTTGCGTTTAGGCAACAGAGCATTGGTGTCTACTAGTGTAGTGGGAGATATTAGAATCAATTTAGATTGCTGTAGGCATTTAGATTTAATAAACGTTTGTTATGTACCTTAATTCAATAAGAATTTAATTTCAGTTTCTTGTTTAAATAAATTTGGTTATTTTGTTACTTTTAATAAAGCTTTTATTATTAGTAAGAATGACAAAATTATTTGCAAAGGTACATTGGAAAACAGTTTATTCTTTTTGTATAGAAATATCTCTGAGAGATAACACGATATATTAAGGATATGTAAAGTAGATGGCACTGTTTTATTAATGTAAACGAATCAAGTGTGACATGAAAATCACCCAAACTCTCGTTCTCTCTTGGGTACAATGGAGGTGGTAGCTTCGTGCCTATCGATAAGTAGATAAAATGAAGGCTGTGTTCTTCTTAGAGAATTTAGGCGTTTATGGAGACTTCCCCCTTGTTGGCAAATTCTGGTCCTCCTTATACATGGTCCAACTAGGTTTTACTCGATATCCCCTCACCATGATTGTCTGAATCAAACCCCCCCTTATCGAGCGGATGCTATGTTTTAAATATCATTGACTTTAATGGATTCAAAGATATCTTGGAGGGAGATATGTTTGTTTCCTCTTTGGACTCAATCACTTGATATGCACGTATGTAACGATTTAATGCGTGTTAGAGAATAAATATTATCCTATATGTTACCCTGGCGAGATGCCTCATAGAGGTCATCGAATATGGCCCTTGCTATCATGCATATCGAGGTTCATCTATGTACCAGTCTCGGTACTAGATGTTTGATCTGACCTTCCCAGATCCCTTTTGGAGCTTGACATGACTGTATTGGCGTTCTTCAATGGTGACGGAGCTTTACGGGCTTTCGCCTACCTGTTTGGATAGATTCGGTTCTTCTCTTGATGAAACAGAGAGATATTTTAAGACAAATTCGGTACCCTGAAGGTCTCTTTGTGCAAGTGGAAATGGTAGCAGGCTTTTGGGTTGGTCGCAAGATATCTTGACCCTAGGAAGCTTAGGTCTTCCCCTGTCGGCCTTGTTTCTGACTCTTTTTCTGATGTAAGGAGCTTAATTTGATCGCATCAAGCTTTACCTGAAGTATTCCTAGAATGTGGGCAACCTCGCCTTACTTCTATAGGATTGTATAGTAGCTCGACCCCAGTAACCTTGGTACCCTACTGTGTAATCTTGGATTTGGATCCTTGCTTGGAGAGTGGAAAATTTATCTTTGGTCCATAGCCAAATTTGGCTATTAACAGAAGTCCCCTCTGAATTGAACACTGATGATTGAGTAGAGGTTGGAGTCAGATTTCCTGTTTTATTTGGAAAATTTTCACTCTCTTCTAGTTGCTAGAATCCGGGAAAGGATTCTCTCATTAAATGCAGGAGAAATAAGGTGAGCAAGGAAGCGATATCTTTTAAAAAATCCGGTTGTGTTATGTTAGTCCCCGAGAATCGAGGCAATCTTTGTCGAAGCTCTCGCTTTTCAACTTGCTTCCATCAATAAAGTCATTAGTTATTGTTCCATTCCTCCCTAGTTATACTCGATCACATCGCCTTCCTTCTCAAGTTTATCATTCTTTCAAATTTCAAACTTTTAAAACTCTCTTTTCCGTCTTCATAAGAACCACCATCTTTTCTTCAATTCCTTCTACCTTTCTATACTTGATAATGTCAAATTTTGACAACAGTGTTCTTCATTTGGTAGAGAGTGGAGATGTCTCCAGCCCGGCTCTCAGGAAGCGGGAACGAGAAGATTTTGGCGAGGAGATGACCTTCCAATTTGTCTGCGTAGCTATTCTAGTCGAAACCTTTCGAATGGGTCTGGCTTCTCAAACAAGTTTGACAATCCACTAGACCTAGTCGACCAGGATTCGAATAAAGAATCCGTAGGTGCTACGCCTGGTAGGGGTCAAGTTACGATCGTTGGTACCCTTCAGGAAGAAATTCTTTCTTACGACTTCAAGGTCATTCCCAATTCTATAACTGATCCAAAGTTGATTAATCATTTGAAGGCCAAGTACGGCATTCCTGACAGCATCACTGTCTCCATTCCTTCTAAGAACTACAATGTCTTTTTTCCTCCTGAAGGCATGCTTCCAATCCACATCACAGCTTTAAAGAACGGGGTCAAACTTCCTTTTCACCCCAATCTCCGACTGGCTCTCAACGTCCTGTAACTGGCTCTTCTCCAATTAACCCCTGGCTTTTGGAGACATCTAATTGGCTTCCTCGTGTTGTGGAGGGAGCAGTGTAAGATGAGCAACGTCGCTAGGAAGCCTAGAGTGGAGGAATTGGGTTACACCTTCCCAATTGGTAGCCTTTCCGATGACCCAAGAGGTCAGTTCTATACGAAGCCAAAAACAAGCTCAATTTCATCGTACCAGGGGCTTCCAAAAAAGACCCCGCCTGAAAAGAAGAATGGATCTTGGTGGAAGGTGATTGGGGATGCTCGATTTTCTTTGGCATGCATGAATTCGAAGTTCCTACTGCTTTTAATAACAAGCCCTCATAGGACATGGATTCTCTGCCAGTCGAGTTTGAGGCAATTCTGAAGGCCATCATCTTCCATGATTATCTTAACCTGAAGTTTCCCACTGCCGACTCCTTCAATCCACGTAGGGTGAATCAGTTCATACGCATCTCTGCTGCCTCTCCCAGTAAGAAAAGGAAAGTTTGAGCTAGCTTGCTTTCTTCAGGCTATTCGCTTTGATTTTGACCTCTCTCTTTTCTACTTTTTTAACAGTTTTTATTGTTGCTCTAGCTACCTAAGAAGTACAGTGAGCTCGCACCCCTTTTCTTTCTGCCAGGTCGATCCGGAGGACCTCTTCGGCTACCTTGGAGAAAGGGGAGCCATCCACTCTAGATGAGGTTCCACCTGCCCCTATCTCGCCTCCTTCCTAACATAGGTCCTTGACGGAGATCTTCGTATCCTGAGCGTCCCAGACGTGGGGCAAAGGGACTACCCTACTAGTAGCTGTTACTTCTGCCACCACTACTGCTCTGATTGCCCCTTCTATCGATACCACCACTGCTGCTATCCCTGAGGTCAGCTTACCTGATGCTCTTGTTGGGACAACTATTATGGAGGGTCCTCCTGCTCACCTTCAACTTAAATCAAGTCTTGCTGGACAAGACGAGGTCACGGAGCGGTTTATCACGTTATCACATCTTATTCAGGTGGTAACCTCTCTCTGATGGCTTCAATGCCCATTGACATCCTTGTTTCCTTCATCTGTAATCAAGGTACCTAGTTTGATTGTTTTCTAAATTGAACTTTGCAACCTTTAGGCTTTCAAATTTAATGTCTCCATGAGCCACCAGGTGGCTTCTCTTCGTGATCGCACTGTAAAAGTTGAGGGCAAAGCTGAGAGGGCCATGAGATTGCTCGCTCGAGCTCAAGCTTTGGTACAGGAAATGAACACCAGCTAGAAGGTGATGGAGAAGGAGCTGGCCAAGCATTAATGCAACCACAAGAAGATGAAGCAAATCTACAACCAAGAGAGCCTCACGTCCAAACGCCGGTCCACTAGAGAGAGACTCCTGGAAAGTAGAGGCCAAGATGCTGGATATTGTAAACCAAAGCTGGCATGCTCAGGTGGGCAAGATGCCGATTGAGGAGTAGGCCTCATTCGGGAATAGGTACTTCTATGCCTCCTACTAGGTTTCTGAAGCACTACCTTCACCCTTCGACCTCTCTGTCATCAATGAATGGGATAAGGATGAGATTATGGCTAAGGTCGAGGAGATGCCTCTTCCTGCTGGCGATGGAGCGGGCACATAGAAAGCAATTGGAGCCAAAAAGTAAATTATTGAACTGAATATTCCCCTCATTTCTTTAATTCTTCCAAGTTGAGGCCTAGAGAGTCTTCTGGTAGGGTCCAACCTATACAGTCCGGAAGAGGTTGGTTGGCTTCTACAGGCACAAGGTCTCAATCTGTCTAACATGTGGAAGATTTACCTGCTATAGCGGAGTTAGAGAGGGATCTACCTAAGGTCCAGGAGAGAGAGTCAGAGATCGCCTTAAAGATCTTGCAAGAGCAGGGTCTGATGGTGAACAGATGGAGACGGGGGTAATTACTACCTCTCAGGATGCGGTCATTCCCCCCTGAAGCTATGGTTGTGGTTAATGAAGTCTTAGAGGAGAACCAAGTTGGACAGGAAACAGGTATGCAGTCCCGGGAAGAAGGAGGGACAGGAGAGTATGACCAAGCTGATCAACCACCTGAAGGAGGGGAGGCTGGCAGAGACCAGCAGGAAGGTAAGTAGTGGGAGGGAACCAGAAGGATGTCGGAGCTTGACATAATCCCTTTATGAACTAGGTTGACTGCCCGAAAAGGGGGGTGGTCACCCCACTTCATTCATGACCAGTTTCTTTACTTTCTATTGTAGATGTTACCCGGAACCAGGGGTTGGGCTCCCTGTTTGATGTATATAGCCTTAAAATGGGTTAGGCTCCCTTGTTGTTATTAATGAGAGTGGGTTATAATTTCCTCCATTTTTACTCTAATTGATTTCTGCTTATGAATCTTCAACTTGATTGAATACTCCTTGCTATACTTCTGGCCTCGATCTAGGTGTAACTTTTCAGGATATCTTGACTTAACTAAATCTGGCAACTAATGACCTTAAATCCGTTAAGTTTAAGTTGACAAGCGGGGTAGAATTTTATATGTTGTCAGACTTGGCGTGTAGTCCCCCTGCAAGGTATTGGTCGACCTTGCCTGTATCTTTAACTTGTGGTATTTTATCCATTGCCTTCATAGCGGGCTCCCAAAACTGTGTTCCTGTAAAGTTGACATTTAGGCAAACATGGAGAACAAGTTGTTAAAGATATTCTATTGTGGTACATAGTGGATCCTAGAAGGATCTTTACTTGTCAAATAATCCTTTTTCTTGGCGGTGGTAGCCCGACCAAGGCATCAGGAACGCTATCTTGCTTTCCTGGTCTCAAGGTATGGATGACAACTATGCTTTTACACTCAGACCTTTCTTAAGGGTGGAAGCCCGACCAATGCATCAGGAATGCTATCTAGCTATCCTGGTCTTGAGATCTGGATGACAACTATGCTCTTACACTTAGACCCTTCTTAAAGGTGGTAGCCTGAACAAAGCATCAGGAATGTTATCTAGCTAACCTGGTGTCGAGATCTAGATGGAAACTATGCTCTTACACTCAGACCCTTCTTGGGGTTGATAGCCCAACCAAGGCATCAGGAATGCTATATAGCTATCTTGGTCTCGAGATCTGGATGACAATTATGCTCTTACACTCAAACTCTTCTTAGCGAGGAGTGGTGCCTGGCCAAGGCATTAAGGAAGCTATCTAGCTCTCCTTGGTTCACGGCGATCATGGTGAATTTATTCGTGGAGAATGCAGTTGGAGATGGAAAATAGCTCTTGGAGAAATTAATAGCAGACTTTATTAATGATCAAGATGGAGTATATTGCTATTGAGAAGTTCATTGATACCTAAATGGAGGTAGCCTGGTGAGGAGTCCCTTATCTAGGGATAAAACTTACAAAAATGATCAGTGTTCCACGTGTGGTCGATGGGTCAACCATCTATGTCTTCAAGCTTGTACTCTCCATTGTGGACCACTACTATTATCCGTGTATTCCGAGTTACTTTCCTAATAACCAAAGCCCCTTCCTTGAAGCTCCTAACCTTTACCCTCCTGTTGAAATACCTCACAATCTTGTTCTGATAAACTGTTACCTTCTCAGCTACTCTATCTTGTTTTTGTTCCAAGAGGTCTAGCTTAGCTCGGAGCTTGGCCTACTTGTTCTCTGGTTCAAAGTGTTATACTTTGAAGGAGGTCAATTCATGTTAGATGGGAGGGACTGCCTTGAACTCGAAAGCCAAAGAGTAGGGCTTTTCTCTAGTTGTTGTCTTTTTCTTGGTTCGATATGCCCAAAGAACCTCGGGAAACTCCTCGACCCATCTTTCCTTCTTCTACTACAACTTCCTTTTTCAACAATTTCTTAATGGTCTTATTGTTAGCATCAATTAAACCATTTATTCGAGGGTGGGCTACTAACGCAAACTGAAGATCAACACCCAAACCTTCACAATAGTCCCTGAATCGGGCATTGTAAACTGTTTGCCCTGGTCGGTGATTATGACTAGAGGGGTATTGAACCTATATACTACATTAGTTTTGATAAACTTGGTTGTATCCCTTCTGAAATTTGGGAAAGAGTTCTTGCTTCAACCCACCTGGTGAAGTAGTCTATAGCGACTATAGCATGCTTAGCCTGTCCAGGAGGGTGGGAAGCTAACCGATCATGACCCCCAGACGGTAAAAGGGTACGGTGAACTAATTGAGGACAACCGTTCAGGAGGAAGGTGGTTCAGGTTCGAGGTTCTTTGACATGGTTCACAAGATCGGGCAAACATTTTTATGTCTTGGTGAATTGTAGGCCAGTTATACCCCACGTGAAACACTTGGTAAGCCAGTGCTTCTCCACCAACATGTTTTCCATAGTCCCTAGAATGGACCTTCTTCAAAGCCAAACTAGTATCGTCAGGATGTAGACATTGAAGCAAATGAAGGGATTTTCCCCTCCTGTAAAGGTACCCATCCACCATGCAATATCGAAATGAGATCCTTTTGAATTTTTAGGCATGATCAAGATCTTTGGGAAGCTTTCCTTCCTGTAGGTAGGTGACTATTGGGTCCATCCAACATGGCAGTCCTTCAATGTGGCAGATATCCTTTGCCCACTGCTATGCTTGATTGAGAGATCACCTGGAGGAGCACTTCCCTATGTAGGGCTTAGCCCTCATTTATAGCTATCTTTGCTACGACGTCCACCCGATGATTTTGCTGTCAAGATATCTGCTCAATCTTGAACCCTTTAAACCTCTTCATAAGCTATTGAACCAGTTTTAGGTAGGCAGTCATGTTGTCACCCTTGACTTCGTAGAGCCCGTTAACATGGTGAACAATGAGTAGTGAGTCACTCGTAACATGCAAATAGTCAGCTTCGAGTTTAATGGCAACCTTCATCCCTACTAGGAGAGCTTCATACTCCGTCTCATTATTGGGCACTTTGAACTTGAACCTGAAAAAATGGCAGCATTCTGTCCTTTTTGGGTCAACCAGAACTATGCCGGCTCCTCCCCCTATTTGTCCAGATGCTCAATCAATTAAGAGGATATAAGCATACAGCCTTCAGGCCAATTTCCGCTCTTTGGTAGCTTCACAGGCACCAAGTCCAGTGTCGTCGGGGTCTCTTCACCTAAGAGGGCTGAGAATTCAGCCACTAAGTTCGCCAGGGCCCGAGCCATGATTTTTGTTCAAGATCTGTATTTCAGATCAAACTGGGTGAGTTCTAAGGCCCACAAGACTATCCTTTCAGTGATGTCTGGACTCTGTAAGAATTGGCGGAGAGGTTGATCCATCACCACCGCTACTGTATGGGCTTGAAAATAGGGACGAAGCTTCCTTATCAAGGTAACTAGGGCGAAGACATGTTTCTCAATGAGGAGGTAGTTCTCCTCGAACTTGGATAGTGCATGACTGATGTAGTAGATAGGTCGTTGGATCCCATCCTGCACTCATATGCCAAGGCTCCACTTATAACCATTTTGGACACAACTAAATAGATCTGTAACTCCTCTCCCGGGATGGGCTTGATTATCAGTGGTGGGCTGGCGAGGCAATTCTTTAAGTCTTGTAAGGCTTGCTCACTATCTTGGTCCCATTTCATGTTCTTCCCCTAGTTGACAGCCTTGAAGAAGTGGAGACATTTATCAGTGGAGCGCGAAATGAATCAGGTAAGTGTTGTTATACGTCCTACAATCACTTGAACTTGCTTGAGAGTGGTTAGGGAACCCAGGTTCAAGATAGCCTGAATTTTTACTAGATTAGCTTCCATATCTCTCTCATGAACTATAAAGCCCAAAAATTTCCTGCGGTATCCCCGAATGCACACTTGGAGAGGTTCAATCTCATCTGATTTTCCCTTAGGATCAGGAAAGTTCTACGAAGGTCATGATGAGGACCAGCCAGTTGATCACAATTCGGCTAGGGTTGGAAAAGATCCAAATCCTTTAACCATTCATGGAGGACCAATAACAAGAGCTAAAGCTAAAAGGATGAAAGAAGCCTTAACTTTTTTAATGGAAAGCATTTGGAAGGAGCAAGCTAGTCAAGATTTGGTCAAGGTTCTAATGATGCAAGAAGGGTATAAAATGGTTAACATGTTTCAAACAAGTCCAAATCCCGAAGACAAAAGTCCAGCCTTGTTAGAATGAAGTATTCTAGCCTATCTTGAAGAATAAAAGGCCATTAAGCCATGTTGGGTTTTGTGGGCCTATTTTATAGTTAGTTTGGGTTTAATTATGTTGGGTTTTGTGAGCTTATTTTCTGATTAGTTTGGGTTTTAATTGTGTTGGGTTTTGTGGGCTTATTTTAAGAATAGTTTGGGGGTTTTATTTTGTTAAGTGTGAGTTCATGTGTTCTTTGATTAGGAATAAGGAGTTACAAAGGCTGAATACTTTATGTCCTTTATTCATGGTCTAAATGTCATTTATTGGGAGGTTACACATTTAATGGGCAGTTATATTTATGTTGTATAGTCCTTGGCCTTTGTTCTATATAAACAAGGCTGCTTTTTCTATGTAAGGCAGAGATTTGAGTAATATAAACTTATTTGAGCACTTTGTAAGTGTTTTGTTTTTAAGTTCTTGTATGAACTTTGGAACTTATCAAGCTTATTCAGCTTGTGGTGTTCAACAACCTCAAAATCTTTGTTTTGCCTTTAAACCTATCAAACTACATAGTGTGTCGCGTTATGGGGAAATCAAAGTGCTGTTCTAATTAGCTTTTATCATCATTCCATTGATAAAGTGATTAAAATAGTTTCTTTTACTTCAATCTTGAACGATCGGGTTTGTTTCAGTTAGTTGGAGGGTGTTAAATTGCATTCCATATGTATCATAGCTCTTTAGCTATTGGGGTGTATGGTTGCTAAGTTAATGATTTCCATCATTGAGGTTTGCATATCCAATTAATTGTTGTTCTTTTAGTTTTTTTTTTATCACTTTCTTTTCTTCTTCACCTTATAGCACCGTAGCTATAATTCATCTTAATTGTTGTGCTTCTTGAGGTTATTATCATTCTTCTTTGTTTTCCGCAAAAAAAAGGAAAAAAAAAACATAAAAAAAACAACAAAAAAACAACAAAAAAAGTATTGCGGATTCAAAGAATTTTTGCAAAATTCCAAATATCTTTCTTTGTTCATATCATTCTTGTTTCGGTTTGGGAAATATTTAAATATTGTCTTTTTAACCAAAACAAACAAAATTCTTGTTGGGAGAGAAATTGATATTTCAGTTCTAATTAAGTGGTCTACCTTTTGTTTGTTTTTTTTACACCTACCCAATTTCACTCCGTTGAATTTGCCATAATCTGAATTGTTTGTTTAAAAGGACCTTAGTTAATCTAAGAACCTAAAGAACAAAACAAGAGAGGTAAAAGGCAAGCGTAATGAGATTAACATCGAGAAAAGCCAAATAATTGTGTGAAACACGAGTGGTTTGAATCAATTCTTTGAGAGAAACACGTAAGGGAGTGATTGTGAGGCTGTTCTAACTTTTTTTTTTCAGATTTTAAACATGTCTAACAAAGATAAAGAAGTGAGTTCTTCCTCAAATGATCAAGTGATTCAAGCAATGTAGCAACCATACACCCCAATAGCTAAAGAGCTATGATACATATGGAATGCAATTTAACCTCCAACTAACTGAAACAAACCCGATCGTTCAAGATTGAAGTAAGAGAAACTATTCTAATCACTTTATCAATGGAATGATGATAAAAGCTTATTAGAACAACACTTTGATTTCCCCATAACGCCACAAACTATGAAGTTTGATAAGTTTAAAGGCAAAACAAAGATTTTGAGGTTGTTGAATGCCACAAGCTGAATAAGCTTGATAAGTTCCAAAGTTCATGCAAGAACTTAAAAACAAAACACTCACAAAACACTCACAAAGTGCTCAAATAAGTTTATATTACTCAAATCTCTGCCTTACATAGAAAAAGCAGCCTTGTTTATATAGAACAAAGGCCAAGGACAATACAACACAAATATAACTGCCTATTAAATGTGTAACCTCCCACTAAATGACATTTAGACCATGAATAATGGCTATAAAGTATTCAGCCTTTGTAACTCCTTATTCCTAATCAAAGAACACATGAACTCACACTTAACAAAATAAAACCCAACACAAAAACCCAAACTATTCATAAAATAAGCCCACAAAACCCAACACAATTAAAACCCAAACTTATCAGAAAATAAGCTCACAAAACCCAACATAATTAAACCCAAACTAATTATAAAATAGGCCCACAAAACCTAACATGGCTTAATGGACTTTTATTCTTCAAGATAGGCTAGAATACTTCATTCTAACAAAGCTGGACTCTTGTCTTCGGGATTTGGACTTGTTTGAAACATGTTAACCATTTTATACTCTTCTTGCATCCTTAGAACCTTGACCAAATCTTGACTAGCTTGCTCCTTCCAAATGCTTTCCATTAAACAAGTTAAGGCTTCTTTCATCCTTTTAGCTTTAGCTCTTGTTATTGGTCCTCCATGAATGGTTAAAACATCTGGATCTTTTCCAACCTTAGCCGAATTGTGATCAACTGGCTGGTCCTCATCAGGTCATTTTGATGTTCTTCCGCGGTTTGAAACTTGGAGATCATATCGTCGATGTACACATCCATCGACCTCCCAATTTCTGGCTTGAACAACAGGTTGACCAACCGCTGGTATGTAGCCTCTGCGTTCTTAAGGCCAAAGGACATCACCTTATAGCAGTACATACCGTGGCCCGTGATGAAGCTGGTCTTGTCTTGGTCGACAGTGTGCATCATGTGTAAGGAAAATCGGTTCAAAATGCAATGAAAGCATGAGAAAACGTAAATCAGGGTTTTCGTATAAATAAAAAAATTCTCTTTTATACAACGAGAACCTTAACCTTAGACTAATTGATGTATATAAAAAGTGTCATACCTTTTTCTCGTGACGATTGAACAAGCGCCGAATCAATTCCGTAAGATCTTCCAATCCAATCACGAATGTGAATCACCTAGGAGTGTGAGCTCCCTTTCTTAAAATCTTATACCTGAGGATAGAAACAAACAAAATCTTTCTATTTGTTAGTTACAATAACCCTCCAAGAAGAAAACAAAGAACGTTAGGTCACGAATTATCAATCAATTTGATTGAAACTCGTGTGAACCTTGATTCGATGTTGTACACAAAACCTTTTTGATGTAAAGGCTACTAGTGTACTATCAAAAACCAAACGTTCTTTCTTCCTATTTCTTCTTTCTCGAATCACACACTATTTCTTAGAGTTGATCAAATTTGTCTAGAGAAAAATCATATTTTCTCCCTCAAAATTCCTATGATGGCCGAATTCTCTCCACAAAGAATTACCTATGCTAACCGAAATCTTCTCTTAAAATTATGTTAGGGATGGCCGAAATTCACTCTTAGAATTACTTAGGCTAGCCGGAAATTACAAGAGATATATATAGGATTATAAATCCTCTCCTTAGAAGGATTTACTTGGTTGGCAAGAATCCTTTCCTTAGGTGGATTTGTTTGGTAGTTAAGAATCCTTATCTAACATGAATTCTATCCTCACCTATATACACATGGGCTGGCCGAAATTCATAGGATATGTGTTAGGAAACTTAATTCTTTTCCTAAGAAGGATTTACTTGGTTGTTAAGAATCCTTTCCTTAGATAGAATTACTTGGTGGTTAAGAATCCTTTTCAAAAAGGAATTCTATCATACACCAAGACTCCTAATCCAACTCAATAGTATGTTTGTACACATATTAAAGACTTCATAATTTGATTAGATAAATAACTCATTTTATTTATCTACTTATCAAATATAGCCTCTTATAGTAATTATACTACCAACAATAATATAATATTAGGAGACCATCTCCTAATAGAAAAATATTTTGACTTTTAATAAGATAATTAATTAATCAAACTAATTAATTAATTTCCAATTAATTAAATAATAAAATAATATAATATAATTAAGCTATTCTAAATAGCCTTGCCGCCCAAACCATTTGATGATTTTAAACTCATCATAACACATTTGATCCCTCTCAAATGCTAGCAAAAGAATCTACAACTTTAACAAGATAAAGACGCCCAACCCTTTATCTTAAGTTGTAAATATTATTCAAGACTAACTAAAGAATTGTGTCTACCTCATACATATCTAGATGTATGAACTGTTCTTCTTTTTCATAGTTTTTTGATCTTATGATTATTTACTTTTGACAATTATAATAATTAAACAATAAATGCAATAGGGGTGACATGATGATTACCAAGATCCCACTTGCTCTATAGCAAATGTATCATATTTCTCATCCTCATGTTCTCTAGATGCCCATCAAAACTCTTTTGTGGAAGATCCTTTATAAAGGGATCCGCTAGATTATCTACCGACGCGATCTTGGTAATCGTCACGTCACCTCTATGCATAATTTCCCTCAGAAGGTGATACTTTCTTTCAATGTGTTTCCCTCTCTTATGACTTCTTGGTTTTCTCGAATCAGCCATTGCTCCACTAATGTCACAATAAATAGGGATCTGATTATTCCCATCAGGAATCACTTTCAAGTCAATCAAGAATTGGCGGAGCCAGACAGCCTCTTTAGCAGCCTCGCATACAGCAACATACTCGGCTTCCATGGTTAAATCCGTAATACAAGATTGCTTGATACTCCTCCATACGACTGACCCTCCTCCAATAGTAAACACAGATCCTGATGTTGATCTTCTAGAGTCAAAATCTGACTGAAAATCAGAATCTGTATACTCAACAGGAATTAAATCCCCTCTAGAGTATACAAGAATATAATTCATCGTTCTCCTAAGATACTTGAAAATATGCTTGACAGTCATCCAGCTATCAGGACAAGGCTTTGATTGAAACCTGCTAACTATGCCCACAACAAAACAAATATCTGGTCTAGTACAGAGCATTGCATTCATGAGACTTTCAACTATCGGTACATATGGAACCCTACTCATGAATTGCTCTTTATGTTCATTCTTAGGAACTTATTCCTTAGAAAGTTTGATTCCATGTCTGAAAGGTAACATACCTTTCTTGGAATCTTGCATGGAAAACCTAGACAAGATTTTATCTATGTATAAAGTTTGGGATAATGCAATCGTTCTATTCTTTCTATCCCTTATGACTTGGATACCAAGAATATAACTTGCTTCTTCTAAGTCTTTCATATCAAATTGTTTTGCTAACCATGCTTTTATTGATGTTAATACACCTACATCATTTCCGATGAGTAGTATATCATCAAAGTAAAGAACTAGGAAAAACAACTTGTCGCCTTTAATACTTTTGTATACACAAGGTTCATCAAGGTTTTGAATAAATCCAAAACTTTTCACGGCTTGATCGAACCTTATGTCCCAAGATTTGGATGCTTGCTTCAATCCATATATGGATCTTTGCAGCTTGCATACTCTTTCCTCTTGGCCTTTTTCAATGAATCCTTCTGGTTGCATCATATAGATGCTTTCATCAAGACTTCCATTAAGGAAAGTTGTCTTGACGTCCATTTGCCAAATCTCTAGGTCTAGAGATGCCGCAATGGATAAGAGTATCCTAATGGATTTAATCACGACCACAAGAGAGAAGGTTTCTTCATAATCGATACCTTACTTTTGTGTATAACCTTTAGCTACCAATCTAGCTTTAAAGGTTTCCACCTTTCCATCAATTCCTCTTTTCCTCTTGTATACCCACTTGCACCCGATGAGTTTTATCCCTTTAGGCAAGTCTATAAGAGACCAGACTTTGTTTTTGAACATAGATTCAATTTCGGACTACATTGCCAATGGCGACAATCAACATCTTCCATTGCTTTCTTGTACGTAAAGGGATCATCATCGTCCGGGAGATTCTCTATAGATTCTCCTAGACCGATGTATCTCTCGGGTTGTCTACTAACCCTCCCACTATGATGGGGTATGGTAGATTGTTGATCTTGCATTGGTACGGAACTTACAATTGGGTTTGGTTCCAAAACCTCTTGTGGAATTCTATCTCCTAAAAGCTCATTCTAAACAATTCTACTTTTAGGCACAAAATTATTCATATAGTTCTCTTTCAGAAATTTAGCATTTGTCGAAACAAATACTCTAAGATCTTAAGGACTATAAAAATAATATCATTTTGTTCCTTTTAGATACCCTACAATTATGCATGTTTCTGAACGGGATTCCATCTTTTCTGTCTTTCCTTCTAACACGTGCGCAGGACATCCAAATATCCTTAAGTATTGTAAACTAGGCTTTCACCGGGTCAATAACTCAAGCAGTGTTTTAGGAACCGACTTAGATGGTACATCGTTTAGAATATACATGGCAGTTTGTAAAGCATATCCCCAAAAAGAATTATGAAGCGTTGAATAACTCAACATAGACCTAACCATGTCCAAAACTGTTCTATTTCTCCTTTTTGTCACCCCATTTTGTTGAGGTGTACCTAGTGCAGAAAACTGAGAAATTATCCTATTATCAATAAGATATTGCTGAAACTCACCAGATAGATATTCTCTACCACGATCAGACCTTAAGATTTTTATGCGTTTCTCAAGCTGATTTTTAACTTCAGCTTTAAATGCTTTAAACATGTCAAAAGCATCCGACTTATGTCTCATGAGATACACATAGTCAAATCTTGAGTGATCATCCGTGAAAGTGATGAAGTACTCATATCCACCTCTAGCTTAAATGCTCATAGGTCCACACACATCAGTGTGTATCGATCCTATACATTCGATGGCTCTTGTGCCTTTGGTCGTAAATGACCTTTTGGTCATTTTACCTTCCAAACAAGATTCACAAGTTGGTAGATCATCAACCCTTAAGTCACTTAGAGGTCCCTCACATACCAATCTTTTAATCCTATTAAGGTTAATATGACCTATGTGTAAATGCCATTGGGAGGTTTCATCTTTTGATAATTTTACTCTTTTATGATTAGGTTCCATTGATTCTGTGTCTAACAAGTGAGAGATATTTCTATGCAAATAGAATAAACTGTTTTCCAATGTACCTTTACAAATAATTTTGTCATTCTTACTAATAATAAAAGCTTAATTAAAAGTAATCGAATAACCAAATTTATTTAAACAAGAAACTGAAATTAAATTCCTCTTGAATTGAGGTACATAATAAACGTCTATTAAATCTAAATGCCTATAAGAATCTAAATTGATTCTAATATCTCCCACTACACTAATAGACATTAACGGTCCATTGCCTAAATGCAAGTTGAATTCATTCTTATTCAATCTATTCCTTTTACCCTTTTTACAACAAAGGAAACACTTCCCTTTGATCTTGGTTACTTTCTTGGTCTCCTTCTAAGAAGGCCCAAGTTACTTTTTCTTCTGTTGTTTCTTGACCTTCTAACGGGTCTTAACAGTAGCAACTTTACCAACATATGAATCTCTTGACCCTTGCCTCTCACAAGGATCTTCTCGATGCTTTGATCATCTTGCATCAGGCCTTGCAAGGTGTTTTCCTTATTATTCAAGATTTAGTATAATCTTGAATTGATCAAAGGAATCCGACAGTGAGTTGGCAATCATGTCAATTTTGGTCTCACCATCTATCTTAGCACCATTTAGTTCAGAAATATTGAGATGTGCTATGACTTTCAACATGTGATCTTTCACACCTTATCAAGGTTTCATCCTAAGATTCATAAAAGCTGTCATTGTCTCTCTCTTAGTCGTCCTAGACCTCATAGCAAACATCTCGTCTAGAGACATCATTATATCGGCAGCAGTCTCCATTCCTTTATGTTATTGTTGCAACACATCGGAGATGTGGCCATAATGTAACGTACATTTAGCCATCTCATCTGAAGACTTCCACTACTAATACTCATCTATTTGCTCCTAAGTAGATTCATTAGTTTGGCGGTTAAGGAATAGACATAACGAATTTATGTTTTTCAGCTTGCAATAACAACCCAATTTTCCTTTTCCATGTGACATAATTATCATCAGTTAAAGTATTATCTTTTAGGAAATTTATTAGGGATGGAGTCATTATTTCTTTATAATAACAAAAATTATATAAGAAAATAATCATGGTAAATCACTTTCGAATATTTATCTTGAATTAAATAAAATAATTCAATCGTAAAAATTCAACAGTGATCCAACAACCATAATGTCATGCTTCCTTTGGGAGTTCGTAACATTTACTAGTTGGACTAGGTCCCACCTAATTGTTAACATAACAACAAACGTTTTCAATTTTAGTCTTGTGATTTTAATAACAAGAACTCTTGGGTGGATATTAATAAACTCACATTGAGTGTTTTACCAAGTTATCGACCTTCAATATAATCCCTCACGAATATCCCTCTGGGAGTAGATATCGTTTGGGTTAATTGTCTAGTCTATCCTTATAAGGAAGTATCTTGCTAGATTCCATTCATGAATACCTCTTGGGAGGTTATTATATGAAACATAAAGCTCAACTAAACTTGGAAGCCGTAGGTGCTCCAAAACACCTTCTCCCACTCAATTATTTAAGGCGTGTGATCGAATTCCAAAGAATGATTTACTAAGTTATCTAGATGCCAATTTATATATCTAAACCATTCTATGCATGTTCATACCAAAAGAGATATATGAGTGGCACTCCTATTCTATATGACGTGTTATCAAACAATGACAAACATTGCAATATTTATAAAAAATATAAGTAGCTACAATTTTGGTTTGGACTCTCTCGCCTGCTTCCCATGGGCATGCACACCCTTGGCTCCTACAAATGGGTGTACGCATGCCACAACCCTATAAAGGGCTGCCATGCACAGCCCATGGCTTCCATAGGGCTGCCGTGCACAGCCCATGCCACAACAAATGTCTCTTCGCACACACGAATGTTGCTACAGCTCGTACGATCCCAAACTTGTTCTGGTTGCTCCCAATTCTTCAAACCTTCGAGTCTTCGATACTTGAATGTATTACAGATGAATTTAAAATATAAAAAAAATACTACAATTTTTTTTATTACAACAAGTACAGTTTTTTTTATTACAACAAGTGCAATTTTTTTTAATTACAATAACAACATAAAATAAAAAACTTAGCAACTACCAAGAAGGTAATTATGGTGATAATAGACCACCCTTCTTGTTACAGTCCTAAAATAAAAATACATTGAAATTCTATTACCAAAATTGAGCAATAACAAACCGCATATAATATATATATATATATATATATATATATATATATATATAAATATATATAAGTGAATACCTAGAGTGTCATCTCTTTCTAAAACATGCATATATACAATAAAAAGAAAAATATTCACGAACACATACATCAATTAATCAAGGGTACAACCAGCCTCTGATACCAATTGTAGGGAAAATCGGTTCAAAACGCAATGGAAGCTTGAAAAAACGTAAATTAGGGTTTGCGTATAAAAAAAATCCCTTTTCTGCAACAAGAACCTTAACCCTAAATTAAATGATTTATATTAAAAGTGCCGTACCTTTTTCTCATGACGATTGAACAAGTGCCAAATCAATTCCGCAAGATCTTTCAATCCAATCATGAACGTGAATCACCTAGGAGTGTGAGCTTCCTTTCTTTAAATCGTATACCTGAGGAAGGAAACAAACAAAATCTTTCTCTTTGTTAGTTACAATAATCCTCCAAGAAGAAAACAAAGAACGTTAGGTCATTTGTGAATTATCAATCAATTTGATTGAAACTCGCGTGAACCTTGATTCGATGTTGTACACAAAACCTTTTTGATGTAAAGGCTATTAGTGTACTATCGAAAACCAAACATTCTTTCTTCCTATTTCTTCTTTCTCGAATCACATGCTATTCTTAGAGCTGATCGAATTTTGTCTAAAGCAAAATCAGATTTTTCTCCCTTAAAATTCCGATGATGGTCGAATTCTCTCCACAAAGAATTACCTACGCTAGCCGAAATCTTATCTTGAAATTATGCTAGGGCTGGCCGAAATTCACTCTTAGAATTACTTAGGCTAGCTGAAAATTACAAGAGATATATATAGGATTATAAATCCTCTCCTAAGAAGGATTTACTTGGTTGGCAAGAATCCTTTCCTTAGGTGGATTTGTTTGGTAGTTAAGAATCCTTATCTAATATGAATTCTATCCTCACCTATATACACATGGGCTGGCCGAAATTCATAGGATATGTGTTAGGAAACTTAATTCTTTTCCTAAGAAGGATTTACTTGGTTGTTAAGAATCCTTTCCTTAGATAGAATTACTTGGTGGTTAAGAATCCTTTTCAAAAAGAAATTCTATCCTACACCAAGACTCCTAATCCAACTCAATAGTGTGTTTGTACACATATTAAAGACTTCATAATTTGATTAGATAAATAACTCCTTTTATTTATCTACTTATCAAATATAGTCTTTAATAGTAATTATACTACCAACAACAATATAATATTAGGAGACCATCTCCTAATAGAAAAATATTTTGACTTTTAATTAAATAATTAATTAATCAAACTAATTAATTAATTTCCATTTAATTAAATAATAAAATAATATAATATAATTAAACTATTCTAAATAGTCTTGCCGCCCAAACCATATATATGGGCCAATATATTATTTTCATATTTTATTAAATCCATTTGACCTTCATAAAATATCCACATGTGAACTAGACCCATTCCTGCAAAAATAAACATGTCCACATGCCTCAATATAATTTAAGATGGACCCCTAAATTGGTTCAGTAGAATATATCAAGTGATCCATGGAAGTTCGTGTGGATTGGGGATCTTGGCGGGCTATCTAAATTTAAGCTCCAATAGACACAACCCAATCACAATCAACAAATGATTCACTTAGGCTCGATCTATATAATTTTAGTTCATTCCACTAAAGAACTAAAATTGAACTCTTAAGTAAAGATAGAATAAGTTGATGTTACTCATTCATACCCTAGACAACCATATTAGAGAAAGTGTATCCTCATGAAGAATACCAGTAATCGCCAAGAGCTCATAGACCGCCTATAACTCTCCAAGTTACCATATTTACTCATATGACCACATTTTGAACTTGGATATTTTGACTTGTCCAGAAGCCATGTTTCAATAGACACTATTGAAAACTTAACGTTAAGATTTAATATCCAATACCTCAAAACATCCATATGATGGTATTCTACTCTCATTTAATAAATGAAGCCACGATGTCCATATCTATAAATGATGTCCTCTATCGATTAACAAATGAATACCACCAAACTATCGAGGATAGACTATGTTATATAATCGTACTCATTGATAACTCAAATGATAACACTTGTAACCATAAGTCTATCATTTATCTCAGGATTGAGATAGACTCTCTGATTGTCTTCAAATGAAAACTTTTATCCATTGACGGTTCTAGATAAAGTATTTCATTGTGATCCAATTCAATGCACCCAGTGCATTAGATTCTTTTGTCCAAAAACACCACACTTTGATGATTTTAGACTCATCATAACACATTTGATCCCACTCAAATGCTAGCAAAAGAATTTACAACTTTAACAAGATAAAGGCGCCCAACCTCATACATATCTAGATGTATGAACAATTCTTCTTTTCTCATAGTCTTTTGACCTTATGATTATTTACTTTTGACAATTATAATAGTTAAACTATAAATGCTATAAGATTTGTTAAACTAGAAATCACTTTATTAATATGAAAAGATTGCCAAATACATTATTACACTCTTGCTATCAAGCATAATCCTAACATCATTATCTGATTATACCTCGAGAACGTGTCCATGAAGCTTAGGAGTTTGTTTTCGGTAGTGGGGTCCACCAGTTGTTCCATATTTGGTAGAGGAAAGCTATCTTTCTGGCATGCCCGATTGAGGTCGGTGTAGTCAACGCACATGTGCCACTTCTCGTTTGCCTTGGTGACCATGACCACGTTGGCAATCCACTCAGGGTACCGGGCTTCCCTGACGAAACCAGCTTTGATCAGCTTGTCAACTTCTTCTTGAACCGCACCATTTCTCTCATCGTTCCTCTTAGTGTTGAAGTGCTGCATCTTCTGTTTGATGGGTTTGAAGGTAGGATCTACTACTAGATGATGAGCTGCTAGAGATATCGGGTTCCCTGGTAGCTCATCGTGGTTCCAAGCGAAGATGTTGCTAAATTCTTGAAAAAGCTCGATCAAACCTTCCTTCACTCTTTGTTCCAAGGTAACTCCAACCTTGACCACCTTGGAGAGGTCATCATCTCCAATTTATATTTCTTCTAACTCATCAACTGGGTGTCCGGTCGCCCATTCCTTATTTTGCTCTTCCTCATTCGCTATCATGGGATCATTATTTGGATGATCAGCGGGCTCTGTATCTTCCAGGTTCACCCCGGGTGCTTCTTGATCTTGGATTGTTTCAACTTGGGTGAACTGTTTTACCAGCGTTGTTAGGTCGGTAGACACTTCATAGCATTTCCTAACAGCTTGCTGGTCTCTGATCGTGTCAAACTAGACTTGTTGACTCTCGCAATAGCACGAGGTCAGAATGATAGTATAATGACAATGTAGGGATCGTTCCCACAGGGATCAAGGTTATGATTAAAAGCTTGCCTTACTACTCATAAGTTCTCTATCTCTATTAATGGTGAGCTTGCTGGTTTCTTCTCCGGAAAGAGGGGCCTTTGGCCAGGGGACCCTATGTCTTCGTATCTCTTTGTTATTGCTATGAAGGTCTTCTCTAAGCTTTTGGCCAACCATATTATGGACACTCTTAACTTCAAATATCATCGGAGGTGTGATAAATTAAAGCTATCCCACCTTTATTTTACGGATGACCTGATTATGCTTTGCCATGGTTCATATCATTCAGCTCTTGTGCTCAAGTCAGCCCTTGATGAGTTCTTTTTGCTTTCGGGACTTTATGCTAATCATGCTAAGAGCAACATTTTCATTTTGGGTGTGCCCGTTGCTGTTAGTCAACAGCTCATCAATCTTTTTGGTTACCCGGTTGGCTCTCTTCCAATTCGTTATTTGGGAATTCCTATCATCTCTTCAAAGTTGAATCTTCGTGACTGCTCTCCCCTTGTGGATAAGGTTTCGAATAGACTTTCTTCTTGGTTAAATAGGTGCCTTTCCTTTGATAATCGTCTTTAACTTATCATCTCGGTTTTAACTAGTATTCAGGTCTTTTGGGCATCTCACTTTTATCTTCCAACGAGAATCTTGAAGAGCATTGAACAGAAATTCCAATGTTTTTTATGGAATGGGGTTGAGGTGAATAGCAAAGGCTCTAAGATTGCTTGGTATGATATTTGTGTTCCAAAGAACGAGGGTGGTCTTGGAATCAAGGACCTCTCTTTGTGGAACAAAGAACTTTTGATTAGACATATATGGATTCTGGTTTATGACACTAGTAATCTTTGGACTTCTTGGATCAAAGCCTATCTCCTCAAAGGTACCAATTTGTGGGAGGTAAAGGCTCCTCATATCTGTTCTTGGAATATGAGAAAACTTTTTCTTCTTAGGCCTTTTGCCCGTCCTTTAATTCAGCACATCATTGGTAATGGCTTGAAAACTTCCTTATGGTTTGATAATTGGCATCCGGATGGCCCTATTCGATCGAAATGGAGCTCCCATGTTATTTATGATTCTGGACTCTCTATCAATGCTAAGGTTAATGCCATTCTTCTTGATGATAATTGGAGATGGCCTGCTGCTATGTCCATTGACCTTGCTGAAATTCGGAGTCTTATGCCTTCTTACAACCCAAACTCAACTTTGGATGATAGAATTCTGTGGCTTCCTTCTTCTAATGGCATTTATTCAGCTGCGTCTGCTATGGAGTCTCTTAGAACCCCTCATCCTTTGGTTTCTTAGTATAAAATTGTGTGGTTCCCGCAGAATATCCCGAGGATGGGTTTCATCCTTTGGTTGGCTATTAAAGGTAGGCTTTCTACCTTGGATCGTGTTCAGCGCTATGACCCTCAAGTTATTACTACGTGTGTCCTTTGTAACTCTCAAGCCGAGTGTTTTTATAGCAAAGCCATATGGACACAACTTTTGAATAAATGTGGTTGTCTTGGGATTCATCTTAGCTGGAATGACCTTATTGTTTGGGTGTCCATTCATTGGAATGGGAGCTCCCCCTCCGTCGTGATAAAAAAACTTTATCTTGCGGCTGCCGTCTATTTTATTTGGAGAGAGCGAAATTGTCGTATTTTTAAAAGCTTCCGAAAGTCTAATCGAGAGGTTGCCCAGATCATTACAGATACTATTCGTTGCCGGCTCTTTTCTCTCAAGTTAAAGAATTAGCCTCTCATCTCTAGTTATCCCTAGGTGGTGTGGGCTTGTGTTGTGCTCAGTGCTCTTTGTAAAGCCTTTGGTTTAGCTCTTATTAGACAGTTTGTTGTTTGAACGTTGTTTCTGGGCTTTGTGTCCCTTTCTTCCGAGGTATGCCCCTTGTATTTGTACATTCCTTCCTTCTTTCTATGATACTATTTATTTACCCAAAAAAAAAACACATCCTAACAAGATTGGCAACGAAGGTAGGCATGTGTTTAGGTTTAGGCTATATGTTATAGTGTAGTTCCAAAAGAAAGGTAAGTGTTTTGCCTCAAATTTGGCTTGGGAGTACACAAAAAGGGGCAAGTAATGTGTTTAGGCTAATTTGAGTAGTTAAGCACACACATTGCCTAAAATCATTTTCACCATTCATCTATCAAGGGAATGTAAGTATCCATCAAGCAATCCATAAATATAATGCAACGTGATGTCCTATGGCAATTGATGCGCGTGACGAGATAAGTTTTTAAGATGAAACAATGATAACACTCAAATGCACTTTTTAAGGCTTGTGTTTGTGAACTCACTAGGTGTTTCAACTATTAGGATAAAACAAGCCCATGAAGTGCAAGTGAAACCCTAGAGTGATAGCAAGATACTTAATAGCATATTATGTATAAATAAACTCTCACACAAACACACACTCAAAGCTTCATGCCATAGCTACTTGAAGCTCAAAAAAATTTGGCCATGCGCCTATTTTTGAAAATTTTGACTCAAACCAAAAATTTAGGACTCAAAATGAAATTTAGGACTCAATAAAACCAAAATGACCGAAACCGGTATTGACACCCCTAAACCTAAACTCAACATTGTCCCTAATGTTGACAATGCGAGCCCGGTGAGAAAGGCGCCTATACCACAACCAACACAACACAATTCAACGATATAAAATAAAATAAAATAAAATGCACAAAGGCTCGATCAGTATGACATAGAAAGAACCCAATGACTGTTAAACATCAACCATAACACAATACAGCACACATCCCTTATTCTAATCGCAATTAAAACAAAACAAAAGAAAAAAACAAAGGTACCACCATGATAGAAACAAATAACAAGAGTAATTAAAACAAGTACGAAATATAACTGAAAGTAGTAAATAAAACAAAACAAACAAGTCTAGCTAAACAAATATAGCTCAAAGATAATAATGAGGTGGTGATGGTGGCCATGAGGATCCGGGCATCAATTCCTTTCCCTTCCAACCGGCTGCTGCTGTTGCTCTGTCCTCTACTTTCTTTCTCGATATCTCCATGACAGTCTGGACAATAGCCTCATCCTCTGAAACTACTGGTCCGTCGGTCAAGTGAACTTGGAACTGGGGCTGGAATCCTGATCCTGAAGCTGAACCTGTACTCTAGGCCTATGGGTATGGAGGTCTATAACCTGGAAATGGATGTGGGGGCTGGTAACCAAGAGCTAGATACGGGTGCCATGGATATGGAACCAGCTTCATTTCTCTCTCATATGGTCATAGATGGAGCTTTTGCCTTAAATCTGCAATGTCCTGTCTAAATCATACATCCACCATATCTATTTTAGCCATCATCCGCTGTTCCATCCACTGCATATGCTGAAGGATTGAGTGATGGGCATCTCCAATGGCATTTAAATTTACTGTATCTATATCAGCCTGTTATCCTCTAGAGAGTTTGGTAGCTGCTAACAAACGCTCCAATGCGGGGAGGGAATCATCATCCTCAACCAACCATTCATCATCAACATCATCTGCCTACTCATCCTGATCGGGCTCCATATCCTTTTCATCTGATTGATTCTAAAATACTCTCCCCCTTTTCTTCTTGGGCCAGTTGCCCTCTCCTCTGTCGGGTCTCACCATACCTCATCCAGGAAAAGTGAATACCATGTGCGGATCCCAAAATCAAGCCGGTCTCAACAAACTCATCGGAAGAAATGTCTACAGCCGCCTCCTGGTAGAAAAAGGTGATAAGGAAAGGAAACACCATTGCTTCTTTCCCCTTTATGTCCCTTGCTGACTTGTGAATCTCCATTTTTACAATTACCCCCACATCTAAATGATGCCCATGTTTAATGCAGTAGAGCAAGGTGGCTACCTCATAAGCAACCTTAGTACGATGTCCACATGGCCTCAAGAAATGGGAAATGAAAATGTGCCAGAAAGCCATCTCTAGTAGCAACCTCTTCTGCTTGATCGGGTTGGACTAGGAGTTCCAAAACTCCATTGGTTGGGTTACCAAACTGTAGGCTAGGTCAATGTTTATTACGGAGAAAATCTTAAATCGAGTAACCCCTTGAACATGGAAACTGTGTGTGGAAGTTCGATCTTGTAATGTATGTTAATGTCCCCTGAGTTGATACGGACTTCTCTACCAAGAACCAATACCGGACTTTCTAAACTGTAAGTCCTCTCAATTACCCATGTATAAAATTCCTTAACTATCTAAGGGTAATATTTTGCAGGCCTCTGAACAAAGGTGCCCCAACCTTGAGTTTCAACCATCCCAGGAATCGGAGTCTCATACAACTCGCTAAGGTTGATCCCCCTCTCAGGTATGAACTTCGTCATACTGAATTTTGTTATCCTAGACAGAAAATTGGGGTTTTCGGCACAATAGGGTATCTGCCTCTTTCCTTTGTCTTGGCCCCTTCTTGGCCTTTCCATACGCTTCAATTCGGATCACTCAACAACTTCGGCTCAACTCAACAACTCCAGCAATCCGATAGACCACGGATACCACAAACCACCACCACACAATCACAATATATGTAGACTAATACTAACAAACATCCAAATCAAAATAATCCCGAAATTAGCCTCAAATATGCCCTAATTTCACTAAAATCAACCAATTTCACTCACAACTCCTCCAAAAAAACGAAATCAATACAATATATACTTCAATACACTACACAAACTAAAACCCACACTTCAAGTCACACAGATATGCACAAAATTGTTCACCCCCAAAGATTCCAACAATTCCCTAAATAATCCCTAGAACATGTTAAGTGATTATAGAACTAGGATTTGGGACTAGCAAGGGCCTAAAGCAAGTGAAAAGAAGAAGAAATTATAGATTGCGTGGGTTGGAAGTCTTCGACGTTATGTGGAGAGAGAATTGGTCACGGTTGAGGTTTGAAATTTTAGTGAGAGCTGCCCTACCACGAACTGCAGCTTTTATAAGGAGTTCATGTTACGGTCGTAATGTCGTGGTCTTCTATGACGGAATTTATCACCGAGACATACCGCCTTTTCATCTTGGCTCTGATAGTTTGGTGTCACGGTTGTGCAACCACATGACACTTTGAGCAACACTTGAGCGACAACAATCCTTTGAATTTGTCGCGTGGTTTTGTCACGGTCTTCTATGACGAAAACCATGACCGCGACACACCGCATGTTTCCCCGTTGAGTTGTCGCTTCTGGAGCATCAGCGACACCTTAGGCGACATCAACTCTTCCTTTTTGTTGTGTGGTTTCGTCACAGTTTTCCATGACCACGACATACCTAAAAAAAAACCCCTCTCAAGGCCTTTCAATGGACCTAAATGCCTAATCTGCACACATACTCAACAATAAACATATTAAGAGCATTTGCTTGAACAATTTGAGTTGGTAATCACGAGACTTTCCAATAAAATGAAAATCACACCCAACCCTATGCTTTTCCACACCTTGTACTATCAACCCAATTACTCTTCTAGAAAATAAGGTGTGGATCAACTTAGGCTTAGGAGTGAAGTAGAATCACTACCATTCACATTTATTAATGAAAAATTGAAAGTTATTGAAAGAAAAGATACATAGGTAGGTTGCCTCCCACCAAGCACACGATTTAATGTCTAGGCAAGACGTGGTGAGAGCACTACGGCTCTTGGAGCTCTATCTCTTCCAACCAAGCAAGGTTCCCTAATTCATTGACATAAGGTCCCCTAATTCCTTCACATAAGGTTTCACCCTTTGCCCGCTGACAAAGAACTTTTCCCCATTCTTCTCGTCTTCCACATCTACAACCCCATTTAAGAACATTTGAGTCAATCGGAACGGTCCAAACCATCTAGACTTCAATTTTCTGGGAAATAACTTGAGGCGAGAATTGAACAAGAGGACTAACATTCCTGGGTGAAGATCCTTGTATACTATCATCCTGTCATGGATCCTCTTGATCTTCTCCTTGTACAACCTTGAGCTTTAATAAGCATATAACCGGAACTCCTCAAGCTCATTAAGTTGCAATTTCCTTTCTTCACTGACCTTGTCATAGTCTAAATTCAACTTCATAACTGCCCAAAAGGCCCGATGCTCAAGTTCCATAGGAAGGTGGCATGCCTTACCAAAAACCAACCTACACGGGCTCATCCCAATAAGTGTCTTGAAGGCTGTCTTATACGCCCACAATGCGTCATCTAACTTTGAGGCCCAATCTTTCCTAGTTGAGTTGATCATTTTCTCGAGAATGTTCTTGATTTGCCTGTTGCTAACCTCGACTTGGCCTGATGTTTATGGGTGGTAAGAGGTGGCTATCTTATACCTCATACCATATTTCTTCATATGGGCAACAAATGACTTGTTGCAAAAGTGTGTTCCTGATATGAACCTCACCAAGAGCAGTGAGACCCGGAACCAATATATGGTAACGAATGATCGTTTTCTAACCAAGTTTACAAACAAGAACGTTATCGGACCGTGACCCGTTACCTATAAGGAGGTAAGAACCAACAGCATCAAGAAGTTAAAGACGCCACACTCAAGAACAAGAAGAAGATGTGAGTGATAAGTCGAGTTTTCAGAACCAATAAGAGATGAACTCTCACAAGTTTTTTATTCAATTCAAGTCTGTCGAATTACATCCAATTCGTTCCTTTATACACTAAAAACCCTAAACGAAAAGAAAGGCTATAAGCCATCCTAAAAGGAAACAAGATAATTCGACCATTAAGGCCTTATAATCAGAAGAAAACTAATTCGAGAAACTATTGACTTGCTCCCTAATTGGAAAGCTAAATCTGGAAACAAATCAGGCCCTTAATTTGGGAAACAAATCAACTATTATTCTTTGGAAATTAAAAGGGAATAACTCAGCCAAAGTTGACACTTCTCCTAGCTTGTGCCACACACCCAAGTCTTCCTTATTCGGCCCAATCAATTGCCTTGATGACATTAATTATGCCTTGGTCTTCATATGGGCTTATCTTGGACTTCAACGATTCAAAATTAGCCCAAGTGTCTTGAATTAGGCCATTTAGTGATTCTTTGAATCTCTTAGCTCTTGCCCTTGTTATTGGCCCAACTGAAACATGCAATGGATCATTTGATGCAGCCGCCTTGTTCTCATCATTCCCTCCCTCTTGAAAAGGATTTATCCTCAAATCGTCACCTACATCAAAAGGAGACAAATTAGAAACATTGAAGCTTGCACTAACATTGTACTCACCTGGAAGATCCAACTTGTATGCGTTGTCATTGATTCTTTCAATCACTTGAAATGGGCCATCTCCCATTGGAAGTAGTTTAGAACTCCGCTGGGATGGGAATCGTTCCTTCCTCATATGCAACCACACCCAATCACCGGGCTCAAACATAACCTTTTTACGCCCTTTATTTGCTTGATTGGTGTATTGCTCAATTCGTCTCTCTACGTTTTGCCGAGTCTTTTCATGGATTTGCTTAACAAAATCTGCCTTTTTCTTTCCATCCAAGTTAACATGCTCATTCACAGGTAAAGTAATTAAATCCAAAGGAGTCAATGGGTTAAAACCATACACAATTTCAAAATGCGAAAAATGAGTTGTAGAATGCATGCTCCTATTATAAGCAAACTCTACATGCGGCAGACAATCCTCCCATGTTTTCAAGTTCTTTTGTATTATAGCACGCAACAAGGTAGATAAAGTCCTATTAACTACTTCAGTTTGACCATCAGTTTGTGGATGACAAGTAGTAGAAAATAAAAGTTTTGTGCCTAACTTACCTCATAAAGTCTTCCAAAAGTAGCTTAAGAACTTAGCATCTCTATCTGAAACAATGGTCTTAGGCATGCCATGCAATCTCACAATTTCTTTGAAAAACAAATCAGCAATATGTGATGCATCATCGGTTTTATAATATGAAATGAAATGTGCCATTTTAGAAAACCTATCAACAACCACATATATAGAGTCCCTACCCCTTTTTGACCTAGGCAAACCCAACACAAAATCCATAGAAATATCAATCCAAGGTCCACTAGGTATAGGCAAAGGAGTATACAATCCATGAGGCTTAATCCTAGACTTGGCTTGTCTACAAGTAATGCATTTATCACAAATTCTTTCTACATCACGTTTCATATGAGGCCAAAAAAAATGTTCATGCAAAGTTTCTAGCATCTTAGCTACACCAAAATGCCCTATCAAACCTCCTCCATGAGCTTCTCTAACAAGCAATTCACTCAAAGAACTCTTAGGCATACATAATTTAGTTTCTCTAAACAAAAATCCATCATGCCTATAAAATTTACCAAATACAGCCTTTTCACATGCATTGAACACATTGCCAAAATCAGAATTTGTTTAATGTATTCAAAACCAAACAATTTAGCATCCAAAGTAGAAAGTAGAATGTACCTTCTTGACAGAGCATCAGCGACCACGTTTTCCTTACCCTTTTTGTACTTGATCACATATGGAAATGTTTCAATGAACTCCACCCACTTGGCATGCCACTTATTTAGCTTGTGTTGCCCCTTTATATGCTTCAAGGACTCATGATCCGTGTGAATCACAAATTCTTTTGGCCAAAGGTAGTGTTGCCAAGTTTCCAATGCTCTAATCAAAGCGTATATCTCCTTGTCATAGGTAGGATAATTCAAGGCTGCTCCACTTATCTTCTCACTAAAATATGCAATGGGACGACCTTCTTGCATTAGAACATCTCTAATACCTATTCCTGAAGCATCACACTCAATCTCAAAAGTTTTAGCAAAGTCAGGCAAAGAAAGCAAATGTGCATTAGTTAGTTTTTCCTTAATCAAGTTAAATGCCTTTTCTTGTTCATTACCCCACTTAAAACCAACATTCTTTTTGATAACTTCGGTTAAAGGTGTAGCTACACTACTAAAATCTTTCACAAACCTCCTATAAAAACTAGCCAACCCATGAAAACTTCTCACTTGTCCCACATTGGTAGGTTTCGGCCACTCCTTAATTGCCTTAACCTTTTCTTCATCAACCCCAATTCCCTTAGCAATAACAACAAAGCCCAGAAATGCAAGTTTATCGGTGCAAAAGGTGCACTTTTTTAGATTAGCAAACAACTTTTCTGTTCTTAAAACACCTAAAACAAGTTTTAAATGTTCAACATGCTCATCCAAGTTTTTACTATAAATCAGAATGTCATCAAAATAAACAACCATAAAATTTCCAATAAAAGCACGCAAAACATGGTTCATTAATCTCATGAAAGTACATGGTGCATTAGTTAAAGTTAATCCAAAAGGCATAACTAACCACTCATATAATCCATATTTTGTTTTGAAAGCAGTTTTCCACTCATCACATTCCTTCATTCTAATTTGATGATATCCACTTTTAAGATCAATTTTAGTAAAAACAATAGAACCATGTAATTCATCAAGCATATCATCTAATCTAGGAATAGGATGTCGATACTTTACAGTGATATTGTTGATGGCATGACAATCAATGCATATCCTCCATGTTCCATCCTTCTTTGGTACAAGCAATACGGGAACCGCACAAGGACTCATGCTCTCACGTACATACCCCTTTTCCAAGAGCTCACTAACTTGCCTTTGAAGTTCCTTTGTCTCCTCAGGATTACTTCTATATGCTGGTCTATTTGGGATGGGTGCTCCGGGTACAAAGTCAATTTGGTGCTCAGTCCCCCTTATTGGTGGTAAACCAATAGGCATCTCTTCGGGAAACACTTCATCAAAGTCCTGCAATAGAGAAACAACAACACTAGGCAAGGAAGGGTTAAGTTCATTAGTACTAAAGCAAGCATCTTTGTACAAAAGTACAATCATTGGCTGATTTGAAAATAGAGCCTTTTTGACCTCACTCTCCCTTGCATAAAAGCTTACTTGTTTTCTCTCTCTCTTTTTCTCAACAACCACTTTTTCTTTTTCATCTTTTTTTTTTTTTTTTGCAATTTCAAAATCTTTTTCTTTTCTCTCTTTCTTTTGAACTCTTACTCTCACTCTTTTTTTTTTTGACATCTCTCTCTTTTCTTAACCTTACTTGATCTTCATACACTTGTTTTGGGGTTAAAGGTACAAGAGTGATTGATTTTTTATTGAGTACAAAGGAGTATCTATTGGTATACCCAACATGGGTCACATGCCTATCGAACTGCCATGGTCTCCCCAAAAGAATATGGCCCGCATTCATTGGAACCACATCACAAAGAACTTCATCTTTGTACTTTCCAATTGAAAATGTCACCAACACTTGTTTAGTCACCTTGATTTCCCCACTATCATTTAACCACTGTAACTTATATGGTTTTGGATGCCTCAAAGTGGCTAAATTCAATTTCTCCACAAAATTAGTGCTAGCCACATTAGTACAACTCCCTCCATCAATGATCATGCTACATACCTTATCATTAACATGGTAGCGGGTATGAAAAATGTTGTCACGTTGTACCTCATCATCTTCCTTGCCTTGAGCACTAAGAGCTCTTCTCGCCACCAAAAGCTCTCGTCCACCGGATATTCAATATCACTTGCATCCTCCAAAGGTGGCATGGAATCATCATCAGATTCACCCTGAGATTCGATCTCACCATCATCCTTCAAAAACATTACTCTCTTGTTTGGGCATTGAGATGCAATATGACCTGCTGCCAAACACTTAAAGCACTTAATTTCACGATTTCTAGAAGGTTGAGAATCTGATGTACCTTGTTTTAATGTGCCTCCGACTTTATGATCTCTGGAAGGTTCGGCCTTGGCCTTGAAACTAGTTTGGTCATCCCTCTTGCTCCAATTCGGTTTCCATGATGATGAAGAATCTGAATTTTGCCTAACCCGTGTGGAACTCTTTCTTTTCAACTGTTGTTCCACCTTAATTGTCATGTGTACCATGTCACTCAATTCAACATAATGTTGCAACTCCACCACATTTGCTATGTCTCGGTTTGGTCCACTTAAAAACCTAGCCATAGTAGCCTCTCGGTCTTCCTCTACATCAGCTCGAATCATGGCTATCTCCATCTCCTTGTAGTAATCTTCAACACACTTAGACCCTTGAGTAAGGGTTTGTAATTTTTGAAACAAACCCCTATAATAGTGACTCGGAATGAAACACTTCCTCATGACAGCTTTCATCTCCTCAAGTCTCAATAGGTCTTTCTCCATTCTGCTTCTACTCACAATCAATTGATCCCACCAAACGATAGCATAATCAGTAAATTCTATGGCAGCCAACTTTACCTTCTTTAATTCAGAATAGTCATGGCAGTTAAATACCAATTCTATTCTTTTCTCCCACTCTAAATAAGCTTCGGGATCAGTTTTACCTTGGAACGTTGGGATTTTCACCTTTATACTACCCAAATTATTATCAGCCCTCTCTCCATATCTATCTCCTCTATACCCATACCTATCTTCTCAGTTCCCATACCTAACTTCTCTACCTTTCATTTCATGCCTCAATATGCCCGCACCCACATTGGACATGCGATCCCCCTCCTCTAGGTCAATCCCATAATCGTCTTCATAATCATCCCTATGTGGGTTTCTTTCTCTTCGTTCCACATTAGGAACCCTAATTGGTTGCACCCTTTGTGAACTAGACTCCACCTTATCTATCCTATCATGCACCTCACCAATCTTAATCTTCATCCGCTCCATGTTTTTTTGTATGGCTTTATACAAAAACTTAAGATCTATCGTTTCTGATGTATCATCAGATAAGTCTCTACTTTTCTCACGTGACATATTTGAAACCTGCAAAACAAAAGAAATTAGTAAGCCTCACAAACACTCCCTCGCGTGTTTACTCTCTAAGATAGTGGCACTCACACTCGTGTTTTAACTCAATTCTTTAGCTTTTACCATCTGAT
The DNA here is from genome assembly GCA_032871835.1 of Dipteronia dyeriana. Lineage (NCBI taxonomy): Eukaryota > Viridiplantae > Streptophyta > Magnoliopsida > Sapindales > Sapindaceae > Dipteronia > Dipteronia dyeriana. The sequence continues at coordinate 76,568,256 of CM065299.1, forward strand.
GAGCTCACACACTCTTGCCTTTTTCCACTCTTTGTTAACTCTTTCAGTTCTTCCTTCTTTTTTTTTGACTTATACGAACGCTCACAAGAAGTACAAGAAAAATAGAAGTAACAAAATAAAAGGACAAGAATAATAAAGACGGAATTCTTTAACTATTTTTTTTTAATATCAATGCACGGAATCAAGATTAAGAATAGAAATAGTTGATATAGGTTCAACTACACGACCCAAAAAAAAATTGTACTTTTTTTTTTATCGACCTTGATCAAGTGGACTCAAGCAAGTTTTTTTTTTTTTTTTTGTTGTTGAAACAAACGAATACAGAGAAGAGAAAGAACAAGGATAGATTAAACCTGATTTAGAAGCCTAAACTTTGATACCAACTGATATGAACCTCACCAAGAGCAGTGAGACCCGGAACCAATATATGGTAATGAAGGATCATTTTCTAACCAAGTTTACAAACAAGAACGTTATCGGACCACGACCCGTTACCTAGGAGGAGGTAAGAACCAACAGTATCAAGAAGTTGAAGACGCCACACTCAAGAACAAGAAGAATATGTGAGTGATAAGTCAAGTTTTCAGAACCAAAAAGAGATGAACTCTCACAATTTTTTTATTCAATTCAAGTCTATCGAATTACATCCAATTCGTTCCTTTATATACTAAAAACCCTAAACGAAAAGAAAGGCTATAAGCCATCCTAAAAGGAAACAAGATAATTTGGCCATTAAGGCCTTATAATCAGAAGAAAACTAATTCGAGAAACTATTGACTTGCTCCCTAATTGGAAAGCTAAATCTGGAAACAAATCACTCCCTTAATTTGGGAAACAAATCAACTATTATTCTTTGGAAATTAAAATGGAATAAATCAGCCAAAGTTGACTCTTCTCCTAGCTTGTGCCACACACCCAAGTCTTCCTTATTCGGCTGAATCAATTGCCTAAATGACATTAATTATGCCTTGGTCTTCATGTGAGCTTATCTTGGACTTCAACAATTCAAAATCAGCCCAAGTGTCTTGAATTAGGCCATTTAGTGCTTCTTTGAATCTCTTAGCTCTTGCCCTTGTTATTGGCTCAACCAGAACATGCAATGGATCATTTGATGCAGCCGCCTTAGTCTCATCAGTTTCCCCATCATTAATTATAGCCTCAGAAGTCCAAAATCTAGCAAATATGGTATACTTCACAAATTTTACCACCGTTTTTCCATAGTTTTTTCTTGTGGCCCGTGCTTCTACCCTTTTTGACACATAGTCAACCGCAACGAGGATGTAGCTAAACCCATAAGAGGATGGGAATGGTACCATGAAATCGATGCCCCATACATCAAATAACTCGACCACCATGTCACTAGTCAAAGGCATCTCGTTAATCTTTCCAATGTTCCCCGTCCGTTCACATCTATCACATGTCAAGCATTATCGAACTGCATCTTTCATCAATAATTCCCAATAGAAACCCGATTGTAACACTTTCAAAGCTTTCTTTCGTGCTCTAAAATGCCCCCCCCCCCCCACAATGTAGCTCATGACAAAACTTAAGGATGTCCCCTTGCTCGACTTCGGGTACACATCTCTTAATAACTGCATCAGGACCATGTATGTATAAGAACGAACCTTATAACCCTTGATATGAACCTTTTTTTCCTTGGAAATTCAACTCTGTAGGAATCACCCCACTAACCAAATATTTCACTATATCGGTAAGCCAAGGCTCCTTATATGACACACCCCATAACTGCTCATCCAGAAAGTTATCTCTCAATGGTAATTCATCCGCTTTCTCCAATTTTTCCTGCACTAACCTACTCAAATGGTCGGCTACCACATTCTCCACACCTTTCTTATCTCGTATCTCCAAATCGAACTCTTGTAATAGTAGGTTCCACCGAATCAACCTTGGCTTGGCATCCTTTTTCTAAAGAATATACCTAAAGGTTGTATGGTCTGAGAATACCACTGCCTTGGCTCCTACCAAATATGCTCTGAACTTTTCTACGACAAAAACCACTACTACAAGCTCTTTTTCGGTTGTTGAGTAGTTAAGTTAGGCATCATTTAGGGTCCTAGAAGCATAATAAATGACATGTGGGACCTTATCCACCTGTTGCCCCAAAACTGCCCAGATAGCATAATCTAAAGCATCACACATTGGCTCAAAAGGCAACTCCCAATTCGGAGGCATCATAATAGATGCGTTTGTCAAGGCACCCTTCAATGTATTAAAAGCATTCAAGCACTCTTTGCTCATCTCAAATTTTGTCTCCTTTTAAAGGAGTGCACACAAGGGTCTTGTTATCTTTGAAAAGTCTTGGATAAACCTCCGGTAGAAACTTGCATACCCAAGGAAAGACCTCACCTCCTTCAAAGATTTTGGGGGCTGTAAACTTCTGATTACTTTCACCTTCACCTTATCCACCTCAATTCCCCTCTTGGTTATCACGTGCCCAAGAAATATCCCCTGTTACACCATAAAAAGGCACTTCTCCCAGTTTAAACCAAGTTGTTCTCCTTGCATCACTGTAGGACCAAGGCTAAGTTCTTCAAACATAGCTCAAAAGAATCTCCAAAAATGGAGAAATCATCCACGAACACCTCAATGATCTCCTCCACCATATATGAAAATATAGACATCAAGCATCTCTAAAAGGTGCCAGGAGAATTACAGAGACCGAAAGGCATCCGTCAAGAGGCGAATGTCCCAAAAGGACATGTAAAAGTTGTTGGTATTATGCTTGATAAAAATAGTGTAATAATGTATTTGACAATCTTTTCATATTAATAAAAGGGATTTCTAGTTTAACAAATCTTATAGCATTTATAGTTTAAGTATTATAATTGTCAAAAGTAAATAATCATAAGGTCAAAAGACTATGAGAAAAAAAGAATTGTTCATAAATCTAGATATGTATGAGGTAGACACATATCTTTAGTTAGTCTTGAATAATATTCACAACTTAAGATAAAGGTTAGGCGCCTTTATTTTGTTAAAGTTGTAGATTCTTTTGCTAGCACTTGAGTAGGATCAAATGTGTTATGATGAGTCTAAAATCATCAAAGTGTGGTGTCTTTAGGCAAAAGAATCTAGTGCACTGGGTGCATTGAATTAGATCATGGTGAAATACTTTATCTAGAACCGTCATTGGATAAAAGTTTTCACTCGAAGACAATCAGAGAGTCTGTCTCAATCCTAAGATAAATGATGAACTTCTGGTTACAAGCGTTATCATTTATTTGCAAGTTTATCCTTGATAATTTGACGGTATTCAAACGTTAATCGATAGAGGACTTCATTATAGATATGGACATCGTGGCACCATTTATTAAATGAGAGTATAATATCATCATATGGATGTTTTGAGGTATTGGATATTAAATCTTAATGTTAAGTTTTCAATAATATCTATTGAAACATGGCTTCTGGACAAGTCAAAATATTCAAGTTTAAAATGTGGTCATATGAGTAAATATGGTAACTTGGAGAGCTATAGGCGGTTTATGAGCTCTTGACAATTACTAATATTCTTTACGTTGATACACTTTCTCCGATAAGGTTGTCTACGGTATGAATAAGTAATATTAACTTATTCTATCTTTATTTAAGAGTTCAATTTTAGTTCTTTAGTGGAATGAACTAAAATTAATAAATCGGACCTAAGTGAATCATTTGTTGATTGTGATTGGGTTGTGTCTATTGGAGCTTAAATTTAGATAGCCCGCCCAGATCCTCAATCCACACAAATATGTATGTATCACTTGATATATTCTATCGGACTAATTTAGGGGTCCATTTAGAATTGTATTGAGGCATGTAGACTTGTTTCTTTTTGTAAGAATGGGTTTAGTTCACATTTGACTTTTTATTAAGGTCAAATAGATTTAATAAAATAAGAAAATAATATATTGACCCATATATATGTGTTGGGCGGCAAGGCTATTTAGAATAGCTTAATTATATTATTTTTATTTTATTATTTAATTAAATGAAAATTAATTAATTTGGTGATTTATTAATTATTTAATTAAAAGTCAAAATCTTTTTCTAGTAGATGATGGTCTTCTAATATTATACTATTGTTGGTAGTATAATTAATATTAAAGACTATATTTGATAAGTAGATAAATAAAAGGAATTATTTATCTAATCAAATTAGGAAGTCTTTAATATGGTTACAAATACACTATTGAGTTGGATTAGGAGTCTTGGTATAGGATGGAATTCTTTTGAGAAAAGGATTCTTAACCACCAAGTAAATCAACCTAAGGAAAGGATTCTTAACAATCAAGTAAATCCTTCTTAGGAAAGGATTTGTGATCATAATATATTCTATGAAGAATTCGGCCAGCCCTGTATATATATATATATATGTGTATATATATAAGAGGATAGAATTCCTTTTAGAAAAGGATTCTTAACTACCAAATAAATCCACCTAAGGAAAGGATTCTTGCCAACCAAGTAAATCCTTCTTAGGAGAGGATTTATGATCCTATATATATCTCTTAAGAATTTCAGCCAACCTTAAGCAATTTCTAAGACAGATTTTCAGCCAGCCCTAGTTTTTTTCTAAGTGAAGAATTCGGTCACCATAGAATTTTGAAGGAGAAAAATCTGATTTTACTCTAGACAAAATTCGATCAACTCTAAGAAATAGTGTGTGATTCGGCAAAGAAGAAATGAAAGAAAGAACGTTTAGTTTTCTATAGTACACTAGTAGCCTTTACATTAAAAGGTTTTGTGTACAACATCAAATCATGGTTCATGCAAATTTCAATCAAATTGATTGACAATTCACAAGTGACCTAACGTTCTTTGTTTTTCATCTTGGAGGATTATTGTGACTAACAAAGAAAAAGATTTTGTTTGTTTCCATCCTCAGGTATACAATTAAAAGAAATGGAGCCTACACTCCTAGGTGATTCACGTTCGTAATTGGATTTGAAGATCTTACGGATTCAATTCGGCGCTTGTTCAATTGTCACGAGAAAAAGGTACGACACTTTTTATATACATCAATTAATCTAGGGTTGGTTCTTGTTCTTGAAAAAGGGAGAATTTTTAATTACCGAAACCCTAATTTTTAGATTTTGAATTTTTCTACGCTTCCGCTGCGCGTATTTTTCCCTTCAATTGGTATCAGAGCCTGGTTGTACCCTTGATTAATTGATGTATGTGTTCGTGAATCTTTTTCTTTCTATTGTATATATGCATGTTTTAGAAAGAGATGGCACTCTAGGTATTCATAGATATATATTTACATTGGAATGTATGGATATATATATATATATATATATATATATATATATATATATATATATATATATATGTTTTATGTGTGGTTTGTTATTGATCAATTTTGGTCATAGAATTTCAATGTATTTTTGTTTTGGATTGTAACAAGAAGGGTGGTTTATCATCGCCATATTTTCCTTCTTGGCAGTTGCTTAGTTTTTTTTTATTATTTTATTGTTTTAATAAAAAAACTGCAGTATTTTTATTTTAGATTCTTTTGTAATACATTTAAATATCGAAAACTCGAAGGTTTGAAGAATTGGAAGCAACCGGAACAAGTTTAGGATCATGCGAGCCGTAGCAACAAACGTGCGTGCGAAAAGTACGCATCCATATTTGTTATGGCATGGGCTGCGCACGGTATCCCTATGGAAGCCATACGCAGCCCTTTATGGGGTTGTGGCATGCGCACACCCATGGGTAGGGAGCCAAGGGTGCGCATGCCCATAGGAGGCAGCCGAGGGAGTCCAAACGACGAAGGTCGTGTGAAGACTTGCTCGCCAAGAAAAGAGTTTTTTGTATTCCAAGACATGTAATTTACTTGCTTTTCTAGGATGGACCAAAATTGTAGCTATTTATATTTTTTGTAAATATTGCAATGTTTGTCATTGTTTGATAACATGTCATATAGAATAAGAGTGCCACTCATATCTCTTTTGGTATGAACATTTATTGAATGATTTAGGTATCTAAATTAGTATCTAGATAACTTGGTAAATCATTCATTGGAATTCGATCACACCCCTTAAAGAAATCATGACTCCATCCCGAATCAAAATCCTAAAAGATAATACTTTAACTAATGATAATTATTTCATATGGAAAAAGGAAAATTGGGTTGTTGTTGTAAGTTGAACACCATAAGTTTGTTCTGTCTATTCCTAAACCACCAAACAAATGAATCTACTCATGAGCAAAAAGATGAGTATCAGTAGAGGATGTCTTCAGATGAGATGGTTAAATGTACATTACATTATGGCCATCATCTCCGACGTGTTGCAACAGCAACATGAAGGAATGGAGACTGTTGCCGGTATAATGATGTCTCTATAGGAGATATTAGCTATGAGGTCTAGGACGACTAAGAGAGAGGCAGTGACTACTTTCATGAATCTTAGGATGAAACCTGAACAAGATGTGAAAGATCACATGATGAAAGTCATAGCACATCTAAATATTGCTAAACTGAATAGTGCAAAGATAGATGGTGAGACGAAAATTGACATGATTGTCAACTCACTGTCAGATTCCTTTGATCATTTCAAGTTTGACTACACCTTAAACAATAAGGAACACATCTTACAAGGCCTGATGCAAGATGAACAAAGCACTGAGAAAATCCTTGTGTAAGGTAAGGGTTAAGAGATTCATACGGTTAGTAAAGTTGCTTCTATTAAGACCCGTAGGAATGTCAAGAAACAACAGAATAAAAAGCAACTTGGGCCTAACCAGAAGGGGTTACCGGGAAAGGAAAAGAATGAATTCAACTTGCATTTAGGCAATGGAGCGTTGGTGTCTACTAGTGTAGTGGGAGATATAAGAATCAATTTAGATTCTTATAGACATTTAGTTTTAATAAACGTTTATTATGTACCACAATTTAAGAGGAATTTAATTTCAGTTTCTTGTTTAAATAAATTTGGTTATTCGGTTACTTTTAATAAAGCTTTTATTATTAGTAAGAATGACAAAATTATTTGCAAAGGTATATTGGAAAACGGTTTATTCTATTTGTATGGAAATATCTCTCACTTGTTAGACACGGAATCAACGGAACCTAATCATAAAAGAGTAAAATTATCAAAAGATGAAACCTACCGATGGTATTTATGCCTAGGTAATATTAACCTCAATATGATTAAAAGATTGGTAAATAATAGACCTCTTAGTGAATTAAAGGTCGATGATCTACTAACTTGTGAATCTTGTTTGGAAGGTAAAATGATCAAAAGGTAGTTTACGACCAAAGGCACAAGAGTCATCGAATGTTTAGGATTGATACACACTAATGTGTGTGGACCTATGAGCATTCAAGCTAAAGGTGGATATGAGTACTTCATCACTTTCACGGATCTCAAGATTTGGCTATGTGTATCTCATGAGACATAAGTCGGATGTTTTTGACATGTTCAAAGCATTTAAAGCTGAAGTAGAAAATCAGCTTGAGAAACGCATAAAAATCTTAAGGTCTGATTGTGGTGGAGAATATCTATCTGGTGAGTTTCAGCTCTATCTTTTTGATAATGGGATAATTTCTCTATTTCAGCACCAGGCACACCTCAACAAAATGAGGTGACAGAAAGGAGAAAAAGAACTCTTTTGGACATGGTTAGGTCTATGTTGAGTTATTCAACGCTCCCTAATTCTTTTTAGGGATATGTTTTACAAACCGCAGTGTACATTCTAAACGATGTACCATCTAAGTCGGTTCCTAAAACACTATATGAGTTATGGACAGGGTGAAAGCCTAGTTTACAACACTTAAGGATATTTGGATGTCCTACACACGTGTTAAAAGGAAAGACAGAAAAGATGGAGTCCCGTTTAGAAACATGCATATTTGTAGGGTATCCAAAAGGAACAAAAGGATATTATTTTTATAGTCCTTCAGATTTTAAAGTATTTGCTTTGATAAATGCTAAATTTCTGGAAAATGACTATATGAATAATTTTGTACCTAAAAGTAGAATTGTCCTGAATGAGCTTTTAGGAGATACAGTTCCACACGAGGTATCGTAACCAAGCCCAATTGTAAGTTTCATACCAACACAAGATCAACAATCTACCATACCTCGTCGTAATGGGAGGGCTGTTAGACAACCCGAGAGATACATTGGTATAGGAGAATCTGTAGAGAATCTGTAGAGAATCTGTAGAGAATCTTCCAGACGACGATGATCCTTATACGTACAAGGAAAAAATGGAAGATGTTGATCACCGCCATTGGAAAAAAGCAATGCAATCCGAAATTGAAACTATGTTCAAAAATAAAGTCTGGTCTCTTGTAGACTTGCCTAAAGGGATAAAACCCATCAGGTGCAAGGGGGTATACAAAAGGAAAGGAGGAATGGATGGAAAGTTGGAAACCTTTAAATCTAGATTGGTACCTAAAGGTTATACACAGAAGGAATGTATCGATTATCAAGAAACCTTCTCTCCTGTGGCCATGCTTAAATCCACTAGTATACTCTTATCCATTGCGGCATCTCTAGACCTAGAGATTTGGCAAATGGATGTCAAGATAGATTTCCTTAATGGAAGTCTTGATGAAAGCATCTACATGATACAACCAGAAGGATTCATTGAAAAAGGCCAAGAGAAAAGGGTATGCAAGTTGCAAAGATCCATATATGGATTGAAGCAAGCATCCAGATCCTAGAACTTAAGGTTCGATCAAGCCGTGAAATTTTTTGGAATTATTCAAAACCTTAACGAACCTTGTGTATACACAATGATTAAAGGTGACAAGTTGGTTTTCCTAGTTCTTTACGTTGATGATATACTACTCATTGGAAACGATAAAGGTGTATTGACATCAATAAAAGAATGGTTAGCAAAATAATTTGATATGAAGAACTTAGGCGAAGCAAGTTATATTCTTGGTATCCAAGTCAAAAGGGATAGAAAGAATAGGACGATTGCATTATCCCAAGCTTCATACATAGATAAAATCTTGTCTAGGTTTTCCATGTAAGATTCCAAGAACGGTTTGTTACCTTTCAGACATGGAATCAAACTTTCTAAGGAACAAGTTCATAAGAATGAGTATGAAGAGCAATTCATGAGTAGTGTTCCATATGCATCAACAATTGGAAGTCTCATGCATGCAATGCTCTGTACTAGACCAGATATTTGTTTTGTTGTGGGCATAGTTAGCAGGTTTCAATCGAAATCTGGTCCTAATCACTGGACGGTTGTCAAGCATATTTTTAAGTATCTTAGGAGAACGAGAGATTATGTGCTTGTATACTCTAGAGGGGATTAAATTCCCGTTGGGTATAAATATTCTGATTTTCAGTCAGATTCTGACTCTAGGAGATCAACATCAGGATCTGTGTTTACTATTGGAGGAGGGGCAGTCATATGGAGGAGTATCAAGCAATCTTGTATTACCGATTCCACCATGGAAGCCGATTATGATGCCACATGCGAGGCTGCTAAAGAGGTTGTCTGGCTTCGCCAATTCTTAATTGACTTGGAAGTGGTTCCTGTTGCGAATAAGCTGATCACTATCTATTGTAAAAATAGTGGAGCAATGACTAATTCGAGAGAACCAATAAGTCATAAGAGAGGGAAACACATTGAAAGAAAGTATCACCTTCTGAGAGAAATTGTGAATAGGGGTGACGTGACTATTTCCAAGATCGCGTTAGCAGATAATCTAGTGGATCCCTTTACAAAGGCTCTTCCACAAAAGAGTTTTGATGGATGTCTAGAGAACATGAGGATAAGAGATCTGACACATTTGCTATAGAGCAAGTGGGAGATTGTTAGGATTATGATCGATAACAAGAGTGTAATAATGTATTTGACAATCTTTTCATATTAATAAAAGTGATTTCTAGTTTAACAAATCTTATAGCATTTATAATTAAAGTATTATAATTGTCAAAAGTAAATAATCATAAGGTCAAAAGACTTTAAGAAAATAAGAATTGTTCATACATCTAGATATGTATGAGGTAGACACAATTCTTTAGTTAGTCTTGAATAATATTCACAACTTAAGATAAAAGGTTGGGCACCTTTATCTTGTCAAATTTGTAAATTCTTTTGCTAGCATTTGAGTACGATCAAATGTGTTATGATGAGTCTAAAATCATCAAAGTGTGGTGTCTTTGGGTAAAAAAATCTAGTGCACTGGGTGCATTGAATTGGGTCACAGTGAAATACTTTATCTAGAACCGTCATTGGATAAAAGTTTTCACTCGAAGACAATCAGAGAGTCTGTCTCAATCCTGAGATAAATGATGGACTTATGGTTACAAGTGTTATCATTTGCAAGTCTATCCTCGATAATTTGACGGTATTCATTTGTTAATTGATAGAGGACTTCATTTATAGATATGGACATCATGGCTCCATTTATTAAATGAGAGTAGAATATCATCATATGGCAGTTTTGAGGTATTGGATATTAAATCTTAATGTTAAGTTTTCAATTGTGTCTATTGAAACATGGCTTCTGGACATGTCAAAATATCCAAGTTTAAAATGTGGTCATATGAGTAAATATAATAACTTGGAGAGCTATAGGCGGTCTATGAGCTCTTGACGATTACTAATATTCTTTACGAGGATACACTTTCTCCAATAAAGTTGTCTAGGGTATGAATAAGTAATATTAACTTATTATATCTTTATTTAAGTGTTCAATTTTAGTTTTTTAGTGGAATGAACTAAAATTAATAGATCGGACCTAAGTGAATCATTTGTTGATTGTGATTGGGTTGTGTCTATTGGAGCTTAAATTTAGATAGCCCGCCAAGATCCTCAATCCACACAAACTTGTATGGATCAATTGATATATTCTACCGGACTAATTTAGGGGTCCATTTAGAATTGTATTGAGGAATGTGGACTTGTTTCTTTTTGTAAGAATGGGTCTAGTTCACATGTGGACTTTTTATTAAGGTCAAATGGATTTAATAAAATAAGAAAATAATATTTTGGCTTATATATATATGTGTTGGACGGCAATGCTATTTAGAATAGCTTAATTATAATATTTTTATTATTATTTAATTAAATGGAAATTAATTAATTTGATGATTAATTAATTATTTAATTAAAAGTCAAAATCTTTTTCTAGTAGGATATTGTCTCCTAATATTATACTATTGTTGGTAGTATAATTAATATTAAAGACTATATTTGATAAGTAGATAAATAAAAGGAATTATTTATCTAATCAAATTAGGAAGTTTTTAATATGGTTACAAATACACTATTGAGTTTGATTAAGAGTCTTGGTGTAAGATAGAATTCCTTTTAGAAAAAGATTTTTAACCTCCAAGTAAATCCACCTAAGGAAAAGATTCTTAACAAACAAGTAAATCCTTCTTAGGAAAGGATTTGTGATCCTAATATATTTTATAAAGAATTCGGCCACCCCTATATATATATAAGAGGATAGAAGTCCTTTAAGAAAAGGATTCTTAACTACCAAATAAATCCACCTAAGGAAAGGATTTTTGCCAACCAAGTAAATCCTTCTTAGGAGAGGATTTATGATCCTATATATATCTCTTAAGAATTTCGGCTAGCCCTAAGCAATTTCTAAGCGAGATTTTCGGCCAGCCCTAGTTTTTTTCCAAGAGAAGAATTCAGCCACCATAGAATTTGGAGGGATAAAAATCTGATTTTACTCTAGACCAAATTCGATCAACTCTAAGAAATAGTGTGAGATTCGGCAAAGAAGAAAGGGAAGAAAGAACGTTTAGTTTTCGATAGTACACTAGTAGCCTTTACATTAAAAGGTTTTATGTACAACATCGAGTCAAGGTTCATGCGAGTTTCAATCAAATTGATTGACAATTCACAAGTGACCTAACGTTCTTTGTTTTTCTGCTTGGAGGATTATTGTGACTAACAAAGAAAAGATTTTGTTTGTTTCCATCCTCAGGTATACAATTAAAAGAAAGGGAGCCCACATTCCTAGGTGATTCACGTTCGTGATTGGATTGGAAGATCTTGCGGATTCAATTCGGCGTTTGTTCAATCGTCACAAGAAAAAGGTACGACACTTTTTATATACATCAATTAATCTAGGGTTAAGATTCTTGTTATTGAAATAGGAAAAATTTTATTTACCGAAACTCTAATTTTTGGATTTTGAATTTTTCTATGCTTCTGCTGCGCGTATTTTTCCCTTTAAAAGTGGTCTTCTCCTGATCTTCTAGTGCTATGGCTATCTGATTGTATCCTGAGTAGCCATCAAGGAAACAATAATGACTATGCCTTGCTAATCGCTCCAACATCTGACCAATGAAAGGGAGAGGAAACGGTCCTTACAAGCGGCTAAGTTCAACTTCCTATAATCAATACACATTCTCCAGCCTGTCTGAAGCCTCTAAGAAATCAACTCATTCTGCTCATTTCTAGCCACTGTTATACTTGATTTCTTTTGAACTACATGGATAGGGCTGACCCACTTACTGTCTGATATAGGATATACAATTCCCACCTCCAAAAGCTTCAGGGCCTCTTTCTTCACTACTTCCTTCATGACTGGATTCAACAGCCTCTGAGCTTCCCTTGTAGGCCTGGCATCATCTTCTAGAACAATCTTGTCCATGAAAATATTCGGCTAATCCCTCTAATATCTTCAAGAAACCATCATATTACTGACTTGTGCCTATGTAATACCTCAAGGAGCCTCTCCTCCTCACTATCCTTCAAGTCAGAAGAAACTATCATCGGATATGTCTCATATTCGCCTAGATAAGCATACTTCAAGGTGGTTGGCAATTCCTTGAGTTCTAACTTGGGAAGTGGATTTTCTTGGGAAGTGGATTTTGTGCAACACTCACATCTGATACCACCATTTCTTCAAACTCTTCCTCATTATCAACCTCTTCAACTGATTCAGAGATGTCTTTCGGCTTCTCTTGATCTTCCCAATCCCATTTCAATAATTCTTCTAAGTCATCATCTCTAAACACACCGTCGATCCCCGTATCCAAAACGTCAATAAATGAACAATCATCAGCCCCGGATGGATAAGATAGCGCATCAAATAGCTTGAACTCAATTGTCTCGTCTAGAACTGTCATGGTAAGCTTCCCGTTCTGTACATCAATGATAGTCTTGGTTGTGACCATAAACGGTCTTCCTAGTAGAATCGGTCTCATGTTAGTCTCCCCACTAACATCATCCATGTCTAACACTACAAAGTCCACCAAAATGATCAACTTATCAACTTATAGCAGCACATCTTCCACGATCCCCCTAGGATATCTAGCTGAACCATCTGCAAGTAATGACATAGTTGTTGGCTTGATCTCATTTAACCTTAATTACTTATAAATGGAAAACAGTATCAAGTTGAAACTAGCACCTAAGTCTAACATTGTTCGTTCCAATCTAGAGTCCCCAACTGTAATGTTGATACAAAAGCTGCATGGATCCTTGAGTTTGGGTGGAAGTGTCTTCTGAAAAACCGTACTAGCACCACTTGCTATGTACTCCTAGTGGTTTGGCCCAAATTTTTGCCGGTTGGTATGAAGACTCTTGAAAAACTTGGCATAAACATGCATATTCTCTATCATATCTAGCAAGGGTAGGTTGACTTGTACCTTGGAGAGGACATCAAAAATCTCATTGAATGCCTTGTCCATCTATCATTCTTTAACCTTCTTGGGAATGGAACAGGTGGAACGTATGGGTTGGGTGACTTGTGTAGAAGGGATGTCTTCTTGGGCACATTTTCCACTACTACTTCTTTCTCCTCTTCTAAAGTCTCCCCCCCACTCTCTTCTTCCGACTCTTTGGCCTTCTTCCTCTTTGGTTCTCCCACATCATCAGTGTCTAAAACTCTACCACTCCTCAAAATGGTCATTGCCTTAGCCTGCTCTGACTGGCTAGGTAGTTTACCCGGCTCACTCCTGTGAACTATGTCAGTTACTTGCCCCATTTGTGTCTCCAACTTCTTCATTGATGCCTTCAAGTTGGTAAACCTTTGCCCGGTTGCTTGAATGAAATTGTTCAGATTCTGATCTGTCTGTTGTGAACTCTAAGTAAGGCTGGTAACTAGATCTTCCAAAGAAGGCTTCCTTGGTTGATAAGAAGTCATTTCCTTATTTTCGGCATTGTTCCACTACTTCCCACTTGATCATTGACCTTGGTAACTTCCCCGATTGTAACCGCCATGATGATCTCCTTGAGCATTCGATTGATTGTTCAAAGTATTGCTAGGAATGGACCATGAGAAGTTAGGGTGATTACGCCACCCCGGATTGTAAGAGTTCGAATATGGGTCATTCCTTGTTGGTGGTCTTCTCTACCTTGATTGTCTTCTTCATACACCATGTTTGCCCTTCCTTATTGTTGACCCATATTTCTTGCCATTGCCTCCACTTGCTTGGTTAGTCTAGCCATTTGAATTGCCATCTCCGTGTCTTGACTTACCCCCTTGCTTTCCTCCCCTTCTTGAAATTGAACTTCTATGTTGGGAGTTACGAGCCAAATGTCTCATATATCTCAAAAACTTCAGCAACCGATTTGTTTGTGATCAAACCCCTGCATGCATTGTCCACTGAAGCTTGTGTGAAAGTTGTCAACCCATCATAGAAAGTACGGACCTTGTACTCATCGTTCACCATGTGCGGAGGGATTTGTTCCAAAAGTTACCTATATCTTCCCCATGCCTCATGAAAAGGCTCATCATCTTCCTCGGTGAAGCTACAATTTGGATATGAATCTCTTTAATCTTCACGGCCAAAAAAAACCTATTGAAGAAAACTTGGCACACTTCATCCCATGTAGTTAAGGATCTCGCCCTAAAAGAACCAAACCACACCTTGGCTTTATCCTTCAGGCAATACCTAAAACATCTCATCTTCAACTGTTCTTCGGTGAGCAGGCCTATCGAGAAGGTCTATAATATAGAATGATAATCCTTCATGACTTGTAAACAATCTTCGACCGGATGGCCATTGAAAGAATGAAGCATGGCAATATGAAGTCCCTTGAGCTCATAGCTCATAGCTGCCGCACTTAACACTACAGGTGACGGTTGATGCTCCATCATAGGTTGACCGGATTCCCTCATAGCTATGACACCTTGATTTTCCTCATGTGTAGATTCCCTTGGTGGATCCACATTCACATTCTCCCCTTGATCTTCCATTTCCGGAATCGATGAACCCCCTAGTTTAACAAAAATTTCTATACCCTCAACCTGCATTGCAAGCCGACCTACTCGGTTTATGTTGTCAATGACCGGAAACAAATTCCTTCCAAGAGAACGACGACCGTGCATACACCTGTGGTTCTGAAACACCAAAACAAAAATACCAACGAAGTAAAAAGAAACTAAAAATAAATAAAATTATCCTAATGAAACAAATGACACACAAACTACCTAAATCGAATAACTAGATTAAACTAATAAATCTACGCCGATCCCCGACAGCGGTGCTAAAATTGATTGCAGTATTTTTGATCTTAATCAATTTAAATAAAAGTACGTTCACTGGGATCGGTGATTCTACTTGTTGAATACTAATTAATCTAATAAAATCCTAATCTAAGTGCATGAAAACTAAATGGCATAATGCTTATCTTGGGTTGGTAATTTAACTCACGAATATGTAACAATGCAATAAACTAAATTACACAAAAGCTCACACAAAAATATGAATATGAGGGCTAAGGAATCAATACAACATAATTAAACTTCTCAATGTTACCCATAATTCTCATTAAAGCATTTAAATCCAACTGATAGGGTTTGTTTCATGAAACACCTAATCGTTCCTATTACTCACACAAGGTCATGTAATAAGCAATGGTTATAATTAGTTTTTAATTAAAAACTCTAAACCAAATCACACATAGCATGGTCATGCATATGAAAATTTTCTCAATTATTAAGCTTATAGTTAAGGACTAAATGGGATGGTCACCCACATCTAACCCTCAACATCATAAATTAACTAATCCTAACACAAACATTCAAATTGTCTCGTTTGAATATGAGTGAAGGAATTAGAGCAAGTATTTCAATAAAAGAGACTACCAATGTATTTAATTAATAATCATTAGACTATAGGATTACAAAGAGTTGTTCAACCGGTTTACATTTATCCCCTAACTAGGAAATTAGTTACACATCAAGGATAAGAAATCAAACAAAGAAGAGTTTAAGAAGAAACCAAAGTTAGGGATGGCAATGGGGCGGGTTCGGGGTGGGGTGGCCTTCCCCACACCCCGCCTCATTTATTTTTTGAAAACCCATCCCCTCATAAACCCCCACCTTAGATGGAGCGGGTTGGGGTGAGACGGGTTACAACGGGGGGTGCTTTCCCCATCCCCACCCATTTACCCCATTTATAATTTTTTTATTTATTAAAATTACAAATATATAACCACTAAATATGATAAAATATATAAAGTAGTAAATAATTTGATGAAACTATTAAAAACATATCTCGTAAACATAATTCTCACAAGTAAATTCTATCATTCTCAAACAAAAACATAAAGTATGAAGTCAAAATATTCAAAAATCATAACGTTAATCATCTAATAGTTACATATATTTCTCTTGTTCTGTCTTCGTAATATCAAATTCATCTGGCATCTCCTCCAGATGTTGACACTCACTCACATGGTTTCTGCAACATTCCAAACCAAAAAAAAATGTATTCAATCTGATTTGAATAACAACAATTTAATTTGATTTAATATGCATGATTTATTTTACCTCATTAAAATCTGGTTCTTCAAGACATGTGGAATGCTCAGTTGTAGTAGAAGAACATGAAGCTAATCATAAGATAAAAAAACTTACTGTATTTGAGGTTGAAGCTTGAATGGTGAACTTTGAGTTGTTTGTGGAATAAAGACTTAGAGTTGCAGTTAGCGGCTAGGGTTTTTTAATTGTATTTTGTATTGTCACTTTATGTTAAATAACGACAAAAAGATGTAAAGTTAGGGTTAATGTATTTATATATATTTCATTTTTTTAGATATATTTATTTTCCATGAAACTACATAGTTTAACTAAATATTATTTTAAGCGGGGCGGGGCGGGGCGGGGCGGGGTGGGGAGTATAAAACCCATCCCCGCCCCATACCCATTGCGGGTTAGACTATTTATCCCCATCCCCACCCCATACCCATTGCGGGTTAGACTATTTATCCTCATCCCCTCCCCATCTCCACTAAATTGAAACCCGTCCCCACCCCAAAAGTACGGGTCCCTACGGCCTTGTTCCCGTGGATAATTTTGCCATCCCTAACCAAAGTTGGTCATTGAGGTTCCTTCACTTGTAAGCTTCCTCTTCTTGCTTTCCAAGATTCCAAGATGGATGGATGGAGAAAAATGTCCAAGGATGGTGATGGAGGGGTGAAAGTGTCAAACAGCTCGTGTGGCTGATGTTACATCACCAAAAACTCATATGGGTATTTCTATGGGCCCAAAAATAGGCCAAGAATCAACCTAGAAACACGTGCCATCGTACTGTCGCATCGTTGAATGTCATGGTTGACCATGACGACAACTCAACTGTGACACCTCGCTTCTTCGTTCCGCGTCTTCTTTTCAAGCGATAACTCAAGCGACAACAGCTAGAAAAGTTATTGTCGCCTGGTATGTCACGGTCTCCCATGACGAAACTTAGACCACGACATGTCACTTCCTTTATTTTTCACGTTTTTTCTCCAAGCAACATTTTGGGCGACTCCTAAAACAAGTTGCTGTCACCCGTAGTGTCGCGGTTTCCCTTGACGACGCTCCACTACCGCGACAGCTTGTGCCTTTTTGTCCAAGTTTCCAATTCCAAGCTCTTTTGGGTCCCAACTTCACTTATATCTCCCATATGATACCCCAAATATAAAATCCTGCAAAAACTCTCAATCGAGCCATTAAACACTTGATTTTACCCGAGAATTGAGCAATAAGCATAGGAAGGGGGACTCGAAATCTAGTGTTATCATGGCTCGATCAGACATGTTTTTTTTATGATGTTAGATTCTAGTTTATTTTCTATTTTTTTTATGATTTTATTCCTTTACATATATAACCAAAGGGTTTAATTTGTGTTATTAGATCCATGGTAATGGTTTTGACTTTGTAAGAACTATGATCGATCAATAAGGAACAAAAAGTTTCGAAGGATGAAAATTTGGTATGTTTCAAATTTTGATAGCTATTTTTTGATTGAAAATTTTATATGTTTTACTAACTTTTATATATTGGCTCATTGAAAAATTTATACATCAAAGGACTCAAAGTTCAAGTATTTAGACTACTTTGGCAAGTGGTGGAATTTAGCATGAGATTCAACGGTGCTGCTGAAGATTCAGAAGATGTTGAAATAAGGGAATTCAACTTATCAAATTAGTATTAGAGATTCAACTTGTCAAATTAAGAAGACACCTTATTGTTTTTCTTGTTTTTATTGGTACCTAAAAGTTGTATATGTTAATTATGATCTATAACTGTAAGAATTTTGAGTTGATATCAATACATTTTATAAAGTTTTTCCATATGAAAAATATGTCTTGAATGAATATATTATACAATAATACAAAATATTTGGTTGTGAATGTTATTTTTGCAACAAAATATTTGGTTGTGAATATACATCTTTCTCTACTGGATGCAAAAAACAATTAAATTTATGTGGTTGCAAAATGTATGTTTCCACAACAAAATATTTTGTTGTAAAATACTATTAGTAACTATTTGTTTGTTATTCTTAACAATCTTAAGCAACTAAAACAACCACAATCTATAACAAAATATTTAGCACGAAGGTAAATCTTTCTATAACTACCTAATTGATGGTCGTAAAAATCTTCTGTAATTTGTCCAGCGCTACTAACTTTGCGACTAAAAGAAATAGTTGTAAAAGTATTTGCTAACTAAAACATACCTTTAGCGACTAAGAAGTTAGTTACAAAATACGATTTTTCTTGTAGCACTATGAAATGACTATATCCATTAAAATGAAAGTAATCTCAACAGAGATACAAGAATATAGAAATTGAGAAAAATTTCTATAAATCATATGAGAGAAATGTAGAATCATAAGGAAATGATCATTGATGATGTATTTTTATATACAGTAGTGCTACTAAAATTATAAATGATGATTATGAAACTTATAATATCAATGATTGTAGACAAAGGCATGATTGACCTAAATAAAAGAAGCAATTCAAGAAGAATTGACTTCATAAGCCAAACATAAAATATTTAGACCAATAGTACTCCAGACACCTAGAGATATCAAACTATTTGGATACTAATGGGTCTTTATATGAAAACATAATGAGAAAAAACGAGATTGTGAGATATGAGACACGACTCATAGTAAAATGTTACAGAAACTTGGTATTCAATACTGATGAATACGATTACGTTCCGAATTTTTAATAAATTTGGATGCCTTTGAAAGGTTTGAAATGCGTCTTCAGACATAGTAATCATTTATCAATATGGTTCACTCAACACAAATATTTATAATCCTACAAGATTTAAAATACTAGAAGCATGTAAATCGAGATCTCGTAATCCGTATTTGATGAACATACAAAATCCTTATATGGATTAAAAATAACATACACGGATGTGGTATAACTGTCTCATCGAATATCTAATAAGATAAAAATACAATAATCATATTATATAAGCATATGTCCTCATAGACATGTCTTTACCCAAAATGGCACATCAATTTAACAGCGCTTCATAAATCAAGTCTTTGCTTATACTCCCTCCAATCATTTATGATGTTATTGCATTTCATGAAATAAACATCAACGTACTTCAATTCAGTAATCTAGAAGATTGCTTCAAATGAACTTTTATCAGGGGGAGCATATCAAAATGAAATATATTAATTATATTGGGGGTATATGTGCACTGTTTCCCCTTCCAATCAAGTTTTTGTCCCATTGGGTTTATCTGATAAGGTTTTTAATGAGACAATTTTATAAGTAGACCTAAAAATCATTTGATCCATAAAGATCGTCATATATATTACTTTAATTCAGTAAACCATCGTATATATGTTGTCTTGATAAAAAAGGATCATTGTAAATATTACTTTGATCTTGTGAATCATCGTATATATGTTACTTTGATCCATAAAGATCATCATAAATATTACTTTAACGACTGATCAATGGATTTCATTGCTATGATTTTTATCACACTGTGTTTTTCTTAACAAAGTATAAATGTGAACACAGCTTTGAAAAAAAAAACACATTAATCATGGACATATTTGCATTGTACTCTTTTTCCTTCGATCAGGTTTTGTCCGACTGGATTTTTCTGACTAGGTTTTCAACGAGACAATCAGATTGAGCAAAGTTCTAAACGGATATGTGTGTACTAAACTCTTTTTCCCTTCCATCAAGTTTTCCTGACAAGGTTTTTAACAATATAGTTTTGAGAACGTCCAGCATCATAAGATCCAAAAGATCATTGAATATATTTTGTGAAGGTTTTTGTCCCATATATTGGATTTGTCCCTAGTGAATTAAAATACTAGTGGTGAAAATCC
This sequence comes from Dipteronia dyeriana, assembly GCA_032871835.1. Taxonomy (NCBI): domain Eukaryota; kingdom Viridiplantae; phylum Streptophyta; class Magnoliopsida; order Sapindales; family Sapindaceae; genus Dipteronia; species Dipteronia dyeriana. The sequence continues at coordinate 76,588,799 of CM065299.1, forward strand.
AAGGAGGAATGTTGTGAAAGTGAATGGAATTTTCACCACTTCACTGCTTGAGATTATAATGGAAATTAGAACGGCTAAATTTTATATGACCCATTAACACGATCCAAACCCATTCGAAAATAACAGTTGGCGGGTCTAGTTTATCGGATTGGTTTGTTAATGGGCCACCCATTAAAACACGAAATATAATGGATCAGTTTTGGGTTCACCCTTAAAAAAACTGTTAATTCTATAACCCGTTAATATAAATATATATTTTAATGTATTTATGAAAGTTATTACAAAAATCTTTGTATAGTCAAGCTATGGAATTTATAAAAAAATTATCTTTATAATTATGATTAGAATATATTTTACTAATTAATTTTTAAAAAAATTCTAAATTTTTCTCTTTTTGTAAGAGGAAAATTTTCTAAATTTTTTCAATTTCTAAATTATAAACTCTAAGACTATAAATTAATTATATCTAATTTGTATTACTATGGTACTACCATTTCATGCAACGTAACTTCAAGACTTTAAATTTATTTGACAAGTAATATTTGATATTCTAAAAACAACTTATTTCTTGACAAATTTTTCTAAAGGTAAATAATATATATATACATACATACATACATATATATATATATATATATATATATATATATTATTTAAATATATTCGATTAAATATGTTTTTTTGTTAACAATTTATCATTCTAATTAATAAGTAAATTTTTTAATATAAAATTAAACATTTATGCAAATTGAATACTGAGTATGTTATGTTTAATTGAAATTTGAAAGTTATGAATTTATTTACAAAGGTATTGGATTTATTACGGGTATGCTAATTCTTCTTTTCTTAACATCTAACACAAATAATTTATCCTTTTATATCAAATTGAGATTTGAGATTCTATGAATGGAGAAAGTCAACAAGATTGGATTTTAGCTGTGATTTCAAAGAGAGAGAGAATGATAAAGTGATAGGACGCAAGTTTTACGTGGTAAAACTCCGATGATAGGAGAAACGTCCACGGGTGGCTGAATAATCAACCGAGCTAAAATCCACTATTGAAAAGATTTACAACTCTCGATCTCTCTTTTTCTCTCTGTATTTTTCTATATTTTTTGTGTGTATATTTATGATGAGATTATGGGTCTATTTATATGTTCCCTAATCCTCTTTGTACAAGTAATAATAGATCTTTGTATTTAACTATGATTGGTTACTTGTTTGAAGTAGTCTGTCTTCTTTCCTATTTCGGAGACTTGTATTGAGATCGAATGGGACTCTAGTGAAGTAGTCCAGTTAGGACTTATTTCCTTATAAATGCATAGTCTTTTTAAGGAAATAAAATTGTTGCCTGATTTAAAACCCTTTCTGTTTGGAATTCTACTCTTCTTGAAATTCCTCTTTGATATGGATATCTTCGCGTATTTTAACGACTCGACTCCTATGAGGCATGCGCTGGGCTTTTTATTCGGTTTTCTTCATGTTTGTCCCGAGTAGAACACGATATTAGCTGGTCCTGAATGACGTCATCTGATCCCGAATAGAAAATATCATCGACTAGCCCCGAGTATCTTTAACTGACCCCGAGTAGGTTTTGTTCAATACTTGTTTACTTGGGCTTCTCTTCTTTAGTGATGTCTTGTAGGATATTTTCCGAATGCCTATTCGGATGTCCACCTGGCAATTTTATCCTCTTTGTTAATAACGTGTACGTCTGATAAAATTTACATACAACAATACCCCTTTAAAATATTTTTGCCGAACAGGGTTTCATTCCGGGCAAAAGTATTTTAATCAACCCTTCAATTTTTTCGTCTCTGTAGTACCAGGGTAAATGTCTTGTCATAATGGCATATCTTAATGGTGACCCTGTAAATTCAATTTTCCTCCTCACACTAGAACTCAATGATTGCGACGTTTTGGAGTTCTGACGGCCTTTAGACAGTTCTTCTCTTAACACGTGTCCTCTACCGCTTCGTTTCTCGATGCCATTTTTGAGAAGCGACCTACGCGTCTCCTAGTGCGCTGCCTACGTCATCAAATCTTGTCATTGATTTTCCAGCCTTGAGATCCTTGGGTTTCGTGCTATTACCCCTTTAAATTCTCCACTGAGGAATTGTGTTGGTTCATCTCAGAGACTCAAACCAGAAGATTTTCCAGCCCAGATTTCTTTAGGCAGAAATTTGATATTCTCCGTTGAAGATTTTGCATCAGATTTATTCATTCAATATTAGTTTTAATGAATCCGACTTCCCGTCATCGACTTTTTACTATAGCTCTTGAGCTGATTGATCGTGTGGATTTTCAACTGGTATCTTGCTCTCGAAGATTATTGGGGTAAATCCCTCCGGATTAACCTCTTTTTTTAAAAGTCGACGTTTCTAGGCTTTACCCTGACATCCATTTTAGTTCTATATCCAGTTCTGATTCTGATTCTGATTCATTTAGTTCTGAATCTGCAGTTTCTAATCACAGGGTATCACTTCGATCAAGGATGGGAAAACATCAAAGTAAAAGCAAAGTTCATAAGCACAACTCAGGCAACGTCCGAATTAGGGAGCAAATCATTAATGAGCAGGACGTTGAAGAGGAGTTCAGAAAATCTCGTCTTTCTCTCTCCGTTGATCTCCCAGGTGGGTTTGACCCCGAACCGAATGTGGTCGAGGTAGAAGAGATCGGGAAGTATCGTGCCTGATTTGATTTGGATAATTCAGTTACTCTGGTTCCTGCAGGTGATAGAGCTGCGTGGAACCCTCCCCCGGGCATGGTGGCAATCTATGGGTCCATCCTTTGCTACAACGTTACTTTTCCTCTGCAGCCTTTCATTGCCTGGTTTCTGGCTGAAGCGGGGATCGCTCCGGCTCAATTGGCCCTGAATAGCTATAAGATCTTGATGTGCATGTGGCACATATGGAGCCGAATGAACCTTTCACCGCTTTCTCAGAATGAAATCAGGCACTTTTACAAGCTAAGGCAGTCTGGTAAGACAGGGACTTATTTCCTCATGTCTAATCCGCCAGATTGCTAGGTACCTTATGATGAGGACCAGCCAGTTGATCATAATTCGGCTAAGGTTGGAAAAGTTCCAGATCCTTTAACCATTCATGGAGGACAAACAAGAGCTAAAGCTAAAAGGATATAAAAGGATGAAAGAAGCCTTAACTTTTTTAATGGAAAGCATTTAGAAGGAGCAAGCTAGTCAAGATTTGGTCAAGGTTCTAAGGATGCAAGAAGAGTATAAAATGGTTAACATGTTTCAAACAAGTCCAAATCCCGAAGACAAGAGTCCAGCCTTGTTATAATGAAGTATTCTAGCCTATCTTGAAGAATAAAAGGTCATTCAGCCATGTTGGGTTTTGTGGGCCTATTTTATAATTAGTTTGGGTTTAATTATGTTGGGTTTTGTGGGCTTATTTTCTGATTTGTTTGGGTTTTAATTGTGTTGGGTTTTGTGGGCTTATTTTATGAATAGTTTGGGTTTTTATGTTGGGTTTTATTTTGTTAAGTGTGAGTTCATGTGTTCTTTGATTAGGAATAAGGAGTTACAAAGGCTGAATACTTTATGGCCATTATTCATGGTCTAAATGTCATTTAGTGGGAGATTACAAATTTAATGGGCAGTTATATTTGTGTTGTATTGTCCTTGGCCTTTGTTCTATATAAACAAGGCTGCTTTTTCTATGTAAGGTAAGAGATTTGAGTAATATAAACTTATTTGAGCACTTTGTGAGTGTTTTTGTTTTTAAGTTCTTGCATGAACTTTAGAACTTATCAAGCTTATTCAGCTTGTGGCGTTCAACAACCTCAAAATCTTTGTTTTGTCTTTAAACTTATCAAACTTCATAGTTCGTGGCATTATGGGGAAATCAAAGTGCTGTTCTAATTAGCTTTTATCATCATTCCATTGATAAAGTGATTAGAATAGTTTCTCTTACTTCAATCTTGAACGATCGGGTTTGTTTCAAATAGTTGGAGGGTGTTAAATTGCATTCTATATGTATCATAGCTCTTTAGCTATTGGGGTGTATGGTTGCTAAGTTAATGATTTCCATCACCTGAGGGGACAAAGGTGAATCTAGGAGTTAACACCTCTGATGAAGCCAAAAAGTGGGGCTTCGTATGGGGATTTCCTTCATCCAACAAGTACTGGAAAAACAGTTGGTTTTTTTCCGGAGGAAATATAGGTCTTGAAATCACTCTTTTAGCTGGGGAAACTCGGAGGGTGTTGAAAGTTCCCCATTTTTTCTGTTCCCCTGACGTATGGAATAAGAAAAAACTTGAATTCAGCGATACTGAGCTGACCAGACTTGCTCGGGCAGCAGTTCGCACTCTAGAGAAGAGGAGCAGAACTTATCTTTTCAATGAGAAAAAAATGATAGAACTCGGCTTTTTCAGCTAGATTTCAGGCTATCGCATGCGATGTAAGTGATCTTTGTATACCCCCCCCCCCTTTTACATATATATATACTGACGTGATTCCCCTTTTTCTTCTAAGTGTATGACTCGGACATCGTCTGTGACCTTCAAGCTCGTCAAGTGAAGTTGATTCTTCAAGCGAGCCAAAAAGAAGCTTCTCGTCAGAGCGAAGAGGGCGTTGCCCCACCTGAGTCAGATGGGGACCTTGATGAGGCTGACGAGCAGATTCCCAAAAGTGTCCCCGAGGAAGTCATCAGACAAACCGTAGGGGAGTCAAGTGGCCCGAGTGGCCACACTCAGGAGTTGCCTGTCGACAGAGGAAGGTAGAGTGATGGTCTTGGTGAGGGCCTGGTGGATCAAGCTCCCTAGTTGTGTTCCCCGCTAAGCAGACGGATGCCGATGATTGATGTAAAACCTCTAAGGGACAAGTAAATACAGATCCTGACTTTTTTGAATCCTTTCGGGAGGATGTTCAGGAAGATTCCTCAGCTGATCTCGGCTTTCATCACTTTGGGGCCAAGAAAAAAAAGGCGGTCAATTCTCCCACTCGCTCTCATAAGGTTCCTCGTGTGGTTTCATTCATCGATTCCAGTGATGAAGACACCAGATCTGAGATTCCCCCAAGCATTGATGTTGAAGCATCGGTGAGTGCGGAGACTTTGGACCCGATCAGGGGCTCTTTCCTCCGCGAGGTTGAAGATGCCAGAGCTGAACCCTCGGGAGGCTCTTTCTATCCTTCCCTGGAGGATTTGTTGCGAGCGATATCATCAGATCGAGCTTTCATCGGGGATAACCACTGGAGCTGTTTTCGGGATGGCTCTTTAACGGAGCGTTTTCAGAATATTTTCAACGCGCATCTTATGTAAGTTATTTCTAATTCTTCAATTGTCTTGCTTGTTCGCCAAATTTTTAATTACACTCCTTTGTATATGGTAGCCGAGTTCGCCGAGTTGGTTCAGACACAGCAACATCAGGCTGATCGAATAAGGCATCTTGAGGCTCAACTGAAAGAAAGTGAGGACAGTCGTGCTCGGGTTGAGGTGGCTTATCAAAAGGAGGTGGGCTCTGCTCAAGTGTTTGCCGACCACTGTTTGGTGAAGCAAGTGGAGGCCTAGGAAAGGGATTCTTTGGCGAAAGAGAAGGCTATGTCACTTAAAACTTGTTGTCTTCTGCCCAGGAATCAATGCTTAAGGCCGAGCAGGAAACAGAGCAGTCCAAGTCGGCATATGAACAGAAGATCGAGGACTTGGAACGCCAAGCTTTAACAGTCGAGTCCCTATCCAAAGAGGCCATACTGGAACTTGAAGTCCAGAAGGTTGATCGTTTTAAATATCCCCTACTTACGATGCCCTTCTCCTTCGGGAATCTCAACGAGGGATAGTTTCAGCTAGCGAGTTTTTTAAGGCCAAGAATCGGGCAACTGAAAAAGCCCGAGCCAACTGGGAACCGTCGATCAAGAATCACATCCCTAAAATCTCTTCATGCTCAAATGAAGGAGTGGAGAGCTTATTGCCGTAGTCGAGGTAAAGAGCCTCATCCCATGCATTTGGAAGTTCCATCCGAGCACTCCCTCTCGACCTTTTATGCCAGTCAGGAGAAGATTACAGTAAATGGATGGATGATTCAGTCGATACGATTGCTTGGCCTTCCATCGAAAGTTTGCTCCACGAATACGAAATGGTGCCCAACCCGAGCATCGGCAAGATTTCTAAATCCTCCCGACTGATTTTGTAGAAAATTCTTTTTTGTAGAGAATTCTTTGTAACGATTTTTTTGTAACAATTCTTTAATTCTTTGTAACAATTCCTTATAAAGATTGTCAAAGAAATTCCAAGTTAACTATGACTCTAAAAACCGAGTGGTCTGATCTGATTCATTGCTCTAGGAATTTCACCGAGTCTTCTTTAACTTGATTCTATTGTTGCCGAGTATCTTATTAAACTGAATATTGTAATCTTTATGCCAAGTATCTTATTAAACTGGTTATTTATGATGTTCGAGTAACTTCACCAAGTATCTTATTAAACTTGTTTCGTTACCCGAATATTTTTTAGCGCCAAGTATCTTATTAAACTGGCTATTTCTGAAGTTCGGGTAACTTCACCAAGTATCTTATTAAACTTGTTTCGTTACTCGAATAATTTTTAGCGCCAAGTAACTTATTAAACTAGCTAATATTATTAACCGAGTCATCTTAAAACAGGCAAGTAGATTTGTACTTGTGTTTCATACTAGGTTGCTACCTGAACATTATATCAAGGCTCACCATGATCATATGTTTGAGTCCTTACACATTACCGAGGACGTCTCCGCAGTTTTTATGTGCAAAGGTTTGCCGAATCGTTAAGCTTTTCGTACCGCTTAACATAACTACTCATTTCACCGAAATTTTTTCCCATAGCGTCCCAAGCTTTTCTCCAGAATCTGGTGCATCGGGTTTACCTTTTTGCTAAGGTCAATTGACCTTGCTAGGTTGGCATGCTCCTTCGAGCTTCTCCGCCCATTCGGGAATCAATAGTCCCGAATATTCTATTTGCATGTTCTTATTATCATGCTTGTCTTTCATATGTTCTTACTATCATATGCTTTATTTTTCGGAAACCCCGAGTTTGATTTTTATTTATAACTGCGAAACCAACAAAGATTTAAGTTCCAAAGCTAATATTTGACCTAACTAAAATTGTCCTGACTAGAAAAGGAAAACAAAAAATAATTTAAGGATAGAAAATTTTCAAATATTAGGCATTGCATTGTCGGGGTAAAACCCCTCCATTGGGTCGTTCAATCCAATACGCTCCATTGCCAGCTATTCCTTCGATTTTGTACGGGCATTCCCACTTATCAGTCAGGGAACCTGCAACTTTTTTTTTGTATTCAATGACACCTTCTTGAGTACCAGGTCTCCTAGTTGGAATTTCCTGACCCGAACATGAGAGTTGTAGTGGCCAGCTACTCTTTGTTGATATGCCATATTTCGTATTAGGGACTTCTCCCTTTTCTCTTCTAGCTCGTCTAGACTTTGTAATAGCATATCAATATTTTGTTATTCATTATATAGCCTGACACGGGGTGATGCATATGATGTTTCTATGGGGATAACAGCTTCTGTTCCAAATGCTAAAGTGAATGGAGTCTCTCCTGTTGACGTTCTTGTTGTCGTCCGATACGCCCATAATACTTCGGGAAGTTTTTCAACCCAACATCCTTTCTTGGCATCCAGCTTTGCTTTGAGTGTATGCATGATGATTTTGTTTACTACTTCAGCCTGCTCATTCGTTTGAGGATGGGCAGGTGTGGCATAGTAATTGCAATTTGGTACTCCTTGCACAGCTGTCTGAATTTCAGGTTATCGAACTGGGTGTCGTTATCAGTGATGATAGTGTTTGGGTCTCCAAACCTGTAGAGTATATTCTTTTTCATGAAATTTGTGGTATTTCTTTTGTGATGTGCACTAATGCTTCAGCTTCTGCTTCTGCTTCTGCCCACTTTGTGAAGTAGTCAATGGCTACAATGGCATACTTCGCTCCACTCCCTGTCCCAGCTGGCATTAGGCCGATTAAATCCAAACCCCACATGGCAAATGGCCATGGGGATGTGAGGTTTCTAAGTTGTTCAGGAGGTTGTCGGATATCATTAGTAATCCTTTGGCAAGTATTGCAACTCTCCGTACATCATTGTGCATCTGAGAATAAAGTAGGTCGATAATAACCTTATCTGAGTACCTTGTGTGCTAAACTTTTACCCCCAGTATGGTTTCCGCAAACTCCCTCATGGATTTCCTGTAATATATGGCATGCATCTTTCTCTGACACACATCTTTGAAGTTTTCGGGAAAACTCCCTTCTGTATAGTTCTCCTCCGACCAATGTGTACCTTACTGATCGATACCTGATACGTTTTGCTTGTATGGGATCTTCCGGGAGCATGCCTTCTTCCAAGAGCCTTCTCAGCTAGGTTATCAAACCGTCTGAAGATGTTTGGATTACTAAAATTTCATAGTTTTTTTGCTCAACTGTGCTCGGTTTGAGGAGATGTGCAACCGAAATAGTTTTTTCCCTGATTGTGGTTATTGTTGATGCTTGTTTGGACAAAGCGTCTGCCTTTTCATTCTCCTCCCTGGGGATCTAGGAAATCCTATATTCTTTGAATTTCTGGAAGAGATGTCTTGCAATGTCACGATAGGCTATCATGCCTTCATCCTTAGCTTGGTATTCGTCCAGGACTTGGTTGACAACTACCTGTGAATCGCTAAATATCTCGACTTCATCGGCCCCGAGAACTATGCAGATTCTGAGTTCAGCTAGTAACGCCTCATACTCAGCTTGATTATTGGTTGATTTGAAGTCAAACCTCATGGCGCATTCGACATCATCTCCTTCTGGAGTGCATACTACGATCCCTGCCCCGCTGCTGTGAGTGTTTGAAGAGCCATCAACATATAATTTCCATGGGAAATTTTTTCCCAACATCCTTTTTGCTTCCAGGTTTAGCTCTGTAAACTCTGCTATAAAATCTGTCACTGCTTGTCCTTTGAGGGATGTCCTGGGGATGTAGTGGATATCGAATTCACTTAGCTCGATTGCCCATTTGGCTAGTCTTCCTGAAATCTCTGGCTTCTGTAAAATTTATTTCAATGGACAGTCGGTGAGAACCTGGATTGTATGAGCTTGAAAGTATGGTCTTAGCTTTCTTGCCGCTGAAACCAATGCTAGGGCCATTTTTTCTGCCTGTGAATACCTGGTCTCGGAGGGTAAAAGCGTCTTGCTAGTATAATAAACTGGCTTCTGTACTTCATCTACTGTTCTGACTAGAACTGAGCTTGCTGCTAGTTCTGTAATTGAAAAGTATAAATGGAGTATCTCTCCCATTTGTGGTTTCGAAAGGATGGGAGTCTGCCATAAGTACTCTTTGATTTTTAAGAATGCCTGCTCGCACTCTTCGTTCCATTCGAGTCCTTTTCCTTTTTTAATTACTTTGAAAATGGATGTGCATATATCTGTGGCCTTTGAGATGAATCTACCCAAGGAAGCTAAGCATCATGTTAGGCACTGTACTTCTTTTAGTGTCCTTGGTGAAGTCATTTTCTACAGGGCTTGGATTTTTTCAGGATTGACTTTGATTCCCCTTTGGTGAACTTGGAAACCTAGGAACCTTCCAGAAGGAACTCCGAATAAGCACTTGTTTGGATTCAGCTTCATTTGGTATCTCCTCAAAACATCAAATGTCTCTTGATTAACACTGAAAAATGTATGTTTACTAAGAAATAATATCATCATTTTAAATTTTCAATATGATTAATTCCAAAATTTAGATTTAATTTTGTTCGTTCGCTTAAATAAATGTGTTGTGTAGTAATCAGTGTATTTTTCTTTGTATTTCAGAGGTAATTCGATCAATTCAGAATCATGGAGAAGTCAGATGGTAAAACAAACATCATTTTCAAGTTTAGAACGTCAAAAACCTTAGGAAGACCATGAATGACATTTTTGTAATTTTGACTGTTCACTGTTTACAGTTGACTTTTACTGTTCCTGATGACGTGGAACATTCCTATTGGCCCAAACTGTGAGTGCACCATACACGCGGCTGTAGAAAATCATATTCTAGAAGCCGGTGCACTGTTCACTATTCACTTCACGGATGTGTGTACTGTTCATTGTTCATTATTCACTTCACGGATGAGTTACTGTTCATTGTCACTGTTCACTGATGACGTGGGGAAATCTGGACGCTCCATTCTAAATTCATCCGATGGTCAATTTCCATCCGTAATTTATATAAATAAGGGGTATCTCCCCTATAATTTTGATATTTTGAATCTAAATCTGGTGTTAGATTTGTGAAATTCTCTCTCTTTTGTTCTCAAATTCTCAATTTAAATAAAATAGTTATTTTCTAGTTAAATTATGTCTGGCTAATTTTATATAGCTGGGGCCAAAGGTGATACTGTTGGTATGGAAAATATGATCCAATTTTGGTAAGTTTATTATTTTTTGCTTTCTCCCCTCTGATCTTTGTGGAGTTTTTGACTCACTGTAGATAGACAGATATTGCCTAGCACAGTGAGTACATTTACCCATATTTATCAGAGAGTGGTTTCTCCCCTCTGATCTTTGTATAGTTTTTGACTCACTGTAGACAGACATATATTGTATAGCACAATGAGTACTTATACCCATATCTATTAGAGAGTGGTCAGTGGAGTGAAATACCATCCCATTAATCTGAACTAAATATTAATTATTGGATCATATTCGAATTACCAACAGTGGATCCCTTAGCCCCAGTTTTAATTTTAATTGATTTACAATTTATAACACGCTTAGTAATTAATCTAAATAATTAATTCTACAAGGACAAGTGAACAACCTGTTTGTGGTTCGACCCGGTCTTACCGGTTAATTTATTACTTTGACACTCTTATACTTGAGAGTTGGAACACTTCTTTAAGACGTGTTCATTAAAGATTATAGGAGGTTTATTAAAGATTTCAGTGCAATATCTAAACCACTTTGTAACCTTTTATTAAAAGATGCAAAGTTTGAATTGACACAAGAGTGTCAAGAGTCCTTTAAACAGATAATTGACCTTTTAACATCTGCTCCTATCATGCAATCCCCTGATTGGTCATTGCCTTTTGAATTGATATGTGATGCGAGTGATTTTGTTGTTGGTGCTGTCTTAGGATAGAGAAGATAAGATAAGCCTTTTGTGATTTATTACGCAAGTAAAATTTTAAATAGTGCACAAATGAATTACACCACCACTGAGAGAGGATTACTTGCTTTGATATTTGCATTGGATAAATTTCGGTCATACTTGATTGGCGCTTCAACCATTGCTTTTAGTGATCACGCTGCTTTGAAGTATTTAATGTCTAAACAGGATGCAAAGCCAAGATTGATTCGTTGGATTTTGTTGCTACAAGAATTTAATCTAATAATCAAGGACAAAAAGGGGGCTGAAAATGTCATTGCAGACCATTTATCACGACTCAGTGGTGAGTCGTGATAAAGTACCCATCAATGATTCTTTTCCTGATGATCTTTTATTATCTATCACAACTTTGCCTTGGTATGCTGACATTGTTAATTATCTTGCAACAGGAATGATGCCACTCGATTGGAATGCACAGGACAAAAAGAAATTTTTGGCCGAGGTAAAATATTTTTACTGGGATGAGCCGTACTTATTCAAGTATTGTCCTGATCAAATTGTTCGACGGTGTATTCCAGGCAATGAGGTAAGTAGTGTCATTGAAATTTGTCATTCTGAAGCATGTGGTTGTCATTTTTCGTCAAAGAAAACGGCTGCAAAAATCTTGCAGTGTGGATTTTATTGGCCCGCCTTGTTTAAAGATGCACATGCATTATGTTAAACCTGTGAAAATTGTCCAAAATTTAGGATCCATTTCCAAGCGAAACATGATGCCTTTAAACCCCATTCTTGTCATTGAAATATTTGATTGTTGGGGAATTGGTTTTATGGGTCCATTTCCACCGTCATTTGGATTTTTGTACATTTTAGTTGCCGTTGATTATGTGTCAAAATGGGTTGAGGTAATTCCTTGTCGAAATAATGATCACAAAACAATGATTAAGTTTAAAAAAAAAAAATCTTTTGAGTCGATTTGGAATCCCTCGAGCCATTATCAGTGATGGAGGCAAACATTTTTGTAACAAACCTTTTGAGTCTTTAATGAAGAAATATGGAGTCACACACAAAATTGCCACACCATACCACCCTCAAACAAGTGATCAAGTTGAGTTAGCAAATAGGGAGATAAAACATATCTTGTAAAAAACAGTTAATCCTGATCGAAAAGATTGGTCTCTTAGACTAAATGATGCACTTTGGGATTACCGCACTGCATTCAAAACATCTTTGGGTATGTCTGCTTATCGTTTAGTTTATGGAAAACCTTGCCACTTACCTGTTGAACTTGAGAAAAAAGCATATTGGGCTATTAAGGCTTTCAATTCTAACCTAAATGATACTGGTGAATTGCGCAAGTTGCAAATAAATGAACTTGAAGAATTAAGAAATTATGCATATGAAAATGCAAAAATTCTTAAAGAAAAATCTAAAACCTTTCATGACAAATGAATTTTAAGAAGATCATTTGAAGTTTGTCAAAAGGTTTTGCTTTATAATCTCGACTTCATTTATTTCATAGCAAATTGAAATCAAAATGGAGTGGTCCGTTTGTTGCGAAACACGTGTATCCAAATGGTACCCTTGACATTAAGAATCCTAAGAATGGTAATTTGTTTAAAGTAAATGGACAACGTGTGAAACCTTTATTAGAAAATACAGATTTTCAAAAATACTCTGCCGTCCTTTTTGACCCTTGTTACAAAGGTGAGTAAACAAATCTTTTGTTTTTGACTTTATTTGAGTTTGCAATTATTATTTTTGTTTTTGTTCGCTTTTACGTTTTGAATTTTTACATGATTAATTTTTAGGTTCAGTTTTTGCTTGGTTTGTTTTGCTATATAACCCCGGTTAAGTGGCGGATAACGGTACTCCGTGACAATTCAAGTCGATTTAATTCAGTATCCTAAATAACTAATCCGCAAAACAAGGCATGGATGAAATTTTCACAAACCTGCGAAAACGTTTTCCATCGTTGCCCCAAAATGCTTTGAAAAAGATTTACAAAGCACAATCTGAAAGATTGCGCTTACTGATGATAAACAACATTCCTGTTGAAATTCGCTGGTTGATCGAAGCTAAGGTACGTCTAGTAGGTGAGTCTGCTGATTCATTTATATCTTACATGCCTGGTTTTGAAAGAAGTAGCCTTGTAAAAAAATGAAGTGCTAAGAAGTTAGGGGTTACTTGTCACAAATGTGCACGTACAACTTGCAACACACGTTGTCGTTCTTTAGGAATGGTGTCTAATAATCGAGAAGATAAAATTTTATTCATTAGGCATGATTTGCATAGGGAGTCTTTTGATAATATCCTAACGACTCTTGATGCACATCCTAGCGGATATGTGCAAATGGCAATTGACCGATTATGGCCACAATTTCAAAAAGAACATGCACAATATAGTCTTGGGAATCTAAATTTAAAAGACCCTATTTGCCAATTTATAAGAAAATTAGATGAGAAGCATATCCCAAACCCATTAAGGGCGTTGAAGAAGTTTCTCGACGTAAAACCAGAGGAAGATGTGAGTCACAATCACAACTACCAGTAAATATCCTTTTTATTATCTTTTTCCTTCCGCATTTAATATCTTTTGTAATTATTGTTGTTTACTTTTGATTTTTGAAGAGAACAAGTAATGCAGAATTAATCTGAATCTCAGTTAGTGATTGTCTCATGGTTTTTATGCATTTTATTTTCTTATATTTTGTATTTCTTTTATTGTTTTGCAGAATTTTATTGTCTTTCAAGTTGTTCAGGTGATATCTTCAAAACCTTACCTCTTTCTAAAGACATTGAGGACAATGTCTTGTTCTGGTTGGGGGGAGGGGATAATTGATTCAATAACTTTTGTTTTTCAAAAAAAAAAGAAAAAAAAAACTAACTTCTGACCATTTTTTTTTTTTTGTAAAGATGGCTGAGTAAGGAGATCTTTTAGATACTTCTGAGACACATCTTTGTAGTTCTGATGCATTTGTTTTTCCTCTCTTCAACTATTCAAATTTATAAACTCTCCATTGTGATATCATTGACTAATCCTTTTGTTCACCCCGTCATCTTGAGAAATTTTCCGAACTATACTAGACACACACGCACATTGACACGTGATTATGTGCAGTAAGTTGAGATTTTACGATATTGAGTTCTGAAACATCATTCAAGGGTAACAACCGAAGGCAGTGGTCTTGTTTAAAAATTTATATAGTCATAATAATAATAATAATTTTGTGTGTTGTGACCAAAACTCTTACTTAGTAGCCGGGCCTCATGCCTCAGTAAGCATAGAGTGTTCGCGTAAAACAGTGGAGTCTGGATAAGAACAAAATGCAGTTCTATGGCCTCTTTAACTCGAGCAATTAAGTCCTAGGGGTGCTTTAACACCTAATGCCCTAAGACCAACTGGTTTGGGAGTCATTGACCCAAAGTTCGTTACACGGGTTAAAGAGAAAGCTTAAGGGAATTGTACTAAAAAAAACATCTACAATCTGAGTAATTAAGCCCGTATGAGTGTTTTAACACTTAATGCTCTAAAGCCAACTGGTTTGGTAGTCATTGGCCCAAAGCTCGCTAAATGGATTAAAGATAGAATGTTTGTTTCCAATTTTGTTATATTAAAAACAAAAAACAAAAAAACAAAACAAAACAAAACAAAAAAAAAACTGTTGCCTAAGGAAAAAGCTCTAGTGAGATTTCGGAATGAAAATGTTGTTTAATTTCAATTGAATCTCATAGTTATCGTGTTGATCTTTATTGAGCACAAGAAAGTTTGATTGATAAATCAATTAATGACTGATTGTCAAAGGGTGAGAAAAGAGGTATGGGAGAGTTTGTCTATTTGGTAGTTTAGAGATTTGAATTTGAGTTTTTATGATTTTCGCTTTAATTGCTAGAGACTAGCAATAAGCTGGTTGGGAGGTGTGATTAACACTGAAAAGTGTATGTTTACTAAGGGCTAATATCATCATTTTACACTTTCAATATGATTAATTCCCCAATTTAGATATAATTTCGTTCTCTCGCTTAAATAAATGTGTTGTGTTGTAATCAGTGTATTTTTCTTTGTATTTCAGAGGTAATTCGATCAATTCAGAATCATGGAGAAGTCAGATGGCAAAACAAGCATCGTTTTCAAGTTTAGAACGTTAAAAACCTTAGGAATACCACGAATGGCATTTTTATAAATTTTACTATTCACTGTTTACAGGTGACTTTTCACTGTTCACTGTGTCACTGTTCACTGTTGACTTTCATTGTTCACTGTTGACTTTCACTGTTCCTGATGACGTGGAACATTCCTATTGACCCAAACTGCGAGTGCACCATACACGCGGCTGCAGAGAATCATATTCTAGAAAACGGTGCACTGTTCATTATTCACTTCATAGATGTGTGTACTGTTCACTGTTCACTATTCACTTCACGGATGAGTTACTTTTCGCTGTCACTGTTCACTGATGACGTGGTGAAATCTGGACGCTCTATTCTAAATTCATCCGATGGTCAATTTTCATCCGTATTTTGTATACATAGGGGTCCTTTTCCCCCTAATTTTCATATTCTGAATCCAAATCTGGTGTTAGATTTGTGAAATTCTCTCTATTTTGTTCTTAAATTCTCAGTTTAAATAAAATAGCTATTTTCTAGTTATATTTTGTTGGCTAATTTTATATAGCTGGGTCACAGGTGATACTGTTGGTATGGAAAATATGATCCAATTTTGGTAAGTTTATTATTTTTTACTTTCTCCCCTCTGATCTTTGTGGAGTTTTTGACTCACTGTAGACAGACATATATTGTCTAGCACAGTGAGTACTTATACCCATATCTATCAGAGAGTGGTCAGTGAAGTGGAATACCATCCTATTAATCTGGACTAAATATTAATTATTAGATCATATTAGAATTACCAACAGAGGATCCCTTAGCTCCAGTTTTAATTTTAATTGATTTACAATTTATAACAAGCTTAGTAATTAATCTAAATAATTAATTCTACAAGGACAAGTGAACAACCTCTCTGTGGTTCGACCCTGTCTTACTGGTTAATTTATTACTTTGACATTCTTATACTTGAGAGTTGGAACACTTCTTTAGGACGTGTCATCTCTTGCAGGTCTGAGGTATGCTTGTCTGCCGAGATGCTCTTGGTCAGCATGTCATCAATGTATACTTCCATGTTTCTTTCTATTTGTCGTGCGAAGATTCTATTGACCAGCCTTTGATATGTTGCCCCTGTATTTTTTAATCGGACGGGCATCACTGCGTAACAGTACAAGCCTTGATCGGTTGTGAATGCTCTTTTTTCTTCGTCAGCCATGTTCATCCGGATTTTGTTATATCCTGAGTAGGCGTCCATGAAACTAAGCAATTCATAGCCTGAAGTAGCATCCATGAGTTGGTCTATCCTTGGGAGTTGGAAACTGTCTTTTGGGCATGTGATTAACACTAAAAAGTATATGTTTACTAAGGGATAATATCATCATTTTACACTTCCAATATGATTAATTCTCCAATTTAGACATAATTTCGTTTGTTCGCTTAAATAAATGTGTTGTGTAGTAATCAGAGTATTTTTCTTTGTATTTCAGAGGTAAATAGATCAATTCAGAATCATGGAGAAGTCAGATGGCAAAACAAACATCTTTTTCAAGTTTAGAACATCAAAAAACCTTAGGAATACCATGAAGGGTATTTTTGTAATTTCGACTATTCACTGTTCACAGTTGACTTTTACTATTCACAATGACTTTTACTGTTCACTCACAGATGCATTCAATTCGCTATCACTGTTCACTATTCACTTCACGGATGGGTTACTGTTCACTGATGACGTGGTGAAATCTGGACGCTCCATTCTAAATTCATCCGATGGTCAATTTTCATCCGTATTTTGTATAAATAGGGGCCCTCTCCCCCCTAATTTTCATATTCTGAATCCAAATCTGATATTAGATTTATGAAATTCTCTCTCTTTTGTTCTCAAATTCTCATTTTAAATAAAATAGCTATTTTCTAGTTAAATTATGTCTGGCTAATTTTTTATAGCTAGGACCAAATGTGATACTGTTGGTATGGAAAATATGATCCAATTTCGGTAAGTTTATTATTTTTTGCTTTCTCCCCTCTGATCTTTGTGGAATTCTTGACTCACTATAGATAGACAAATATTGTCTAGCACAGTGAGTACTCTTACCCATATCTATCAGAGTGGTTTCTCCCCTATGATCTTTGTGAAGTTTTTGACTCACTATAGACAAACAGATATTGTCTAGCACAGTGGGTACTTTTACCCATATCTATCAGAGAGTGGTTTATCCCCTCTGATCATTATGGAGTTTTGTCTCGCTGTAGATAGACAGACGTTGTCTAGCACAGTGAGTACTTATACCCATATCTATCAGAGAGTGATCAGTGGAGTAGAATACCATCCCATTAATCTGGACTAAATATTAATTATTGGATCATATTCGAATTACCAACAGTGGATCCCTTAGCCCCAGTTTTAATTTTAATTGATTTACATTTTATAACAAGCTTAGTAATTAATCTAGATAATTAATTCTGCAAGGACAAGTGAACAACCTCCCTGTGGTTTAACCCGTTCTTACCGGTTAATTTATTACTATGACACTCTTATACTTGAGAGTATGAACACTTCTTTAGGACGTGTCAAGTTTTTGGCGCCGATGCCGGGGAGTTAAGTCCGCCTTTTCTTTGTAGAAGTAATTTTTTTTTAATTTTTTTTTAATTTTTTTTTAATTTTTTTTTAGTGTTGCTATTTTTTTTTTCTTCTTTGTTCTTATTTTGTATTTAGTTTTGCATCACTCATCTCAATCATAAACTTTATCCAATTAAAAAAAAATACTTGTAATCATTAATTACATTTTTACGTTTTAGTCCTTCAACTTTTTTATTTACATTTTAGTTTAGATCTAGTTTGTATTTGCATATAGCTCATTTTATTTTCATTTTTGCATATCAATCCTTGTAATTATCACATTTTTACTTTAGTCCTTAGATTTATAATTATTTTCACTTTGGCCCAGCACTTGTGCATATTTGCATTTACACCCTTAGAATTTTTGCATGTTATTTTCATCTCTTGTTCTTTTATTTTCTTCATTTTTGTGTATTTCACCTCCATGAACCTTCATTAAATTTGCATGAGACGTTGGTCTCGAACATCTAGTGGTAGATTAATTAGGAAATCTCAATCACCCACATTCACCAACAACATGGCTGAAAACCCACATAGACATCCAACAGGAAACCAAGCCGATAACCTTTTAGACAACCTTGACAACATATCTCAACACAACAACCATCCGCCTTATGTTGACCATGACCAACACATTAACCAAAATCCACCTAAAACTCTTAGAGACTATATGAATCCCACACGTACTAGTGCACCTTCATGCATAGCTTTCCCACCAAATGCAACACACTTTAATTTTAAACTGGGAATCATTCAACTTTTACCCAATTTTCACGGTCTTGAATCAGAAAATCCATATTTGCATCTTAGAGAGTTTGAGGTAGTCTGTAACACTTGCACTGACCAAAATGTTAGCATGGATATAATCATGCTTAAGTTTTTCCATTTTTCCTTAAAAGATAAAGCTAAAACTTGGTTACAAAACCTTAGGTCAGGATCAATCCAAACTTGGAATGACATGCAATAACAGTTCTTAAAGAAATCTTTTCCACCTCATAGAACAAACTCTCTTAAGACGCAAATCACTTCATTTACCCAAAAACCTGGGGAAACACTTTACCAATGTTGGGATAGGTTCAAAGAGTTATTAAATGTCTGTCCACATCATGGTTTTGAAACATGGAGGATAGTGTCACATTTTAATGAGGGAATCACACCCCAAAGTAGACAAGTCATTGAAATTGTGTGTAATGGGGAGTTCAGTGACAAAAATCCTGAAGAAACACTTGAATACCTTGACCATATCGCCAAAAGTGCTCAAAATTGGGACACCATTGGTTCCTATGAGTCCATGATCAAGCCACAACCATCTCTATCTAGTGGAGGCATATACAATCTTAGGGAAGATCATGACCTTCAAGCTAGATTCGCATCCCTAGCTAGGAAAGTTGAAGCTTTAGAAACTAAAAAGAGTGTACATGTAAAATCTGTACAAGAAATTGCATGCCATGTATGTGATTTTGATGATCATATCACTCATAGTTGCCCAACTTTGCCAGCCATAAAAGATTGCCTTCATGAACAAGCCAATGTTTTACACACTTTCAACAAGCCAAATTCCAACCCATATTCACAAACCTACAATCCTAGTTGGAGAAATCATCCAAACTTTAATTGGAGGAACAACAATCAAGCCCAATCTTCACAACCACCAGGTCCATCACATCCACAAACACACTAGAATTTCTAAAACCCACAAGGTTATGCACCTTATGTCCCACCATCTAGGAAAAACTTTGAAGACACTTTGTACTCATTAATTGAGAAGCAAGAATCCATTAACAGCCAAACTGCACAAACCTTGATAGATGTTAAAGATACTTTGGAAAAGATTGCTTCTACACTCACCGCACACGAAAAAGGTAAGTTTTCATCTCAACCACAACCAAATCCCAAGAGTCAGTCAAGTTCTTATGATAATAACCAATGCCCATATCAAGTCAATTCAATTCAATTATCACTCTTCGTAGTGGTAAGGTCATCGAAAAACCTATTCTTGAATCAGGTAAAAATGATGATGAGTCATTTTCCAAGGGTAAGGAAGGGGTTGATGAAACCACTGTTAATGAAGAAATAATTGAATCCCCACTTACACTCTCATATCCTCAGGCTCTTAAAAATTCACAGAAATCGAAGCATTCCCCAAATATTTTTGAAATTTTCAAACAGGTAAAGATCAATATCCCTTTGTTGAACGCAATCAAACAGGTACCTTCCTATGCCAAATTTTTGAAGATGTGCACTATGAAAAGGAAGCATCAGGTAAGAAAGAAAGCCTTTATGGCTGAACAGGTAAGTTCCATTCTTTTCAACAAAAATGTTTTGAAATATGAAGATCCTGGTTGTCCTACTATTTCCCGCACAATTGGTAACTGTAAAATTGAGCATGCTTTACTTGACCTAGGTGCTAGTGTAAATTTTCTCCCATACTCATTTTATCAGCAACTTAAACTTGGTGAGTTAAAGCCGACTTCAACCACACTTTGTCTTGCTGATAGGTCAATTAAAATACCAAAAGGAATAGTGGAAGATGTGTTAGTACAAGTCGATAAATTTATCTACCCATTAGATTTTATTTTCTTGGAAACACAACAAGTTGTTAATGAGCACAAATCAATTCCTGTTATATTGGGCCGACCATTTTTGGCTACTGCTAATTCCTTGATTAATTGCAGGAATGGAATAATGAGCATGTCTTTTGGAAATATGGAAATTAAGCTTAATGTTTTCAACATGTCTAAAGAACCATTTGATGATGAAAATGAAGATGTAGACATTATTGAAACCATTGTTGAAGATCATGTTCAAAAGGATTCTTTTAACTCATCTGAAATTTGTTTGATCAATTCACCTGAGTCATGCTCGCATTCACATCTTGATGATTGTTTGCAGGTTGTCGAAGAAGAAGGAGACACTTCATATTTTAAAGAATTGGAATAGAAAGATGACGAGCTAGAAGAAAAAGCACCCATCAATGATTCTTTTCCTGATGATCTTTTATTCTCTATCACAACTTTGCTTTGGTATGCTGACATTGTTAATTATCTTGCAACAGGAATGATGCCACTTGATTGGAATGCACAAGACAGAAAGAGATTTTTGACCGAGGTAAAACGTTTTTACTGGGATGACCTATACTTATTCAAGTATTGTCCTGATCAAATTGTTCGACGGTGTATTCCAGGCAATGAGGTAAGTAGTGTCATTGAATTTTGTCACTCTGAAGCATGTGGTGGTCATTTTTCGTCAAAGAAAACGGCTATAAAAATCTTGCAGTGTGGATTTTATTGGCCCACCTTGTTTAAAGACGCACATGCATTCTGTAAAACCTGTAAAAAATGTCAAAAGCTATAATCCATTTCCAAGCGAAACATGATGCCTTTAAACCCCATTCTTGTCATTGAAATATTTGATTATTGGGGAATTGCTTTTATAGGTCCATTTCCACCGTCGTTTGGATTTTTGTATATTTTAGTTGCCGTTGATTATGTGTCAAAATGGGTTGAGGCAATTCCTTGTCGAAATAATGATCACAAAACAGTGATTAAGTTTCTAAAGGACAATCTTTTGAGTCGATTTGGAATCCCTCGAGCCATTATCAATGATGGAGGCAAACACTTTTGTAACAAACCTTTTGAGTCTTTAATGAAGAAATATGGAGTCACACACAAAATTGCCACACCATACCACCCTCAAACAAGTGGTCAAGTTGAGTTAGCAAATATAGAGATAAAACATATCTTGCAAAAAATGGTTAACCCTGATCGAAAAGATTGGTCTCTTAGACTGAATGATGTACTTTGGGCTTACCGCACTGCATTCAAAACATCTTTAGGTATGTCTCCTTATCGTTTAGTTTATGGAAAACCTTGCCACTTACCTGTTGAACTTGAGAAAAAAGCATATAAAGCCATTAAAGCTTTCAAGTCTAACCTAAATGATGCTGGTGAATTGCGTAAGTTGTAAGTAAATGAACTTGAAGAATTAAGAAATGATGCATATGAAAATGAAAAAAATCTTAAAGAAAAATCTAAAACCTTTCATGACAGACAAATTTTAAGAAGATCATTTGAAGTTGGTCAAAAGGTTTTGCTTTATAATTCTTGACTTCATTTATTTCCTTGCAAATTGAAATCAAAATGGAGTGGTCCGTTTGTTGTGAAACACGTGTATCCATATGGTGCCCTTGACATTGAGAATCCTAAGAATGGTAATATGTTTAAAGTAAACAGACAACCTGTGAAACTATTCTTAGAAAATACAGATTTTCAACAAGACTCTACCGTTCTTTCTGACCCTTGTTACAAAGGTGAGTAAAAAAATCTTTTGCTTTTGACTTTATTTGTGTTTGCAATTATTATTTTTGTTTTTGTTTGCTTTTATGTTTTGAATTTTTGTAGGATTAATTTCTAGGTTCAATTTTTGCTTGGTGTGTTTTGCTATTAAACCTCGGTTAAGTGGCGGATAACGGTACTCCGTGACAATTCAAGTCGGTTTTATTCAGTTTTCCAAATAACTGATCCCTAAAACAAGGCATGGATAAAATTTCACAAACCTGCGAAAACGATTTCCATTGTTGCCCAAAAATGCTCTGAAAAAGATTTACAAAGCACGTTCTGAAAGATTACGCTTACTGATGATAAATAACATTCCTGTTGAATTTCACTGGTTGATCGAAGATAAGGTACGTCTAGTAGGTGAGTCTGCTAATTCATTTATATCTTACATGCCTGGTTTTGGAAGAAGTAACCTTGCAAAAAAATGAAGAGGCATGTACAACTTGCAACACACGTTGTCGTTCTTTAGGAATGGTGTCTAATAATCGGGAAGATAAAATTTCATTCATTAGGCATGGTTTGTGTAGGGTGTCATTGGATAATATCCTAACGACTCTTGATGCACATCCTAGTGGATATGTGCAAATGGCAATTGACCGATTATGGCCACAGTTTCAAAAAGAACATGCACAATATAGTCTTGGGAATCTGACTTTAAAAGACCCTGTTTACTAATTTATAAGAAAATTGGATGGGAAGCATATCCCCGACCCATAGAGGACGTTGAAGCCGTTTCTGGACGTAAAACCAGAGGAAGATGTGAGCCACAATCACAACTACCAGTAAATATCCTTTTGTTTTTATTTTCTTTTTATTATCTTTATCTCTGCTTCAAGTCCTCATGAGCTGATTGACCAGTTACAAGCTTTCAATTATGATCCAGATCCTTCAACCTCAAAAATTGATTGGTTCATTGATGAAGAGAACAAGAAACACATAATTGATCTGGATCTCAGTTTGTGATTGTCCCATGGTTTTTATGCGTTTTATTTTTCTATATTTTGTATTTCTTTTGTTGTTTTGCAGGATTTTGTTGTCTTTCAAGTTGTTCAGGTGATATCTTCTAAACCTTTCCTCTTTCTAATGACATTGTGGACAATGTCTCATTCTGGTTAGGGTGAGGGGATAGTTGATTCAATAACTTTTGTTTCTCAAAAAAAAAAAAAAAAAAAAAAACTTACTTCTGGCCTTTTTTTTTGTAAAGATTGCCAAGTAAATAGATCTTTTAGATACTTCTGAGACGCATCTTTGTAGTTCTGATGCATTTTTCCTCTCTTCTGACTATTTAAATTTATAAACGCTCCATTGTGATATCATTGACTAATCCTTTTGTTCATTAAGTTATCTTGAGAAATTTTCCGAACTATTCTAGACACACACGCACATTGACACGAGATTATGTGCAGTAAGTTAAGATTTTGCGATATTTAGTTCTGAAACATCATTCAAGGGTAACAACCGAAGGCAGTGGTTTTGTTTAAAAATATATTTAGTAATAATAATAATAATAATTTTGTGTGTTGTGACCAAAACTCTTACTTAGTAGCCGGGCCTCATGCCTCAATAAGCATAGAGTGTTCGCGTAAAACGGTAGAGTCTGGATAAGAATAAAGTGCAGTTTTTTAGCCTCTTTAGCTCGAGCAATTAAGTCTGAGGGGTGCTTCAATACCTAATGCCCTAAGACCAACTGGTTTGGGAGTCATTGACCAAAAACTAGTTACACGGGTTAAAGAGTAAGCTTAAGGGAATTGTACTAAAATAAAAAAAAAACATCTGCAATTCGAGTAATTAAGCCCGTAGGAGTGTTTTAACACTTAATGCCCTAAAGCCAACTGGTTTGGGAGTCATTGGCCTAAAGCTCGCTACATGGATTAAAGATGGAATGTTTGTTTCCAATTTTGTTATATTAAAAAAAACCAAAAAAAAGAAAAGAAATAAAACTATTGCCTAAGGAAGAATCCCTGATGAGATTTCGGAATAAAAATGTTGTTTGATTTCAATTGAATCTCATAGTTATCGTGTTGATCTTTATTGAGCACAAGAAAGTTTGATTGATAACCCAATTGATGACTGGTTGTCAAAGGGTGAGAAAAGATGTATGAGAGAGTTTGTCTATTTGGTAGTTTAGAGATTTGAATTTGAGTTTTTACTATTTTCGCTTTAGTTGCTAGGGACTAGCAATAAACTGGTTGGGGGGTGTGATTAACACTGAAAAGTGTATGTTTACTAAGGGATAATATCATCATTTTACATTTCCAATATGATTAATTCCTCAATTTAGATATAATTTCGTTCGTTCGCTTAAATAAATGTGTTGTGTAGAAATCATTGTATTTTTCTTTGTATTTCAGAGGTAATTCGATCAATTCAGAATCATGGAGAAGTCAGATGGTAAAACAAACATCGTTTTCAAGTTTAGAACGTCAAAAAACCTTAGGAAGACCACAAAAGGTATTTTCATAATTTTGACTATTCACTGTTCACAGTTAACTTTCACTATTTTCAGTTGACTTTTACTGTTTACATTTGACTTTTACTGTTCACTCACAATGTGTTACTGTTCACTATTCACTTCACGGATGGGTTACTATTCACTGTCACTGTTCACTGATGACGTAGCGAAATCTGGACGCTCCATTCTAAATTCATCCGATGGTCAATTTTCATCCGTATTTTGTATAAATAAGGATCTCTCCCCCCTAATTTTCATATTCTGAATCCAAATCTGATATTAGATTTGTGAAATTGTCTCTCTTTTGGTCTCAAATTTTCAATTTAAATAAAATACCTATTTTCTTGTTAAATTATGTCTGGCTAATTTTATATAGTTGGGGTCAAAGGTGATACTGTTGGTATGGAAAATATGATCCAATTTTGGTAAGTTTATTTTTTTTTTGCTTTCTCCCCTCTGATCTTTGTGGAGTTTTTGACTCAATATAGATAGACAGATATTGTCTAGCACAGTGAGTACTCTTACCCATATCTATCAGAGAGTGGTTTCTCCCCTCTGATCTTTGTGGAGTTTTTGACTCACTGTAAACAGACAGATATTGTCTAGCACAGTGGGTACTTTTACCCATATCTATCAGAGAGTGGTTTATCCCCTCTGATCTTTGTGGAGTTTTGACTCACTGTAGACAGACAGATTTTGTCTAGCACAGTGAGTACTTATACCCATATCTATCAGAGAGTGATCAGTGGAGTGGAATACCATCCTATTAATCTGGACTAAATATTAATTATTGGATCATATTCGAATTACCAACAGTGGATCCCTTAGCCCCAGTTTTAATTTTAATTTATTTATATTTTAAAACAAGATCTAGATAATTAATTCTACAAGGACAAGTGAACAACCTCCCTGTGGTTCTACCCGGTCTTACCGGTTAATTTATTACTATGACACTTTTATACTTGGGAGTAGGAACACTTCTTTAGGACGTGTCAGCATGCTTTATTCAAATCTGTGAAATCTACGCACATTCTCCATTGTCCATTTTTCTTTTGGACCAGGACTACATTAGCTACCTATTGAGGGTAGTTGATCTCTCTAATCGACCCTACACTGAGTAGCTTTTCCACTTCATGTTTGATTGCCTGACTTCTCTCGAGATTAAATGACCTTCTCTTTTGTATCACTGGTTTTGTATTCGGGTCTACCGTGAGATGATTAGATATTATTCGGACGTCTATCCTGACCATGTCTTCATTACTCCAGGCGAACACATCCTTGTATTCTTTAAGCAGATCAGTGAGGCTTTGTTTGATTTTTCCTTCCAGATTGGCCACGATCTTGATCTTCTTATCTGGTCCATCTTCTTTCAAGATAATATCTTTGACATGTTCATTTTTGGACTCATTCAACTCTTCCCATGGATCAAATTCGAATGACAATGACTCTTTGTTTTGGCTCGGCTGAGTTATAGTGCATACCTGTTCACCATCATTTTTGTCTTTGTATACTGACAAGTTAGCTCTTCGGGCCATCTCTTGGGATCCCTTGACTACACTGACCCCTTGCTCGGTCGGGAACTTGATCATCAATGCATAACTGGTTGTTGCAGCCTTAGTTTTATTTAAGAATGCCCGACCTAATGACGCATTATACGGCCAATTTTCTAAGTCTACCACCACGAAGTTGAGCAATACAGTTCTCTGGCAATGTGCCACTCCAATCTTTATGGGTAGCTTTACCGTCCCAAGTGACCTGGCCTCAATTCCTCCGAATCCTCTGAGTGGAGTATGGAAAGGCTGTAGATCCTTTCAGTTCAACCTGAGTTGATCGTAGACAGCTATATTGAGAATGTCTACCAAACTTCCATTATCTATCAGGATTCTCCTGACTTCCCGGTGGCCAATCCGGGCACTTATAACCAGGGCATCATTTGGCCGAACATCAACCCCATGTGAGTCTATTTCTGTAAATATTATTGGGTCTCATCCTTCGTTTACCCTTTTCGGGTCTGGCTCGACCGAGTTCACGTCAAAGTTATGTCTTGCCTCCACTGCTTCTCTGATTTCCTGAGTTCACTCTCAGTTACTTCTCCCAGTGGATGGTCCTCCAAAGATTGTTTGTATTACTTCATTGGCCTCTAGGCTGGCCCTTTTATTTCGACCAGAGCTGTGATCGGCCCTGATCTCTTTCTTTATTTCTGACTTATCATCCCTTTTCAAGATTACATCCTGAAGGTGTCCCTCCCGAATAAGGGTTTTTATGTAATCTCTGAGCTGATAACATTTGAAAGTCTTATGACCGGTGTCTTTGTGGAATCTGCAGTATTTTGTTGTATCTCGCCGAGCAAACTGCGACTGTTGGCATGGCTCTTTTACCAGATTTTTCTCTTCCAGTATGACCAGGATTTCCTCCTGCTTTTTTTCGAAGTGGGGTGTAGTTGGAGTATCTACCTCGAAATTTCTTCGTGGTCTGTTCGGCATTACGCCCGTTTCCCCTGTTCTTACTTTTTTCTTTACTGTTTCCTTTCTGTTTTCCCTTTTGGTTCTACACCTTGGACTCAGGGTCCTTTTCGAGTTTTCCACCATGCATATAGCATCCTCCCGTGGCTAATTCTTCTTCTTCGGCTAGTGCATATCCTCCTGCCATGTCCATCATATGTGAATATCTGGTTAGACGGTCTATTTTTAAGTCAAAAGATAGTTGTTCATTCTGTAGATTGTTGATGAATACAGCAATTTTCTCTTCGTCGTTTGCACTGTCGATTTCTGATACCGCTTGGTCGAATCTCCCAAGTTATTTCTTCAACGACTCAACTTTTTCTTGTTTTATCTGAGAAAGGTAAGCCACTGATTTTTTTCTTGTGAACATTGCTTAGAAATTGTCTTGAGAAACTCCTGCTTAGTTCATTGAAGCTTCCAATGCTCCATGGGGATAATCTCCCAAACCATCTTGAGCCCATGTCTCCTAGAGTTTGAGGAAAGTTGAGGCATAGCAAGGGATCGCTGTGGACATACTGGGCCATAACACTTTTATAGCGTCTGACGTGTGCTTTAGGGTATGTATCCTTCTTGAACTGCTCCACGTGTGGCATCCTGAACCTTTCTGAGAATGAAGTCCGCAAGATTTTCCTAGTCAATAGACTGTTAGAATCTTCGTTAGATAAATCTTTGTACCCATAACATTTGACTTGTGCGTCCATTTGACGCATATTGTTTTCGAATTCTCGAGTTAGGCTCTGTATTACGACATTTTTGTCTCCCACCGGACTTCCATGATGGTTAAACGGTTGGGTGATTGTCATTCCTCTCTCTGGATCTTCACTTTGATGCCGAGTTTCACGGGTTGATTCTTGCAGGCGTATGGTTCCGTGATGACGTTTGCGATGGTGCCGATCGCTATCTTCTGATGACGACCGATCCCTGTGCCAGTCATGTTTGCGGTGTCTTGTACCGGCTGTCTGATCATGGTTCTGCTTCTGGCGTGGTTGTTCCTCTTCAGGTGTTTCACATCCAGCCTAATTAATTGGAGCAGAGTTTCTTCCGGCTTCTGGTGCATTTAGTTCTAGCCCTACTACAACCGAACGAAGCCTTGCAGGTGAGAGGTTATGAGGTTGCGCTTCTTCTGCAACCAGTATATCAACTCCTTCCTTTGCTGCGTCTGCCACCAACTGTTACAGCGCCTCACGGAAGAGTAGTGTTAGGTCTTCACTGGTCGGAGAGATTTGTTGAATCTCTGCTAGGGATGTTGGTTTGTTGGTTGCGGCGAGATCTCGTGAACTACTGCCAATATGGACATTATCTGGAGATCTTTGGACATCTTCAGGACTGTTTCTGCTTCCCGCCATTACTTTTAATTAAATCAGAGGTTTAACCCCTCCTTCTAGCGCCAATTGTTGATGTCGATTTGTGGATGAATGGAGAAAGTCAATAAGATTGGATTTTAGCTGTGATTTCAAAGAGAGAGAGAGAATGAGAAAGTGATAGGACGCAAGTGATAAAAGAGATACACGCCGGGCTTTTTATTCGGTTTTCTTCATGTTTGTCCCGAGTAGAACACAATATTAGCTGGTCCCGAATGACGTCATCTGATCCCGAATAGAAAACGTCACCGACTAGCCTCGAGCATCTTTAACTGACCCCGAGTAGTATATGACGTCAGTTGACCCCAGTAGGTTTTGTTCAATACTTGTTTACTCAGGTTTCTCTTATTTGGTGATGTCTTGTAGTATATTTTCTGAATGCCTATTCGGATGTCTACCTAGCAATTTTATCCTCTTTGTCAATGACGTGTACGTCTAATAAAATTTACATACAACAGATTTCATTTGCAAGGTTTTTATTTTGGACTCTTTTTTTTTAAAAAAAAAAAATGTTTTCGAAAGATTGTTGGTGAACTTAATTGCATGAGTTTGACCTTCAGTACTATTTATTTTCAACTTTTTAATAAATCTCAAATATAATATTTTGCAACATGTGGGTTTGGGTTACACATTAATTGAACAAATTATTCCGGATTACTTATTTTAACCCATTAAGCTAACAGATCCTCTTCGGATGGAACAATTTTACCACGACTCAAACACGAAACAATACGAATTCACAATAACACAATACGAATTCACAATAACACGATCAATTGACAGGTTGGGTGGAAAACCACCTTAGCTTCTCTCGTCAAGATCATTACTCCACGTGGAGAGTATTTTTTATTTTTCTTCTTATCGGCCCCCGGCCTTACAAATTGCAAGTGACCGCCTATTATCATTCAATCTAAATCAAGTATATTCAAAGTCTATAAATAGACCACAGCTCATTTGTAAAATCTGCTGACTAAATAGATCAATACACAAAAGTAAATGTTCTCACTTTTTCTGGTCTCTCTCTCTTTCCTTATGTCTCTTATCTCTTTTATTTATTTTACTATCTCAATTATTTACGACAAATATCTAATTGTTCCAACATCCAAAACCTACCATATACTCACCACCATAAGCTTGTATACATGTATCTATAATCTTGTACAAATACAATGGACTGTAGATCATATGTTATATTTTTTTAATATGTACACTATTATTAATGTTGCTTTATTTCAAACATCAACCTAACTTTTGATCTTAAATAACACAATTGACCACTCATGTATCGTTTCCTTATTGTTTTAATATTTTTTAAATTTTGAAATATAAAGTGTACGTCAGATTTACCAAGCTTTGATCCAGATGTGACCCTTGGATCCGTCATAATTTGATGGGCGAAAGAAACTAAAACAACTGTAATCAAATTACTTGAAAGAATATCCATTTAAAGATCCTTGGCAAATGAATTAAATTCAAACATTCACATTTGCTAAGCAAGCTAAATCCACGTGCGGTGCCCGTGATCAGGTTGCCCTTCCCAACTTCCCAAACACATAAAATTGTCCTCCTTATGAAATATGTTTTGGTCAAATTTATAAAGAATAATTTGATGTATGACTTTTGCATATTTGTTATACCAAATTATAAGATTAATTAGACAGCAGCGTGTGAAATGACACACTCATTCTTTTTAATTTTTTAATTTTTTTATATCTAAAATCTCATACTTTATACATTCATATATCCGTCTATCCTACTCAAACTACGTGATTGATATTAGCCTGTTTGTTTGTTGGTGGATATAGAATGGGACAGATAGAAACCCTGTTGGTGGATATAGAATGGGACAGATAGAAACCCCGACCGACACCCCTAGCTCTACAAGAAGGAAAATGGGTAAATCAAAATTCACCATCGCTTGTGTAGGATTCAAACACTAATGTGAAGCCTCATACTCGTCCTTCCATCTGCAGGACTAATGCCCTAAGGGCTGGCCTCAATAGAATTGTCAAGAGTTGAATCAAGGACATGGGTTTCATTCCAAACCTCTGGACCACCAAGGCAACCCTCATAAGGTTAATCCATTTTAATTATTTCAAATCATTACTGCATGGAAGTAAGTATATATTAATTCAACACGTTTAGTGGGTCACTATGATTCATTTGTTGAATACTGCGGACTTTGTTTATAGTGGGAATTCTAACGGTAAGAAAGCATGGAATCTTTACCTTTTTTCTTGATTGATGAATGAAAATGTAATGAGCCTTCAATTTCTTCCTTTTCTTCCTTTTTTCCATGTGAGGTTGCGTTTATCTTTCCCAATCCTTAGTCACGGACTTATAAACTGTACGTGCTGGTGGTTGCTCTGGCCTATATAGACTTTATTAAAACACACTATATGGCCATCAAGTGATATAAATAAAATTATATATACTATCTATGGTTGTTTGTGACATTTTAACTAGAAATAATTATATTTTTCATATTGATTCCAAGTAATAAACGACATGCCAATGTAAGATTGATGGAGATATCATGATGCGATGATGCCAGCATGGCATCATTGCACGTATTCTCTTGGGTGATCCTTAATTCTTTATATGCTCTCGTCAAATTTGATATGCGACCAACTAATTTTACTTTATTTACATTTTATATTTTTCGTTCCATATCGAACAAACAATGCAACGATAGGCCAATTAATCAATAGCCAATTGATGTAACAACCTTTCATAAACACTAATTAATCTATCTTTGCATTTCAATCAGGATAAAATCCGAAACCTCCGTGAGAGTACCGTTTTAAATTAGGCCAGGAAAACCGGGTGACATAAGTGATCATGTACAAATCTTACAATGTGGACAAGTACAAATCTTGCAGTGCGACTATAAATGAGATTTTGGATTATGTATATAGACACACAAGAGCTATGACAACTGATAGATTCATGACTTGGAAAAGTTTAGAATTTACTTGTGTTGAAACTCAATCATAAATTTAAATGATATATCCTAAGAGAATAATCTATATAGCTAGTTGATTCGATATTTATTAGTAATGAGTGTCAAGAAATATGCAAACTAAATGCAAAAATCAAATCAAATTAAAACCAAGAGACAAGATTTTATGTGGTTCGGCATAAATATATATTTACGGAGTGTGCAGACTAGTACTATTTAACTTCCACTATCAAATCATTATTTACAATGTGAAACAAATTATTTCCCCCGATTTGATTATCTCCTAATCTAAAACCCTAAAATTAGAAAAGTACATATAATAAAGTCATGGTTTAAATATTGTCTCCTAAATAAAATAAGAATCCTCTATCTAATAAACCAAAATGCTCAAAATTTCCAAGAATCTAGAGACTCTCCTTAGCTTAATTAAGGGAGAAACTGCATTTTTTAATTAGTTTTGGTAAAACTCACTCCCTTAATCAAAGGGTGACTTCAGCTTCTTAGGTAGGCTCTACGCATATAAGCAGGAGCGGAGGGAGAGGGAGATTGGTGGGGGCCATAGCCCCCCTCTCTCCAAAAATTTCTAACGTTCATATTAAAATAATTATAAAATATTTATAGAATTTTAATTATTTTTCACTTTGGCCCCTCTATTTTTTTTTTGTCTATTTACCACCCACCCCTCCCCTCTCCCCAATATATTTTTTAAAATTTCTGACTTAGCCTCTGCATATAAGTTTATTTTATTTTTTGAAAAACAATATATATTTAAGTTTTAAATCTCAATAGCTTTCTTATCGTACAATAGGTAATTTGTTTTTTTGAATTACCGATGATTCTTAAATATGGGGTATGCAAAGGAGACCCTTAAAGATGCTCTAAACCTTACAAAAACACTCACTCTTGTTGAGATAAACATCCAGCGGACTTCTGTCCCTGTGCATGCACGCACACATAGTAAATGAATGGCTGGATCTAAGGATGTCTCTCTCTCATAATTGCTATAGATCATATTCTTACTAAATGATCATTCGTTTTTTTAAATGCTACTTCATTGTTTTATGTTTTTATTCTTTTCTCTGTCAACATATATTGTTGATTGGGGGTCATATCCCTCGTGAAGACAGAAGAAGTGAAGCTGTATGCGATCAGTTAATGAACAACTAAACCTTCAGCCTCCTATGGATTACCCTGGTAGGGTTTGCATTGAGGACTAGAAACAGCAGGCTCATCACTTTCTTTCTTTTTTTGCCTTTTTTTTTCAATTTTATCAATTACGAAATTGATGTTTTATTTGTTTTCAAAATAAAAAAAGAAAAAAATTAATCAAAACAAAACAAAAGCATATCTGCATATGTGACTGAGTAGCACCCAAAAAGCAAAAAATTGGACATAATTCCAAACGAAACAAATAATTAAATTCATTTAATTTCCCATAATACACATATTAATATGGGAAACAAATCAAATTCAGTTACGATTAGCCTACAACATATCAAAACAAAGCACTTTAACAATGAACAAGGGAAATTAATACAAAGAAGAAATTATTACCACTTGCACTACACTGCACACACCACATCGATAGCAGAATTTATAGGAAATAAAGAAACACAAGTATATATGATTAAGCACACTAGAAGCCACGTGGAGCGTTCCTCTGACAAACGTTCAAAAGCAAGCTAAGTGAAATCGGGATATTAAGGTTGATACCCAAAATGTTGGCTCTGATTGCAATGCAAAGGCAAACAGCAGCCTCAAGATCAACGAGGCCTTGGATGAGAGTGCAGCATGGAGTTACAGGAGGTGTGCCAATGGTGACATTGAGCAAAGAACCAAGCACATTGGCACATAAACCTATTTTTAGAGCATCTCTAGGGCACGAAGCAGATGACGGGGTGGGATTGGGATTCGGGTTTGGGTTCGGGTTTGGGTTTGGGTTCGGGTTCGGGTTCGGGTTCGGGTTCAGAGAAAGACAAGAGTCAGTGCGAGTACAGGCACTGACTAGGGCAAAGAACAGAATGTTGAGTGCGAGAAAGAGAGCAAGTGATGCTGAGCTTTTCGAACCCATCCCTCAAATCGTAATTGCTTTTTATTTTCAAGAAGATTAGTGCAAGTAAATACTAGTACTCCTTACCGGGAGAGTTATTAGAGATTGTTGTGGAGATTTGTTGGGAAGGGTGGGGTTTTATAGGGTTCAAGCAGGATATCTGTTTACTGAGGTGGCAAAGCTAATTATGAAGGCTAAAATTATTTTAATTTTTTGGATTTATAATTTTAATTCAACTATTGATAGGGTTAGATTCGCCACTACACATAAAGAAAAATGCCCAAATTTCGTCCTTATTGATCTATTGGGACGAAAATAATTTGTCCCAAAAAACGTTGCTTTAAGTGGGTTACAATAGATTATTTGAGATAAAAATTGAAATTCATCTCTAAAGACAGTCAATAGAAACGACATAATATATGGTATAGACAACCCGTAGGGACGATTTTTTTTAAAAAATAAAAAATAAAAAATCTGGTTTGTGTCCTCGAAGTAGATCTGACAAAATTTTACACGATCCAAATCCATTCAAAAATAGTGGTTTATGGGTCTAGTTTATCGGATCGGATTATTAATGAATCAACCCATTAAAACACAAAATATAATGAGTCGGTTTTGGGTTCACTCTTAAAAAAACTGTTAATTCGATAACCCGTTAATATAAATATTTTTTTAATGTATTTATGAAAGTTATTACAAAAATCTTTGTATAGTCGAGTTATGGAATTTATAAAAAAAGATCTCAATAACTATGGTTGGAATATATTTTATTAATTAAAAGCTTTTTAAAAGAATATATTTTTTTAAAGAGGAAAAATTTATAAATTATAAACTCTAAAATATAAATTAATTATATTACAATATTATAAATCTAATCCTAAAACTCTCTTCAACTTTCTTGAAATAAGTTATCGTCAATTCGATCTTTGTTAATTAAACTAAATAAGTGTTTTTTTTCTTGCATTTTGTATTACTATGGTGCCACTATTTCATACGATGTAACTTCAAGACTTTAAATTTATTTGATAATTGATATTTAATATTGTAAAATCAACTTGTTTGTTGACAATTTTTTCAAAAGGTATATGATATATGTATATTTATTTCTTTGTTTTTTTTTTTTTACAAAATAGACGCTCTTCAATATATTTTTTTTATTTAAAAAATATATCATCCTAATTAAGAAGTAAATTTTTTAATGTAAAATTAAATATTTATACAGATTGAATACCGAGTGTGTTATTTGTAAACATCTAACACAAGTAATTTAACATTGTAGGTCTAAATGAGAATTGATCTCAGTGTATTGAAGATTCATGAGGAATATTAATGGAAGATTTCATTTTTAAATTTTTTATTTTGGAATTTTATAATATATATATATATATATATATATATATATATATTAAAACATTGTTGGTGAAGTTAATTGTATGAGTTTGATTACGTTTCAATTCTATTAATTTTTGACTTTTTATTAAAACACAAATATAATATTTTACAACGAATTAGATCGGTTTATATATTTTTAACAAAGAGTTTCGGATTTGTTGTTTCAATTCTATTAATTTTTGACTTTTTATTAAAACTCAAATATAATATTTTACAACGAATTAGATCGGTTTATATATTTTTAACAAAGAGTTTCGGATTTGTTTATTCAAACCATTAAGATAACGGGTCGTGTTTGGGTTGGTTGAATAATTTTATCATCACCCAGTTCCATCTCATCCCACCAAATCACAATTAATCTTTTACTTCCATGGTGTTTTGAACGTATCACAATGCTCATGAGAGGTAAGCCTTACCCACTTTGCTGGGACTTTGAATTTATTTATAAAAATATAAGATTTATATATGAACTCTATATGTTATTAAATTTTTTTAATTATATACCGATCAAAATTTTATTTGTAGATTAATTTTAATAATTTAAATTTTATTTTTATATAATAAATAAATTAACATTAAAAAATATTTATTGTAGCATTTAATTAAACTATTTTATTAAAATTATATATTTATCATATCAAAAGGTCTATCATTAATCATATTCAGAATTGAGAAACTTTCTTTACATTTTTCAATTTAATAGAAAATGTAAGATTTGAATCCCTATCATAAAAAGGAAGATAAAATGTACAACAACTTTTTTAAAAAGTGGTTTTGCATTTTAGAGTCTTATTATTAAATTTATAAAAAAATAATATTATTTTTGTCATATTAAGTCCTCAAATTTCAAACTTTTTTCCTTTCTTTTATTTTCAAAAAAAAAATTAAAATTTTTAAGGATGAATAATTTATTTCGTCACAATAGATATCTTATTGAGACGAATAATTTATTTCGGCCAAATACACATCCTATTGGAACAAATATATTTCGTCCCAAAAAGTCTTGTCACCTTTGCACTTTTAAGGGACATAATTTTTTTTCGTCCCAAGTCATTGACCTAATAGGCGTTCTATTAGGATGATTTTTTTTCTTATTCTGATTTTTTTTCTTATCCTAAAGGTTTATTCAGATTTACAGTTTTTATGGACGAATTGAATATGCTATTGTGTCCCAATAGAACATCTATTGGAACGAATAACATTCGTCCCAAAAACTTTCTTCCCTGTAGCCCAATTTTCTTATAGTGTTGTTGTATATCAAAATAAATAATTCACATGATAACTAATTGAGTCTAAATTTATCATGAGCAAATAACACTCAACCTCCCTTAGGATTATCCTTTTACACGTGGAATCAAATTTATCAAGAAATGACAATGAAGATTAATTGAAAATTTAAAGAAAAAATGGAAAAATAATTCTTGATCTCCACAATCTATTTCTATAAATGGAAAATTTAGATCTAATTTGGGCCTCCAAATCTCCTTCGATAGAGATCCAAGCATATGTGTCGCTCCAGATCATCTCCATCAAAGGAGATCATTAAAGATCTCTTTCGATGGAGAGCTGGATCGATGGATGTCCAATCGATCCTTTTTTTTTAATTTACTATGATGAAGTCGATTTTTGAATTATCTAGTCAACAACAACACACATGCAAGTCAATGTTTGGATTGACTAAGAAACTTATGATCAAAACACCCTCTTACTACGTTAAAGTGATATGTAATGAGAAAAGTAATGAAACGCAATAAATAACACCTAGGGTTTGTACGAAGATAAGGATGACAATGGGGCGGGTTCGGGGCAGGATTGCCCTCCCCACACTCCGCCCCATTTTTTTTGTATTTTTTTAAAAACTCATCCCTTCATAAAACCCCTTTAAAGATAAAGCAGGACGAGACGGGGTGTACTTTCTCCATCCCCTCCCAATTTACCCCATTTAACTCATTTATCCAAATTATTTATTAAAATCTTGTCAAAAAGATTATTTATTAAAATAATAATTATATATCCCAATGAATATAATATAATATAATATATAAAGTAATTCTAAAAAAATATTGAAAATTGTTAACAACCTTTTTTGACAAGAGCCCAAAGATGAATTTTCCACCTACCTGGTACCTAGATTGGACCTAGAATCTTGGTATCAGGAGAGATTCACTCCAAAATCTGGGAAGATCAGTACCACATCGCACTTATTCCCAGATATCGAGTGGAACCGGTACCACGGTACCTCCCACCTGATACCTAAGTACCACGACATCTACCCAGTACCCAGGTACTGCAATATCAGTCCGAGACATAACA
Organism: Dipteronia dyeriana; assembly: GCA_032871835.1. Taxonomy (NCBI): domain Eukaryota; kingdom Viridiplantae; phylum Streptophyta; class Magnoliopsida; order Sapindales; family Sapindaceae; genus Dipteronia; species Dipteronia dyeriana. The sequence goes on from CM065299.1 coordinate 76,625,958, forward strand.
GAGATACGTACCCTGCCGGCCAGGTAAGAAGAATGTCACCATAAAATACCAGCATGCTGGAATAAGCACCACGCCAGCAAGAGCAAATCGGTACACCATCGTACCACACCATGAAGGTATAGAGCCAGCATTCTCCACCAAGCAACGTGAAAGGAAAAGGTTAACCCCTTTGCCATTTAAAGCGTTATAAATAAGACCAAAAAGATCAACCGATTCATAATTCAAATTTAACAAAAACAATTACGTAATCAGGGGAGTAATTCCCGTGCTAATTGATAGCCTCCGTCAACGCCAATGAATTCTGATAACTGCAAATCAATCAGCCTAAGTTATGGGGATTTGATTGGAAAGAATCAGAGAATATAAATACAACACCTGAATTCAGAGAAAGGCATCTGATTTTGGAGACCTAATAGCCAGAAATCAGAACAGTGAGCTCGCCATTGCAAAGAGTTTTTCGCTATAGAGGAAATAGCCACTTGTTGACATATACGAGATCGTCATCGCCAATTGTGTGAGTAAGAGTAAAAAAGATTGAGTGGAGAAATTGAGAGAAGAGAATCACCATCGTTGTACCTTTGAGAGTATAGCGACATCTTCACCTGGTTAAAGAGGATCTGGTTAAACTCCTTCGAGAGTATAGCGACATCTTCGCCTGGAGACACGAGGAGATGTCAGGGATTCCCATTTATTTGACTACTCACAGATTGGCGATCAATGCCATGTTCAATCCGATCAAACAGAAGCAGGGACACTTTAACCTAGAAAGAAATGTTGTGGAACAAAATGAGGTTGACAAGCTTCTAAAGGCTAGGTTCATCAGGGAGTCTCGGTACTATAAATGGATCGCCAATATGGTGATGGTAACCGAAGCAAACATGCAGTGGCGCATGTGCATTGATTACATTAGGCTCAACCGTGCCGACCTGAAGGACAGTTTCATACTACCAAAAATTGACTATTTGGTTGATTCAACTGTAGGAAACAAGCTCTTTAGTTTCATGGATGCATTCTCGGGGTACAATCAGATATCATGATACACCCAACCGACCAAGACAAGACTAGCTTCATTATCGGGAAGAGCCTTTACTGCTACAAAGTAATGTCATTTATACCCTCACGCTGCTGAAATAGGTTTTAAAATTTTTAAACAAATCATAATCTGTATCTGGGACCAGTGAACTTGGAATGGTAATTATTTTTTGAAACTAATACATACAATATGTAATCACAGGAAATTGTAATCAATATAATCAGTAGAATAAAATCTTACCAACGCTTGGAGACTCCTTCACTTTATGATATGCTCCTATTTGAACCACTCTTACCAACGTTTGGAGACTCCTTCACTTTACGATGTGCTCCTGTCTGAACCACTCGATCTTCCTCGCTATCTTTCGGGATTGGTAACTGCATGTGGGAACGTCACGGTCTCAGGAACTTGAATGGAGGATGTAGAGAGAATTGAAGAAACTCTTTCTTCTATGTGTTCTAAAAACACAAAAACATAAAATAATATATATATTATTTTTTTATCACTGATGACTTTTTTTTTCTTATTTCACACGATGGATATAAATTTTTCACAAAAATTATAAAACCTTTTTTTTCTTTTGTCTCTTATGCCAACACTTGTGTTTTAATATATATATATATATATATATATATAATGTGTGTATAAGGTATTTGCATCATATGCAAATTCTTATTTTGACTATTGTTTTATGAGCACACACCAATTTGCATCCAATGCAATCTCTTGTGTTATTTATTAATGTATATCTTTTAATTATCATTTTCAAGTATATCTAATATCTTAAAAGTGATAATAAGTGTTTTGTAAAAATAATAAATCCATATATCAACTAACACCCTTCAATTAATAGTTAATTAAAAATTCATAATTATCAGTATAATTAAATAATCTAATTAATTAATTAATTTAACTATTAACATTCATTAATTAAAGAATCTCATTATTCAATTAATTCCCTGTATAAACACATGTCACTTTCGTAACACAACTAATTGGACAATCCAATTAGTTAACCGTGACCCTTGTTACCTTAAATCGATCGGGCTAGTAAGGAGACCTAATGGACCTACAGTATTTTAGGCTCTAATAATCATTGGAATCATTAATTAAACTCTTTAATTAATATTCATTGATTATTAACTCTGGTGTTATTCAACTAAAAACCCTAAGCTGCACTCTCTCAACTGTAGACGCTTTTACACAGACCGATACAACTCGGTGTCCATCAATATAGCTATTACATATGGTGTGATCCTCCACAATAGTTCATAATTAGAGCTGGGTCATAATGTCCATTGTACCCCTCTAATTACATATATCCTTTAAGTACTGTTGATTCTATAATGAACCATAAATCCTATTTCCTTACGAAATTAAGAGAGCACTCATATTGTCTAAGCCTCGAATCAACCCTTAAGGGAACTACCGTCTACTTCTCACAAGAATGAGTGGATTCCACTATTGTGTACAAACCTTCCCAGTCACAAGTCAAACCACAATCCCAACATACTGAGTATATTGATCAAGAAATGCATCTGACCTCACCCATGGTATATCAAAGACCACGATTTAACCTGAAGGAGTCGATAAGATACTCAAGATTAAGATCACCCATTTATAGCTGTCATTAGTTGATATATATGAATCTCATCGGTAAACAGATCTTGGTGAGAGATTCATATAGATCATAGCCCAGTCCTATAGGATCACATCATACAAGGTGCCTCAATTTTCATATCTCCATATGAATGATTCAGGATAGAATAACCGTACAATACGGAATGGACCACAACCATAGGTTAACCACAAATAAAGTACCCAGCTTTATTTGCTATCTATGGACTATTTAGATTACACATCTCTTACTGTATCCATCTATATATAACACTCATATACACAGTTTGAGATTACATCCGGCAATCTTGGATGTTAAATATAATCACAAGTCATATAATAAGCAACACAACAAGAATGAATTGAAATTTTCCTTTTATTTATTTCATAAATCCATTTACAAATTACATCTTTAGGGCATAAACCCCAACAATCTCCCACTTGCACTAAAGCATGTGAAGCATGTCTTGTAACCCTAGACCATCTAGGTGACCCAAAAATACTTTAGCCGGTAAGGTCTTCGTAAATGGATCAACATGATTGTCTTGTGAGGCTATCTTTGTGACGAGCACATCTCCTCTCTACACTATCTCTCTGATGAGATGATACTTTCTCTCTATATGCTTCCCTCTCTTATGGCTTCTTGGTTCTTTGAAATTAGCCACAACACCAGTGTTATCACAATAAAGTGTGATGGGCTTATCCAGATCTTGAACAATTTCCAGATCACTTAAGAACTTACAGAGCCAAACAACCTTTTTAGCAGCTTCACAAGTGGCTACATATTCGGCTTCCATGGTGGAGTCAGCAATTCATGATTGCTTGATACTTCTCCACACAATGGCTCCGCCACCTAGGGTAAATACTGATCCAGATGTGAATTTTCTAGAATCCTTGTCTGACTGAAAATCAGAATCCGTGTATCCTAACGGGATCAAATCCTGTCCGAAATACACTAGCATATAGTCTCTCGTTCTACGAAAATACTTAAGAATTGTCTTGACATCAACCCAGTGATATAATCCTGGGTTGGCCTGGCATCTGCTGACTACTCCCACTACATAGCAGATGTTCAGTCTCGTGCATAACATAGCATAAATGAGACTACCTAATGCCGATGCATAAGGTACTCGTCTCATATCCTCAACTTCTTGAGGTGTCTTGGTACACTGTTCTTTAGACAAGTGAACTCCATACCTGGAAGGTAAATTACTTTTCTTGGAGTTCTGCATCGAAAATCGAATAAAAATCTTATCGATATATGATGCCATAGACAATGCTACAAGTTTGTTCTAACGATCCCTTATAAGTTGGATCCCTAGAACATAACTCGCCTCTCCCAAATCTGTCATTTGGAATTGGCTAGTCAACCAGCCCTTTACATCAGACAACACTCCCATATCATTCCCAATGAGTAGGATATCATCTACGTATAGGACCAAGAAAACTACTTTCTTGTCAATGACGCTTGTAGCCATAGGTTTTGATCACATCATCAAACCTTAAGTTCCACGATCTAGATGCTTGATTAAGTCCATAAATGGACCTTTACAGCTTGCAAACCTTTTGCTATTGATCTGGAGAAACGAATCCCTCTAATTACATCATATAAATGCTCTCATCAAGATTACCATTCAAGAATGCAGTCTTGACATCCATTTTCCAAATTTCATAATCGTAATAGGCAGTAATGGATAAGAGAATCCTAATAGACTTAAACATGGCTACTGGCGAGAAGATCTCTTCATAATCGACCCCTTCTTTTTGGGTATAACCCTTGGCCACTAGCCTTGCTTTGAAGGACTCTATCTTCCCATTTACTCCTATCTTTCTCGTGTAGATCCACTTACACCCTATGGGTTTTACCCCATCTGGTAAGTCTATAAGATCCCAGACTGAGTTAGAGTACATCGACTCCATCTCGAGATTCATGGCTTTTAGCCATTCCTCTTTATCAAGATCTTCCATTGCGTACTTAAATGTCAACGGATCCTCCACACTAACAGCAGAGACAACATATTGTCCCTCACCTATAACTAAATAGCATTCAGGTTGTCTCACAGCCCTCTCACTACGTCTAGGTGGTAGTGTATCCTGATCAGGAACCATCTGACTCTCAGATGTTTGTGGATCAACAACTCTTGTTGATGAAGCACTAGTCTCACCAGGCTCCAACTCATTAAATACAATCTTAGAGCGAGGTTTAGGGTTACTAATATAATTGTCCTCGAGAAACGTTGCATTTGTCGATACGAATACTTTGTTATCTTCGGGAATATAGAAGTGTCTACCTCTGGTCTCCTTGGAGTATCCTACAAATAGGCAGACCACAAAATTAGAGTCTAGCTTTCCACTTCTGTTCTTTAGCACATGTGCTGGACACCCCTATATACGGAAATGTTGTAAACTAGCTTTACAATAATTTCACAACTCTAGAGGAACAGATTTGGATGGAACCACATTCAAAATGTACGTCGCTATTTGTAACGCATATCCCCATAAGGAATTTGTTAATGATGAGAAACTAATCATAGATCTCACCAGTTCCATTAGGATTCTATTTCTCCTCTCCACTACACCATTTTACTGAGGTGTACCAAGAGCTGTGAGTTGGGAAACTATCCCATGCTCGACCATGAAGTCTTCAAACTCTTGGTCAAGGTATTCACCTCCATGATCCGATTGTAGTGACTTGATAGTCCTACCTAATTGATTCTCAACTTCAGCTCAAAATTCTTTGAACATTTTAAATGTTTCCGACTTCCGTTGCATTAGGTAGACAAATCCATATCTTGAGTAGTCATCTATAAAGATGACATAATTCTTATAACCACCCCTAGCTTTAACATTCATCGGTCTGCAGACATCTGTATGTATAAGCTCTAGCGGTTCTTTAGCTTTAAGCTCTTTTTCAGTAAAAGGTCTCCTAGTCATCTTACCTTACAGACAAGATTCACAGACAAGTAAGGTGCCAACCTTTAACTCACTTAATGGTCTGCTTTTTACTAGTCTGTCTATCCGGTCAAGGTTGATATGACCAAGCTTTAGATGCCAGAGATGTGTGTCATTATCTGGAGAAATCTTATATCGTTTAGGTTTTGGTTTTTCAACCTTAAACATTTCGGTGTTGAGTGGTGTAGTATGTATTAACGATCTTAACACATACAAATTGTTTTCATTAATTTCTGAACAAATATTCAGACCATTCTTTCCAATAATAACAGACTTATTATTAAAGGAAACAAAATACGATTGTTCTAACACTTTAGAAACGGAAATCAAATTCCATGTAAATCCATGAATATAAAAAACATTGTTTAGTAATAAAAAAAACTATTATTATTACAAAATTGCAATCTTATCGCTCCCACTGCTTTTACCGATACGACATCTCCCAACCCCACACGCATTGAGAAGGCTTCCCTCCCCTAGCTCAGTCCAAGAATCAGTCCACTGCAAAGAAGAACAAACATTGTTAGTGGCCCCCGAATCAATTATCCAGGATGAATAATCATCTTCCACTAAACAAGATTCAAGAACAAGTAAATCATATTTACCTTTCGTCTTTTTCTTCTTGGCTACCTCCTCCAGGTAATGAGGACAATTCCTCTTCCAGTGCCCGACCTTGTCGCAATAGAAACATTTTCCTTTGTCTTAGTCTGTGGAGGAGTCATTCTTTTTGCTTTGGGCTTTCTTGGGTTTGGGATTACTTTTCGCCTACCCAGCAGACCTCTTCCTTTTTTTATTATTTGAGGAGAAAGATGGTTTGGCAACATTTGCCTCACCGGTCTTACGTTTATTGTCTTTACTTGAAGACTCAAAGGTAGCAAGCTCATTGAGCAACTGTGTAAGACTAAACTTTAACTTGTTCATCCCGTAGTTGCTCATAAACTAATCAAAACTCTTCAGAAGAGTTGTCAGTATGTTGCTCACTTGACTAGGTTCGTCAATGGCCCCACCAGTGACTTCCGCAGTGTTGAAGTAGGACATCATGCTCAGGACATGTTCCCGAACTGACGTACCTTCCTTTATCCGATGGAGCATAGCAGAACGAATGGCTTCGTGTCGCTTTTGCATGGAGGGTTGCCCGAACATAGCTTGCAATGACTCCATGATTTCGAATGCTGAAGTCATTGCTTCATGCTTTGTGACAAGCATGTCTGTCATAGAAGCCAATAGATATGTTCGGGCTTTCACATCAGATGAGACCCATCGCTCGTATGCCTCACGAACAGTTCATGTGGCATTGGCAGCAGGCGCTGGAGGACATTCCTTCGTAAGCACAAATTTGAGGTCTTTGGTGACCAATATTGCATTAATGTTTTATTTTATTTCAGTAATTATGTCTTCTGCATTACTTCAAATTCTCGTAAACGACAAATTAACTGGAGATAACTACACTAACTGGATTACATACAATTTGTAATCACAAGAAATTGTAATCAATATAATCAGTAGAAAAAAATCTTACCAACATTTGGAGACTCCTTTACTTTACGATATGCTCCTATCTGAACCAATCTCACCAACGTTTGGAGGCTCCTTCACTTTACGATGTGCTCCTGTCTGAACCACTCGATCTTCTTTGCTATCTCCCGGGACGCATCACGGCCTCAGGAACTTGAATGAAGGATGTAGAGAAATACTTGAAGAAACTCTTTCTTCTCAATTTGGTGTAATGATTTCATGCACATATAAATTGCATCTTATGCAAAACTTTTTTTTTCGTGTGTGTCAGGTACACCCAAAACCAAATCAACTTTTTTTCTTAAAAAAACAAAATCACGCCTGCACCTTTATATATATATATATATATATATATATATATATATATATATATATATATATATCCTTGTTTGTATCCTATACAAACACTTATATATGTGCATACACCAATTTACATCCAATGCAATCTCTTATGTTATTAATTTATATATATCTTTTTATTATCATTTTCAAATATATCTAATAAATTACAAGTGATAATAAGTATTTTAAATTTAAACTTAAATTCAAATACTTATATAAATGATTTAGTAAAAATAAAATAATCCTATTATTTTATCTTCACCTAAATCTATATATCAACTAACACCCTCCAATTAATAGTTAATTAATAATTCATAATTTCAATATAATTAAATATTCTAATTATTTAATTAATTTAACTATTAACATTCATTAATTAAATAATCTTATTATTCAATTAATTCCTGAATAAACACGTGTCACTTTTGTAACACAATTAATTGGATAATCCAATTAATTAACCGTGACCCTTGTTACCTTACTCAATTAGGCTAGCAAGGGGACCTAATGGACCCACATTATTTTGAGCTCCAATAATCATCGGAATCATTAATTAATCTCTTTAATTAATATTCCTTGATTATTAACTCCGGTGTTATTCCACTAAAAACCCGAAACTGTACTCTCTCAACTGTAGACGCTTTTACATAGACCGATACAACTAGGTGTCCATCGATATAGCTATTACATATGGTGTGATCCTCCACAGTAGTTCACAATTAGAGTTGGGTCATAATGTCCGTTATACCCTTTTAATTACATATATCCTTTAAATATCGTTGATTCTATAATGAACAATAAATCCTATTTCCTTACGGAACTAGGAGAGCGCTCATATTGTCCAAGCCCTGAATCAACCCTTAAGGGAACTACCGTCTACTTGTCACAAGAATAAGTGGATTCCACTATTGTGTACAAACTTTCCCAGTCACAAGCGAAACTGTAATCCCAACATATGGAGCATATTGATCGGGAACTGCATCCGACCTCACCCATGGTATATCATAGACCACGATCTAACTTGAAGGAGTCGATAAGACACTCAAGATTAAGATCACCCACATATAGTCATCATTAGTTGATATATATGAATCTCATCGGTAAACGGATCTTGGTGTGAGATTCATATATATCATGGCCCAGTCCTATATGATCACATCATACAAGGTGCCTCCATTCCCATATCTCATATGATTGATTCAGGATAGAATCATTGTATATTACGGAATGGACTGCAGCTATAGATTAACCACAAATAAAGGACCTAGCTTTATTTGCTATCTATGGACTCTTTAGATTGCATGTCTCTTACTGTATCCATCCCCATATGACACTTATATACACAGTTCGAAATTACATCCGGCAATCTAGAATGTTAACATGTGCACAAATTTATAAAGTAAATAACATAGCAAGAATGAATTGAACCTTTCTTTTTAATTACTTCATAAAACCATTTAGAAATTACATGTTTAGGGCATAAACCTAGACAATCTCCCACTTGCACTAAAGCATGTGAGGCATGTCTCGTAACCCTAGACAATCTAGGTGACCGGAAAACACGTTAGCAGTTAAGGTCTTAGTAAATGGATCAGTATGATTGTCTTGTGAGGCTATCTTGGTGACGATCACATCTCCTCTCTACACTATCTCTCTGATGAGATGATACTTTTTCTCTAGATGTTTCCTCTCTTGTGGCTTCTTAGTTCTTTGGAATTATCCATAACACCACTGTTATCACAATAAATTGTGATGGGCTTATCCAGGCCTGGAACAACTTCCAGATCACTCAAGAACTTACGGATCCAAACGACCTCTTTAACAGATTCCCAAGCGGCTACATATTCGGCTTCCATGCTGGAGTCAGCAATGCAAGATTACTTTATACTTCTCCACACAATGGCTCCACCACCCAGGGTGAATACTGATCAAGACGTGGATTTTCTAGAATCCTTGTCTCACTGAAAATCAGAATCAGTGTATCCCAACGGGATCAAATCCTGTCCTGAATACACTAGCATATAATTTCTCGTTCTCTGAAGATACTTGAGAATAGTCTTGACAGCAACCCAATGATCCAATCCTGGGTTGGACTGGTATCCGCTGACTACTCCCACTACATAGCAGATGTCCGGTCACGTGCATAACATAGCATTTATGAGACTACCTACTGTCGATGCATAAGGTACACGTCTCGTATCCTCAACTTCTTGAGGTGTCTTAGGACACTGTTCTTAGACAAGTGAACTCCATGCCTGGAAGGTAAATTACCTTTCTTGGAGTTCTGTATCAAAAATCACACAAGAATCTTGTTGATATATGATGTCTGAGACAATGCTATGAGTTTGTTCTTACGATCCCTTATAAGTTGGATCCCTAGAACATTACTTGCCTCTCCCAAATCATTCATTTGGAATTGGCTAGCCAGCTAGCCAGCCCTTTACATTAGACAACACTCCCACATCATTCCCAATGAGTAGGATATCATCTATGTATAGGACCAAGAAAACTACTTTCCTATCATTGATCCTCTTGTAGACACAAGGCTCATCAACGTTCTGCACAAAGCCATAGGTTTTGATCACATCATCAAACCTGATGTTCCAAGATCTAGATTCTTGCTTAAGTCCATAGATGGACCTTTGCAGCTTGCAAACTTTTTGCTCTTGATCTGGAGACACGAATCCCTTTGGTTTCATCATATAGATGCTATCATCAAGATTGCCATTGAAGAATGCAGTGTTGACGTCCATTTGCTAAATATCATAATCGAAATAGGCAGCAATGGATAAGAGAACCCTAATAGACTTAAACAAGGCTACTAGCGAGAAGGTCTCTTCATAATCGACCCTCTCTTTCTGGGTATAACCCTTGGCCACTAGCCTTGCCTTGAAGGTCTCTACCTTCCCATCTACTCCTCTCTTTCTCTTGTAGAACGACTTACACCCTATGGGTTTTACCCCATCCGGTAAGTCTACAAGATCTCAGACTGAGTTAGAGTACATGGACTCCATCTCGAGATTCATGGCTTTAAGCCATTCCTCTTTATCAGGATCTTCCGTTGCATTCTTAAATGTCAACGGATCACCCACACTATTAGCAGAGACAACACCTTGTCCCTCACCTATAGTTAAATAATGTTCAGGTTGTCTCACAACCCTCTAACTACGTCTATGTGGTAGTGTATCCTGATCAGGAACCATCTAACTCTTAGATATTTGTGGATCAACAACTCTTATTGATGAAGCACTATTCTCACCAGGCTCCAACTCATTCAATACAATCTTAGAATGAGGTTTATGTTCACTAATATAATTGTCCTCAAGAAACGTCGCATTTGTCGATACAAATACTTTGTTGTCTTCGAGACTATAGAAGTGTCCACCTCTGGCCTCCTTGGAGTATCCTACAAACAGGAAGACAACAGACTTGGAGTCTAGCTTTCTAGTTCTGTTCTTCAGCACGTGTGCTGGACACCCCCATATACGAAAATATCGCAAACTAGATTTACGACCATTCTATAACTCTAGGGGACTTAGGAACATATTCGGATGGCACTACATTCAGAATGTATGTCGCTGTTTGTAACGCATATCCCTAAAAATAATTTGGTAATGATGAGAAACTAATCATAGATCTCACCATTTCCATAAGGGTTCTATTTCTCCTCTCCGCTACATCATTTTGCTGAGGTGTACCTGGAGATGTGAGTTGGGAAACTATCCCATTCTCGACCGTGAAGTCTTTAAATTATTGGTCAAGGTATCACCTCCATGATCTGATTGTAGTGACTTGATAGTCCTACCTAATTGATTCTCAACTTCAGCTCGGAATTCTTTGAACTTTTCAAATATTTCCGACTTTCGTTGCATTAGGTAGACGTATCTGTATCTTGAGTAGTCATCTATAAAGGTGACATAATACTCATAACCACCCCTAGCTTTAACATTCATCAGTCCGCAGACGTCTGTATGTATAAGCTCTAACGGTTCTTTAGCTCTAAGCCTTTTTCCAGTAAAAGGTCTTTTAGTCATCTTACCTTCCAGACAAGATTCGCAGACAAGTAAGGTGCCAACCTTTAACTCACTTAAAGGTCCACTTTTACTAGTCTGTTTATCTGGTCACAGTCGATATGACCAAGCCTTAGATGCCAAAGATACGTGTCATTATCTGGAGAAATCTTATGTTGTTTAGTTTTTAGTTTTTCAACCTTAAACATTTCGTTGTTGAGCAGTGTAGTATGTATTGATGGTCTTAACACATACAAATTGTTTTCATTAATTCTTGATCAAATATTCAGACCATTCTTTCCAATAATAATAGACTTATTATTAAAAGAAACAAAATATTTTTGTTCTAACAACTTAGAAACGAAAATCAAATTCCGTGTAAATCCAGGAATATAAAATACAATGTCCAACAATATATAATTATTACAAAAACGTAATCTAATTACGCTCACTGCTCGTGCAGACAGGACATCCCCTGACCCTACACACATTGAGAAGGCTTGCTCTTCTAGCTATGTCCAAGAATCAGTCCATTGTAAAGAAGAACAAACATGGTTAGTGGCCCCCGAATCTACTATCCAGGGTGAAGAATCATCTTCCACTAAACACTACTCAAGAACAAGTAAATCATATTTACCTTTCTTGGACTTCTTCTTGCTTGTGGCTTTCTTGGGTTTGGGATTACCCTTCGCTTTCCCAATAAACCTCTTTCTTTTCTTATTATTAGAGTAGAAAGATGGTTCGGTAACATTTGTCTCACTTGTTGTTCTTAGTTAAGGACTCAAAGGTAGTGAGCTCATTGAGCAACTATGTGAGATTGAACCTTAACTTGTTCATCCCGTAGTTGCTATTAAACTGATAGAAACTCTTCGGAAGAGTCGTCAGTATGATGCTCACTTGATTGGGTTTGTCATTGGCCCTACCATGGATTTCTACCGTGTTGAAGTAGGAAATCATGCTCAGGACATGTTCCCGAACTGACCTACCTTCCTTCATATGAGCTAGCATAGCGGAACGAACAACTTCGTGTCGCTTTTGCTCTGAGGGCTGCCCAAACATAGCTTGCAATGGCTCCATGATTTTGAATGCTGAAGCCATTGCTTCATGCTTTGTGACAAGTACGTCTGTCATAGAAGCCAACATATATGTTCGAGCATTCTCATCAGATGAGACTCATCACTTGTATGCCTCACGAATAGTTCGTGTTGCATTGGTAGCAGGCGCTAGAGAACATTCCTCCGTAAGCACAAACTTGAGGTCTTTGGTGACCAATATTGCATTAATGTTATGTTTCTATTTAGTGTAGTTACCACCGGTTAATATGTCGTTTGCGAGAATTTGATGTAATACAAAAGACATTATTGCTGAAATAAATAAAACATTCATTCAGTAATTTATTTAAAATAAGTGTGAGTGCTTTGGCATAAATTTAAACATGATTCATGCACATGTTTAACGAACTAGAACTACCCTGAAACTAATTACTATACCACGACAATCCAACACACCACAAAGAAGTGCCACCTTAGCGTCGGTCAAGTCTTTGCATGTTGGACCGAGACATTCTTAATCAAATGATATTCTAGAATAACTCTTATTCCATATCATTCAACGATCGTTCATTCAGTCAGGTTTTTAATTAACAAACTTAATCAAAACCTTCGTGAGTGTAACCCACCATTTTAGATATCACGAGCTTAACTTGAGAATTGCCGTCTTAGGATTGGTCGATCCCAAAATACCCTCAGAAATCCTATCCGTTAGGAAGTCAACTTTGATATTGACCTTTGTGGAAACCCTCCTTAGGGAAGATGAAAGCAAAGCCGTCACGAGGCCCCACTCGGATCTCACGGTATTGAACTAATGATGGATACCGCGGGATATATATATCATATATCCCTCTCTCACTCACTATTTTAAAATTAGGGTTTTCTATAAACCATTAATGCACCTAGACTCTATAGGATTAAACTACTAATTTTTATCAAGTTATCTAGTGTATTAACTAATTACAAACAAATTCTAAATAACTAATAAATTATTTATGATTTTTAACAATTAAAAATCTAATCTACTAGTGAATAATCTAAGTCTTTTTAAACTGTTTACTATGGCCAGATTATTATGTTAGTGTTTACCAATTTTTAACTATTAAAGCCCTAACATTTTATTTGGATCATTTATTATTAGGTAATTAATCATATTAATCCTAATTACATTAAATGACCTTATTAATCTAACTTATTAAACTCTTTAATAACTAGATTAATATTAATGAGAATTACTAATTTTTCTAACCATTAAAAAAACTAATCTCATTATTCATAGTTATTTATGTATATTGCTCATTTTAATCACATTAAAAAGATACATAAAATATCAGACTATGATACATGTATGACATATCAAATATATTTGTGTAGGCACATCTAATCTAAATGACATACGTATGCATGACAATGCATTTATCATCACATAATATAAAGCATACATGAATTGATCGAGTATTGTGGATTATTTAACCTAAAAAATTTGAATATAAAATTATAAAAAAAAATTCTCCAAGATATTTCTTGATCTTCTAATAACTTCAGATATCTTCCAATCTCTTCAGTTCACTCCGACTTATCTCATGAATTCAAAACGAAAAATCTACAAGGAATGGACTAGGCAACAATTGTCTTTGGAAACGTACACGAGCTGATGTTCGTGGCTTGAACTGCACCACGCATGTATCTCATGCACATGGTTTTTGCTCGTGGTCCCACCACGTATGTACATTCAATTTTAAATTGCACAACTTCTCATCACAAGTACACTGTGCAACAATTGCACATTCAATTTGTGACGTTGACAAAGTTTGATTTCACCAGGTCAACGTTTTACATATAAATATATATATTTAATACAATTTAATAAAATAATAAAAAAATAATACAATCCATGAACCCTAAATCCATAGTAACATATAATTAACGATAAATCATATTTTTGTAAATTAACAAATTTAATATAACAAAAAAAAAACATACAATTATAAGGATGTTGCCGACACATTTATACATACAGGAGCATCAAAACCAATTTCCTTATTCGAAAATAAAATTGGCTCTAATACCAATTGTTGGAACCCCGTTCTCCGGTCACGCAGCGGAAATGATTTTTAATTTTTTTTTATATAGATTATAATCTGTATCTAGGACCAGTGAACTTGAGATCTTATTTATTTTCGAACAAATACATATATTATTTATTACACTAATAAAATATATATGAAAATATAGGAAATTGTAATCAATATAATCAGTAGAAAAAAATCTTACCAACGTTTGGAGACTCCTTCACTTTACGATATGCTCCTGTCTGAACCAATCTCACCAACGTTTGGAGGCTCCATCACTTTACGATGTGCTCCTGTCTTAACCACTCGATCTTCCTCGCTATCTCCTGGGACTGGTAACTGAGTGTGGGCGCGTCACGGTCTCAAGAACTTGAATGGAGGATGTAGAGAAATACTTGAAGAAACTCTTTCTTCTCAATTTGGAGTATTGATTTCACACACATAAAAAAAGAATATATATATATATTAATTCATGCTTTGTGTGTTTTTGGAACACATAGAAGAAAGAGTTTCTTCAATTCTCTCTATATCCTCCATTTAAGTTCTTGAGACCGTGACGCGCCCACAGAAATTTACCAATCCCTGGAGATAGCGAGGAAGATCGAGTGGTTCAGATAGGAGCACATCGTAATGTGAGGGAGTCTCCAAACGTTAGTAAGAGTGGTTCAAATAGGAGAATATCATAAAGTGAAGGAGCCTCCAAGAGTTGGTAAGATTTTCTTCTATTTATTATATTGATTACAACTTCCTGTGATTACCTATTGTATATATTAGTTTCGAAAAATAATTATGATCTCAAGTTCACCGGTCCCAGATACAGATTATGATCTATATAAATATTTTAAAACCTATTTTCACTGCGTGACCGGTGAACGGGGTTCCAACAATTGGTATCAGAGGCTGGTTATTTTTTCGAAACATGAAATTGTTTTCGATGCTCCTGTATTTATGAATGTGTAGGCATCATCTTTATGATTGTATGTATGTTTAGATTTAAATTGTTTAATTAAAACATGGTTGATCGTAAATTTTTATGGTACTGTGGATTTAGGGTTCATGGGTTATATTATTATTATTATTATTATTTCAGTTTTTTTTTTATTAAATTGTATTAATATATATATATATATATATATATGTAAAACATTGACCTGGTGACTTCATATGAAGTCAACGTCACAAATTGAATGTGCAATTGTTGCACAGTGTACGTGTGATAAGAATATGTGCAATTGTTGCACAGTGTTCGTGTGATGATTAGTTGTGCAATTTTAAATTGCATGTACATACGTGGTGGCAGTTCAAGCAACACACACCTGAATTGTACAATAGCACGTGTACGTTTCCAAAGGCAATTGTTGCCTGGTCCGTTCCGTGCAGATTTTCCGTTTCGGATTCATGAGATTAATCTGAATGACCTGATGAGACTGGAAGATATCTGAAGTTACTAGAAGACCAAAGAATGCATTGAATAATTTTTTTTTGTAATTTTAGATTCCAAATTTTTTAGATTAAATAATCCACAGTACCCGGTCAATTTATGTATACTTTATATTATATGATGATAAAAGTATTGACATGCATACGTATGTCATTTAGATTAGATGTGCCTACACATATATATTTGATATGTCATACATGCATCATAACCTGATATTTTATGTATTTTTTTAATGTGATTAAAATGGGTAATATAAATAAATGGTTATGAATAATGAGATTTTTTTTAATGGTTAGAAAACTTAATAATTCTCATTAATAATAATCTAGTTATTAAAGAGTTTAATAAGATAGATTAATAGGATCATTTATTGTAATTATGATTAATATGATTAATTACCTAATAATAAATTATCCAAATAAAGTGTTAGGGTTTTAATAGTTAAAACTTGGTAAACACTAACATAATAATCTGACCTTAGTAAATAGTTTACAAATGCTTAGATTATTCACTAATATATTATATTTTTAATTGTTAAAAATCATTAATAATTTATTAGTTAATTAGAATTTGTTTCTAATTTGTTAATGCACTATATAACTTGATTAAAGTTAGTCGTTTAATCCTATAGAGACTAGGTGCATTAACGGTTAATATAAAACCCTAATTTTAAAATAGTGAGTGAGAGAGGGATATATGACATATATATCCCGCAGTCTCTATCATTAGTTCAATGTCGTGAGATCCGAGTGGGGCCTCGTGACGGCTTTGCTTTCGTCCCCCCTAAAGAGGGTTTCCACAAAAGTCAATACCAAGGTTGACTTCCTAACGGATATGATTTCTGATGGTATTTTGGGATTGACCGACTCTAAGGCGGCAATTCTCGAGTTACGCTCGTGAGATCTGAAATGGTGGGTTACACTCACGAAGGTTTTGATTAAGTTTGTTAATTATAAACCTGACTGAATGAACGATGGTTGAATGATATGGAATATGAGTAATTCTAGAATATCATTTGATTGAGAATGTCTCGGTCCAACATGCAAAAACTTGACCGACCCTAAGGCGGCACTTATTTGTGGTATGTTGGATTGTCGTGGTATAGTAACTAGTTTTAGGGTAGTTATAGTTCGTTAAACATGTGCATGATGTTTAAATTTATGCCAAAACACTCTCACTTATTTTAAATAAATGACTAAATGAATATTTTATTTTATTTCAGCAATTATGTCTTCTACATTACTTCAATTTGATTTTAAAAATGCAGGTGCCACCTACCAGTTCTTGGTGAACAGACTGTTCAATGAGTAGATAGGGAAGACGATAGAGGTGTATGTTGACGACATGATCAACAACTCCCAGGTAGCAGAATAGTACCATGACCACCTTTTTCAGATTTTTCAGCTAGTCAAAGAGAATCAGACGCTGTAATAGCAGTAAGAAAGTTCCTAGGATTCATGGTCCACCAAAAGGGGAATTTAAGCCAATCCAGAGAAGATCAGGGCCATCCTGGATCTCAAGGCTCCTACCTCCCTCAAACAGGTACAGGGCCTAACCGTCGAATAAAAGCTCTTAATTGCTTCATATCACAGTCCACCAATAAATGTCTCATCTTCTTCAAAACAATCAAGCATAAGAAGAGTATGAAGTGGGATTAAGACAACCAGATAGCCTTCCAATCTTTGAAAGAGTACCTAGCTAGCCCACCATTTCTAGTCAAACCGGTACCAGGAGAGGAGCTACAGTTGTACCTGACAATTTTTATGATTGCTGTCAGTGGGGCCTTGGTAAAAGAGTGTGGGGATGGGGTCTTGTAATCCATCTATTATGTAAGTTAAGCTTTATCCAGACTAGAGAAGAAGTTTAACCATATAAAGAAACTCGCCTTTAACCTCGTTACCACAGCTAGGAAGCTTCGCCCTTACTACCAAGCCCATTCAATCGCGTTGGTTACCGATCAGCCTCTGCGACAGTTTCTCTAAAGACCAGACGTATCGAGAAGGTTGGTATTGTAGGCCCTCAAGCTAATACAACACGATATCATATACAATGCCAGAACCACCATCAAGGCCCACGCCTTACTGATTTCTTGGAAGAGTTCAGCATAATGCTCGATCCCGATACCGCTTCAAGCTCGAACCTGGTACCCTAGAGTGAACAAGAACTTAAAAACTGGCCCGTAGGCTAAGAAGTCTGGACTCTATATATAGATAGAGCATCCATTGAAGCAGAAAGTGGAGCATGAATCATTCTAACCGATCCACAGAAGGTTGAATGTTGCGACTGCGTTATATTTGAATTCAGTGATACCGATTATAAGGCTGAGTACGAGGCCTTACTAGTAGGGTGGTTGTAGAACTTGGAGCAGATTATCTTTATGCTAAGAGCAATTCACAACTGGTGGTCAACTAGGAAACAGGGCAATACCAAGCGAAGTGAGACAATATGGCAGCCTACCTTGAAAGGGTCCAAAAACTTATAACTTGGTTCAAGGGATTCAAGATAGAGCAGATACCTAAGCAACTGAACCACTGAGCTGATGTCCTTGCCAAGATAGCTGCAACTGAAGGATAGGTACTTTCAAAGGGGGTACCATGTTTGAACCTCGTTCACCGGTCACGCAGCGGAACTAGATTTTAAAATTTTTATACAGATCATATCTGTATATGGGACCAGTGAACTTTGGATCGTAATTATTTTTCAGAACAAATACATACAATATGTAAACACAGGAAATTGTAATCAATATAATTAGAAGAACATACCAACGTTTGGAGGCTCCTTCACTTTACGTTATTCTCCTGTCTAAACCAATCTTACCAACGTTTGGAAACTCCTTCACTTTACAATGTGTTCCTGTCCGAACCACTCGATCTTCCTCGCTATCTCCCGGATCTGGTAACTGCGTATATGCGCGTCACGGTCTCAGGAACTTGAATGGAGGATGTAGAGAAATACTTGAAGAAATTTTTTCTTCTCAATTTGGTGTATTGATTTCATGCACATATAAATTGCATCTCATGTAAAACTTTTTTTTTTCTTTTTGCGTCACCTGTTCAACACTTGAACAATTTTTTTTTATTTTTTTATTTTATGCTTTAGCGACTTTTAATATATATAATACCTTGCTTCACACAATATATAATCACGCACCTGATATATATCTTTTTACTGCACTTCCTTTTTTTATAATTTTTGTCTTGTTTCACATGTATTTTCATCATTTCATGATTCTTATACTTGTGCATTTATATAATATATATATATATATTCTTGTTTGTATCCTATACAAACAGTTATATATGTGTATACACCAATTTATATCTAATGCAATCTCTTGTGTTATAATTGATATATATCTTTTAATTATCCTTTTCGAATATATCTAATGTATTAAAAGTGATAATAAGTATTCTAAATTTAAACTTAAATTCAAATACTTAGATTAATGATTTAGTAAAATAAAATAATCATATTATTTTATCTTCATCGAAATCTATATATCAACTAACACCCGCCAATTAATAGTTAATTAATAATTCATAATTATCAATATAATTAAATAATCTAATTATTTAATTATTTTAACTATTAACATTCATTAATTAAATAATCTCATTATTCAATTAATTCTCGAATAAACACGTGTCACTTTCGTAACATAACTAATTGGACAATCCAATTAGTTAACCGTGACCCTTGTTACCTAAATCGATCGGGCTAGCAAGGGGTCCTAATGGACTCATAATATTTTGAGCTCCAATAATCCTCAGAATCATTAATTAAACTCTTTAATTAATATTCCATGATTATTAACTCCGGTGTTATTCCACTAAAAACCCGAAGCTGCACTCTCTCAACTGTAGACGCTTTTACACAGACCGATACAACTCGGTGTCCATCGATATAGCTATTACACATGGTGTGATCCTCCACAGTAGTTCATAATTAGAGCTGGGTCATAATGTCCGCTATACCCCTCTAATTACATATATCCTTTAAGTACCGTTGATTCTATAATGAACAATAAATCCTATTTTCTTACGGAATCAGGAGAGCGCTCATATTGTCCATGCCCCGAATCAACCCTTAAGGGAACTACCATCTACTTCTCACAAGAAGGAGAAGATTCCACTATTGTGTACAAACCTTCCCAGCCACAAGCCAAACCGCAATCCCAACATACGGAGCATATTGATCTGGAACTGCATCCGACCTCACCCATGGTATATCAAAGACCACGATCTAACATGAAGGAGTTGATAAGACACTCAGGATTAAGATCACCCACATATAGCCATCATTAGTTGATATATATGAATCTCATCGGTAAACGGATCTTGGTGAGAGATTCATATAGATCATGGCCCAGTCCTATATGATCACATCATACAAGGTGCCTCCATTCCCATATCTCATATGAATGATTCAGGATAGAATCATCGTACATTACAGAATGGATCGCAGCTATAGATTAACCACAAATAAAGTACCCAACTTTATTTGCTATCTATGGACTCTTTAGATTGCACGACTCTTACTGTATCCATCCGTATATGACACTCATATACACAGTTTGAGATTACATCTGGCAATCTTGGATGTTAAATATATGCACAAGTTATAAAATAAGCAACATAACAAGAATGAATTGAACTTTTCCTTTTATTTATTTATTAAATCCATTTACAAATTAAATCTTTAGGGCATAAACCCCAACATACCATTCTAGGTAATCTCCCAGTCGAGCATAGCATAATGAAAGCAGCCATGTGGATCGCCTCCCTACTAGATGGATCCTATAATAGACTACCTCCAAGAAGGAAAGCTTCCCAAAGATCTTGATCATGCTCACAAACTTAAAAGAACCTCAACTTGATATTGTCTGGTAGAAGGGTACCTCTACCTTAAAGGGAGGTCACTCCCCCTACTTAGATGTTTCGCCCCTACTTAGTCACTCAGAGAGGTACACTCAGGGGATTATAGAAACCATACATGGGAGGAGTTCTAGCTTATCAGGTACTTCGCATCGGGTATGACTTGTCAATTTTGCACCACGACACAACCAGTTCATGCGATACTGTGAACCGTGCCAAAGGACAGCCAATCTAAATCACCTTCCACCTAAGTGGCTCTCCTCTATCAGTTTGCCATATCCATTCACCATTTGGGGGTAAATATGATAGGACTTCTCCCCACTGAACTTGGTCAGGCAAAGCAAGCCATTGTAGCCATTGACTGCTCTACCATGTAGGTGGAAGCAGAGCCCATTTCCAAGATAACAGAAGAGAACACAACCAAGTTTATAAAAAGGAACGTGGTCTGCTGGTTCGGTACCCTGATGGAAATTATCACCGATCTTGGCAAGCAGTTTAATAATGCATGGTTCTGGGACTTTTACGACAATTCAGAAATTGAATTCCATTTTGCATCAAAGGCACATCCCTAGACCAATTGATTGGTTGAGGCCACAAACAAGACTATCAAGAAACTCTTGAAAAAGAAGCTCTAACAAAAGAAGGGTAAGTGGGCAGATGAGCTCCTTAATGTACTATGGGCTTACCGCACCACTAAGAGGATTACTATCGAAGAAACCCCCTACTCGCTGACTTTCAGGGCAGAAGCAGTCCCACAAATTGAGGGGATACATATGAATGAATTGTATGTGTGTGCTTATAATGGTGCACAACGATGCATGGACACATATGTATGAATTGTGTGTGTGTGTGCCTAAGCCTTGTAAGAGAAAGATAAGGTCTTAGTATACTTTTGTAGAACCATATTGCATCATTTCTCTTTGAAGACTTTGAACTTGCTT
This sequence comes from Dipteronia dyeriana, assembly GCA_032871835.1. NCBI lineage: Eukaryota > Viridiplantae > Streptophyta > Magnoliopsida > Sapindales > Sapindaceae > Dipteronia > Dipteronia dyeriana. Next base: position 76,647,807 of record CM065299.1, read on the forward strand.
TGACTAGTTGTTCCTTCTTCCTTGAAGCTTGAATCATCATGAATGTAAAAAACTAAATCATCACAAGTAAACATCATTTTGATATGGAATTAATGCCAACACAATCTAAAACCTAACAATCTCCCCCTTTGGCAAATACCATGTCAAAACACCTATACATTTACTACAATTATAAAAATGAAGATATGTCACAAAATCACTCCCTCACATTACAATGAGTAAGATTCCTATAACTAATCTTCATCAACTCTTGAACTTTATCTTGATCTTCTCTTGAAGCAACCTATAAATCATCTCAAAGCACAATGCATATACAAGAGAAAAACAAGAAATGACAACATATAATATGGATAAAAGTATACAATAAAGTCCATAAATACATGTATCTCCCCCTCAATACATGCCAAAAACACAAGAATTCTTAACCAAATCGTAAGACTAATTATTACATGCCATTGAAAGTTCAAAAGTTCACAAAAACAACATAAAAAGAAACTAAGTAACTAGCATCTCTTTCTCCCCCTTTTTGACATGAAATGATGCCAAAAGTTAAGAAATATACCACAAGACTCAAATACTAGCTACTTGTTTCACCAAAGAAAGTCGTGCGAGTAGTTGATCTAACATAATGCTTGAGAGGTGGTCTTGAACTTGAAGCAATGCACTCCTCCAACTCTTTTATCCTAGTATCTTGTTGAACAACTATAACACTAAGTTCATCAACCTTCTCCTTCAATTGTATAGCCAAATCCGAAAGAATGTTTGTGCTAATCACATGACTATCAACTTGAGAACTACTAAATAGTCCAAAAGTATTTTAAGTCTTACCCTTATTCTTATATGACATGTATGACACACGTTTATCACAATACTTTTCCTAGGGTTGAACTAACACATCATCTTCTCTACTCTTAACCCCACGAGCTAAACATAATGAAGTAATAAACCCTGGTAATGCAAGCTTTTTATCACCTCTAGTAGAGAAAGCCGCACAATCACTGTAATACATGAGAAGATCTCCAAGGTTTATAGGTTGATTAGTTACCAAGGCATACACTATTTTGATCTTGTCCTTATTCAACTCGGTTGAATTCAAAGATCCAATAATGTTATTGCAAATGAATAGATGCCAAAATGCGCTAGCCTTAGTTAACTCATGTTGACTAATATATGCTCTACCTTTCCACTCAAAAGAATCATTGTCACAAAGAGTTCTACCCATGATATTTAGATTTTAAATGACATCCACATCTAGAAAACTAGAATCTATATCATTAGATAGCCCAAGAAACTTGTTGATGTTTTCGGGGTTAACTCTAAACACAACACCCCTAATTTCCATCAAAGCATCCAATAAGGTGGAACTTTCCCTATATTCAAGATAAAACTCTCTAACAAGAGTATCATTCACAATTCCTAACATGCTCACCCAAGATTCCCAATTTCTATCCTTTAAGCATTTAAGAACATAAGAATCTTCACACTTACCAAAGTCAATGCCTCTCTCTTGAAATATCTTCTTTGTTCCAAAGATCCCTAAATCTTTTGTCCTTGAAGCTTTGGACCCTTTTGAGATAGACTTGGCTTTCACAACGGGATTCAATTGATTTCCACTTCCGGTAATCTTAGTTCTTCCCATTTGTTCTTGTGATATAAGATGATATATATATACAACAAAAGTGAGTGAAAGACAAAAACAAGCATATTAGTCACAAAGATATAAAATCAAAGACAAATGACTTAAGAATGAATCATCATGCAAGACAAGGATAGTAAGTAATATCTCACAAGTATCATTAAGTCAAAATATGCCAATATGTAACAAAATGAAGCATGTGAACATATCATAAAAGAGAACAATGTCTAGCATACAATGCTCCCCCTTGATAAATGCTATAACTAAAATCAATGATAGCATAAAGTTCACAAAGATGTTCACACAATCACATATTCAAGCAATTTGAAGAAATATCAACAAAATAAGCTTTATATGCTAAGAGAGATACACAAAGATTTTTCAAGTTCTCTCATAATTCTTCAACAATTGCTAAAATATCATCATACTCATAAACAAAGTGTGTGTGAGAGAGATATGCTTCAAATATATCAAGAAGTAGTTTGATAATCAACATGCAAACAATTTCCAACAACTATTCATCTTAAGCTTTTTCCATAAAAAGTCAAACCGATTATCATCGGGAAATTTTACTTTTAAGAGAATATATTTCAACATATGAGCGTGTGTGTGTATGTGGCTTGTCATCCCATTTCTGTTTTTCAACCCGAGCTCATTTGATTTTCAACTATACTCCTTTTTAAGCCTTCCTCCTTTTCTTTTTAGGCTTTGAATCAAAGAATTTTTTCTTTTCATGATTCCATTTCAACACTTATTTGATTTTTCCATATTTTTTTAAACATAAACAAAATTCACTTCATGACGGCTTTCACTCATCACAATGGTGTAGCTCTTTCCAACAGTGGGTAGCTTTCACAACCAATGTGTGTAGCCCTTTCCATGAAAGTGCTCGTTGAGTTCTATGTATTTGCAGAAGCAAAATGGATACTAACCATAGGTCATTTTAAATGTACTTAAGCACAAAAACTTTAAGGTGTATCCCAAGTTTACATATTAGTAAACTTAACCTACTAGCAAAACATATAAGAGAAGCAAAGTGCAATTTTAGAAAACCAAGATTTTATGGCTCATAAGCACATGATCTAAGAGCAATAAGTAGAGACTTATTCAAGATCATTACTTCTCTAATGAGTAGCTTTCAAAGAATATGAAGCTCATATTTTCAAAAGTAATGCCACTCAATATATTATACACAAACAATCATCAAAGTTTAGATTAATGTGAACAATATCATTATTAGATCCTAAAATAGCAAATGTCAATGAGAACCATATGTATGCTATACAAAATTCTCGAATATGACATGCTATGAGATGTATATCAAAAATTGAGTCAAAAGATGAATATCTAAGAGAACATGCATTAGAGTATAGAGATGCCTTTTTGCACATTATATTCACCAAATATCATACATCCGCCCTTTTTATGAGCACTCTTGCCTTGAATGTCTTCATGACACCAAGTTGACGATGTTTCACAGCAAGAGTATAAAAAGCATAATATCTCAACTTAATCAACACATATATCAAAAGAACTTCTCTAAAGTTAATCAACAAATTTTGACCATCATAACAAACATGATGTGAGATAACCAAGTTCATATCAATACATGGAGTATTCAAAGCTAGCAAGCAAGAATTCTTAACACAATTGATATATTGCCTCAAAGCTATCTCACGTGTGCTTCTTATATTAGTGATAAGAGCACTCACCCTTGAACCACTTGTTCTTGGGTGTACCTACACAAACATTTCCAATATCATCCTTGACAACAATGTTAAATCTGGAGTAAAATCCTTCAATAACTTGATTAACAAGAATATCATTAACACACTCTTCCTTAACATTTTCAACACAAGTTTTGTCAAGTTGAACAAGATTAGTTTTCTTTCTACTCCAAAACTTCTTTTCATGCTTAGCAATATTATCATGTTTTTCAACTTTCAAATCCTTAGCATGTTCAAGTTGAAGTTTAATCTCCTTATCTCTAGATTCATTTCCTAATTTGCATTTTTCAATATATTTATAACACATAGGCTTAATATAACCTATTGTGTTGCAATAGTGGCAAATTGGAATAAAATATGAGATTGTACCTTTTGGAGTTGAACTAGCTTCATTAGGAGTTTGTAAAGATACCTTGTTCGCCAACTTCTTCTTAGCTTTTGATCTTCTCTTCTTGTGTGGTTTCTTATCAATCATGACTTCATCCAAGTGAGTAGGAAGTGGTGTTTCCAAGGGCTCCTCTTCAACTACCAATTCATCTTCACCACTATGAGAGTTAACAAGATTCCTAACACTAGACACACTTATCGAATCATTCACTAAGTCCTTAATGGCCTCCCTAGCCGTGTCTATCTCTTCCACTAATTCTTGTTCTCTCTTTTCAAAGAAGATATAACATTACCCTTCTCAAGGTTTATCTTTTCAATTTCTCTAAACTTCTTCATAATATCACATTTCTCACCAAGAAGTCTACGAGTGATAATCACAAACTCATCTAGTTGTTTCTTGATCAAATCATCCTTCTCAACTACCTCTCTTAGAGAATTATCTCTATCTTCTTCAAGCTTCTCTATCTTGGCCAACAACTCAAGATTAGTAGGAATGGAACTAGAGCTTCCATGATGATTTGTATCAAAGTTCTTGTTCAAAGATATTGTACCATCAACGTCTAGTGGAGAATGAGAAGCCGTTAGAGCTATAAAGTTGCTCACCAACTCTTCATCACTTGAAGAATCACTACTAGAGCTCTCATTATCACTAGAATTATCATCACTCTAAATAGCCGTAAACACTTTTCCTTTCTCGTCTTTCTTAGATGGCTTCTTGGTGCACTCACTAGCAAAGTGACCAAAACCATGACAATTATAGCATTGAACATCTTTCTTGTTCATGGCTTGACTATTCTTCTCATTCCTTGGAGATGATGTTTTCTTAACTCCCTTTTCCTTAGAAGACTTGCGTCTAGGCTTGGCATTCTTCTTTAAAAAATTCTTGAACTTTCTAACCAAAAGAGCCATCTCTTCATTTTCATCATCACTCTCCTCAATAGCATTGAGAGCGATTCCCTTACTCTTAATCTTTGGCTTCAAGCACATCTCATAAGTTTGGAGAGACCCAAGCAACTCATCAATATTCATGCTATCCACATCCTTGCTTTCCTTAATAGCCGTCACCTTTGATTTAAATATCTTTGGAAGAGGCCTAAGGATTTTCCAATTTAAAAGCTCTTTTGAGATAGGTACTCCAAGTGCTTGACATTGGTTAGCAATGTTAAGAAGCCGGAATTGGAAGTCTTCAAACTTTTCTTCTTCACCCATACTTAAACCTTCAAATTGTGATGCCAACATTTGAAACCTTGATTTCTTCACCGCTAAGGTTCTTTCATTAGTAACTTCGAAAGTATCCCAAGCTTCCTTTACGGATTCAAGATTTTGAATGTATGAGAATTGATGCCCATCAACTCCTCCAAAGATGGCATTCATAGCACGATGATGCCACTTAGCAACCTTAAACTCATTCGTTGTCCATTCACTCATTGGCTTGAGTATCATGGTTCCATCCTCTTGAACCTTGGTAGGAGGACTATATCCTTCTTCCACTACCATCCCAGCCCTTTCATCAATAGAGCGGATGTAGGCTTTCATCCTCAACTTCCAATACCCATAGTTAGTGCCTCGAAGTAATGGTGGCCTAGTATTTGAGGCTCTTTCCGCCATTACATCATCTTGTAAACCCATGACTTCAAAAGCTTTGCAAAAACAGTGAATATATCACCTGGACTCTCACTAAGTACAATCTAGTGTCCTACTATGATACCAATTGAAAATACAAACACGGTTAAATGCTCAAGGCTAACCTAGAGGGGGGCGGGGGAAGGGAGGGGTGAATAGGTTAGGCACATTTTTCGACTCCCTTAGAAACAAACAAAAAGTTTGTCCCTCTAGATTACTTGTATCACAATATATATATCAATTAAAGACACTTAATCAATATATAAAACAAGTAAAGTGTGATACAAACAAGTAATCATAACACATACAAAATCTATATTATCGAAAGAAAGTCAATTTGCATAAAGAGTTCTATCCATAATATTCAAATAACAAATACAAATATAAGAGAGATAGGGATAGAGAAAAGTTGACACAAGATATAACGTGGTAAACCTCCGAAGAGGAAACATCCACGGGTTAGCAACCACCAACAAACAAAATCCACTAGTAGATAAGACAAGTACAATCTCTCAAGTGACCCCTTCACCTAGAAACTACCCTTATATCCTATTCATTAAGATGCCACCCTCTTGCTCAACAATCTGAGGCCTCACACCCCTTGTCAAGACTTCTTCGCTCACCCTTCCGGATCCTCTTGACCCTAGGCAAGACTTCTTACTCAACTATCTGAGTCCTTCTGACTCTAGTCAAGACTTCCTCGCTCACCCTTTCGGATCCTCACGACCCTAGGCAAGACTTCTTGCTCAACTATCCGATTCCTCCGGACTCTAGTCAAGACTTCCTTGTTTGACAATCCGAGGTCTCCCACCTCTAGCCAAGACTTTCTTGCTCAACAACATAAGTCTCACACTTATTGTCAAGACTTCCTTCTCACAAGGCATCTAGGTGATCATGAATGCAAAACGTAAACAAGCACACAACATAGAATGTTATGATCAACACATCCTATGTAAAATACTAGACATGAGCATGAATGCACAAAACAAATGTAGTCTATTAAATCATGCATGTTTAATCTATCTAAATCATGTAAGATATGTTCAATATTAATTACAACCTAGATACATGCATAGATCTAAGACTTGAATCACAAGATATGTTCAGTTAACACATAATCAAGTTTAAATCTCATAAACTAAAAACATGTAAAAATCATGTGACAAAGTCATTTAGATTAAAGCTAAGGTTCTAGAGCATATTCCTATTCATAGATTCAACAAAACACATGAATAGCTTAAAAGAACACAAGCACATGTATCATTGTGAGATTTTGGCCAAAGAGAGCCTAATACATGTGAGGAACTACTTTTCACAAAATCAATCAATGAAAGATCATTGAATAGTCCTAGAATCAAAGCTAGCACAATACAATCCCAAACATGTGAAAACATAGGCAAAATCAAAACCTAACTCAACATGTGAGATTTCAATTGAAACTCAATCTAGCTTTAAATGAGTTCAAAACTCAAATCAAAACAATCACAAGACACATATATATGTTGAAGAAGAAAACCCAAGGCAATTGACCAAGTTTTAAAAGAAAATTGTGAGAGAAAATCAATACCTTAATTGATTTTGGTGCAGTCCCGTTTTTATGAGTTTAGACTCCAAAAACAGCAATAAAACTAACTCAAACCTTCAGAGAAAAGATGGAGGATGAATAGACAAACACTATTAGAATGAAATGTGAGAGAGAATGGAAATATATAGGAGAGGGAAAGAATAGAAGCAAAAGGACCAAAATGCCCTCCTTTGAGAATGCTTCACCGAGATGGCGTATGGGCATCTCAGGGCAGCAAGGAGTTGTGGCCGAGATGGCCACGCCCCATCTCGGGCTTGCACCAATTGATGGCCTTTGGCCATGGTGCAACTACCTTGCACTCCTCTCACGTTCTTCGACCGTTCTTTGGCCTCCGAACTCGGAATTCGAATCCGTTTACGGATTACGAACCATAACTCTCTCACGGACATGGACATATAAGATACTCAACCCAACAAATAATAATTTGACTTCATATATGAAGACGAAGACAATGTATGCAACATGAGTTGAAAGTGTAGTATCTTTCGACTTAGAGCTTGAAATCAATAGTATGAGTAACCGAAATGATCGGAACTCAATCAAGAATGATTTAAGACTAAATTCAAGTTCAATATCCATGTTATACAAACATATACACATACAAACACAATTCACACTAGAATGCAAGCTACATAGAGATAGTTTCCAATCATGCATTTTTCAAAACATGTTATTTCCATACCGATGCATAAGCATTCATCTTCAAGTGTGTGAATGTGTTATACATGGTGCACAACGATGTAGGGACACATATGAATGAATTGTATGTGTGTGCCTATAATGGTGCATAACGATGTAGGGACACATATGTATGAATTGTGTGTGTGTGTCTAAGCCTTGTAAGAGAAAGATAAGGTCTTAATATACCTTTGTAGAACCATATTGCATCCTTTCTCTTTGAAGACTTTGAACTTGCTTTGACTAGTTGTTCCTTCTTCTTTGAAGCTTGAATCATCATGAATCTAAACAACTAAATCATTACAAGTAAACATTATTTTGATGTAGAATTAATAACAACATAATCTAAAACCTAACAAAAAGGTACGATACTTTTAATATACATCAATTAATCTAGGGTTAAGGTTCTTTCTATTAAAGGGAAAAAATTTAAATATATCAAACCCTACTTTTACGCTTCCGTTGTGTGATTTTCCATGTACTACCTACCTTCATCGCCACAATGAACCACACCCCACCACACACGCAGCTCACCCTCAACCACTACCCACCTTTGTTGCCACATTGAACCGCACCCCACCACACATGCAGAACACACTTATTACGCAATTAAACCATATGGAGTTGAACTCATGACCTCCTTCCCATAATGAAGTGCTCGAACCATTACACTACAACATCAACTTTGATGATTTATGTAAAATGATTTATATATAACGTAAATATGTTACTAAACTTAGATATTTATCAAAATTAAAATTTTAATGAACACAATTTAAAATATTATTATTAAATCATTTAAATTGATCACGGTAGTCTTTATAATTATTTTATATATTATACCAACGGATATTGAAAAACATTTATTTGATAATTTTTTACTTAACTATTATTTTTTAAATCAGATACTAATCGAGTCAAGAGTCTACTATAATTGGTTACAATAAAATTTTGGGAATATGACTCTCACTTCTGAAGAGATTTCTCCTCACATCTGTGATTTATTGAGTGAAGTTGAACTTGAATATTTATTACAAAAAGTAGGGAAAATATCCATATATACTTTGTCAAAAGTCGTCGACCATTATTATTATTATTATTACTACACCATATTTTAGATTTTCATTATTATATTTAAAAATAAAAAGAATATATATATACACACTTTATGAATTCATTATAGTAATTATTATAAAAAAAAGTGAAGAAAATTAATTAAGATTCTTAATAAAATTAAATAATTATTAAACTAAATTTTAAATAAAATAAGGAAAATAAAAAGAAAATGTTTAGGGACAAATACTAATTTGTCTGAATAGAGGGCCTATTGGGACAACATAAAATTTGTCCAAACAAATTTTCTATTGTGACTTACTCCTTATTGTCTAAAGTTTTAGGGACGAATTATTTATTTTGTCCCAATAAACATCCTATTGGGACAACAACAAAAATCATCCCTAAAAGTATCCTTAGGTTTGCACTTTTTAGGGACGAATAATTTATTTCGTCCCAATAGACATCATATTGGAATGATATTTTTCGTCCCTAAAAGTATCGTCCAAGTTATGATTTTTATGACGAATAATTTATTTTGTCCCAAAAGATAATCTATTGGGACACAAAAAAATTGTCCAGTAGCTATTTTTTCTTGTAGCGTACCCATAGACCGTGATCTAGACCGATCACGAGGCATAACTTGGTTAGCAACAGAATCATGACCCCTCTCAACCCTGGTAGATTGTTTGGGCACCACGACAAGAGGGGGGAGAGGGCTGGTGGAGCAGCAAGAATAGCAGGTATTTGGTTTCGTACCTGGCCATGAGAGCCTTTGATCCTGGCCAGCCTGGCTTCCATCTCTACCAGGATAGATCTCGGCAGAAAAAGAGAAAGGGGAGGTACTCTCAGTCCTGTAACTTGAATCGATACGCGTCTGCAAAGTCCAGTTGAGGTACTGATTTCCACAACGGGCTCGGGATGAGGTGGAGGCCTGGTAGGAGAGGCTTGTAGTGAAAAAGGACGGTCCTCATATTGCACGGGCTCCTCTAGAACCGATAAAAAAATTGTAAAAATTGTAAAAATTAGAGAATTAGTACCATTCGCTTGTAAGAAACTATGAGGGAAGCAAAATTAAGAAGATTGTTTACCTGGGGAAGCATTGAAGATGTGGCAATAGAGGTCCACCCTTCCATAATTGAAGGTGTCTGAGGTGGGATACCTCTTGTTGAGACACTCAGGATTAAGATCACCCATATATAGCCATCATTTGTTGATATATATGAATCTCATCATGTAATGGATCTTGGTGAGAGATTCATATAGAACATGGACAAGTCCTATTTGATCACATCATATAAGGTGTCTCCATTCTCATATAACTATAGAATAGTCTAGGTTAAGACCACCGTACATTACAGAATAGACCGCAACTGTACATTAATGACAAATAAAGTACCCAACTCTATTTGCTATCTTCGGACACTTTAGATTGCTCAGCTCAAACTGAATTTCTTTGTATATGACACTCATATACTCAGTTAGAGATTATATCCGGCAATCTTGGATGTTAAGTACACATGATTTAAATGTTTGAGACAGATTTATAGAATGAATAAACTACATCTTTTATTAACGTTTCATTCACATTTACAAACTACAAACGTTAGAGCATAAATCCCAACATTCGTACCCTAGTAGGGTGATAAATTACCACTTCATGAAGCATCATATGTGGATAGAGAATCTGCATGACTTAAATGGTGACAAGATTGCAAGATTCGCCAAGATGGTTACACGTCGTTTAAGTGATAGATGTGCTCCTACTCTATTCCCAAAGTACTTCCGAACAATCAACTTCGGTGTGAGTGTCTATCTGATTTGACTTGTTATTTTCTTTACTTTATTAATCCATTTCTTTTTTTTTTCCTCACTTCAATTTTTTTAATGTTTGATAAGGAAACGATGTACAAGAAACTTACTCGCGTTACAAAGAACTAGAAAGGCAGGAAAAAGACAGTCCTTAATGGTTCTGCCAAGGCTCGCAGTCATTCATGAAAAAGTAGGAAGCCATCTAGGTCAGTTTAGGGGTTGTCTTCTCACCCTACTAAGAATGGTTATGTACTAGGAGGATTTGTTACTTCTCAACAAGAGAAGAACAAGAAGAAGAAGATGAAGCACAACTCCCCTGACCATCCACCACGCGAGTAGGTAGAGTGACTCAACATGGCATTGCCCATGGTCTAGGAGCCACTGTCGTCGCATGGATTTGCGATGAGGAAATAGATAAGGTTGATGACAATTTGGTGTCTGTTGCATTAGCTGGCCGTCGCGCCAAGAATAGGAAAATGAAAGGGGGTTCATCCGTAAGCATGGTTCTTTTGTCTAGCCTCCAGATTGATCACTTTGTTAGGCCCCTCTCTTCTAAAGATAAAGCCGAGGAAATGGTTGATGCTAACGAAGCTGATGTCCCAATTAAGGGAGGTTTTATATCTATAGACCTTCCAGCACTTTCAGTCGTGGTGGTTTCTCAAGGTCTCTTATAAACTGTATTGGGTGTAGTTTTTCCTCTTAATGATCAAACGACCAGGGTCAATCATTCTTCATTGCATGAACAATATTCAACGGATCCATTGGTGGGAAGCAGCTCTAATAGAGAGACTCATTTTTCTAAGAGGGGGGGTATACTCGCCATGTTTTCCTGTAATTTTATGCTTTTTGAGGATACGAGCTCTAGTCGTGACTTTCAATGTGCTTCACGTTCTTAAAGGCTTGAACTCTATTTCAACACATTTTCCTTGGTAAAAATTCTTATTTCGAATGATATAGTGTCTCTGGGCCTTTTAGGTCTCACTTTTGTTATTTTTGTAGGTCATATAAGAGTTAATCTCATTTAGGGACGATAGAGCATCTTTTGATTCCCAAATTGCATCTCTTCATTCTCAGATCGCTCAAATGCTTGCAAACTAGGTTAGTTTGCGGCACGAGCTAGCCAAAACAACTTCCCTTTGAGGAATTGAACTTTGGCAAAATGTGGAATTAAAGGCTAAAGAGACGGAGAGTCTGGTCTAAACATTATGAGATTGGTGCTCTAGCCAGAACATGATTTTTATACTTTCCATGGTAGGATTGAAGCTAAGAGTTGTGGATCGCTATAAGTGATCTTCTGCTTTTGACGACTTCATGTATCATGAATATCAGATTGGGATAAAGGCAACTCATGACTTTTATTTGAGCAAGGATATGGCAGAGGAGAAAGTTGTTCGTCACTTCTAGGTGTTCATAAAAAAGAATGAAAGAAAGCCTCAAATTCCATCAAGCATCAGCTAAAGAACTAGCCAGCTCACCGTCGCCAAACCGGTGTCAAGCCTTCGCCAATGTATATGGAAATGGTCAGGGTTGGGTCCTCCCGTTAGGTACCGCTATGTTCTTTCTGAAAGTGAAGAGAATGTTTACTATTTGTAGAAAACAATTACAAGTTACAAAAAGTGTCTCTCTTCTTCTGCCATTCCCCTTCCTTGCTTGTTGCATGTGCTTATATATGGACTAGGGTGTTGCCATAGTCAGTGCTACATAAACAGGGATTATGTTTAGGCGAGATCCTCAGAGGATAGTATCTTTGAGGGATCTCGGGTTGATTAAGTCTTACTGTGTTCCAAATGCAAAGATCTCACTCTTCATTACTTGGAGTTATCTTCTGGATTCCTAAGTTTTTTTTTAGAATCGTCAACTACTTGATTAACTTTGATTGTCTTTCTTAATATGGGTCCAAATTCGATGGGAGATATGAAAGATCCTAGATTTGTGGTGATCTCAGGGATATTTTGTGTTCACAACATAATGGCGAGTTGGTATCAATTCACCACCTAGGATTACCTTGGCGAATCGGTTCTAAGTGGGTGACCTGCTATTTATTTTCGAGCTCACTGCTACAACATGTATCTAGCCGAATTGGCATAATTTGCTGATATGGAGACCTGGTTTTGTGATTCTCGTTTTTTATGCTGGCGTGCTAGGCTGACTGAAATTTTCCCAAACACTATTTAAAAAGAAAATGGATGGCATAGAGACCCATTTTCTTTTTAAATAGTAATTTAAAAAAAAATGGATTGATATTATTGATGGTGAAGATTAATTTAAAACAAAAATAGGAATTTTTATATATAAAAAAATTAATTAAGATTCTCAACGGCATTTTAGTATTTTTGACAGTTAAATTTAGGCAAATGTTATGTTTGACTGGCAAGGTATGTGAATGTCAGTTTTTAATAAAGTTGATTCCACGTATAAAAAAGTATACTTCAGGGGATTTATTGGTTAATTGCTCATCTATCAGTATATATAAAAATAATAATAATAAAATTACAATTAAAGTACATATCCCGTAACATTTTAATTAGTGATGTGCCCAAAGTTCGGAACCGAACTGAACTAAAAAGGGGTGTTCAGGTCTATTCATAGATTTAATTATGTTTGTAACACTATAAGAAAATTGGGCTATAGGGACGAAATTTATTCGTCCCAATAGAACATCTATTTGGGATGCAAAAACATATTCGTACCTAAAAATTTCAAATCTAAAAAAACCTTTAGGGATAGAAAAATTCATCCCAACAGAACGTCTATCGGGACGAAAAAAATTATTCGTCTCTAAGGAGGACAAACCTGTCGAGACTTTTAGAGACGAAAAATATTTGTCCCAATAAAATGTCTATTGGGATGAAAAAAATTATTCATTCCTAAAACGTGTAAAAATAGCGATACTTTTAGGGATTTTTTTTGTCCCAATAGGATTTGTATTGGGATGAAATCAATCATTCATCACAGTAGAATGTCTACTGAGACGAAAATTATTCGTCCGTAAAATGTTTAACATTTTTTTTAGAAAGAACAGAAAAGAAAAATTATAGAGGTTATTTTATTGAGACAAAAATAATATTTATTGTTGATAATGATTTATCGGGATTATATTTTTTAATTTTTATCTTTATTTTTTTAATTTTTTTCTAAGAGACACAGAATATAATTAAATTTGCTTCACTTTTTTATACTAATTACTATTGATTAATTCAAAAAATTATGAAAAATTATATATGTATTTTTATAAATATAAAAAAAATAAAAATCTAAAATGCAAAACTAATTTCTAAAAAAGTTGTTATACATTTAATCTTCCCTTTGTGATAGGAATTCAAATATTACATTTATCGATTAAATTGAAAAATGTTAAAAAAATATCTCTAATATGTATATGATTAATGATATACCCCTTCATCTGACAATATGTGATTTGAAAAAATAGTTTAATTAAATGTTACAATAAACGTTTTTTAACAAGAAATGAAATTATTGAAATTATTGAAATTAATCAGCAATAAAAATGTAATAACATATAGAGGTTATATATAAATAGTATGATTTAATTAATAAATTCGAAACAGTGACAAAGTGGATAAGCTTTGCTTCAGTTTTAGGTGAGTGGTTCGATGCTAGTGATGAATGAAACATTAGATGAAGCTCGATTGCGATGGGAGGTTTGTGATGAGAATGATTTGTGGGACAAAAATTAAAACTCGTCCTTAATGCGACGTAATTTGGGACGAATTTACGTATAAAATCACAAATATGGGTAAAAATATCTACTGAAGTGGGAGTTTCATTCTTGATCCATTCTTGTAACCATTGATCTTATAGTTTAAAAAAATATTATCTAATAAATGATTTTTAATAGCTATTTGTATATCATACAAAATAAAATTACTGGAATCAATTTAAACTATATAGTAATATTTTTTTTAAACAATTCAATACAATTTTAATTTTAATAAAATAAATAAATTTAATAACATATTTACATTATATAAAAATAGTTTTGCATTAATTATTATATATAAATATTGTGCAACCATTAACATATTAAAGCATTTGGTCCGATGGTAAAGGCTACCACTCACACTCACATCGGGTCAGTTCAACACCCATTAAAAGCAATAATGGAGCAATGGATGGTGTACGATAGTGTGTGTAGATATGTCATGAGTTTAAATTGTCAATTTTTTTTATCTCTTTATAAGTTTGTCCCAATAGTGCATCTGTTAGGATGAAATTTATTTTTCATCCCAAAATGTTGATTTTTTAATATATGTTGATTTTTTAATATATTTTGATTTCGTGCCAATTGGTACTCTTTAGGGACGAATTTGATTCTCGGCGATGAAATTTGGGACGGATTTTTTTCGTCCCAATAGGTCTATAGGGACAAATTCAGAGCTATTGAGATGAAAAAAAAAAGTCCAGATAGGCTTTTCTTTTTGTAGTGCAACAGTTTAAAATTTTAAAAATCGAAAAGTTTTCGGTTCAATCCGGTTTTAGTTTTCCAAAACAGGTTTGAACCGATATGAACCGCCTATATATAAGTAAAAAAAACCTAAATTCCCTAACCCTTTCCGTATTTCTAGTTTTCTTTCTCATGATTTAAAAGGGCTAGAAAATTTTTTGGCACTATTTTGGGGTCTTTTGTGCAAATATCACCATTTGAATAATGTATGTTTAAAAGATAACAATTAAGGTATCGAGACCAAAATACCGGAAAGTGAGTTATCGTTTTCAGCATGAGAGAGTAAAAGTGGAGAGAAAAAAAAATTCAGTAACTTTCAAGCAATCAAAACTGTATCGATGGTGACTATATTGATGGCAGAGTGATCGTAGAGTAGTGGATTATCCATCATGAAGTTTGCAATCGATCGAGGTAAGTTCATTTTGATTTTGTTTTCAATTTTGTTGTTCAGAAGTAGCATTGCATGTCAGATCTGGTTTTTGTTGATTGAACTTGTAGATTATGGTTGATTTATGGATCTAATAATGGTTGTTGTTTAGGTTAGGGTTTGAATTTGTTGACGAATATGCAAATCTGGATAGCCGAGACTTTTTTAACAAAACCAAGCTTTTTTGTAGTTGAATCGAGCTTATTTGGTAGAGCTTCTAGGATTTGTTTTTGATAATTAGGTTTAGTTAAATCGAGTATATTTTTGAAAGAATCGAGCATATTTTTCAAAGGATCGAGATTTTTTTTTTGAAAATTACGTTGACTTAAATCGAGCGTATTTTTAAAAAGAATCGAGCATATTTTTCAAAGGAGCTAGTTTTTTTTTAAATAAATATTTAGTTAAATCGAGTATATTTTAGAAAGAATCGATCATATTTTTGAAAGAACCGAGCATATTTTTTAAAAGATCGAGCATAATTTTCAAAGGGTCGAGTCTTTTTTAAAAAAAAGGTTTAGTTAAATCGATTATATTTGTTGGGAAATCAAGCATATTTTTTAAAGAATCGAGCATATTTGTAGACAATTCAAGTCTTTTTTTAATATGATCGAGCTTATTTTAGAAAGAATCGAGCATATATTTGAAAATGAATTGACACTTTTAATTGATGAATCCACGCTTTTTCCAGTTTACTTATGTATTGTTTCTATGACATTGCAGATGAGGACTAGGTTGAAGGATTTTCTCAAAACTCCAGAGGGAGATTAGTACGAGGGGACACTGACTCGACATGACCATTTTGACGCCATCGACCGTATAGACGACGCACTGAACCAGGTCCCCGAAGATTTTGCTGTTGAGGACCAGCGTCAGTTCATGGCCTCTTGTTTTGGGAATTTCATGTCGATGCATCGGTGGATCAAGTTTTCGGGTGCTATTATCCATCGGTTGCTGTTGCGGGAGTTACACCATACGGGCCAATAGATGAGATGCAGTTCCTGTTAGGGAACCATTTGGTGATGTTTTCGAAGGTGAATTTTTTTTCTCCTCAATGGATTACATTTTGGAGTCGTACCGAACACGAGCCTGTATGCAGCAGTGGAGAATGACATACATTAGTGGTACTTTCCTAGAGTCGATGAAGTATCGTTTGAGGAGTTGAGGGTTGTTCTGTTGGAACCCCGTTCACCTGTTACGCAGCGGAACTAGGTTTTAAAATGTTTATACAGATCATATCTGTATCTGATACTAGTAAACTTTGGATCGTAATTATTTTTCGGATCTAATACATACAATATGTAAACACAGGAATTTTTAATTAATAAAATCAGAAGAACATACCAACGTTTGGAGGCTCATTCACTTTACGTTATGCTCCTATCTGAACCACTCGATCTTCCTTGCTATCTCCCGGGACTGGTAACTGCGTGTGAGCACGTCACGGTCTTAGAAACTTGAATGGAGGATGTAGAGAAATACTTGAAGAAACTCTTTCTTCTCAATTTGGTGTATTGATTTCATGCACACATGAATAACATCTCATGCAAAAATATATTGCTTTCGATTCATATATATATTTCTTAAATCACACTTTTATCACAAATATATATATCACTTTTTTTTCATCTATGCCACACGCCTGTGACTTTTCAAAGTCCAAAATAAAAACCAACCCTTTTACAATATATATATTTATATACTGCACACGAATCAACTTGCGTTATATATATATAATTATACTTTTTTTTCTTGTTTACGCAAACCCTTTGCGTTATATATATATTAATAATAGGTATGCATCAAATATTTGCATCATATGTAAATTCTTCTTTTGATTTATGTTTCATGTGCACAATTTGTTTCCAATACAATCTTTTGTGTTATTAATTGATATATATCTTTTAATTATCATTATCAAATATATCTAATATATTAAAGTGATAATAAATATTTTAAATTTAAACTTAAATTTAAATACTTAGATAAATGGTTTAGTAAAAATAAAATAATCCTCATATTTTATCTTCACCTAAATCCATATATCAATTAACACCCTTCAATTAATAGTTAATTGATAATTCATAATTATCAGTATAATTAAATAATCTAATTATTTAATTAATTTAACTATTAACATTCATTAATTAAATAATCTCATTATTCAATTAATTCCCGAATAAACACGTGTCACTTTTGTAACACAATTAATTGGACAATCCAATTAATTTACCGTGACCCTTATTACCTAAATCGATCGGGCTAGCAAGGGGACCTAATGGACCCACAATAATTTGAGCTCCAAAAATCCTCAGAATCATTAATTAAACTTTTTAATTAATATTCCTTAATTATTAACTCCAATATTATTCCACTAAAAATCCGAAGCTGCACTCTCTCAACTGTAGACCCTTTTACACAGACCGATACAACTCGGTGTCCATCGATATAGCTATTACACATAATGTGATCCTCCACAGTAGTTCATAATTAGAGCTGGGTCATAATGTCCGTTATACCCCTATAATTACATATATCCTTTGAATACCATTGATTCTATAATGAACAATAAATCCTATTTTCTTACGGAACTAGGAGAGCGCTCATATTGTCCATGCCCCGAATCAACCCTTAAGAAAACTACCGTCTACTTCTCACAAGAAGAAGTGGATTCCACTATTGTGTACAAACTTTCCCAGTCACAAGCCAAACCGTAATCCCAACATATGGAGCATATTGATCGGGAACTACATCCGACCTCACCCATGGTATATCATAGACCACGATCTAACCTAAAGGAGTCGATAAGACACTCAGGATTAAGATCACCTACATATAGCCATCATTATTTGATATATATGAATCTCATCGGTAAACGAATATTGGTGAGAGATTAATATAGATCATGGCCCAGTACTATATGATCACATCATACAAGGTGCATCCATTCCTATATCTCATACGAATGATTCAGGATAGAATCATCGTACATTACGGAATGGACCACAACTATAGATTAACAACAAATAAAGTACCCAACTTTATTTGCTATCTATGGACTTTTTAGATTGCACGTCTCTTACTGTATCCATCCGTATATGACACTTATATACACAGTTCGAGATTACATCCGGCAATCTTGGATGTTAAATATATGCACAAGTTTATAAAATAAATAACATAACAAGAATGAATTGAACTTTTCTTTTTATTTATTTCATAAATCCATTTACAAATTACATCTTTAGGGCATAAACCCCAACATGTTCTCACCCTCAAAGAGTTTCAGCAGGCGTACGATACTGTGAAGCTCTGCCTTATGTATATGCTAAACTAGATACCGATGGGGTTGAACGAGAGATTCAAGATTCCAGTTTGGCAGTTTCGACAGGTGGAAGACCTCTCTGCCTTCGATGCATTTCTGTGGGGTGCCCATGTGTATAGGCATTCCATATGTTCATTCAAGCATGCGATACCCCAGCGACTTGAGGGACGCTTGCATTCACAGGGCGCTGATGTGCATATGGTGGAGATGTACAACATTTATTGTCTATTTCATGCCTTGTTGTTAAGAACTCTAAATGACAACATGTATTTTTTTTCGTGTCCAAAATTTTATGGATTCTTATCATGCTTATCTTTGATGCAGATATTTGCTTTCGAGGTGATTCCTGATCTGGGCCTCCAGTTCGGTGCCCGCAGGGATACAGACCTATCTCCCCGTATTTTGAAGTGGGAGTTGACCAAACAACCGAGAGGGAAAAAGCTGGCGAAGATTTTCAGTGCTAGGATATTTTTAAATTTGTTAATCTTTATATTAGTTACTACTAAGTATACAACGACATTATTCTAACTAAGTTTTCAAATGTTTGCAATGATGGAAATCGTGCCCACAGCAGCTGAGACGAAGGCACCGTACTGCACAAGGCTAACCGAGGAGGGAGCCTGTATGTAACGGAGGACAGACTACAGATTCTGACTTCGGTCCCTGATCACTCTAACACTGGAACGGGCAGTGGGATAGAGGGTTCTGACCTGGAGGTTAGGGGTCGGAGGGCCAGTGAGACGGAGGCTTCTGACCCAGAAGGTATGGGTTTCAAGGCCATGGACAGTAAGGGATGTGAGCCGGATCCTCGGTAACTGAGGAATATGCAGATCCGGTTTACCACCCCCGGACCTACTACATCTAGAGAGGATTCCCATGTCGGCGTTAGACGTTACGAGGAGGTAAGTTGAGATGATATTTTTGTTTTTATTAACATGACCTGTTAATTGTTTTAGTAATAACAATGTTGACATGATTTCAGGCCCCGTAGAAACATCAGTTCAACGAGTTGTGTGAAGCCCTCTAGAAGAGTGAGGATGATCGACAACAGTAACACCGGGAGTTACTGGATATGATCCAGAAGAGCGAGGATTATAGACAACAGCAACATCGAGAGTTACTTACATTGATCGGGGGGCTTCAGGGCTTGAGGACGCATATGCACCGGGATGGTCCACCTAGTCCTGATCTAGACTTTATTCCTGGAGACAGGACATATAGGTATACAGTGGGACATGGCATATTAAACATACAACAATTCTGTCGGACCTCCCATCGATCGAGCGGCAGCCATCCCCTCCACATCCTTCATAGATTGAGCGGCATCCATCCCTTTGCCTCCCCCACCGATAAAGCACCAGTCTTCCCCTCTACCTCCCCCATCGGTGGATCGGCTACCGTCCCCTCCACCTCCCCCATCGATCCTATATGAGGCATCCCCTTCACCTCCCCTATCAATCCAGCGACAACCATCCCCTCCACCTTCCCCATCGATCCAGCGTCAGCCATCCCCTCCAACTCTTTCATCGATGGAGTGCCACTTCCCCCTCCCCCCTCAACCCCATACATTGATCAAGCCACAAAGAGGATAAAGCTCATCATCGCAGCACACCCAGAGAGGGGAGTTCCACTTGGGAGGCACGTACATAAGAACGGTTGGCATTTGCTCAGCCTATTCACAGATCCCTACCGGTCAAAGATGTCGAGAGTAATACCCCAACTGCGGACCACATTTCTGATCCCCACGAACTGGTGGACGGTGACCAGTTGAAGGCTTACCAAGCCTTCAAGAGGAACATAAAAGTGGAACATAAAAGTGGAACAGTAAGTAAAAATTTATCTATTTAGATGTTAGAATTTTTCTGTTAAATTAAATAATTTTATAGCTAAAGGGAAATTAATACATACATGATATGGACGTGTTGGAGCCAGTTGATACTGGATGGTTCCATCAGATGCAGGCCAACTTCATAGAGTTAGAGGACGAGGTGTGTGCATTAATACACTCCTAACAGTTTATAACTTGTATATATTCCTAACATATGGACACATACATCCATATTCTTCTAAAGCGTCAGCAAGCATTCCTGACGATGTACAACCAGGGATCAACATATTGGATACATTGTTTTTTGTAAGTATTTAATACGTAATGATTACTCATGCTTGTAAGTTAGTTTGTAAAATATTAATAACTTTCTATCCAACAAATGTTTGTACAGTCATACCTGGAGCACAGGTACAGGAGCATGATGCCTCGTGATGCTCGCGGGTAGATCACCACAGTGTGGTGGAATGTACTGAAGTTCTGGTGGTCCGATAAGGACCTTACGATGGTGTGTGGTGGTGCCTCGAGTGGAAGTCGTCTGTGGCACGAGGTTAACATGGTAAGTGTTACTTGGTTTGTAATTTTAAAATAAAACTGTCTTTGTATATCTTAACACCTTCTTGTTACGTTTACTGGTCCTGATACCCTGCAACATTGGGCACCAACATTGGCTCTTAGTGACCGTCGACCTCACCATTAGAAAGATGTACATACTAAACCTTTGGAGACAAGATGTCCTAGTGAATATCCGGAAGCAGCAAGTAGCCCTTTGCATTGGTTTTTTCCCTCGATGTTGCATCAGGCCAGGTTTCATACGGTGCGACTGGCTGACCGTTAGACTTTCTCCAAGAAGAATAAGCCCTTCTATATCAGCGTGGTGTCTGAAACACGTATCCCCCAACATAACCAATCATAAGACATTCTTTTTTTCACTAACTTTGAGACTGTGTTATTAAAAACCTATTATTTTATTAACGCATGTTAATGTGTCCAATTGTAGGGGTTACTATGGTCCCCACACGTCGAGATTGATCGAGTACTTATTGGCGGATAGGAAGGATTTTGATTGATCAGAAGGCGATATAGGGATCATTCAGGGAAGATGACTGTTGAGATATTTTATAACTCCTAGCCCGTTTAGATTTTTGTAGTAATATTTTTTTTATATGTGCCAATTTCTTGTACAAAAACAATTCAATTGAAAATGTTTTAATTTTTATTTTTGTTTCCATTTCAACTGTCTACAATCACAAGTATAACACAAATTGAATCTCCTATTTAATTTAAATTTAAGTTAATGAACAAGTCATACGATTACAAATTATTACAGTGTCATCATTCGAAACGTCTCAATTCATTCCACGGTGCAGTCCCTGTTAGGGCACGTTTGTCTATTATGGCCAACTAAATGACATATGCTACACTTGCAGCTGTATTCCTTAGAAACAACTCTGCTCGGACCTTCATAAATCATAGGTGGGTTAGAACATCTCCTAGAATTATGGCCTGGCTATCCACACCTCCTACATGACTGTGTAGTTATCATCTCCGAAGACGAGATATGTCAACCCGCTCTCGGGCGTCCAGTTTTTCTCCTAGAGATTGGATACAAAACCACCCTTTCAGCGATGTCAGATGGAACAAACCAGGTGGAAGGATGTCCAACCGGTATAATAAGAACCGAGTACGCATCAATAAGTGTTTTTCTCTTGTAGTAATCCGCACACAGGGATGTGAAATCTAAGTTTTTCTCCCTATAAAAACAATGAAAATAATGAGATTCATGTTTCAGTAATATTAACTGTACACTAAAACTTCTAATGTACCTTACGGCAATAAGTGCGTGAGAACATGGAAGATGGTCCATTTGTAATTTGTTGCATGTGCAGGTCTTCCTGGCTATGTCAACAACCTATTGTTTTCTAGACTGCTTCATTAAGAATATGTTTCAGTCGACTAGATTTACGGTCATAAAACCACACTTCTCCACACGTTTTAGGATCACAATATGTGTTACGTCGATCAATTGATGACGCATGGACTGTGCAACCCTATGGCAATTGTGAAACCAACGTTGTAACATATTTCTAATAAACTCTGCCAGAGTCAACATAGGCTGTTACCGTGCACATTTTAGGCAAGAGTTTCTGTATTCTACAGCATTTGTTGTCATCACCCTGTACCTTTTATTGGGGCAATGTACACGGGACTACTTGTGTGAACTGACATCATTTACATAATCAAATGCATTCTGGTGCAAGTTTCGTAACTCTTCCATATGCCGGTTATATTTCAACTCGTTGTACACTCGGGCTGCTTTGTCCATTATTGTGGTAACACCCTTTCTGTGATATCGCTTCTTAATATTTTTAGAAAAGTGCCAACAACATATGGAATGGGTGGCATACGGGAACACTATAGAAATCTCTGCTTTAATGCTTGCATGTCGATCAGAAATGAAAGCCAGATCATCTATATGAACAAGAACACCTTTCAACCAATCCAAAAGCCACTCCAATGATAGGTGTTTTTCTGAGTCCCCGTACCCAAAAGCAATTGGATACACCAGTTCATTCTCATATTGTGCAGTTGCAACAAATATTGTACCCCCGAATCTTCCCTTTCAATTGGTACCATCAATGGCAATAACTGGACGCATAAACCTCCAGAATCATCTAAGTGATGCACCCAACGAGATGAAAAAGTAGAGGAATTTACCATCTTCATCACACTGTAAGTCAATGATTGCGTCAGGATTGTTTTGTTCCAACAGGTAACTGAATGATGGCAATAGTTGGAAGGTTTGCTCATGCATTCCATAAGTCATTGACAATGTATAATCGAGGGCTTGATGTACCTTACTGTACATGATTTGGATGTCATATATTGTTTTCATGTTGGTGATTATGTCATTCAGATCCATTAGTCAACCATCTTATTGTTGAAGTCTAGGTGCAACCACTTCTCCAATTATGACTGCACTAGCTTATCGGTGGCGATGGTGAATCTCCCCCAAACGGACAAGTGTGTTCATTGAAAAAACTTCTTACTTGGAAATATGTCCCTTCATCTGTCCTCACCACTCTTAACTTCCACGTACTGTTGTCCATCAAACAAACCAGATGTAACGTTGTCTTACTGGACCTTTTCACCTTCCACTCGAAGTTCTGTCGTATTGCAAAATACTTAACCAGTCTCTTCAAATCCTTTTTAGTAGGAAAAACTTACCCTTTATATATCATGCTTGTAGGTTCATCTTCTACAAAGTTTCTACTTCCACCCATACCAAACAAGTATGATTCTGCTCCTGGAATAACTCACGTTATGGCATTATCAGAATCAGTTGCTGTTATATTAGACCGGACCTCTAAGGTCCCAGCTATATCTGTTGTACTAGAACTACATATTTGTACACATCTTGCATGTCTTTCTGTTTGGATAGGTTTTTCATCTTCCTCATTGTTCGCTACATTATCTGCCGGGTGCAAATTTACCTCATTATCCACCTCATGAATTAGCACAACATTCAGTTCATTGTTCCGCTCATTGTTCATGTCATTGTACATCTCATTGTATTGGTGGTTGTACTGCCCAACATTCATCTCAATTTGAAAACCAAAGACATCGTCGAATTGAGGTCCAGCTATAACACCATGGTCAGCTACTTTCGGTGGGACACCACACATGTTTTGCTGCCCTTCGATCCCACTTCATTCTGTGAACAACTGGTTGCTTCCTCTAAACGATCGAAATTGTTAGGTGTTTCACGATGAGGGATATCTTCAGGTATCACATCTCTTGCTACCCTCTCAATTAGACTAACACATACTTGAGAGATCACCCTATCCTCCCCTAGCATAAACTGAATATCATCGTTGCTTTTTATAAATGTGCGACAGGTTATCCCATGAACGATTGAGATAGACTATAGATCAGTAATATATTTGTTCACATAGTATTTCACAACAGTTTGCACGATCGATACCAGTTCTTCGTAAGTCATATTCTTTGACACATACAATCTTTGGTTATCGGAACCTAAATACCTCTAACTTCCATCGGATAATTGCTTCCATCGATCGTTGTAAGATATTACTATTTCCACCCGATCTATTGTCCTGTGAAAATCATCATCAAAAACTATTATTAACAGATTTTAAAAAATATATTACATTTACAATTAATAAGAATTGAAAAAAATTCTTAACTGTAAGGGATTGAACATTTTTTGTAAGGGATTGATCCTTTTTTTTATAGTGTGACCTATCTTATTTTAAAAAGAATCGATCTTTATTTTAGTAGATCGAGCTTTTTTGTAAAGGGATCGACAACTTTTTCTAAGGGATTGAGATTTTTTGCAAGGGATCGAGAACTTTTTGTAAGGGATCGAGCTTTTTTGTAAGGGATCGAGAACTTTTTGTAAGGGATTGGATTGATAACCTTTTGTAAGGGATCAAGTTGTTTTTGAAAGAGATCGAGAACTTTTTGTAAGGGATTGGATCGAGAATTTTTGTAAGGGATCGAGCTTTTTTGTAAGGGATAGAGAACTTTTTGTAAGGGATTGAGCATATTTTTAAAATAATCGAGCTTTTTTCCAAATTAAAAAAAGCTCGGTCTAATATAAAATAACCTCGATTCTTCTTTAAATAATCTCAGTCACATATTAAAAAAAGCTTGGATCTATTATAAAAAGCCTCGTAACCTAGAGATTAAATGTTTATACATGTTCGTACAAAGACTTGAACAACATGTCATAAGGAATGGATGCATTGTTAAACAATACAGAAATGCATGCAAAATATCTTAAATGATTGAAAAAAATATAAGTGAAGATCAGAAATATTTTTGACCTTTTTATAAAGAATCTGGAGAGAGACAAGTTTTTTGGAGAGAGAGGGGTTGTAGATCGATTTTCAGACAACTTTTTTAGAGAGATACAGACGAGTTCAAATAGTTGCCCTTTAAAAAATAAAGTTTATGGACAGTTTGGGTAGTTCACCATTATTGACAGCGATTTCTAGACTAATCCCCCGTCACACAATTAAAGCAAAGTAACAACTGATTGCAAAAAAAAAAAATGAGTAAATAAATGACACAGTTTTACGTGGTAAAACCCCGAAGTGGGGAAGCGTCCACGGTTGCCAATGATAGCAACAAGAATTCACTATGTAGGAAAAAGATTGCACACTCAATCACTCTTGCCTTCTCTCTAATTATTACATTTCTTAATCCCTTTATAGGTATTTCCAGGGCTTATTTATACATGTATTGAACTACAATTCTTTGTGTAAGGAAAGTTCTTGTTGTTTAGTAAAACTCTGACTTATTGGAGTCGTACTCTTCTTCTTTCCTGTTTCATGTTGGTTGTATTCTGTTTGTATTAAATCTCGTCTAATATGGACTTTGATATCTATAAGGAAGTTTGTTTCCTTATCAAAGTGCGCTTCTAGAAACCTTATTTAATCAAACTATTTTTCTGTGTATTTGAGTCGTGACCATATTGAATCTGGATACTATCCACGTGTCACAAGTCCGATCACTTATTTTTCCCGACCATTCTTTTTTACCCCAATCATCGATTCAACCTGACCCTGATCCCGACCATATTGACAACCTGATCGGGTTTTCTAACCCGATCATTTGTGTTATCTGAGTCGGGAGGTACTGGCCTAGTCCTACTTGCGTTGACTTAATATGATTGTCCTCTAGTGACGTGGTGCCCTCGACCCTAGTCTTTTGCTGACGTGTCATATCACTTACAATTTTTCGATAACAACACCTCCTTAAACATACAAGACCGAGCTTCTCGTTAGAAATAGAACTCATTCAGCGAAGTATGTTTAACTTATTATTATTATTTGTTGTGGTGCTCTTGAATGCATATTTAATGCTTTGCGGTTGAACGTTAATGTTAATCACTCTAATTTCGGCTGACACAATCATTTATCCACTTTTTCAAATTTAGAATGGCGCGTGTTTTTTGTTCTGCTTGCACCTACCCTCATTCGTGTATGCGTGTTGGTATGACGTCACCTACCCCTATATTTAACTCAAAAACTTTTCATTTTTTCTCATGATTTCGTAGTGACTTCTCTTAAAGAACCCGAATTTCTCTTTTCCTCTAGATGTTGGCTTTCTATATTCAAACTTCTATGTTTTCATCACCTCCGCGCACATCCCATGTATGGACCAAACTATTCGTTATAGTTATTTTGAGCTTCTTATGCATGCCATCAAGGCTACCGATAAAGAAAATATTGCTAGGCTCGAGCCTCTTCCTTGGCATCGTTTTCCTTCATCTCAACCCATCACTTTAGACGTGGATTATTTTATGGCCAGTCACATGTTTTTTCTTTCTTCTTCTAATCCTCTTGGTTCCACTTCTGTTGGTGTCCATCCAGATATGTCGAAGACTATTAGGCAAGCTTCTAGGGCTTCTCTTAAAGAGATTGTTCAATTGGCGAGCAACTTGAAGATAACTTCTCACACGTTAAAGATGAAGAACGTTTCGAGGGAGCAATGGGCTTGCCTGCTTAGATTTTCAGCAGACCATGCTTGCACCTTCGACCTTGAAATAAACGTAGTAACAGATGAAGAACTCATGAAGTTTATTGATCGGTTCAATCTCCCTTGTTCAGTAAAACTATCATGCAGTGGCAATCGCGTAGTGTGGAATCCACCCTCTGACACGGTTACAATCTATGGGGCAATGCTGTCTTCTGGGTGACTTTCTTTTTACAGCCCTTCATTGCTCGCTTATTGGCAGAAGCTGGTGTAGCCCCAACCCAACTGACTCCCAACTCGTATCGGGTGCTGATTAGTATGTGGCACTTATGGAAAAAGATTGAAGCTAAGTACCCCCGACTCCACAAGAGATACATAACTTTTACACTCTGGGTTGATCAGACACTTGTAGAATTTTTTTACCATCAATCGAAACCGCCTAGCAGTTGGATCCCTTATGTTTACAAGGAAAATCCTGCTCTTCCAACTCATAAGGACCACAAGGGCTTCATCTGGGGGTTTTCATCTTCTAACAAGTACTGGAAGAATAGTTGGTTCTTCATCAATGGATATTGGGGTGAGGTTGTGGTAGCCAATCCATCCCAACAACTAAACCGAAATAGAGTCTCGAGGCATTTCTATAGCCTCAAGCTATGGAACAAGACTGCACATTTTATGACTCAGGAACAAGCTGATACGGTTGTCAAAATGGCCCAGACTTCTTGAGAGGTTCTGGACCATCGCAACTTGTACTCAGAAAAAGAGTTGATCGAATTGGGTTTCTTTCCTAAGATATCCACTCAGCGCAGTAGTCTTTGTTTTTGGGTTCTCCTGATGGTGGATTATCATTATTGTTGTTGCTCATTATTTCTTGTGATGCCTTCCTTTTCAGTATATGAGCTGGATATTGTTGCCGGCGAATAAGTAGAGAAGGCTAATAACCTCGATTGGGTGAGCCGAAAAGTTACTGCTGACTAAGTGGCTCAAGGCATAGCTCCTTTGGAACACGACTTGGTGGAGCATGTTTATGAGTTTGATCGTGACTTTTCGACAGTTCCCACTAACCAAGTTATGGCAAGTAGTCGTAATGCCCCTCCCTCTCAGAGCGGTCGGAGGGGGTCTTTTAGAGATAGGTTCAATCGGGTTCATTCTTTCACAGAGGGATTTGATCGTTAGAGGTCGAGTAGGGAAAGATCAAGTTAGGAGAGATCAAGTCAAGATAGACTTTCTGGAGACAGACGGAGTCAAGAAGAACCAAGTTGAGCCAAGTCCCATAAGACGAGGTTTGATGACAATGTCTCTGCTAGCAAAGTGACCAAGATAGCTGAGAGATCTTCTGCCCCTGAGGCCATCCTTAGAAGAGAGGAGAATGCAAACAATGAAGGCCCATTGCCCTCTCAGTCGGGAGCTTCCCCCAATCTTTTGGATGAGGAGGAGGAAGATGATCAAGGGACCTTAACTGAACTAATTCTAAGGGAGCAACAGTCAAAGAAAAAGGGTGATCGGGGGGTTTTAGCATCTTCCATTATCCAATCCGAAATAGCTAAGGCCATTGAAGTAACATTTTCGCCACCTTACCCCGTGCCTACTCAAGTTCAACCTGATCTTTCTCCAGCGGGTCCTCCAACACATCGTCTGGGAAGGCTCCCACAGAGTTTTTAGTCAAGCGCCAAATAGTCTTCATAGATTTAGACACTGATGACGGGGTGCACAACTCAAATGAGTTATTTATTGATGATGACTTATGGGACGTCACAGAGGAACAGATGCTTGGTCCGTTGCTGAAGTCGAGAACTGGTGTTGTAGCAAAATTAGTCGAAGATGCTCCAGTTACCTTGCCTACAGATAAGCTTCCCTTTACACAACCTAGATCCTTAGCTAAGGACGGTGTCAGTGAAGGTAAAGTTCTCAAGGGGCAAAGTTGTAAAGCTCTTGAGTTTGCCCCGACTCTTTCTATGGCGATCCCAACTGCTTAAACCTCTGACCGACCCCTTCCATCATCAACTCTAGATGTTCTAACCTACAGGTCTCCTCCCTCAAGTGATCCTCAAGCTGACCCCCATCATCATTCTTCGATCTATGTCTGTTGGTGAATGATAAATTGGTGATGGCTACTGGAAGGGAGGCCAGGGCTGTTAGTTCTTCTGACAGAGTTCGGATGATTTTCAATTATAAAAATTTTGTAAGTACCTTTCATATTATATTTTATCTGAACATCTTACGGTTTCCCAAACTCTCATTTTCTTTTTAGGCAGTGGTGGAACTGGCCTAGGCCTTGACCAATTAAAAGAGGCAGGATGTAGAGATATCCCGGCTAAAGAAGGTACTTGTTGAAAAAAATGAAGCTCTCAAATCTTCTTCCACCAGTGTTTCCAAGGTCATACAGTACGAGAAGGAGCTTAAGGCCTACGCTGTGATCGAGCTCACCTTAAGAAAGACAATAGCTAACGTCCAGAATAAGGCCTCCGCATCTGAGGCAACCATCAAATAGCTTACCAC
Organism: Dipteronia dyeriana; assembly: GCA_032871835.1. NCBI lineage: Eukaryota > Viridiplantae > Streptophyta > Magnoliopsida > Sapindales > Sapindaceae > Dipteronia > Dipteronia dyeriana. The sequence goes on from CM065299.1 coordinate 76,677,353, forward strand.
GAGAAATACAGAACTAGAGAAGAGGGTTACCAGAGCAGAGTCGCTGAACGCTCAGCTTGAGTCGAGGGTCATTTTGGCTGAAACGTTGGTGAAGAAACCCCAGAAAAAGACTCGGATTGCCCAAGACACCCTTACCTCAGCCCATAAGGACATGCTTGAAATGCAACAGGCATCTGAGAAGGCTCGGATGCATTATGAATTCTTGGCCAATGAATTGGAAAAACAACAGGTTAGCATGGAAGTGCTTTCCTAGGAAGCTAGGTCAGCCCCTGAGGTTCAAAACGTGGATCGCTATAAAAGATCCCCAGCTTTTAATGCTATCATTTTAAAAGAATTTGAGAGGGGTCTGACCATCGCTCGGATTTCTTCGGGGTCAATGAGAGATCTTTAAAGGAGGCTTGCCGTAAATGGGACAGGGCGATCAGAAAACATAAGGGTGAGTCATTGGAGGCTATAAGGAACCAGAGAACTAGTTAGAGGTCTTATTGTCGGTCGATCGGAAAGGATCCTCATCTTATGCATTTGGAGCTTGCTTCGACATCTTCTCCGGTGGTTTTCCATGCTAATGAAGAGAGTGGTGCCTTAACCAAGAGTGTAGATATTGGTCATTTGCCAAGCATGAACTATTCTCTTTTTATGGCTGAGGAGCCACAGGATGATATCACTTGGACAGATTTTAAAAACTTGAGCCAAGACCATGGCGGGGATGCTCCTTCTGGTGGTTCCGAGCCCGGAGGTCCCTCTAACACCTCTAATGTGTAGAAGAAGTTTTTTATTTTGTTTTTGTAACTAATGCTTTGTAATCGTTTACTCCTTTAAAAAAATGAAATTTATTTTTCTTGCTATTTATGAAAGCTTTATGACTAACTGTAACCACCTATCAACTTGGATTACGTGAGTTGGGCCACATCTGAGTTAATCATTTTGGTTATGATCATATCCCCTCCCGTAATCTCTTTGACCTTGACCAGGACACTTTATTGACCCAAACTGCACTAAGTCTAGAGTCATGACTTTGGCAAAGTAACTTCGTGTGACAGAGCTTGTAACAGCTCATGCGTAGGGTCGGGGACATCGCTTGGGTTTGCTGATCGGTTATTCGATCCCCGACCATCTTGTTGTTGTTGTGTCAAGAAGTGTGCTTATATAACCCATTTATATGGTATCTAGTTTTTAGACTCTTGTCTTTTATTTGTCAACTAGGTCATTGGGACATCTCCCAATTGTCTGTTAATCAAGATTCGTTGCAACAAGGCAACTTATATTTTACTGACTTCGGGTGCTTTGACTGCGCCTATTTTTAAATAAAAATACTTATTCCTTGTTCAACTCTTGGCGCATCCCATCAGGGCTTATGTCCTGAAGGCACCCTAACAGTGCTTCATTGCTTTCAGTTAGTTTCAGTGAGTGTTCATTGTCTTTGCGACATACATTTTTAGCCCTCTCACCGGGTATCTCGAGTGCCCTTACCTGGCATTGAGCAGTTTCTAAGTGCCCCGAGATTGCATTTGTATACGAAAGCAAAGTTTTTGAACACTATTCTTGACTTCTGAAACTATTCCCTCGAAAGGGCTTTTATTAAATGCTGAAGAGAAACATAAAATAATCAACTAGCAAGATAAAACCAGTTTCGAAAGAAGTAAGAAAAAGCAAGAAGAACTAAGAGACCCCTAAGGGTATAACATTTTTAGTTATTGGGTGTTGCACGGCCTGGGTAACTCACTTCCTTTTGATCAGGCAAGGTGATACGCCCCGTGTCCGACCAACCCGACCACCTTGTACGGGCCTTCCAAAGCCCCTGCCGCCTTGTCTCCTGTATTGGGTGACACCCTTCTTAGAACCAAATCTCTAAGTTGGAATCTCCTGATTCGGACATACGGGTTATAGTAGCTAGCGACCCTTTGTTAGCAGGCTACAGTCCTGATTCTTGACATATCTATTTTTTCTTCCAACTCGTCTAAGTTTTGTCTCATCGTCTCAGCATTCAACTCGGGGTGGAAGAGATACACTCTGGGTGAGTTATGAATTACCTAGATAGGGATTACTGCTTTTGCCCCGAATGCCAATGAGTAAGGGGTTTCCTCTGTCGAGGTCATTTTTATGGTTCGATAGATCCATAGAACCTCATGTAGCTTATCTGCCTAGTTCCCTTTCTTGGCGTCTAGTTTTGCCTTCAGTGTATGTTTGATTATCTTGTTTACTGCTTCTGTCTGACCATTGGTCTGAGGTGAGCTGGTGTGGCATAATAATTCTTTATGCCAAAATCCTGGCACATGTTCCTAAAATTATCACTGTCAAATTGAGTTCCGTTGTCCGTAATTATCATGTCGGGATTCCAAACCGGTAGATAACGTTCTTTCTGATGAAACTCATAGGGTTGACTTCAGTTAGGTGTACCAGCACCTCTACCTCGACCCATTTAGTGAAATAATCTACTGCCACAATAGCGTGCTTTGCCCCACATTTGGTTGCAGTTGGCATTGGGCCGATCAAGTCCAATCCCCTTATGGAAAATGGCTAAGGTGATGACAAGATCCTTAATTGTTCGGGAGATCTTTTTATATCGTTGGCTATCCTTTGACGACCCCGGCATTGATTGGCGACAACCTGAGCGTCTTGAAATAGGGTTGGGCAATAAAAGCCTAGTCTGAGAGTTTTGTGTGCCAAGCTTTTGCCTCCCAAATGGTTCCCACATAACCCCCTATCTTTCATAGGGTAGACATATCTCTGAACGGCTTTCAAGAATCCTCTTCTGTACAGTTCCCTCTAACCATCGAGTACTTTGTTGCTCTGTACTTAAAGCGTTTCGCTTCGGCTACATCTGTTGGCAGCGTCCCATTCTCTAGGTACTCCCTGATCGGGGTCATCCAGGTGATTTGATCTCCTTCGACTGCACATACCTCCCACATCTCTACTTGGTCTTCGATGCTTGGCCTTTTGAGATGGGCGACCAGGATGGTCTTTGACTGCACACCGATGATGGTTGATGCCAATTTTGACAAATCGTCTGCTTTTTCATTCTTCTCCCTAGGGATCTGGGTGATTCTCTATGTCTTGAATCTTTCTAGCAACGCTTTGACTAACCCCAAATATATGGCCATGTTTCTATCCTTGTCTTGATATTCATCCAATCTTTGGTTCACAACCACCTGCGAGTCGTTGAATATTTCTAGCTCATTTGCTCTTAAAGTCGTGTAGACTCTAAGTTCTGCCAAAAGTGTCTCATATTCGGCCATGTTGTTGGTGGCTTTAAAGTCAAACCGCAAGGCACACTCCATTTGATCGCCTTTTTTGGTAGATATGACTATCCTGACCCCGCTGCTGTACGTGTTTGACAACCCATCTACATGTAGTTTCCACGCGAACTCGTTTTTCTTTTTCAGCATCCTATTTACCTCACTATTTGGTTCGGCAAATTTTATGATCAGGTCAGCCACAACTTGCCCCATTATTGTGGCCCTTGGCAGGTATGCTATCTCAACCTCGCTCAACTCCATAACCCATTTTGTTAGTCTTCTGAACACCTTAGGTTTGGACAAAAGTTGCTTCATGGGGCATTCTGCGTAGACCTCAATCTTGTGCGATTAGAAATACGGCCTGAGCTTCCTGGCTACGGTCACAAGGGCCAGTGTCATTTGTTTCATGGGCGAATACCTCGTCTCCGCTAGTGACAATGCTTTGTTGGTATAATACACTAGTATCTGTACCCCTTCATCCAGTCTGACTAGCACTGATCCTGTCCCTAAAGGTGTTTCTGACAGGTACAAGTAAAACACTTCTCCTTCAAGAGGTTTGGACAGAATTGGAGCTTTCCCCAGATATTGCTTGATCTTTTTATGTGCTTGTTCGCACTCGTTGCTCCATTCTACCCCTTTTCCCTTCTTTATTGCTTTAAAAAAGGGGAGACACATATCAGTTGACTTGCTTATGAATCGGTTCAGGGAGGTTAAGTACATGTTAGCCTTTGGATTTCCTTTAATGTCCTTAGAGACCTCATCTCCTCTAATGCCTTTATTTTTTCTAGATTTACTTTGATCCCCCTCTGATAGACTTGGAAGCTTCATGTCGTACTTTCGTAACACTCCGAATGTTTCCCTGAGGTCTCCTACGTTCTCTCATGAAGTTATGCTTTTTGTCAGCATATCCTCCACATATACTTTCATGTTTCTGCCAATCTGTCAAGTGAACATCTTGTTCACCAATCTTTGGTAGGTTGCTCTGGCATTTTTGAGACCAAAGGGCATGACTTTATAGCAATACAACCCATGGTCAGTGGTAAAGGATGTCTTATCTTCGTCAGGTTTTAACATCCGGATCTAATTATATCTCGAGTATGCATCCATGAAGCTTAACAATTCATGGCCGACTGTCGTATCCACCGGCTGATCAATCCAAGGCAGGGGGAAACTATCCTTCAGACATGCTTTGTTGAGATCGGTGAAATCCACACACATCCTTCATTGGTCATTCTTCTTTTTGACTAACACTACATTTGCCACCCATTCAGGGTATTTTAACTCCCTTATAGATTCTGCTGCCAACAGCTTCTTTACTTCCTTTCAGATTGCCTTCCTTCTCTATGGGTTGAACCGCCTCATTAACCAGACAACCGGCTTACGGTCGGGGTTGACTGCTAAACTATGTGAAATTATCTTTGGGTCGATTCCTGGCATATCCTCATGTTTCCATGCAAACACATCTTTGTATTCATACACTAGTCCGACCATCTCATTCTACACCTGCTTCGTCAGCCTGGCCCCGATCCTTACGGTCCTCTCAGGACTCTTGTCATCAACAGTGACCTCTATGGTCGGGTAGTCTTCCTCACTTTTCCCATCTCCTAGAGGTGTCTCCCTCGGGTCCAGGTCAAACCGAGTCAGAGTTTCTGCTCCGATTTCCATGTCATCTATCTTCTGGTCTTCATACTCCTCAAAGGTGTACACTTGCATTTCCCCCCGATTATGTTTTCTTCCTGTATACCGTTAGATACACCTTCCTTGCCCATTCTTGCCAGCTATTCAAGAGTCCCACTCCTGCCTCTGTGGGGAACTTTACCATTAATGTATAGGTAGCGGTCACAGCTTTCATTTTGTTCAAGAAAGGTTGGCCCAGTAAGGCATGGCGAATTCTCTACACTCACAATCACAAAATTCAGTAACACTGTTTTGGTGCTAGGAAAACTACCAATCTCTATAGGCAGCTTCACCGCTCCAAGTGACCTCACCTCTGCTTCTCTGAAGTCTCTAAGTAGGATTTTCAGTGGCTAGAGGTCTCTTCTTTACAGTCCGAGCTGGTCGAACACTTCCATACTTAGAACGTCCGTCGAACTTCCGTTGTCGATAAGTACCTTTCTCACTTCCCTATGGCCTACTCGAACCGATACCACAATCGCGACGTTCAGCCTTACTTCTGACGCATGTGTGTCTACTTCGGTAAATATTATAGGGTCCCAACCTTGTTTGGACTTCTTTTGATCTGGTCCTAATAGATTTACCTCCAGGTTTCTCTAACCATCTATGGCTTCCCTAACTTCCGACATTCTATCCCGACTACTACTCCAGTGTGCGGCCCACCAAAGACGGTATTGATTGCTCCATTACCTAGATCTCTCATAGGACTCCTCTAACTTCCATCTTGCTATTCTATCACAACATTTTTACACGATCATCCCTATTTCTGAGGATCATATCCTTAAGGTGTCCTTTTCTAATTAGTTTTTCGATATAGTCCCTCAACTGATAGCACTTAGAAGTTTCATGGTTGTTCTCATTGTGAAACCTGCAGTACTTAGTGGTGTATCTTCTATCAAAACTTGACTGCTTTGGGGGTTTCTTGTACAGATTCTTATCCTCTATCACATTCGTAATTTCTTCTTGTCCTCTGACCAGCGGAGTGTAGTTAGTATATTGCCTTTTGAATTGCCTAGCACCTTTGTCATCCTCCATTTACCTATCTTTACCTTTTCCTCCGCTGCCATTTTGCTCCCCTTTACTGCTACTTTTAGGTTACCGTCCTTATTCTTTTGGTTACTTTCGGCCCGACCCCTATGTATAAGTTCTCCTCCATGGGCTAGTAGTTCTTCCTCTGCCACGGCGTACCCTCCGACATGGTCTACCATACTTGCGTAAGTGGTCGGTCCACTTTGCCTCAGGCTTAGGGTCAAATAGTTATGTTGTAAACTGTTGATGAACGCCGACACCACTTCATCGTCATTGGAATCTTGCACTTCTAACACCGCTTGTAAGAATCTGGCCAGGTAGTCTTTTAACTTCTTATCCTTTCTTTGCTTCAAGGTCGACATGACTAATATAGACTTCTTTCGTTGGATATTCCTAATGAACTATCTGGTGAATGCTCGCACCAACTCCTCAAAGTTCCTAATGGAACCTGCGAACAGCCTTCTGAACCATCTTGATCACTGATCCACTGACGTTTGTGGGAACGTACGACATATGAGGGCATTGCCATAATCATACTGCGCCATTGCACTTTGGTACCTCCTTACATGCTCTTGCGGGTCAGTATTGGCTTCGAACTGTTCCACATGCAAAATTCTGAATTTCTCCAAAAAATAAGTCAGCCTTATTGAATTATCAAACGGACTCCCGAAGTTCTCGGTCAAAGGGTTTCCCAAGGTTTGCCTTCGTTCCAGGGCTTCTATCCTTCTAAGGAGGATCTCTCACTCTCCTTTTGGCTCTCCACGTTTGTCGAATCAATGATGGATTGTTATCCCATATGGATCCCTGAGGACCCTCCAGCTGATTTGGACACCAAAATGGTCACACCTGCCCAACGAGGTAGGCTCTCTGCGCCTAGAGGCCGTTTCACCTTCACTTGAATGTGAGCGAGACCTTTTCTTTTGGTCATCATTCCTATGCTCTTTTCGGGGTTGGCTTTTGCCCCATTGTACCTTCCAATGTCTACCCGTGAACTAGATTCTCGGTGTTCTCTTGCTTCTCGATCTTCTCGGCCACTTCTCCTGTTTGGACGCCCCCTCCTTCCATGATGTTATGCCCTATCTCTTCCAGGGTTCTTGGGTGCTACTAGAGTGACCGCTTCTATCTTGGAGCACACCTTTGGATCCTGGGCCACGATTGGCGTGAGTTCGTCGTGGCTGATATGCTTATTCCCTGCTTAGCAACATCTTCGATGGCTTTTCGCAAGGATTCATAGATCTGTTTGAACTCTTATGGGGAGATGCCAGCTGCTGCACCTGTGGTTGCAGCAGTATCAGGTCTGATGGACAACGGGGGTCCTTGAGGATGGATCTCCTCCTGTAGCAAAGATATCCGTATGATCTGGGTCATTGGCATCATGTGTTGCGTCTACTTTACAGAGAGACGGACTTCTATCTCTACTAGTGTCCATGATGTTGGCTTTAGCTAACTTCTTTTGCAATCACTCACGTAAACGAAATATTATCAGAGGTTTAAGCCTCTCATTCTAGCGCCAGTTGTTGACGGCGATTTCTAGACTAATCCCCCTGTCACACAATTAAAGCAAAGTAACAATTGATTGCGAATAAAAATAACGAGAAAATAAATGACACACAGAGTTTTACGTGGTAAAACCTCGAAGTGGGGAAACGCCCACAGTTGCCAATGATAGCAACAAGAATTCACTATGCAATAAAAAGATTACACACTCAATCACTCTTGCCTTCTCTCTAAATATTACGTTTTTTTCATCCCTTTATAGGTATTTCTAGGGTTTATTTATGCATGCATTGAACTCCAACTCTTTGTATACACGTAAGGAAAGTTCTTGTTGTTTAGTAAAACTTTGACTTATTGGAGTTGTACTCTTCTTCTTTCCCGTTTCAAGTTGGTTGTATTCTGGTTGTATTAAATATCTTGTCTAATCTGGACTTTGATGTCTATAAGGAAGTTTGTTTCCCTTATCAAAGTGCGCTTCTAGAAACCTTGTTCAAATCAAACTAGTTTTCTGCATATTTGAGTTGTGACCCTATTGAATATGGATACTATCCATGTGTCGCGCGTCCGATCGCTTGTTTTTCCCGACCATTCTTGTTTTCCTCGATCATCGATTCAACCTGACCCTGGTCCCGACCATCTTGACAATCTGATCGGGTTTTCTAACCCGATCATTTATGATATCCGAGTCGGGAGGAACTGGTCGGGTTTTCCCAGTCTTACTTGCGTTGACTTAATCTGATCGTCCTCTAGTGACATGGTGTCCCCGACCCTAGTCTTTTGTTGACGTGTCATATCACTTAGAATTTTCTGATAACAACCATAATATGTGTCTTTTAAACTTATGTTATTAAACCGGTGACATCATCACAATACAAAAAAAAAAGTGATATATCTCACCATTTCCACGATTTAAAATTACTACACTTATTTGAAACGTAATTATTTCATGATTTATAATTACTGCATTGATTTGAAACGTTTTCCACTAGGCATTCCTTCTGAGTGTAGACAACGTTCAAGATTCTGAAAATTGGACAGAAGCAATTTTTTTCGTGTGGAGTTGATTGTAATATAACTTGTGGGTTATTATTCTTTTCCTATTTCCTTGCCTTGGCACTTGGGGTAAATAAAATTCTTTGTTTGTTTGAGATGGTAATGCTTGTAAATTATGCTGCAGACAATTAAATTTTCTTCTTCTACAATATAGCTGTGCCAACAACACTCATTATTTCAATCCCTAAAACTGTCTCACCATTCCATTATCTTGTTTCCAACTTTGTTTTTCAAAGAAAAAAAATAGCAGTTTTCTCTTTAAATTGAATTCCTTTGCTCTGCCACTCAAAATTTTATCCTGTGAATCTCTTGAGGAGATTCCTTCTTTATTTTAGCAAAGTGTAGCGGGAAAAAGCATATGCAATTCTTAAAAAAAATTATAAATAAATATGTTTTGAACTGACTTAATTTTTATATAGATTTTAGTTATGTTTGATTTGGAATTTTTTTTTTGAGCTATTCAAATAGCTAAAATTAGTATCTAACAACTCATTAAATTTAAAAACGTAATAAAAAGAATCATTAATCCCATTAGGTCCAAAACCGAAATGAACCGAACCGAACCGATTAAAATCAGTTCAGTTCTTCAGTTGTCATCTCTTATTCGGTTTAAGTCGGTTTCATTTTATATAAACCGAACTATTTTCGGTTCAGTTCGGTTTTACCCAAAACCGAACCGAACCGAACCGGACCGTACTTACTCCTAATTGTAGTAACAAGTTTCTGTATTTCACATCAATTTTTTTTTTCACTTATATTTTTAGAAATTAGCAGCTTTATGCCTTCACCGTGTCTGTTAGCATAAAATTGACTTTCAGATTTTAATTTATTGTATGTACTTGTTGAATCTGTGAATTCATGAATTCTCTACTTATTTCAGTTTTTTTTTAATGTAGTTAAAATTAACAATTTTAAACCTAATTTTTTTTATTAAATTTCATTATGGTATGTAACCAGTGAATAATGATAATAATGGTATGTAACTAGTAAATTGTAAATAAAAAAAAAAGGGGATGCTAATTGTTAAAGCTATTACATTAATTTGAACTTATCTATGTTTTGTGTTATATCGATTGTTGTTATTATTATTATTATTTTTAAATATTAGGTGCCGTTTGAATTTTGACTGTTTTTAAAAACAAAAAACAACTTTAATTTTTGTTGGTTACAAGTTAAAAAAAATTGTTTTTAAAACAAAAAACAAAATTTAAAAAGTTATAACTAAGAAGTTGAAAACAATTTGTTATTGTTTTATACTATTTTCGAAACATTAATTCAAAACAAATCACAAATTTTTTCCTCAAAAAAACAACTTTATCCTTTTTTAAAACAATCAAACTCATTTACATCATTTTCTATTTCAGAAAATTACTTTTAAAAAATATAGTGTCAATATGTGCTCTTAGGACAAGGATTAAGAACACAAAAGTTAATTTAGAAGGAAAGTCAACAACAGTATTTATTGTATTGTTACAATAAATATAATGATTAATTTTTCGGTAAAAGAAACTTAGGTGGTTTTAACATGTGAGGTACGATAACACTATCCTTTAAAAAATACTATGAAACATATTGAGATGTATCATATAAGTGTTTTTCTTTTACTGTTACTTTACAAAAAAAATGAAACTGAAAATGCTTTATTTTATTTCAATTTCAAAATCCGAAACACGTCTGAAAGCATGAGCTAAAAGCTCTATTCTTGAAAAAAAAAAAACGTTAAAAACCTGTTCAGTAAGTTAACAAAAAAAAAAAGAGAAATCGACAATAATTCATCCCAATAATTATCAACTAAGTCAAAATCTGTTATTAAATAAAAATTACAATCACAGTAAAATTTTCCAACAAGGAAACCTCTTTTTTTAGTTGCATTCATCGATCACAGTCACTAATTCACTCTGCAGGAAAATCCAACAAATTACCATAACCTTATCTGCAATCATCATCAATTCATCATCAACATTATCAGGGAAGAATTAAACTCCATCTATTTACATATAAAAACAAAAAAATCACAATCATGTTTTCAATCAACCAACATCAACATTCAACAAGCATATCAAGATCTCAGGAAAACCAACATTTTTTTTTACAACAATAAACACAGAAAACAAGAAGCAAACAGCCCAAGAAGATAAACCAAATAGGAAGACACAAATCAGCTAGGCATATCGGCCTTAACAAAATTCATAACTCAGAAAGGGAACTTCTTCATCCAGTAAGTGTCGCTCTGAAGCAGCAAAGCATTTTTAGCTAAACATTTAGCTACCAAATTGGCCATTTCGGAGACATAGGTAAATGTAAAACCTCCCAAGCTAGACTTCAACTGAAAACCATTGGCGAAACCAACAAGATGATCGTTTGTACAAGATCGTTTTAAAAATATAAATCAAATGAAAAATAATTAAAATCTTTAAAAAGGAAAAAAGAAAAAAAAATTAAAAAAATTGGAAGAGGAACATATCGACAGCTACGACGCCGGAGGAGGTGACTCCTCTGGCGACGCCGATCTGGATCGGATTCGTCAGAGGAGGATCTCACCCCCTACGCAAGATCAGCGTCGTCAAAGGAGGGTCTCACCCCCTCCGGCTTCGGCTGCTCTATTTTCTATCATGGGGAAGAAGAAGAACTGTGCAGCGGCATAAGACGAAGAACTGTGAAGAGGAGAACCAAGAAAAAGAGAAGAAGAACTTCGAATCTCATGACTATAATAAATGAATGAAGAAAATAAAAAGTGATATTTTTAAAATAAAAATTCTTAATGAAAATCAAAACGAAAAACAAAATGAAAAACATAGTTAAAGTGTTTTCTGCATATTTCAATTTGATCACTAATTTTGTTGTCCATTTTATTTTTATCTTATCAAAATAAAGTAGAAAAACGGTTAACAAATGTGAATTCGAAATCGTATTTATTAAAAACGGTTGGGAAAACAGTTATAGGACAGACCATTATATTTTTTAAAATATCATTTTAAAAATGTTAGGACCTGTCTTCTAAACGTTTTTCAGTTTCTATTTTTCGAAAATAAAAATAAAAATAAAAATAGTGTTTTTGGTTTCAATTTCGAATTTTGAAAACACGTATAGTAGCATATACTGAAAGCTCTATTTTGAAAATGAAAACGGAAAAAACGCGTTTGGTAGGTTAACCGAAAACTATCAAAAATTGAAATATCAATTTTGGTATTTTGTTTAATATTATTACAACTATAAACAAATTAATTACATAATTAACCAATATAATTTTTATATTGTAATTTTTAAATTAAACAAAAAATAACACATCAAAAATTAATTCAAAAAAACATATCAAAAAATGAATTAATCAAAACTAAAGTCTTAAATTATAAATAAATAATTACAATATTATATTAATATATATTATTATAATTATATTTTTATATATAATTATATCCTATATAAATATATAATATTTGAAATTATATATATATATATATAACATTATATATATAGTATTAATATATATATATATATATATTTTTTGATTTATTATAATATTATATATATAGGATATTTTATTATTATATAAAATAATATATATAATCATAATATACAGATATACACGTTATTGACAAAGAGGATAAAATTATCAGGTGGACATCCGAATAGGTATTCAGAAAATATCCGATAAGACATTATCAAATAAGAGAAGCCCGAGTAAACAAGTATTGAACAAAACCTACTCGGAGTCAACTGACGTCATATACTACTCGGGGTCAGATAAAGGTACTCGGGGTTAGTTGATGACATTGTCTATTGGGATCAGATGACGTCACTTGGGAGCCAGTTGACGTCACTCGGGACCAGTTGATATCGTTTTCTACTCGGGACAAACATGAAGAAAACTGAATAAAAAGCCCAGCGCGTAGCTCTTCGGAAAAATCAGGACGAAATCCTGGCCATATTAGAAGCAAAAATCTGGTACAAAAGCCACGATGGCAGTCTCAGTTCGCCTGGCGGGATACAACCAAATACCGTAGATTCCATAAAGAAACCGGTCATGAGACTTCCAAGTGTTACCAGCTCAGAGATTACATAAAAACCCTCATTCGGCAAGGACATCTACAGGATGTGATCTTGAAAAGGGATGAGAAATCAGAAACAAAGAAAGAGATCAGGGCCGATCACAGCTCTGGATGAAATCAAAGGGCCAGTCCAAAGGCCAATGAAGTAATACATACAATCTTTGGAGGACAATCCACTGGGAGAAGTAACCGAGAGCGAACATAGGAAATCAGAGAAGCAGTAGAAGCAAGACATAACTTTGACGAAACTCGGTGGAGCCAGACCCAAAAAGGGTAAAGGAAGGATGAGACCCACTAATATTCACAGAAGCAGACTCACATGGGGTCGACGTTCGGCCAAATGATGCTTTAGTCATAAGTGCCCGGATTGGTCACCGGAAAGTTAGGAGAATCTTGATAGATAATGGAAGTTCGGCAGACATTCTCAATGTAGCCGTCTACGATCAACTCAGGTTGGACCGAAAGGATCTCCACTCAGAGGATTCTGGGGAATTGAGGTCAAGTCACTCGGGACGGTAAAGCTACCCGTAAAGATCGGAGTGGCACCTTGTCAGAGAACTGTATTGCTCGACTACGTGGTAGTAGACTTAGACAATTGGTCGTAGAATGCGCTGTTGGGTCGGCCATTCTTAAATAAAACTAAGGCCGTAACAGCCACTTATACCTTAATGATCAAGTTCCCGACCGAACAGGGGGTCGGTGTAGTCAAGGGATCCCAAGAGATGGCCCAAAGAGCTAACCTATTAGTATACAAAGACAAAAATGATGAACATGTTTGCACTATAATGCAGCCGAGTCAAAACAAAGAGTCACTGTCATTCGAATTCGATCTAGGGGAAGAGTCAAATGAATCCAAAACTGAACCGGTCAAAGAAATTATCTTGAAAGAAGATGAACCAGATAAAAGGATAAAGATCGGGGCCAACCTGGAAGGAAAAGTCAAACGAAGCCTCACTGATCTGCTCAAAGAATACAGGGATATGTTCGCTTGGAGTTATGAAGACACGGTCTGGATAGATGCCCGAATAATATCTCACCATCTCACAGTAAACCCGAATGCAAAACCGGTGATACAAAAGAGAAGATCATTCAATCTCGAGAGAAGTCAGGCAATCAAACAGAAAGTGGAAAAGCTACTCGTTTTAGGGTCGATTAGAGAGGTCAACTATCCTAAATGGGTAGCTAATGTAGTCCTCGTCCAAAAGAAAAATGGACAATGGAGAATGTGTGTATATTTCACAGATTTGAACAAGGCAGGCCCAAAAGACAGTTTTCCACTTCCGAGGATAGATCAGTTGGTGGATGCTACATAAGGCCATGAGTTGCTCATTTTCATGGACACCTACTCGGGATATAACCAAATCCGGATGAACAAGGCTGACGAAAAAAAAACAGCATTCACAACTGATCAGGGCTTATAATGTTACACAGTGATGCCCTTCGAATTAAAAAATGCAGGGGCAACCTATCAAAAGCTGGTTAACAGAATCTTTGCACGGCAAATAGGAAGGAACATGGAAGTATACATTAATGACATGCTGACCAAGAGCATCACGACAGACAAGCATACTTCAGACTTGCGAGAGACATTTGATGTTTTAAGGAGATACCAAATGAAGATAAATCCGAACAAGTGTTTATTCGGAGTTCCTTTAGGAAGATTCCTGGGTTTTCAAGTTTACCAAAGAGGAATCGAAGTCAACCCTGAAAAGATCAAGGCCCTGCAGAAAATGACTTCACCAAGGACACTAAAAAAAGTACAGCGCCTAACAGGATGCTTAGCTTCCTTAAGTAGATTCATCTTAAAGGCCACGAACAAATGCGCACATTTTTTCAAAGTAATTAAAAAAGAAAAAGCACTCGAATGGAATGAAGAGTGCTAGCAAGGCTTTTTAAAAATCAATGAGAACCTAGGGCAGACTCCCGTCCTTTCAAAACCACAGATGGGAGAGACACTCCATTTGTACTTATCAATTACAGAGCTAGCAACAAGCTCAATCCTAGTTAGAGCAGAAGATGGAGTACATAAGCCAGTGTACTATACCAGCAACGCACTTCTACCAACCGAGACCAGGTATTCACTGGCAGAGAAAATGGCCCTAGCATTGATTTCAGCAGCAAGAAAGCTAAGACATACTTTCAGGCTCATACAATCCAGGTTCTCACCGACTGTCCATTGAAACAAATTTATAGAAGCTAGAGATTTCAGGAAGACTAACCAATGGGCAATCGAGCTAAGTGAATTCGATATCCACTACATCCCTAGGACATCCCTCAAAGGGCAAGCAGTGGCAGATTTTATAGCAGAGTTCACAGAGCCAAACTTGGAAGCAAAAAAGATGTTGGTAAAAAAATTCCCATGGAAATTGTATGTTGATGGCTCTTCAAACACTCATGGTAGCGGGACAGGGATCGTAGTATGCACTCTAGAAGGAGATGATGTCGAATGTGCCATGAGGTTTGACTTCAAAGCAACAAACAATCAAGCTGAGTACGAGGCTACTAGCTGGACTCAGAGTTTGCATAGCTTTCGGGGCAGATGAAGTCGAGATATTCAGCGATTCACAGGTAATTGTCAACCGAGTTCTAGACGAGTACCAAGTCAAGGATGAAGGCATGATAGTCTACCGTGACATTGCAAAACATCTACTCCAGAAATTCAAAGAATATAGGATTGCCCATATCCCCAGGGCGAGATTGAAAATGCAGATTCTTTGTCCAAAATAGCGTCAACAACAACCACAATCATGCCAAAGACTATTTCGGTTGCATATCTCCTCAAACTGAGCACAGCTGAACAGAAAAACTTAGAAATTTAAAAAATATGAACACTGCCAGACAGTTGGATGACTCAGCTGAAAAGGTTCCTGGAAGAAGGCGTGCTCCCGGAAGATCCCTTACAAGCAAAACATATCAGGTATCGATTAGCAAGGTACACATTGGTTGGAGGAGGACTATACAGAAGAGGGTATTCTCGAACACTCCAAAGATGTGTGTCAGAGGAGGATGCATATCGGATATTACAGGAAATCCATGGAGGAGTTTACGGAAACCACATTTGGGGTAAAAGTTTAACACATAAGGTACCCAGCCAAGGTTATTATTAGCCTACTCTATTCTCAGATGCACAGCGATGCTCGGGGAGCTGCAATACTTGCCAAAAGAATGCTAATGATATCCGATAACCCCCTGAACAGCTCAGAAACCTCACATCCCCATGGCCATTTGCCATGTGGGGTTTGGATTTAATCGGCCCAATGCTAGCTGGGACAGGGGGTGGAGCGAAGTATGCCATAGTAGCCGTTGACTATTTCACAAAGTGGGCAGAAGTAGAAGCATTGGTGCATATCACAAAAGCAAACACTACAAATTTCATGAAAAAGAATATACTTTATAGGTTTGGAGTCCCAAACACTATAATCACTGACAACTGCACCCAGTTCGATAACCTGAAATTCAGACAGCTGTGTAAAAAGTACCGGATTGCCAATTACTATGCAACACATGCCAACCCTCAAACAAATGGGCAGGTTGAAGCAGTGAACAAAATTATCAAGCACACAATCAAAGCAAAGCTAGATGCCAAGAAAGGAAGCTGGGTTGAAAAGCTTCCCAAAGTATTATGCGCATACCGGGCAACAATAAGAACGTCAACATGAGAGACTCCATTCACTTTAGCGTTTGGAACAAAAGTTATTATCCCCATAGAAACGTCATATGCATCACCCTGGGTTAGGCTATATGATGAAGAACAGAATGTTGATATGCTATTACAAAGTCTAGATGAGCTAGAAGAGAAAAGGGAGAAGTCCCGAATACGAAATATGGCATATCAGCAAAGAGTAGCCCGCCACTACAACTCTCATGTTTGGGTCAGGAAATTCCAACTAGGAGACCTGATACTCAGGAAGGTGTCATTGAACACAAAAAATAAAGCTGTAGGTTCCCTGACTGATAAGTGGGAAGGACCGTATAAAATTGAAGGAATAGCTGGTCATAGATCATATTGGATTGCACGACCTAATGGAGGGGTTTTACCCCGACCATTCAATGCCCAATATCTGAAGATTTTCTATCCTTAAATTATTATTTTTTCTTTATTCTAGTCAAGACAATTTTAGTTAGGTCAGATATTGGCTGTGAAATTTAAATCTTTGTTGATTTTGCAGTTATAAATAAAAATCAAACTTGGAATTTCCGAAAGATAAAACATATGATAATAAGAACATATGGAAGACAAGCATATGATAATAAGAACATATGGAAGACAGGCATGATAATAAGAACATGCAAATAGAATACTCGGGACCATTGTTTCCTGAATGGGCGTAAAAGCTCGAAGGAGCATGCCAGCCGAGCAAGGCCAATTGACCTTAGCAAAAAGGCAAACCAGATGCACCAGATTCTGGAGAAAGGGAAAAATTTCTGTGAAATGCGTAGCTGTGTTAAGCGATTCAAAAAGTTTAACGATTCGGCAAACCCTTGCGTATAAAAACTGGGGAAACGTCCTCGATAATGCGTAAGGACTCGAACATATGATCATGGTGAGCATTGATGTAATGTTCGGGTAGCAATCGTGTATGAAACACAAGTATAAACCTACTTGCCTGTTTTAAGATGACTCGGTTAATAATACTAGCTAGTTTAATAAGATACTTGGCATAAAGATTGCAAGAGCCAGTTTAAAAAGATACTTGGCATTAAAATTATTCGGGTAACAACCGGTTTAATAAGATACTCGATGAAGTTACCCGAACATCAGAAATAGCTGGTTTAATAAGATACTTGGCAACAATAGAGTCAAGTTGAAGAAATTTCGTGAGCAATGAAATCAGATTAAGACCACTACATTCAGAAAAGCTAAACTCGGGATTTTATTAAACTCTCAAACGAATTGTTACAAAGTTCTTTACAAAAGAATTGTTACAAAGAATCTCTACAAAAAAAAACTTATGAAAATTGTACAAAAGTCAAGGTTGTGAGGATTTTGAACTCTTGTCAATGCTCGGGTAGGGCTCTGTTTCATACTCACGGAGCAGACTTTCGTTAGATGGTCAAATGATTGTGTCGACCGAATTATCCATCCACTGTCTGTAATCTTCTCCTGGGATCGGTCCAACATCAGACACCATATCTTCCACGACCGATTCCTGACTAGCGTAAAAAGTCGAGAGGGAGTGCTCGGATGAAACCTCCAAATGCATGGGATGGGGCTCTTTGCCTCGGCTAGGTAGTAAGCTCTCCACTCCTTTGTATGAGTTCGAAGAGATTCCAATGACCGATCCACATGATTTTTGATCGACAGATCCTAGTTGGTTCGGGCTTTCTCAGTTGCCCAATTTTTAACCTTGAAGAACTCGCCAGCTGAAACTAGCCCTCGTTGAAACTCTTGAAGGAGAAGGGCATCGTATGCAGGGGATCTTTTAAAACGATTAACCCCCTAGACTTTAAGTCCCAGCCTGGCCCCTCGGGATAAGGATTCGACCGTCAAAGCCTAGCGCTCCAAGTCCTTAATTTTCTTTTAATATGCCGACTTAGACTGCTTCGCTTCTTGCTCGGCCCTAAGCATTGATTCTTGGGCAGAAGACAATAAATTTTAAAATGACTCAGCTTTCTCTTCTGCCAAAGAAGCCCTTTCCTCGGCCTCCACCTGTTTTGCCAAGCAGTGGTCGGCAAACACTTGGACAGAGCCGACTTCTTTCTGATAAGACGATTCGACCCGAGCACGGCTATCCTCACTTTCCTTCAACTGAGCCTTAAGACACCTTGTTCGATCAGCTTGATGTTGCTACATCTGAACCAGCTCAGCGAACTCGGCCACAATCTGTAAAGGAATATATTTAAAAATCTGGCGAACAAGCAAAACAATTGAAGAAGTTAAGGATAACTTACATAAGATGCACCGTTAAAAATGTTCTGAAGACGGTCTATCAGGTATCCATCCCGAAAACAACTCCAGCGGTCATCCTGGATGAAAGCCCGACCAGATGAAATCTTTCGCAGCATATCCTGGGGAGAAGGATATGAAGGAACCCCCGAGGGTTCAGCCCCTAGTTCTTAAACATCGGGGGGAGGAGAACCCCTGTTCAGCTTTGAAGTCTCCGCATCCGCTGATGCTTCGACATCATCGCTCGGGGGAATCTCAGCCCAATGTCTTCATCGCAGGAGTCAATGAATGAGACCACCAGAGGGACCTTGAGAGGGTGAGTAGGAGAGCCGACTGTCTTTCGCTTCGCAGCCCGAGAACGATGGAAGCTGAGATCAGCTGCGGGATCTTCCTGAGCATCATCCCGGAAAGATTCAAAAAATTCGAGAACTGAAGGTACTTGTCCCTCGGAGGTATTATCTCCATCACCGGTGTTTGACCACTCGGTAGGCCTTTCACTAAGACCTTCACATTACCTCTCCTCCTCATCAGGCAACTCCTGAGTTAGATCTACAGGGCCACTCAGACCACTAGTCTCCCATGAGGTCTGCTGAACGACGTCCCTAGGGACATATTCGAGAACTGGTTCCTCGGCTACATCGGGTTCTTCGTCAGACTCAGGCGGGGCAATACCATCATTGCTCTGAACGTGAAGCTTCTTTTTGGCTCGCCTGAAGAATCGACTTCACCTGGCGAGCTTGAAGGTCACAGACGATGTCCGTGTCGTACACTTGGAAGAAAAAGAGAAATCACGTTAGATTATAAAAAGCAAAAAATAACAAAAAAAAGGGTGATCACTTACATCGCCTGCGGTAGCCTGAAATCTAGCTGAAGAAGCCGAGCTCTATCATTTTCGTCTTGTTGGAAAGATAAGACTTGCTCCTCTTCTCTAGGGTGCGAACTGCTGCCCGAGCAAGTCTGGTCAGCTCATCGTCGCTAAATTCAAGCTTCTTCGTGCTCCAAACCTTTGGAGAACAGAAGAAGCTAGGAACTTTCAGCACCCTCCGAGTTTCCCCAGCCTAGAGGTTGACTTCAAGACCTAGATTCCCTCCGGTAAAAAACCAACTATTCATCCAAAACTTGTTGGACTAAGGGAATCCCCATATAAACCCTCTCTTTTTAGGGTCGTCAGAGGTATCAACTTTCCGATTTACCTTCGTCCCCTCAGGGACCCAGTAGTCTGGCGGATTAGATATGAGGAAATAGGTCCCTGTCTTGCCAGACTGCCTCAGCGTGAAGAAATGCCTGATCTCACTTGGGGAAGGCGACGACAAATTCATCCGGCTTCACATGTGCCATATGCACATCAAGATTTTGTAGCTGTTCGGGACTAGTTGAGCTAGAGTAATCATTGCTTCAGCCAGAAACCATGCGATGAATGGCTGAAGAGGAAGGGTGACACTGCAGCAGATCATGAATCCATAGATTGCCACCATACCCGGGGGAGGATTCTATACAGCTCTATCACCAGCGGGAACCAGAATAACCAAGTTATCCAAATCGAATCGGGCACGATACTTCCCGATCTCTTCTACCCCGACCACGTTCGGTTCGGCGTCAAACCCGCTCGGGCGATCAACAAAGAAAGAAAGGTGAGACACTCTGAATGCCTTTTCAACATCATTCTCATCAATAGTATGCTCCCTGATCCGAACGCTGCCTGAGTTGTGCCTATGGACTTCGCTTCTACTTTGATGTTTTCCCATTCTTGATCGAAGTGGAACCCTGTGATCAGAAACGACAGATTCAGAACTAGATAAATAATCAGAATTGGATACTGAAAAATGGACGTCAGGGTGAAGCCCAGAAACGTCGACTTCTAAAAAAGAAGGTTCGTCAGGGGGGATTTCCCCCAGTAATCTTTGAACACAGGAAACCAACTGGAAATCCCCACGATCTAATGCTTCAAGAGCTATAGTACAAAGACAAATACGGGATGTTGGTTTAATTAAAACAAACCTTGAAGAAATCTGGTGCAAAACCTTTAACGGAGTATGACTGTTTTCTACGTAGAGAAATCTGGGCTGGCAAAAATTTCTGGTTTTTAAGTTTTTAAGAATGAACCAGTGCAACCCAGCGAAGAATTTTAAGGGGTGATAGCACGAAACCCTAGGGTCTCAAGGCGAAAAAAATCTATGACGAAATTTGATGACGTAGGCGGTGCATGGGGAGACGCGAAGGTCGTTTCTCATAAATGGTATCGAAAAATGAAGAGGCAAAGGACACTTGTCAAGAAGAGAACTGGCTTTCGCCGTCAGAATTCTAAAACGTCGCCATCATTGAAGATCTCGCGTATGGGGGCAAATCGAATTTACAGGGTCACCATTAAGACACGCCATTATGATAAGACATTTACTCTTGCACTGAGAAATAAAAATTGAAGATTAAAATACTTTTGCCCGAAACGAAACTCTATTCGGCCAAAATATTTTAAGGGGGTATTGTCGTATGTAATTTTATAATATATATGCGTCATTGATAAAGATGATAAAATTGCCAGGTGGACATCCGAATAGGCATTCAGAAAATATTCTATAAGATATTATCAAAGAAGAGAAGCCCGAGTAAACAAGTATTGAACAAAACCTACTCGGGGTCAACTGGCGTCATATACTACTCGGGGTCAGATAAGGTGCTCGGGGTTAGTTGATGACATTGTCTACCCGATATCAGATGACGTCACTCGGGACCAACTGATATCGTTTTCTACTAGGGACAAACATGAAGAAAACTGAATAAAAAGCCCAGCGTGTAGCTCACACGAATCGAGCCATTAAAATACACGAAGATATCCATATCAAAGAGGAATTCCAAGAAGAACATAATTATCAAGCAGAAAGGGTTCATAATCAGGCAACAATTTTACTTCTTCAAAAAGACTACGCTTGTATAAGGAAATAAGTCCTAATTGGACTACATTACTGGAGTTCTATTCGATCTCAATACAAGTCTCTGAAACAGGAAAGAAGACAAACTACTTCGAACAAGTAAACAATCATAATTAAATACAAAGATCTTTTATTACTTGTACAAAGAAGATTAGGGTTCTATGGACATATAAATAGACCCATAATCTCGTCACACAATATGAGAATATACAGAAATCATGTAGAAAATTACAGAGAGAAAAAAGAGAGATCGAGAGTTGTAATTATTTTATTCATAGTGGATTTTGGCTTGGTTGATCATTCAACCACCCGTAGACGTTTCTTCGGTCATCGGAGTTTTACAACGTAAAACTTGCATCCAATTACTTTCTCCATCTCTTTCTCTTTCTCTTTGAAACCACAGTTAAAATTCAATCATTGTTGGCTTTT
The DNA here is from genome assembly GCA_032871835.1 of Dipteronia dyeriana. NCBI lineage: Eukaryota > Viridiplantae > Streptophyta > Magnoliopsida > Sapindales > Sapindaceae > Dipteronia > Dipteronia dyeriana. The sequence goes on from CM065299.1 coordinate 76,699,134, forward strand.
CTCATACAACCAGAAATCGACGTAAACAATAATATATAAATATAATAATTATAATGTACATATATATATATATATATATATATATATATATTATTGTATAAATTCTTTTAGTTATAGTTGGAAATAAATTATTTTGGAATATATAAATATATATATATAAGGGGGATTTTGGTCATTTGAAAATCTTGTCCCGTCTTGTCCTAGCCATATCAAACGCATAACAGTACAATTAATAGTTTAAAAAAGTTATTTTTTTTTATATATAAAAAAAATGTGAAAAACAAAATAAAAAACAAAAACAAAAACAAAAAACAAGTATTTTGTATTTTTCAAGTCTTTCACTTTTAACACTGATATTTTTTTTCTTTCGAAAATATTATGAAAAACGGTTAACGAATGCGTTTTCGAAATCATTTTTAAAAAATAAAAACGAAAACGGACTGAAAAATAAGTACAGGACGGAGCCTTATATTTTCAAGGTTATGATAAGTAGTGTATTTTATACTATTAAGAAAATAGCTCTAATTCAATTGATTTTATTATTATATTTTATCATCATCGTCATATATCAATATTTATATTTATAAATGCTTACATGTTCGAACCGAAGCCTAATGAAATTTCTGCCTCCGTCCCGCTGTCTTGATAATCTATATATGTACATGGGGCTGGTGGCATAATGCCCATATAGCATAACCCTGCCAAATGTACTTTCGTTTTTTCTTAAAGTGCTACTTCATTTATTTATTTTTATTCATTTCTCTGCCATTGTTGATTGTGGGTCATCCCCTCGTGAAGACTGAAGCTGTATGCGACCAGTTAATTAACAATAAAACCTCTCAAGGGATTGTTAATTCAAAAAAAAAAAAAAAAAAAAAAAACCCTCCATTGAGTTACCCTGCTAGGGTTTGCAGTAACCGTGCAGATATTTAGAGAAAATAAGCCTTTCATCACTCTTTCTTTTCTTTTCTTTTTATCAAATTCGCTATTGATGTTTTTATTTGTTTTCGAAAAAAGCAAAGCATATCTGCATATATTACGAAAAGTAAAATATTTGACAAAATTTCAAGCTAATTAACAAGTAATTAAATTCATTTAATTTCCCATAATACACAAACACTAATAAGGGAAACAAATCGAACTTATTTACTATTATTATCCCACAACATATTAAAACAAACCACAGTAAGAAGGGAAATTAATCAATACAAAGAAAAAATTATTGCCGCTTGCACCACACGCACACTGGTAGCAGAATTCAGAGGAAATTAAAACAAAGAAACACAAGTATATGTATGATCAAGCACACTGGAAGTCACGTGGAACCTTCTTCCCACAAACGTTCAAAAGCAAGCTAAGTGAAATGGGGATGTTAAGGTTGATACCCAAAATGTTGGCTTTGATGGCAGTGCAAAGGCAAACCGCAGCTTCAAGATCAAGAAGGCCTTGGATGACACTGCAGCATGGAGTTATAGGAGGTGAGCCAATGGTGACATTTAGCAAAGAACCGAGCACATCGGCACATACGCCTAGTTTAAGAGCATCTCTGGGGCAGGAAGCCGAGGACGGGGTGGGATTTGGCTTTGGCTTTGGCTTTGGTTTTGGTTTTGGGTTAGGAGAAGGACAAGACCCACAGGCACTGACTAGGGCAAAGAAGAGAATGTTGACTGCGAAAAAGAGAGCAAGCGATGCTGAGCTTTTTGAACCCATCTCTCAAATACTAATAGCTAGCAGCTAGCTTTTTATTTTTAAGAAGAGTAGCAAAAGCAAATACTCTATAACTCGCTAGCTACTAGGAGAGTTATTTGAGATTGTTGTGGAGAGATTTGATGGGAAGGGTGGGGTTTTATAGGGTTCAAGGAGCATGTAGGGTTTGCTAATTTGATGTTAACATTGACATATAATAATGAACAAAGCTTTGAATAAATCCATAAACCATGTGTGGTCTTGGAGTTCTAGCTGGCAGCGCAAGAGGTTTCAGGTAAATTTTGGATTTTTGTGTGGTGTGGTTAAACAAATTGCCATGTTGCTGCCCTAGCATGGATTAGACCGATCTAGCACTTGATGGGAGGGTCTCACTGCCATATGAGATTGTTGAACGAAAATGAATTATTTATATTGAAAACATGAAAATATATTTTTAAAATATTACATGATGCACTTTCATTCCACGATCCAATTATCATATCAAGAGCGTTCTATATAAGTTTGTATCCTATCACAAATATGACTTGCACGGCATGTATCTGATCATTTTATGTAATCCCGTGCACCACCGACTTATGATGCCAGATAGGTGGGTCCCTTACAATCACAAGATCATCTTCTTCATTAAACATTGTCCCTAATCATCAACCATTTAATCTCATCTACTGCTGAGAAGACAACTTTGATGATTATAAGTGAGAAACAATACATCAATGTCTCCCTCCCCTTTAATTACATGGTGGTAAATCTCCACTTTCATTTATTCTTCATTGAATTCATGCGTTATGTATCACCTTACAGTTCCAGATTCCTTCCCAATTAGAGACCAATTATTGCTGCTTAGGTCGATCAGAGGACATAGATTGATACAAATAAAAAAAAAGATCTTTATCTAGAATATTGTCACATTTACTTTTTTCAGTACTTGGTTTTTTACATGCATATTCAAACTTCAATCTTCTCTAACACTCCTTAATTGATGCCAAGTGATTATCAGTTTTCTTCCTTCCTAAGAAAGACACATGATAACTGAAAAATAATCATAACATTAACAGCTGAAACAACTTGAAAAACTTGCTCAAACCTTTCTATAAACTACTTAGACATATGATCAGCAGAGCATTTAAACCAATTACCCACAAAAATATTTCCTTATTGATTCCGTAATCCAAAAATGATAATAATGATGCAGCGGGGTATAGCGAAAAATAAGAATGATCACTTTATCGAACCCTGAGGTACATTCAGACGAACCTTGACACAACAACCGGTAGTTACCCAAGCATGGACTGCCATGCAGGGGCAATCATTCCCTAATCTTCGTTAGAAAATGGTGCTCTCGAATCCTCAAAGAGCATGTCGGATCCACGACAGATAAATGTTCCAAAGGAACGATTTTATTAAAATCAATCAAAGGTTAAAAGTTACAATAATTTAAAATAATAAAACTATTTATAATAAACTAATCATAATACGACTCGAATACGATATTACTAAAAAGACTCGAATACGACATTACTAAAAGACTAAAATAAGAAAAGATCAAAACTAATCAGAATCTTCTAAGATTTATGACTCCTAACTTGACTGGAAAACAAAGATCAAATCTTACCCAAAAGGTAAATTTGATTTATTTTCAAAACCTAAATTTAATTCCTAATCAAACTAAAATAAATAAACTTACTAAACAAGAAAATACCCAAATTAACAAAATAATAAAATAAAGAAATTGTTCGACATGGACCGCGGTTCCTTCATCTTTATCCTACATCAAATAATCAATTCCATTGTTAAATTAACAAAGAGTTAAGCTGGTAATTCTTTCCAATTCCAAGTAAAGTACATAGAATATTTAGTGTTTGTTCTTGTATTTTCTGTTATGTTAGACAGCGATTTCGTCTTGGCTTGTTGTTGGTGTAACTTTGTTTGGTGAATGGGTGTGTCACGGGCGCCCCAAGAACCTACCATGGGGCCCTTGGGAGATTCAGATGGAAATGTGCGTTCGGTCGCAAAACATACAAAAATTCAAGTTGTTGTGATTTGTTATATATATATATATATTAATTATTGTTCTTTTTTCTTGTATTCACATTTTGTGGAGCCACCTAAAATTCTACTATAGCAGTCTGAATGATTCATGAAGTCAAATGGTATGTTGCAACTTTTAGGGTGGCTTTATTTTGTTTAGATTATAGTGTGCAAGAATATATATGACTTGTAGTTTGTCAAACTATAATTGATGTGGATCGAATCGGATTCGAGTTAGGTCCAAGCAACTTAGACTAGTCTGCCAAATCAGATATGTCGAGTCTGCACAAAAGATGAAAACAAACAGAATAATTGAGTAAACAAATTAGAGAAAACGGGGTTGGTGTTCGTTTTGTAGCCTTAGATAAGCTTAGGTTGAGTTTTAATGGAGTAGATGATTGGATTGAGGTTCAATCAGTAAATTCCGGTGACCAAGGTTGCTATTTTGACAGAATTTTGGTTAGCAATAGTGTTAGGTGAAAAAGAGGAGAATTAGAATCCCTTTTCGGTGAATGAAGGGTTCTATTTATAGGTCTCTTTTTGAAACCAATCCCCTCCCATTGGAGATATCGTGGAGGATTTTATCCCTCCGATCTTGACCAGATTTTGTGGGATATAAAATCCCGGTAACGGATAGCAGTTGCATAGAAGACCAAGTCAAAAAATAACTATACGATGATTCGAGTTGACCCGGATCGTTGGACCTAGACCAAACCACTTTCAGTCACCGGTGGGCTTATCCTTTGGGCCTTGAGGCCATTTTGCTACTATATGACCTTTTTTTTTTTTTTTTTTAAGAAACTACTACATGACTTGAAGGCTGATTATATAGATAATAAAAATCACAGTGAGATGAGGTTGTCTTGATGTATAGAGTCCGAAATTGAAGGCCTCCTCAATCCTCACTACAAATTCTAATTTTTGAGAATGGCGCCGCAAGAAAACAAATAATCAAACAGTTTATATTTGAGAATGAGTTAGTGTAACTTGGGTGAGACCAACGGTAGATAGGGTCAACAACTTTCAAATTTGTTTTTGGGCTTTTATTAGTTTGGAAAATAAGTAAGACACTGTTATAAGTTTCAATCTGTTAACTTTTTTCCATACTTGATGTGTTTTTTCCTTTTTCCTTTTTTTAGTGTTTATGAACCATTATATTCAATATGAACCATTATATTCAATTAATTACCTTGACCTATTGTGTATGCATAATCTGTGGTCAACATACAATGCATTGATATATTTTATATCGGTGTACACTATGCATTGAGGAGAAAATTAATATATATATATATATATATATATATATTGACGTCAATTTCTTGATGGATGTAAAAGTCAACAACGTTGGTTTGGTTATGATCTGTCAAAAGAGAAGAGAAAGAGAAAGAGAAGAGAAAGAGAATGCAATCGAAGTTATTATGACACAAGTTTACATGGTAAAACTCCAATGATCGGAGAAACATCCACGGGAGATTGAATGCATAACCAAATCCACTATTTAAACAAAGAATTACACCACTCGATCTCTCTTGCCTCTCTTTTGCAGTGATTACATTTTTTGAGTCTGTCTCTCTATGTCTATTACAATGAAATTATGGACCTATTTATATGAGTATAGAACCCTAATCCTTGTTGTACAAGTAAGGAAAGATAATTGTATTTTAATTAAAACTGGTTGCTTATTAAAGTCGTCTTTATCTTTTTTCCCGTTTCAAAGACCTTGTGAAGATCGAGTTTGAATTTTAACAGGATTCTGGTGGCTTGGTCCGTTTAGGACTTATTTCCTTATCGGCTTGTAGTCTTCTGGAATAGTAGTTATTACCTTATTTGGGATTTATTTCATGTTTGGTATTTTATCCTTCTAGAAACCCTTTGATACAGTCGTTTTGCGTATTGGGGTATGATTCCCGGGCTTACTCACATATACGAATCGTATGCTGAACTGTTCTACTCGGGTTTCTTGTAATGTCCCGAGTAGAACATAATGTGCCGAGTACCCGTGTTCAGACTTACTCGGGTTCTTATTCCTTAGCGATGTATTGGATGGTGTCTTCTAGTTGCCAGCTTGGATGCCTGTCTGGCAATCTTTTTTAGGGATTGTCTTACCTGTCAGTGATGTGACATTCAATAAAATATACATATAACGATACCCCTTAAAATTACTTTTGCCAAGTAGAATCATGTTTTGGCGGAAGTATTTTAATCGACCTTCCGACTAGGCTTTTTATCTTTCCCTTCACACGAAATCCCAATGATTGTGACGTTTTAAAATTCTAACAGCTTGGTCAGTTCTTTCCAAGACACTTGCCCTTCTATTGTTTGGTATTTATATGGGCATTTATGAGACGCGACTCATCGACTATAGGATACGCCGCCTACGTCACTGAATGTCCCTTCCTTTCTTTTGATATTTCCCACTTCTCAAAACCGTAGGGTTCCGTGTCTTCGACCATTTAAGTAGTTTTTTTTTTTAACTGAGTGTTGTTCCTATTCATTTTTTGCAGAAAGAAGCAAAAAACTTAGGTTTCTTGTGTACATATTCGTATTGATTCTTCATCGAGGATTTTCCTGGTTTCTTTGCATCTGCTTTAAAGGTCAGTTCAGATGGATTCTGTTTTACGACAACGCCTTTTTGATATATCTTTCGATGTGGTTGAGCGTGGAGATTTTCAATTGGTTTCTTGTGTTCGTAGGTTATTGGGGGAAACTCCTCCTGATGAGCTTTATTTTCTAAATGTTGATGTTTCCAGGCTTTATCCGGATGTTCGTTTCAGTTCTAGCTTTGAATCTTCTTCCAACTCTAAATCTTTTGTTTTTGATCACAGGGTCCCTTTACGATCTAGGATGGAAAAGCATCAGAGTAACCATACGGTTCACAAACATAGTTCAAGCGGTATTCAGATTGGAAGGTAAGTAATTAGCGAGAGTGACGTCAAGGTAGAGCATTGGGCTTCTCGGATCTCATTTTCTCTTGATTTTTTGAGCACGTATGATGCCCAGCCGAACATGGTCAAGGAAGCAGAAATCGAAAAGTATCACGCTCGATTTGATTTGGATGATTCGGTTTTGTTGGTTCCCGCTAATGACAGGGCTGTATGGAACCCTCCTCCGGGCATGCTGGCAGTTTATGGATCCATGCTCTGATGTGGTGTGACTCTTCCTCTACAACCTTTCATTACTTGGTTTCTTGCTGAAGCAGGGATTGCTTCTTCTCAGCTAGCCTCGAATAGCTATAGGATTCTAATGTGCATGTGGCATATGTGGAGCCGAGTGAATTTGCCATCGCCTTCTTCTCGTGAAATTAGACACTTTTATATTTTAAGGCAATCTAGTCAGACTGGAACATACTTTCTTTTATCTTGCCAGCCATATAGCTGGATTCTCTAGAGGATGAAGGTGAACCAGAGAGTCGATATTTCCTTGAACGTCAAGAAGAAAGGCTTTGTGTAAGGTTTCCTTACCCAAAACAAGTACTGGAAAAATAGCTGGTTTTTTGTTGGAGGGAACTTGGGACTCGAGATTGAGCTCTCAGTTAGGGAAGATCGGGAAGTATTAATGGCCCCTCGTTTCTTCTGCTCTCCTGATCGCTGGAACAAGTCGTGGCCTACTTTCACTGATGCCGAGTTGACTAACCTTGCTTGAGCAGCCGTGCGCACTCTGGAGAAAAGAAGCAGGTCATACCTTTTTGATGAGAAGAAAATGATAGCTCTCGGGTTCTTTCCTCAGATTTTGGATTATCGCAGACGTCGTAAGTAGAATCTATTCTCGTTTTCATTTTACTCATTTTGTTCTATTTTTTTTCTAACTCGTTTGTATTCAATGTATGACACGGACATCGTCTGCGACGTCCAGGCTCATCAGGTGAAATTGATTTTTTCAAGCGAGTCGTAAGAAAGCTTCTCTCCAAAATAAGGAAGGGATTGCTTCACCTAATGATGAGTTGGATGAGGATTCCGATGAGGCAGTTGAGCAAGTTCATGAGTATATTTCTAAAGAAATCATTCAGCCTACTGCGGGGAATCAAGCTGTCCGAGAGGCCTTTTTGGAACTGATAGTGCCTAAAGGGTTCCTGAGGATGAAAGCAGGTAGGGAGGGCATCCCAGTGGTGCAGTGTCTGGTGAGCCTAGTTCCCCAGTCGATGAAGTGCCAGCTAAGCAGTTTGCTGATGGGAATGAGGAAGAAGTTAGGGTACCCCCTGATGAGCAGATTAACCTTCATCCTGATCTTTTTGAATCCTTTCAAGATATTACTGAAGATCAAGAAGATCCTACAGCTGACTTCGGCTTCCACCATACTCGAGTCGAGAAAAAGGAAGGCAATTGATTCTCTCGCTCGTCCTCCTTAAAAAGTTCCTCGAGTGGTTTCATTTGTTGAGTCGAGTGACGAAGGGGAGGCCGATGTTGGAGTTTCCCTGAGTGCCCAAGCTGAGACACCTTTGGGAAGAGTGGGAACTTCAGATAATCTTAACAAAGATTCTTTGCCCTCTAAGGTTGAGGATGCATGAGTGAGATCATCGAGCAACGTTATTTGTCCTAACCCCCAGGATATGTTGAGAACGATGTCATCTGGTCGGGTTTTTATTGGTGACGACCATTGGAGTTTCTTCAGAGAGGGTTCTCCTACGGAGCGTCTTCACAATGTTTTTTTTATTACGACTTACGTAAGTCTTTGGTCTGAACTTCGTCTTAATATGCCTTTGTTCAAATCTTTAACTTATTTCCCTACAGGTGGTTACTGAGTTTGCTGAGCTTATTTATATGCGAGAACATCAAGCTAATCGGATTAGGCACCTTAAAGCTCAGTTAAAAGAGAGTGAGGATAGTCGTGCTCGGATTAAGTCGGCTTATCAAAAGGAGGCAAATTTCGCCCAGTAGTTTACCGATTGTTGCTTAGCTAAACAGATGGTGGCTAGGAGAAAGCTTCCGCTGCAGAAGAGAAGGCTGTATCATTTCAAAATTTACTCTCTGTTGCCCAGGAGTCAATGCTCAAAACTGAATAAGAGGCTGAGCAAGTAAAATCATCTTATGAGCAGAAAATTGAAGCCCTTAATCGCCAGGCCCTGACTGTCGAATCTCTTTCAATGGAAGTCTGGTTGGAACTTGAAGTTCGAGGGGTTGATCGTTTCGAGAGGTCCCCATCCTATGATGCCCTACTCCTTAGGGAGTTCTAACAGGGTTTGGTCTCGACTGGAGAATTCTTCAAGGTTAAGAATCGGGTGACTGAAAAGGCTCGAGCCAATTGGGAGTTATCAATCAAAAACCATGTGGACCGATCCTTTGAATCTCTTCGAACTTAGATGAAGGAGTGAAGAGCTTACTGTCGTAGTCGAGGTAAATATCCCCATCCTATGCACCTAGAGGTCCCGTCCAAGCACTATCTTTTGACGTTTTATGCCAATTAAAAGGCTGTGGCGGATGGGTCGAAGCCCGATGTTGGACTGGTTCCTGGAACGGACTATGGTGCTTGGATGGACGGCATGGTTGATGCAATCGTCTGGCCTTCTAATGAAAGTCTTCTTCTGGTGTATGAAATGGTGCCCGATCCGAGCATTGGCAGGAGCTCTAAATCCTCAGCCTTATAAATGTATTTGTAATAAAGTTCCATATTTTGCATGACTGCTTGCCAAGTATCTCATTAGCTGGCTATTGTAAATATCCGAATAACTTTTTTAAACACCGAGTATCTTATTTAACTGGCTAACTCTGTTGCCCGGGTAACTCCACAGTGTATCCTTTTTAACTGGGTAGTTTTGCTGTTATTTTTTAACGCCAAGTATCTTATGAATTGGCAAACGCAATTTGATGTGCCAAGTATCTTATTAAACTGGCTAACGCAATTTCATGTGCCAAGCATCTTATTAAACCGGCTAAATAAATTTCAAGTGCCAAGTATCTTATTAAACTGGCTAATATTATTAACCGAGTCATTTTGAAACTAAGAAAAGTAGATTTATACTTGTGTCTCATACTCGGTTGCTACCCGAACGTTACATCGAGGCTCACCATGATCATACGTTCGAGTCCTTACGCAAATCACTAAGGACGTCTCCTAGTTTTATCTGCGTAAGGGTTTGCCAAATCGTTAAGATTTAAATTGCTTAACACAGCTGCGTAACTCATCGGGATTTTCCCGACGATGCCCCAAGCCATTTTCCAGAATCTGGTGCATCGGGTTTGCCTTTTGGCTAAGGTCTTGGCTGACCTTGCTCAGCTGGCATGCTCCTTCGAGCTTTTCCGTCCATTTGGGGTTTTTGCCAAATTTATGGCCCTGAGCATTTTATGCAATCAGATTTTTCGTATGTTCTTATTATCATATGCTCATCTTTTACATGTTCTTGTTATCATATGCTCATCTTTTACATGTTCTTATTATCATGCTCTGATTTCTGGAATCCCATGTCGGGCTTTTATTAATAACTAAGTATTCTTTGATCCTCAAGAATGCCTATTCACACTCTTCATTCCATTCAAGTCCCTTCCCCTTTTTGATCACTTTAAAAAAAAGAGCACATCTATCTGTGGCATTCGAGATAAACCTGCCTAAGGAAGCTAAGCATCCTGTCAAGCGTTGTACCTTTTTTAACGTCCTTGGTGAAGTCATTTTTTGAAGGGATTGGATCTTCTTGAGATTCACATCGATTCCCCTATGGTGAACTTGGAAACCAAGGAACCTTCCTGAAGGAACCCCCAAATAGGCACTTATTCGAATTTAACTTCATCTGATACCTTCTCAGGACATTGAATGTTTTACGCAGGTTCGAATCATGTTTGTCTGCCGAGATACTTTTGGTTAACATGTCGTCTATATAAACTTCCATGTTTCTTCCTATTTGACTAGTGAAGATCCTATTGACCAATCTTTGAAATGTTGCCCCAGTATTTTTTAACCCAAAAGGCATTACTGTATAACAGTACAGGTCCTGATCGGTCGTGAATGCTATTTTTTCTTCATCAACTTTATTCATTCTGATATGATTATTTCCCGAGTAAGCATCCATAAAATTGAGTAATTCATGACCTGATGTAGCATCGACCAGTTGGTCTATTCTCAGAAGTGGAAAACTGTCTTTTGGGCAAACTTTGTTTAGATCCGTGAAGTCTATGCACATTCTTCTTTTGGACCAAAACCACATTTACTACCCACTAAGGGTAGTTGACTTCTCTGATCTACCCCACAGCGAGTAACTTCTCAACCTCTTGCTCGATTGCCCGACTTCTCTCGAGGTTAAAAGATCTTCTCTTTTGTATTACAGGTTTCACATTTGGATCCACCGCCAAATGATGTGATATTACTGTGCATCTATCCCTACCATGTCTTCATGACTCCATGTGAACACATCTTTGTATTCTCAAAGCAAATCAATAAGATCTACCTTAACCTTTTCTTCTAAGTTGGCCCCAAATTTGACCTTCTTATCTGGCTCATCCTCCTTTAAGACCACCTCCTCTATTGGTTCACTCGTTGATATTTCGGTTCTTCCCTTGGATCGAACTCGAACAACTGTGATTCTTCTTGCTTGATCTGATCTGGTTGTGTTAAGGTGCATACTTGGTGTTCACTATTATCTCTGTCTTTCTAAACCGAGAGATTAGCTCTTCTGGCCATCTCCTTCGACTCTTTGATTGTTTCTACCCCTTATTCAGTTGGGAACTTGATCATCAGAGCGTAGGTAGCTGTTACCGCCTTTGTTTTGTTTAGGAATGGTCAACCTAGTAGCGTATTATAAGGCCAGCTGTCTAGATCTACCACCACAAAGTCAAATAACATTGTTTTCTGGCAAGGAGCTAATCCGATCTTCACGGGTATCTTCACTGTTCCGAGAGACCTAATCTCGACTTCCCCAAATCCTCTGAGTGGGGTATGGAAAGGTTGCAAGTTCTTTCGATCCAATCTGAGCTAATTATAAACAGCCACATTGAGGATGTCTGTCGAGCTAACATTGTCCACTAAAATTTTCCTGACTTCTCTATGGCCAATTCGGGCATTAATAACGAGAGTGTTGTTTGGTCGGACGTCGACCCCATGTGAGTCAGCTTCAGTGAATATTATTAGGTCCCATCCTTTCGTATTCTTTCCGGGATCGGGCTCGATGGAGTTAACGTCAAAATTCTATCTTGCCTTCACCGCTTCTCGAATTTTCTAAATTCGCTCTCGGTTACTTCTCACAGTTGATGATCCTCCAAAGATAGTCTGTATCACTTCATTTGTCTCGGGATTGGCCCTTTGTTGGGTTTTATGCCATAAATATGTAATTTGTAAATTGATTTATGAAATAAATAAAAGGAAAAGTTCAATTCATTCTTGTTGTGTTGTTTATTATATAACTTGTACATATATTTAACATTTAAGATTGCCGGATGTAATCTCGAATTGTGTATATAATTGTCATATACAGATGGATACAGTAAGAGACGTGCAATCTAAAGAGTCCATAGATAGAAAATAAAGCTGGGTACTTTATTTGTGATTAATCTATAGTTGCGGTCCATTCAGTAATGTACGGTGATTCTATCCTGAATCATTCATATGAGATATAAGAATGGAGGCACCTTATATGATGTGATCATATAGAACTGGGTCATGATCTATATGAATATCTCACCAAGATCCGTTTGCCAATGAGATTCATATATATCAACTAATGATGGCTATATGGGTGATCTTAATCCTTAATATCTTATCGACCTTCAGGTTAGATAGTGGTCTTTGAGATATCATGGGTGAGGTCATATGCATTTCCTGATCAATATGCTCCGTATGTTGGGATTGCGGTTTGACTTGTGGTTGGGAAGGTTTGTACACAATAGTGGAATCCACTCCTTTTTGTGAGAAGTATACGATAGTTCCCTTAAGAGTTGATTCGGGGCATGGAAAATATGAGCGCTCTCCTAATTCTGTGAGGAAATAGGATTTATTATCCATTAGAGAATCAATGGTACTTAAAGGATATATATAATTAGAGGGGTTTAACAGACATTATGACCCAGCTCTAATTAATGAACTATTGTGGAGGATCAAACAATGTGTAATAACTATATCGATAGACACCGAGTTGTATAGGTCTGTGTAAAAGCGTCTGCAATTGAGAGAGTGCAGCTTCGCGTTTTTAGTGGAATAACACCGAAGTTAATAATCAAGGAATATTAATTAAAGAGTTTAATTAGTGATTCCGAGGATTATTGGAGCTCAAAATAATGTGGGTTTATTAAGTCCCCTTACTAACCACGATCGATTTAGGTAACAATGGTCATGGTTAATTAATTGGATTGTCCAATTAATTGTATTTATTCGGGAATTAATTGAATAATGAGATTATTTAATTAATGAATGTTAATAGTTAAATTAATTAAATAATTATATTATATAATTATATTGATAATTATGAATTATTAATTAACTATTAATTGGAGGGTGTTAGTTGATATATTGATTTAAGTGAAGACAAAATAATAAGATTATTTTATTTTTACTAAATCGTTTATTTAAGTATTTGAATTTAAGTTTAAATTTGTTGACTTCGATTTCTGGATTGTATCAGAAAAGCCAACAAGGATTGGATTTCGGCTATTAATTCAAAGAGAAAGAGATTCAAAGAGAGTAACGAAGATAAAAGTTTTACGTGGTAAAACTCCGATGACCGGAGAAACGTCCACGGGTGGTTGAAGGATCAACCAAGCCACAATCCACTATGAAAATATAATGTTTACAAGCTCTCGATCTCTCTTTCTTCTCTCTGTATTTTTCTGTTGCTTGTTGTGTATGCTATATTGCCTATATCTTTTTTGGACTAGATTATGGGTCTATTTATATGTTTATAGAACCCTAATCTGCCTTGTACAAGTAATACTGGATCTTTGTATTTAATTGTGATTCGGTTACTTGCTTGAGGTTGATTTGTCTTCTTTCCTATTTCGGAGTCTCTTATGAAAATCGAGTGAGATTCTAGTAGTGCAGTTCAATTTGGACTTCTTTCCTTATAAGAACGTAGTCTTCTTAAAGTAATCAAGTTATTTCCTGATTGGGGACTCCTCTAACTTAATGTTCCATTTTATTTAGGATTCCTTCCTGATGGATATCTTCGCGTATTTAATGATTTAATCCGTGTGAAATAAGCACAAGTTCTTACTCGAGTCGTATTTATTCCCGAGTAAGAGTAATACCTGATGGTCCCGAGTTGCGCCGTTTGTCACCTCAGTGGAAGCATTGATTAACAAGTCCCGAGTGTTGTTAACTGATTCCGAGTAGGTTTCATTCAATATATGCTTACTCGAGCTTTCTTCTCTTTAATGATGTCGCGTAGGATATTTCCCGAGTGCCCATTTGGGTGTCCACCTGGCTATTTTCTCCTTCCTGCTAATGACGTCTACGCTTGGTAAAATTCACATACGAAAAAATTTAAAATACTTATTATCTCTTTTAATATATTAGATATATTTGAAAATGATAATTAAAAGATATATATATATATATATATATATATATATCAATTAATAACACAATAGATTGCATTGGATGTAAATTGGTGTGTGCACATGAAACAATATATATATATATATATATATATATATATATATATATATATATATATGTGTGTGATATTTGTGAGCATAGGCATGATAGATATATATTTGTGATAAAAGTGAGCAAATGCGTGAAATATATATATTTGTGAAAAAAGCGGTGCAGGTGTGTGATTTAAGAAAAAATATAGATATATATTGTTTTATGCTTTGTGTGTTTTTGAAACACATAGAAGAAAGAGTTTCTTCAATTCTTTCTACATCATCCATTCAAGTTCATGAGACCATGACGCGTTCACACGCAATTACCAATCCCGGTAGATAGCGAGGAAGATCGAGTGGTTCAGGCAGGAGCACATCGTAAAGAGAAGAAGTCTCCCAATGTTGGTAAGAGTCATTCAGACAGGAGCATATCATAAAGTGAAGGAGTCTCCGAACGTTGGTAAGATTTTCTTCTGATTATATTGATTACAATTTCCTATGTTTACATATTGTATGTGTTAGTTTCGAAAAATAATTACCATCACAAGTTCACTGGTCCCAGATACAGATGATGATCTGTATAAAATTTTTAAAACCTTAGTTTCGCTGCGTGACCAATGAACGGGGTTCCAACAATTGGTATCAGAGCTTGGTTTTATTTTCGGAACAGGAAATTGTTTTCGATGCTCCTGTATGTATGATTGTGTAAGCACAATTTAAATTGAATGTATGTTGTTTTTGCATGTAAATATATATTTTTAATTTACAAAAACATGATTAATCTTTAATTATATGGTACTGTGGATTTATGGTTTATGGGTTGTATTATTATTATTTTTTGTTTATATTTTTTTTACTGTTGTTGTATTGTAAAAACAAAATGTAACATATATTTGAAGACTTTGAAAAATCACGAATAAGGATTTATGAGATGAATCAGAGTAACCTGAAGAGACTGGAAGATATCTGAAGTTACTAAAAGACCAAGGAATGCCTTGGGAATTTTTTTGTAATTTTAGATTCCAATTTTTTAGGTTAAATAATCCACAGTACTCGGTCAATATCATGTATGCTTTATATTATGTGATGATAAAAGCATTTCCATGCATATGTATGTCATTTAGATTAAATGTGCCTACACAAATATATTTGATATGTCATACATGCATCATAGCCTGATACTTTATGTATTTTTTTTAATGTGATTAAAATGGGTAAATACATAAATGGCTATGAATAATGGATTAGTTTTTAATGGTTAGAAAACTTGGTAATTCTCATTAATATTAATCTAGTTATTAAAGTGTTTAAGAAATTAGATTAATTGGGTCATTTGTTAGGATTAATTTGATTAATAACCTAATAATAAATGATCCGAATAAAGTTTTAGGGTTTTAATAGTTAAAACTTGGTAAACACTAACATAATAATCTGACCGTAGTAAATAGTTTACAAATGCTTAGATTATTCACTAATAGATTAGTTTTTTAATTGTTAAAAATCATTAATAATTTATTAGTTAATTATAATTTTTTCTAATTAGTTAACGCGCTAGATAACTTGATTAAAGTTAGTCGTTTAATCCTATAGAGTCTAGGTGCATTAACGGTTAATAGAAAACCCTAATTTTAAAATAGTGAGTGGGAGAGGGATATATGACATATATATCTCAAAGTCTTCATCATTAGTTCAACACCGTGAGATCCGAGTGGGACCTCGTGGCGGATTTTCTTTCGTCCTTCCTAAGGAGGGTTTCCACAAAGGTCAATACCAAGGTTGACTTCCTAACGGAAAGGATTTCTGAGGGTATTTCGGGATTGACCGACCCTAAGGCGGTAATTCTCAAGTTAAGCTCGTGAGATCTGAAATGGTGTGTTACACTCACGAAGGTTTTGATTAAGTTTGTTAATTAAAAACCTGACTGAATGAACGATGGTTGAATGATATAGAATAAGAGTTATTCTAGAATATCATTTGATTGAGAATGTCTCAGTCTAACATGCAAATACTTGACCGACCCTAAGGCGGCACTTCTTTGCAGTATGTTGGATTGTAGTGGTATAGAAACTAGTTTTAGGGTTGTTCTAGTTCGTTAAACATCTGCATGCGTCATGTTTAAATTTATGCCAAAGCACTCACACTTGTTTTAAATAAATTACTGAATGAATGTTTTATTTATTTCAGCAACAATGTCTTCTGCATTACTTCAAATTCTCGCAAACGACAAGTTAACTGGTGATAACTACATTAAGTGGAAACTTAACATTAATGCAATATTGGTCACCAAAGACCTCAAGTTTGTGCTTACGAAGGAATGTCCTCCAGTGCCTGCTGCCAATGCCACACAAACTGTTCGTGAGGCATATGATCGATAGGTCTCATCTGATGAGAAGGCTCGAACATATCTTTTGGCTTTTATGACAGACGTGCTTGTCACAAAGCATGAAGCAATGACTTCAACATTCAAAATCAGGGAGTCATTGCAAGCTATGTTCGGGCAGCTTTCCGAGCAAAAGCGACACGAAACCATTCGTTCTGCTATGCTTGCTTGGATGAAGGAAGGTACGTCAGTTCGGGAACATGGCAGAAGTCAATGGCGGGGCTATTGACGAACCCAGTCAAGTGAGCATTATACTGATGACTCTTTTGAAGAGTTTCGATCAGTTTAAAAGCAGTTACGGGATGAACAAGTTAAAGTTTAGTCTTACACGGTTGCTCAATGAGCTTGCTACCTTTGAGTCTTTAATTAAGGATAATACCGGTGAGGCAAATGTTGCCAAACCATCTTCCTTCTCAAATAATAAAAAAAGGAAGAGATTTGCTGGGAAGGAGAAGGGTAAGCCCAAACCCAAGAAAGCCTAAAGCAAAAAGAAGGGCACCTCCACCGACCAAGGCAAAGGAAAACATTTCCATTACGATAAGGTCAGGCACTGGAAGAGGAACTGTCTTCAATAACTGGAGGAGGTAGCCAAGAAGAAAAAGACGAAAGGTAAATATGATTTACTTGTTCTTGAATCTTGTTTAGTGAGAGATGATTCTTCAGCATGGATAATTGATTCGGGGGCCATTAACCATGTTTGTTCTTCTTTGCAGTGGACTGATTCTTGGACAAAGCTAGAGGAGGGAGCCTTCTCAATGAGTGTGGGGTCGGGGGATGTCGTATCAGCAAAATCAGTGGGAGCGATAAGATTGCAATTCTGTAATAATAATAGTTTTTTTTTATTGAACAATGTTTTTTATATTCCTTGATTTATACAGAATTTGATTTCCGTTTCTAAATTGTTAGAACAATATATTTTGTTTCTTTTAATAATAAGTTTGTCATTATTGGAAAGAATGGTCTGAATATTTGTTCAGGAATTAATGAAAACAATTTGTATATGTTAAGATCGTTAATACATACTACAGTGTTCAACACCGAAATGTTTAAGGTTGAAAAACCAAAAACTCAACGACATAAGATTTCTCCAGATAATGACACGTATCTCTAGCATCTAAGGCTTGGTCATATCAACCTTGACTGGATAGACAGACTAGTAAAAAGTGGACCTTTAAGTGTGTTAAAGGTTGGCACCTTATCTGTCTGTGAATCTTATCTGGAAGGTAAGATGATTAAGAGACCTTTTACTGGAAAGGGCTTAAAGCTAAAGAACCGCTAGAGCTTATACATACAGACGTCTGTGGACCGATGAATGTTAAAGTTAGGGGTGGTTATGAGTATTATGTCACCTCTAGAGTTGTGAAATGGTCGTAAAGCTAGTTTGTGACATTTTCGCATATGGGGGTCTCCAGTACACGTGCAAAAGAACAAAAGTGGAAATCTAGACTCCAAGTCTGTGGTCTGCCTGTTTGTAGAATACTCCAAGGAGACCAGAGGTGGACACTTTTATAGTCCCGAAGATAACAAAGTATTTGTATCGACAAATGTAACGTTTCTTGAGGTTAATTATATTAGTGACCATAAACCTCGTTCTAAGATTGTATTGAATGAGTTGGAGCCTGGTGAGACTAGTGCTTCATCAACAAGAGTCGTTGATCCATAAACATCTGAGAGTCAGATAGTTTCTGATCAGGATACACTACCACCTAGGCGTAGTGAGAGGGTTATGAGACAACCTGAACACTATTTAGGTATAGGTGAGGGACAAGGTGTTGTCTCTACTGATAGTGTGGATGATCCATTGACATTTAATAATGCAATGGAAGATCCTTATAAAGTAACTCAATCTAGGATTTGTAGACTTACTGGATGGGGTAAAACCCATAGGGTGTAAATGGATCTACAAGAGAAATAGAGGAGTAGATGAAAAGGTAGAGACCTTCAAAGCAAGACTAGTGGCCAAGGGTTACACCCAGAAAAAGGGGGTCGATTATGAAGAGACCTTCTCGCAAGTAGCCATGTTTAAGTCTATTAGGATTCTTTTATCCGTTGGTGCCTATTTTGATTACGAAATTTGGCAAATGGACGTCAAAACTGCATTCTTGAATGGCAATCTTGATGAGAGAATCTATATGATGCAACCTGAAGGATTCGTGTCTCCAGATCAAGAGCAAAAGGTTTGCAAGCTACAAAAGTCCATCTATAGACTTAAGTAAGCATCTAGATCTTGGAACATTAGGTTTGATGATGTGATCAAAACCTATGGCTTTGAGCAGAATGTCGATAAGTCTTGTGTCTACAAGCGCATCATTGATAAGAAAGTAGTTTTCTTGGTCTTTTACGTAAATGATATCCTACTCATTGGGAATGATGTGGGAGTGTTGTCTGATGTAAATGGATGGCTGGCTAGCGAATTCCAAATGAAAGATTTGGTAGAGGCAAGTTATGTTCTAGGGATCCAACTTATAAGGGATCGTAAGAACAAACTTATAGCACTGTCTCAGAAATTATATATAGACAAGATTCGTGTGTGATTTTCAATGCAAAACTCCAAGAAAGGTAATTTACCTTTCAGATATGGAGTTCACATGTCTAAGGAATAGTGTCCTAAGACACCTCAAGAAATTGAGGATATGAGACGTGTACCCTATGCATCGGTAGTAGGTAGTCTCATGTATGTTATGTTATGCACGAGACTAGACATCTGCTATGCAGTGGGAGTAGTCAGTAAATACCAGTCCAACCCAAGATTGGATCATTAGGTTGCTGTCAAGACAATTCTCAAGTATCTTCGGAGAACGAGAGACTATATGCTAGTGTATTCTGGGTAGGATTTGATCCCGTTAGGATACATAGATTCTGATTTTCAGTCAGATAGGGATTCTAGAAAATCCACGTATGGATCAATATTTACCTTGGGTGGTGGAGTCATTGTGTGGAGAAGTATCAAGCTATCTTGCATTACTGACTCCATTATGGAAGCCGAATATGTAGCCGCTTGTGAAGCTGCTAAAGAGGTTGTTTTGCTCCGTAAGTTCTTGAGAGATATGGAAGTTGTTTCAGATTTGGATAGTCCCATCACACTTTATTGTGATAACATTGGTGTTGTGGCTAATTCCAAAGATCCAAGAAGCCACAAAAGAGGGAAGCATATAGAGAGAAAGTATCATCTCATTAGAGAGATAGTGCAGAGAGGAGATGTGATCGTCACCAAGATAGCCTCACAAGACAATCATGTTGATCCATTTACGAAGACCTTACAGGCTAAAGTGTTTTTGGGTCACCTAGATGGTCTAGGATTACGAGACATGCCTCATATGCTTTAGTGCAAGTGGGAGATTGTTGGGGTTTATGCCTTAAAGATGCAATTTGTAAATAGATTTATGAAATAAATAAAAGGAAAAGTTCAATTCATTTTTGTTGTGTTGTTTATTATATAACTTGTGCATATATTTAACATTTAAGATTGCCGGATGTAATCTCGAACTGTGTATATGAGTGCCATATACAGATGGATACAGTATGAGACGTGCAATCTAAATTGATAGCAAATAAAGTTGGGTACTTTATTTGTGGTTAATCTATAGTTTTGGTCCATTCAGTAATGTACGGTGATTCTATACTGAATCATTCATATTAGATATGGGAATGGAGGCACCTTGTATGATGTGATCATATAAGACTGGGTCATGATCTATATGAATCTCTCACCAAGATCCGTTTACCGATGAGATTCATATATATCAACTAATGATGGCTATATGTGGGTGATCATAATCCTGAGTGTCTTATCGACTTCTTCAAGTTAAATTGTTGTCTTTGATATACCATGGGTGAGGTCAGATGCATTTCTTGATCAATATGCTCCGTATGTTAGGATTGCGGTTTGGCTTGTGGCTGGGAAGGTTTGTACACAATAGTGGAATCCACTCCTTGTGAGAAGTAAACAATAGTTCTCTTAAGGGATGATTCGGGGCTTGGACAATATGAGCGTTCTCCTAATTCTGTGTGGAAATAGGATTTATTATCTATTAGAGAATCAATGGTACTTAAAGGATATATGTAATTAGAAAGGTATAATGGGCATTATGACCCAGCTCTATATATGAACTATTGTGGAGGATCACACCATGTGTAATAACTATATCGATGGACACCGAGTTGTATCGGTCTGTGTAAAAGCGTCTACAGTTGAGAGAGTGTAGCTTCGGGTTTTTAGTGGAATAACACCGGAGTTAATAATCAAGGAATATTAATTAAAGAGTTTAATTAGTGATTCCGAGGATTATTGGAGCTCAAAATATTGTGGGTTTATTAGGTCCCATTGCTAGCCCGATCTATTTAGGTAACAGGGGTCATGGTCAATTAATTGGATTGTCCAATTAATTGCATTTATTCTGGATTTAATTGAATAATGAGATTATTTAATTAATGAATGTTAATAGTTAAATTAATTATATAATTATATTATATAATTATATTTATAATTATGAATTATTAATTAACTATTAATTGGAGGGTGTTAGTTGATATATGGATTTAAGTAAAGATAAAATTATAGGATTATTTTATTTTTACTAAATCATTTATCTAAGTATTTGAATTTAAGTTTAAATTTAAAATTCTTATTATCATTTTAATATATTAGATATATTTGAAAAGGATAGATAAAAGACATATATCAATTAATAACACAAGATATTGCATTGGATTCAAATTGGTGTGTGCACATGAAACAATAGTTAAAAGAAAAATTTGCATAGGATGCAAATACTTGATACACACATATGATATATATATATATATGTGTGTGTGTGTGTGTGTGTGTGTGTGTGTGTGTGTGTGTGTGTGTGTGTGTGTGATATTTGTGAGCAGAGGCGTGATATATAGATATATTTGTGATAAAAGTGAGCATAGGCGTGAAATATATATATTTGTGAAAAAAGCAGTGCAGATGTGTGATTTAAGAAAAAATATAGATATATATTGTTTCATGATTTGTGTTTTTTTGAAACACATAGAAGAAAGATTTTCTTCAATTCTCTCAACATCCTCCATTTAAGTTCCTGAGACCGTGACGCACCCACACACAGTTACCGATCCCTGGAGATAGCGAGAAAGATCGTGTTGTTCATATAGGAGCACATCGTAAAGAGAAGGAGTCTTCAAATGTTGGTAAGAGTCGTTCAGACAGAAGCATATCATAAAGTGAAAGAGCCTCAGGACATTGGTAAGATTTTCTTCTTCTGATTATATTGATTACAATTTCCCGTGTTTACATATTGTATGTATTAGTTTCAAAAAATAATTACCATCCCAAGTTCACTGGTCCCAGATACAGATGATCTGTATAAAAATTTTAAAACCTTAGTTCCGCTGCGTGACCGGTGAACGGGGTTCCAACACCCTTTTGTTCCGACCAGAATTATGATCTTCCGTCTTGGTCTCTTTCTGAATTTCTAACATTTCGTCTTTCTTCAAGATTATTATCTTGTAGATGTCTTGCCCCGAATGAGGGTCTTTATATAGTCTATGAGATGGTAACATTTGGAGGTCTCGTGTCCAGTTTCCTTATGGAACCTACAATATTTCGTTGTGTCTCGCCGAGCAAATTAGGACTGCCGATGTGGCTCATTCACCCAATTCTTTGATGAGAATCAAAAAGCTTCACCTAATGATCCATTGCATGTTCTAGTTGGGCCAATTACAAGGGCCAAGAGGATCAAAGAAGCATTTAATGATGGGCTAATTATGAGTTGCTAAAATCCAAGTTCAACCCACAAGAAGACCAAATCTGGGCTGAACTTCTAGGGCCTCTATAGAGAGTATATGAGGTCAGATTTTCTATTATAGCATGTTTTCGGAAATCCGAAGACGATTCCTACAGATACTATGAAGACTCTGTCCTCCAAAACAGATCATAACATGTCCAAATTTGGCAATCTATATCGTTGCACAAAGACTTGAGTTGAGGAGTCCAAATTTCAACATATTTCCTATATTTTGGGCGACGTATGGTTGGAGGAAAATTCAATTTCAGCATATTGCCTATTTCAGCATATTTCTTATTTTATTTATTTCCCCAAATAAAGAGTTGATTTATTTGCCAAATAAAGGGATGATTTGTTTCACAAATTCAGCTTTCCAAATAAGGAACAAATCAACTAGTTGCTAGTTTAGTATTTATTTGTTTCCTAATTTTTTTTACATTTATTTTTCTGATTGTAAGGCATTAATTGCCTAATATTTATTCCCTTTTAGGTCTTTGATATTTTTAGTTTAAAAGGGATCAATTGATGTAATTTGAGACTACACTGGATTTGAAATAAAATTGAGAGAATTGTTTCTCTTTGGTTCTTCATAGAACTATGACCTTATCAACATTCTACCTTATGGCGTTCAAACCTTGACTTATCACTCTCCTTCTTTCTTGTTCTTGAGTGTGGCGTCTACAACCTTTATGATACTGTTGGTTCTTATCTCCATATAGATAACGGGTCACGATCTTTTTTTTATTTTCTTTAATTATAAACTTGAATTAAAAACGATCCCTGGTTTGTTCAGTATTACATCTACTTCCCCCGTCTTTGCTCATTTCTTTGTTATTTCCTTTTTGTTTCTCTTTTTGGTTTTGTGACTTTGACTCAGCATCTCTTTGTTCTGGTCTCCCCCCATGCATGTAACTGCCTCATGTTGCCAACTCTTCTTCTTCCGCCAGAGTGTATCCACCTGCCATATCTATCATATCTGCCTATCTAGTTAGACGAGCCACTCTTAGGTCAAAAGCCGCCCATTTTGCAAGTTATTTATTAATGCAGGGACTATTGCTTCGTCATTTGCGCTGTCAATTTCTAAGGCTGCTTGGCCGAATCTTCCTAGATACTTCTCTAACGACTCGTCTTTCCTTTGCTTCAGTTGAGAAAGGTAAGCCACCAATTTTTTCCTGTGCACATTCCCTAGAAATTGTTTTGAGAAGCTTCTACTCAACTCGCTAAAACTCTCAATACTTGCCGGAGGAAATCTCCCGAAACATCTTGAACCATTGTCCCCCAAGGTTTATGGGAAGTTAAGGCACAACAAAGGATCGTTGTGGGCATACTGGGCCATGGCACTCTTATATCGTCTGACATGTTCTTTAGGATATGTATCATTTTTAAACTGTTCCACATGTGGCATCCTGAATCTATCCAGGATGCGTTCGCATGATGTTTATGGTAAAAGGGCTATCAGAATCATCATCAGACAACTTATTATATCAGTATTGCCTAATCAACGCGTCCATTTGATGCCTGTTGTTCTTGACTTCTCAGGTCAGGCTCTGAATCACGACATCTCTATCGCCCACCAGCTCTTCATGATGATTAAGCTGTCAGGTGATTGTCATACCTGTTTCCAGCTCATCTTCATTCTGTCCCCGAGTCTCACAAGCCAAACCTTGTAAGCGTATGGTCCCACAATGACGTTTACGATGGTGTCGACCACTATCCTCTGATGACGATGACCGATCTCTATGCCGGTCATATTTACGTTGCCTATCATGGCCTGCCTGACCGTGGCTTCGCCTTTGGTATGGCCGTTCCTCTACGGGCATTTCACGATCCTTGTCCTGGTTGCGTGTCATACCCCCAATCTGGTTGATTGGATCTGAGTTCCTAACGACTATTGTTCCATCTAGTTCCGGCCCAACTACAGTCTATCAGAGCCTAGGAAGTGATGGAGGATTTGGCGGGTGTGCCTCTCCTGGGGACAATAGGTCTATTCCTTCTTACGCCACATCCGTTAGAAACTGTTGCAATGCATCACGGAAACAACACGCTACATCCTCGCTGGTGGGAGGGACTTGCTGAATGCCAGCTAGGGATATCGATTGGTTCCCAATGGTTTGGTGGGATCCTGGGTGGTCCCGCCTATATGAGCATTATCTGGAGATTTTTGGATATCTCTGGAACTGTATTTGCTTTCGCTACCAGCCATTGCTTAAACAGATCGAAGGTTCACCCCCCCTCATTCTAGAGCCAATTGTTTATGTCAATTTCTCGATGGATGAGAAAATCAACAACGTTGGGTTTGGTTATAACCTGTCAAAAGGGAAAGAGAAAGAGAATGCAATCAAAGCTATTATGACACGAGTTTACGTGGTAAAACTCCGATGATTGGAGAAACATCCACGGGAGGTTGAATGCACAACCAATCCAAATCCACTATTTAAACAAATAATTACACCACTCAATCTCTCTTGCCTCTCTCTTGTAGTGATTACTTTTTTTAAGTCTGTCTCTCTATGTCTATTACAATGAGATTAGGGGCCTATTTATATACGTATAGAACCCTAATCCTTGTTGTACAAGTAAGAAAAGGGAATTGTATTTTAATTAAGACTGGTTGCTTGTTGAAGTCGTCTTTATCTTCTTTCCCATTTTAGAGACCTTGTGAAGATCGAGTTTGAATTTTAACGGGATTCTGGTGGCTTAGTTCGTTTAGGACTTATTTCCTTATCGGCGTGTAGTCTTCTAGAATATTAGTTGTTGCATGATTTGGGATTTATTTTCTGTTTGGTGTTTTATCCTTCTAGAAACCCTTTGATACGGTCATTTTACGTATTGGAGTATGATTCCCGGGCTTACTCACGTATAAAAATCGTATGCCGAACTGTTCTACTTGGGTTTCTTGTGCTGTCCCGAGTAGAACATAATGTGCCGAGTACCCGTGTTCAGACTTACTCGGATTCTTATTCCTTAGCAATGTCTTGGATGGTGTCTTCTAGTTGTCAATTCGGATGTCCGTCTGACAATCTTTTTTAGGGATTGTCTTACCTGTTAGTGACATGTACATTCTATAAAATATACATATAACAATATATATACATATATATATATATATATATATATATATATATATATATTGTTATTGGATATCACTCTAGCTAGCCAAGCTCACCCTGAACTCGGAGTAGGCTCGTGAGTCGTGATGACGAAATCCTCCTCTCTGTACTCTATAAGAATTGGAGAATTATTATATAAAAACGGAACCTTATGCACAAATGATGAACAAGCTTGCTCCTAGAAATGGGTCGATGGATAGTTAATCGAAACCAACAATATCACCTCTCGAGCAACATTGTGATTTATATGAGTTTAGATCCTACAATTATGGCAATTGCTTGAGGCGTGAGTTGTATCAACAATATTACTGCTAACTTGCTATGTAAGATTTTATCCAACTTTTACTTCTGTGGCTGCCATATATTCTCTTTCTAAAAATTTGCATATTAAACTCAATGTAAAATCATGAAGGATTCTGAATCCAAAATATTTAATGCAAAATCCTTTGCCATGAGGTGGCAATTGTTGTTTTATTTTAAATTTTTACAGTCATTAATTTCATTTTGATATTAATTGGTCCTTTTTTTTTTAAATCTGACAATAATTTGGGGCTTAGAGAGGGGAAGATAATCGAACTCACAACGTTAAGGTTTAGATATGAGGGGTATACTTCGGATCAATCTCATCTTATCAAGATCTTGATATTTAATATTTTCTACCATTTTTATTTTCTCTTTTGAAATGACTTAATACAAGTACGGAGTTATATAGAGTTATATACGTTTTACAGTTATTAGCTTCCAATATTATTCAATATTTATAACAAAATTATCATAATATAACCATATTATTTCACAATTTTAATTATTTGAATTAATTAAAATAAATAAATAGAATTATTTTCAATATTAATTAACTATAGAAACAAGATTATTTCCCAAATGGATATTTATAATATGTTTAATTTTTTATCAAAATAATTCAATAATTTTTATTTCTTTTTGTAGGAGGCCGAACCCAACATACACAAAAGGGTCACAAGCTCCTCCCCTAAATCGAATGGGAGGGTCTCCTCCCATCAAACAAGCATGTTTAGGTTAGGATTACCTTTACCGCTAGACTTAGGGTGGGTTTGTGTAAATTTTTTGGATTAGGGATATTTTGGTAAGGTGTCAAAAAATTATTGATACTATTTGAGGGGTGTTGTGCAAATATAACCACTTTACTAATGTATGTTTAAAATACATCATTTAACGTGTTCAGATAAAAATACCTTGAAATATTAAAAAAATGAGGAATTTGTCATTTTCTAAGTCAGAGAGAAGCAACAGTCAAACCGACGGAAACTAATCGACGGTGAAATGACCGGAACGAGATTACACGAGAACAGCTGCAATTGAGAAATGTAAGATTTGTTTTTTTTTTCATCATTTTTGTTGTTGTTAACTTGCATTACATGTTAGTATTGAGTTTTGTTGATAGAAATTGTAGAAACCGGTTAAAATAGAGATCTGAGAATGGTTGTGGTTTAGGTTAGGGTTTAAATTTTGGTTAAATATCAGTTGAGGAAGATGAAATCTGGGTTATCGAGACTTTTTACAAGGGAATCGAGCTTATTTGTTGTTGAGTCGAGCTTTTATTTTCGTGAAAATTAGGTTTTGGTAAGTCGAGCTTATTTTGTAATGTTTCGAGCTTTTTTTGAAATGGATCGAGCTTTTTTAAAAGGGATCGAGCTTTTTTGAATAGGAATCAATCTTTTTTCAATAGGGTCGTGCTTTTTTTGAATTGGATCGAGCTTTTTTGAAACATATCGAGCTTATTTGAAAAGGAATCGAGTTTTTTTCAATAGGGTCGAGTTTTTTTTGAATTGGATCGAGCTTTTTTGAAAAGGATTGAGCTTTTTTTGAAAAGGAATCGAGCTTTTTTCAATAGGGCCGAGCTTTTTTTGAAATGGATCGATCTTTTTCATCATGACATCGAGCTTGTTTTAAATAAGATATAGCTTTTCTTACATAGGATCGAGCTTATTTGTTATGGGATCAAGCATTTTTTATAATTGAACCGAGCTTTTGTGTTATGGGATCGAGCATTTTTGTCATAGGATCGAGCATATTTTGAAAAGGGTCGAACTTTTTTCTTCTGGGATCAAGCTTTTTTTTAGAACCGAGCTGTTTTTATATTGGATCGAGACTTTTAATTTTGGTTACGAAATTTGTTCTGTTTAATGATGTTGTATTTCTGTTACATTGCAGATGAGAAATAGGTTGAGGGATTCGCTTAAAATTACAGAAGGAGACTGGTACGAGGGCAAATTGACTCGACACAACCATTTTGATGCCCTCGGCCATATAGACGACGCGTTGAACCGTGTCCCTGCAGAATTTACAGATGAAGATCGACGTAGGTTCATGGCATTATGTTTCGGACATTTCCTGACGATGCATCGAGAGATGAAGTTTTCGGGTGGTATTATTCATCGGTTGCTTTTGAGGGAGATGATATGCAGTTCATGTTAGGGAACCAATCTTTGAGGTTTTTGAAGGTGGAATTTTGCCTGATCACCGTACTACGGTTTGGAGTTGTACTAGATACGACCAAGTATGCAGCAGTGAAGAATGACATACATCAGCGGTACTTTCCTAGAGCTGATAAGGCGTCGTTGGAGGAGATTAGGAGTGTTGTCACCGACGCAGAGTTCGGAAAGGCGTACGATGCTGTCAAGCTCTGCCTCATATATATGCTAAACTGGATACTGATAGGGGTGGATGAGAGGTTCAAGATTCCAGTTTGGCAGTTTCGGTTGGTTAAGGATCTCGATGCGTTCGACGCGTTCCCCTGGGGTGCCCACGTGTACATGCATTCTATTTACTCATTCAAGCATGCGCTTGACGGGCGACAAGACGGGTTCGAGCGACGCCAGCAAGAAAAGGGTGCTGACGTACACACGGTGGAGACCTACAACATATACGGTCTATCTCATGCCCTACTGGTAAGAACTTCGAATTACAAGTTGTACTTTATTGGTGTTGTCCTAAATGTTATGGTTAGTTATCGGACTTATCTTTGATGCAGGTATTTGCTTTCGAGGTGATCCCTGATTTGACCAAAGAGTTCGATGCCTGGAGTGTTACAGATCTGACTCCCTGTATTTGGAAGTGGGAGTTGACCAAACAACCGAGAGGGAAGACTCTGGCAAAGATTTTCAAAGCCGGGGTATGTATTTAATTTGTTAATATTTTTATTAGTTAGTATTTGTACAATTACATTGTTATAACAAATATTTCAGATGTTTACGAGGAATGAACTGGTGCCCACACCAGCTGAGAGACAAACATCATACTATGCCGGGCTAAACGAGGGGGAGAGCCTTTATGTAGAAGATGACAGGGATGATATGCCGCCTCTGGTCCTTGATCAGATTACCTTTGGCGGGATCAGTGGTACAGAGGGTGAGGGTTTAACAGATAGGACCAGTGACAATGAGGGATCTGAGCCCGCTGCTGGGGGTTTAAGGCCTAGTGACAGTGAGGGATATGAGACAGACCCTCAATGAGAAAGGCATAGGCATAGGCGGGTATGGTTTACCACCCCCGGACATGGTACATCTACAAGGGATTCCCGTGGGGCTGTTGGACATGATAGAGAGGTAAGTTGAAAACAAAGTTTAGTGTTTTTTATTCACACGTGTTGATAGTTTTGTACTAACAATGTAGACATGATTTCAGGCTCCGTGGGCAGATCTGTTGAACGATGTGCATGAAGCCCTTCGGAAGAGTGAGGAGGATCAACAGCGTCAACACTTGGAGTTGGTGGATATGATCCGGAAGAGTGATGAGGATCATCAGCAACAACATCGAGTGTTACTGGATATGATCTGGGGGCTTCAGGGATCGACCATGCGTACACACCGGGATGACCCCCCACCTCTTGATCCAGACTTTAGTTCTGGAGGTTCAACTGATAGGTATACGGGGAGGGGCGATAGACATGATAGCTGGACGTAGTCAGGACCCACCTACCGAGGGGTAGGTTTAGAGAGGCAACCTCAGTCGCATACCAGTGATAGTAGGCTTGGTTCACGTACAGCAGTCGGGTCAGACCTCCCAGCTGTCATATCTGGGTCCACCCAGGCTCAGTGATCCCCCCACCTCCCAGCACATCGAATCCCCTACCTTCCAGCATATCAATTCAGCCACAACGGTCCCCTCCCCCACCCAGCACATATATGGCATCGGTGCCGTCCCCTCCCTCACCCAGCACGTATGTGGCGTCGGCCCGGTCCCCTCCCCCACCCAGGATGTCTGGTGCATCGACGAGGTCCTCTTCCCTACCTACCATGTCTACCCAGGCCCAACGGTCCACTCCCCCGGATAGCATGACGACCCAGAGTTTGCGGTCCCCTCTACCGGCCATTACATCAAAGCGTTTAGTTAAGTGTGGATGGCAGTTGATGAGCCCTTACACAGATCCATTCCGGCCAAAGAGGTTGAGGACAAGACCCGAGTCCGTAGAACATATTTTTAACCCCCATTGACTAGTGGACGCTGACCACCTTGCGGCATACAAAGCCTTCAAGAGAAACATCAATGGGGAACTGTGAGTCCAACTTCTTCTAATAAAAGTGGTTATATATTTAATGTTTATTCAAATTTACGTAAAGCTAAGCTAATTCAATCATTAAGCAGACGTGATGTAGATGTGTTGGCACCAGTGGATGCCCGATGGTTCATGCATATGCAGTCCAACTTCATGGACTTGGAGGACACGGTACGTATTTAGTGATTTTCATATTAATGTTTGTGTAAGTAATGTTGTATTGTTAACAATTACGGTGGTTTTTTTGTCTGTCAACATATGGACGCATACCTCCATATTCTTTGCAAGCGTCAGTGAGGATTCCCCAATGTGTATAACCAGAGGATCAACGTATTGGATACACTATTTTATGTAAGTAGTTATAAATTGTTGGAATCGAATCGTATTTTATGGTTTTGTATTATTAATACGATACTATCAATGATTGTATGTACAACCACTTATGTTGTACATGTGGGAGAGGATGATGCCTCGTGATTCGCATGAGGCTGTGACCACGGCAAGGTGGAATGTGTTACAGTTTCGATGGTTGGAAGAGGACCTTTTGACGGTTCGTGGAGCAACCACGAGTGGAAGCCGCTCATGGCACGAGGTTGACCTGGTAAGTGTTAGACGATGGAAATGATTTTAAATATAAATTGTTCGTATATCCTGACCTAACACCGTATGCATATTATTACAGGTCCTGATTCCGTGCAACGTTGGGGGCCAACATTGGCTGGTGGTGACCGTCGACCTTATTCTCTGGAAGATTGACATTTTTGACCCTTGGAGACAAGAGGTCCCTTATTATATCAGGCACCAGCAGGTCCGACCATTACGGTGGTTTTTACCCTCCATGTTACGGGGTTCCACACTGCATGACGAGGTGGTCGTCGGGTGTTCCCTCGGGAAAATAAACCCTTCTCGGTCAGCCTGGTGCCTACTTCTACAGTCCCTCAATAAAAAAAATCGTAAGACATTCTATTTCATTCACGTGCTTAGATATTTTTTAAGAACGATTTCTAACGGTGTTTTATGTGTCCAATTGTAGAGGTAACTGTGATTCCTATACTTTGAGACTTATCGAGTACTTACTGGCGGGTCGAAGGCCTTTTGATTGGTCAGAGGACGACATGGGGATCATTTGGGAGAAAATGGCTGTGGAGATTTTTTGTAACTCCAGGCCCGCCTAGTGATTGGTTGTATATTACCATTTTTTATGTACAAAGACATGTAATTAATTCATTAATATTAATTCATTCATTAATAAGTAATTATTGCAATTCCAAATTATTACAATCTGATACAATTCCAAATGCTTACAATGTGATCAAAACTTTGTCATTCATTCCCTATTAGAGTCAATGTTACGGCACATCTATTTGTTGTGTCCAATTGAATGGCAGATGTTACACTTGCGGCGGTAATCATCGGGAACACCTCTGCTTGGACCTTCATTAATCATAGGTGGAATAGAATATCTCCTGGAATTATGCCCTGGTTGTCCACATCTTCTACAGGATTGTGTAGTTGTCCTCTCCGAAGACTAGGCATGGCGACCCGCCCTTGGGCGTCATGGTTGTCTCCTAAAGTTTGGATTCAAAATCACCCTCTAAGCAATGACAGATGGCAAAACCCAAGTGGAAAGATCTCCCACCGGCATAATAGGAACCGAGTACGCGTCAATAAGTGTTTGCCTCTTGTAGTAGTCTTAACACAAAGTTGTCAAGTCCAAGTTTCGTTCCCTGTAAAAAACATTGAAATCTATTAGCTTCACGTTTCAGTAATAATCACCTCACAGTAAAACTTGAAAGTAATGTACCGTGCCGCCGCATAAGCGTGAGAATATGGAAAATGATCCATTTGGAATTTGTTGCAAGTACAAGTCTTCCGGGCTAATTCAACAGTCCATTATTTTCCAGACCGCTTGACCGAGAAAATATTCTAGTCTACTGGATTTACGGTCAAAAAACCACACTTCTCCACACGTTTTAATAGCACAAGATGTGCTGCGTCGGTCAACTGATGATGCATGGTTTGTGCAACTCTATAAAGATCGTGAAACCACCGTTGTAGCATATTCCTAATGAACTCAGCCAGAGTCAACATAGGCAGTTGGCATGCAAATTTTAGGCATGAGTTTATGCATTCTGCAGCATTTGTTGTCATCACCCAGTACCTTCTTTTCGGGCAGTGTACACGGGACCACTTGTATGGACCGGCATCAATTACATAATCATATGCATTCTGGTGTAAGTTTCTTAACTCTTCCATATGCCGGTTATATTCAAACTCGGTGTATGTGCGGGCTGCTTTGTCCATTATTGCGGCAACATCCTTCCTATGAAATCACTTCTTAATATTTTTAGCAAAGTGCCAGCAACATATGGTATGGGTGGCATAAGGGAACACTTTAGAAATCCCTGCTTCAATGCTTGCATGCCTATCGGAAATGAAAACTAGCTCATCAATATGACCTAGGGCACCCTTCAAGCAATCCAAAAACCATTCCCATTAAAGGTTGTTTTTGAGTCGTCATACCTAAAAGCAATTGGATACGCCTGTTCGTTCCCATCTTGTGCTGTTGCAACAAATATTGTACCCCGAAATTGTCCCTTCAAATGGTTACCATCAACGACAATGACTGGACACATACACGTCTGGAATCCTCTAAGTAAGGCACCAATCGACATGAAGAAGTACATAAATTGTGCTGTTGCAACAAACATTGTACCCTGGAATTGTCCCTTCAAATGGTCACCATCAACGACAATGACTGGACACATACACGTCTGGAATCCTCTAATCGACATGAAGAAGTACATAAATTCACCATCTTTGTCGCACTGTAAGTCAGTGATTGTGCTGGGATTTTGTTGTTCCAAAACATAACCAAATGATGGAAGCAGTTGGAAGGTTTCCTCATGCGTTCCATATGTCAGTGACAACGCATAATCGAGGGCGGCGTGTGCCTTACTGTACATGATTTAGATTCCATACATTGATTTCATGTCGGCGATTATGTCATTCGGACACATTAGTCGACCATCTTGTTGTTGAAGTCTAGGTGCAATAACTTTTCCAATTATGACTGCACTAGCTTGTCGGTGCCGGTGGTGAATTTCCTCTAACGGACAAGTGTGTTCGTTGACAAAACTTCTTACTTGAAAGTATATGCCTTCATCTCTCCTCACCGCTTTTAACTTCCACGTACAATTTCCCATCAAACAAACTAGATGTAATGTTGCCTTATTGGACTTTTTCACCTTCCACTCGAAGTTCTGCCGCATTGCAAAATGGCCTACTAGTCTCTTCAAATCATTTTTTCGTTGAAAAAAATTACCCTTTATATATCATGCTTGTAGGTTCATCTTCAACCAAGTTCTTGCTTCCACCCATACCAAACGAGTATGATTCTGCTCCTGGAATAACCCATGTTGTGGCATTATCAGAATCATCTGGAGTTACATTAGCCCGTACCTCGGAGGTCCCAGCTATATCTGGTTCACTGAAACTAAATCTGTGTACATGTCTTACACGTCTTACACGTCTTTCCGTTTGGACAGGTTCTTCATCATCCTCATTGTCCTCTACATTTTCTACAGAATTGAAATTGCCCTCATTATCCACCTCATGGTTCACCCCAACATTCAGTGCTGTATTCTGCTCATTGTTGATGTCATTGTAGATCTCATTGTATTGGTTGTTGTACTGCCTACCATTCATCTCAATTTTACAACCAAATACATCTTCGAATTGAGGTCCCAGTATATTATCATGGGCAGTTACTTCCGGTGGGACAACACATATGTTTTCCCGACCATCAATCCCACTTCTTTCTGTGAACAACTGGTTGCTTCTGCCTGACGATCGAAATTGTTGGGTGTTATCACAATGAGGAATATCTTCACCAATGACACCTCCTGTTGGCCTTTCGATTAGACTAACACATACTTGAGGGATCACCCTATCTTCCCCTAACATTAACTGAACATCATCATTGTTTCTTATAAATGTACGACATGTAGTCCTAGAAACAATTGATAGAGATTGTTGATCAGCACTATATTTGTTCTCATCAAACTTCACAATGGTTTGCACGATCGACACCAGTTCGTCTTAACTCAAATTCTTTGACATATACAAACCTTGGTTATCGGAACCTAAATACCTATGATTTTCGTCGGGTAATTGCTCTCATCGACCGTTGTAAGATATGATTATTCTCACCCTATCCATTGTCCTGTCAAAATCATCATCAAAAACCATTATTAAGAAATAAATATTTAATATTAAATTTACAATTATAAAGGATCAAACTAAAATCAAAAGTGTAAGAGATCGGGTTTTTTTTTACTGATCGAGCTTTTTTTGTACATGATCGAGCCGTTTTTGTACATGGTCGAGCCATTTTTGTACATGATCGAGCCGTTTTTGTACATGATCGAGCTTTTTTTAACGGGATCGAGCATTTTTTGTTCAGGATCGAGCTCTATTTGTACATCATCCAGCTTTTTTTAATATGGCTCAAGCTTTTTTTTCATATGGCTCGAGCTTTTTTCAAATATGGCTCGAGCTTTTTATTTTAGGGATTGAGTTTTTTTGTGAGGAATGGAGTTTTTTTATGAGGAATGGAGTTTTTTTTGTACGGGATCAAGTTTTTTTGTGAGAGATCGAGCTTTTTTTTTAGGGATCGAGCTTTTATTGTGACATATCCAGTATCTATTTTTTGGATCGAGCTTTTTTATAATTTGATTGAGTTTTTTTTCAAATGTTTCGAGCTTTTTTTAAATGCTTTCCAGCTTTTATGCTCAAGATTTTAAACTTGTTTGCACCACTTCAACTCAACTCGCCCAAATATATATACAAAAAAATATGCATATATGTTCATTCATTATTTTTTAAAAGTTTACAACTCCCAGACATAAACAAAAAAAATTGAGACAACATGTTCATAAATATTCATACACTGTTATACCATACAGAAATACAAGAAAAATTAAATATGAAGATCAGAAATATTAATTTACTTTCTTGTGCAATATCTGGAATGGAGCTCATTTTCTGAAGAGATATACGAAGTAGTTGATTGATTTTCAGACAACTTTTTTGGATGGCAACTTTTAAAGAATAAAGAATCGATTATTGAAAGACAATTTCGGTAGATCACCATAATAGGTGACTTTTAAACTTAACTTATTATAACGGTGATATAACTGCAACTCACAAAAAAAAAGTGATATTTCTCACCATTTCCACTTTTGGTAATAATTTATTTGTAAAATGTTATTTTAGAAAGTTAATGTCAACTTATTAATTAAGAGAGCTTTTCCTTACAATCAACAGATTATCTGTGTACACTATATTTTAATTTTTTTTATTAATAATTTTAATATTAATTAAAATTACCAAACAAAAAAAAAATCTAAAGATATTACAAATTAATGATAAATCCAAGAAAGGAAACAACTTGGAAGTTGTAATGAGTTATTTTACATGTTTTTCTTTTAATCCGTTGGGTTTGTTTTGGTTTTTGATGATGATATCTGATGATATCTGATGACTTATAGAGATGGGTTCTGCAAAGAAAGAGTACGAGTTCCGGAACGAGATCAGATTAAGTTTTGTGAATCTGGGGTGTTATGTGAATAGCAAATCGAAGCCATATTGTCTCGTACTCCTATTGTCTCTTCCGTGAATTATGTTAAAAATCAGATTTATATTTAGTTTAGTCTATCTATTTGATTATAAATTGATTGGTTTTGTTTTTAATTGTGATGATGGTGACATGAACTTGATGGAACGGTCATTTTCTTTTATGTTCATTCAATTATTGGATTTGACAGATAATTTCATAATATTGTCTTACTAAATTTTGAATACTTGTTTGAAATCGAGTCTTTTTCTTCTTAATAATAATTAAAATTTTGATCTTTTAAAATAATGATGGAACCATTCGATGATGTGTGCATTAGGAGTGATAAACAAGCCTTAATCTGTCAATCAAATTAAACACAAACATGATACATTTACCATCCCTTGATACTTCATCAATTTTTTCGGTATCGTTCTGATCACGAATGCTTGTAAATTGCAAATTGTTATTAAACATTTTGTGTGATCATTTTAGATTTTGTTTTCTCATTCCCTTTACAAAGTTTAATCAATCGTAGAGTTTAGTTTCAATATAATGGTTTATTAGGAGATATTGTATTATATTTGTATTTCATTTAGTGCCTTTATTGGATTGTTGTTCATCGAAAAGAAATCTTATACTTTTTGATCAAGTTTTGTTTGAAGAAATTAAACAACAGTTTAATTTTCATTCAACAAGTATGTAAAAAAATAAATGAGTCTGTCTTATGAGTTGTGCCAGTGTTGTCGCTGTGACTAAAAAATAAAATTCAAATAACTATTATCTTTTTGGTTTTTGCTATATGTTAAAATTGAAATTAAAACTCAAAAATAATAATGAGTAATATTAAAATAAAGTGAAGCATCTTTAAAAAATTTATTTTTTAAAATGGAGTGTCTTTAGAATAGAAATGTTAAAAGGTAAAAGGGATAGTTTTGGAACAAAAAGAGGTGTCTTTAGAATTTTTGTAGGGATACAGATATTGACACTCATAAAACTTATTAGTACACTTATTCTTATAAGTACACCCATAATTAAAATTTTAAAAATAATTATTACTACAAGCACACATCCTAATGCCAATAATACCCTCATTAAAATAAATATATTCATTTTAAGTGGAAATGGTGAGAAATGTCACTTTTTTTTGTGGGTTGTAGCGATGTCACCGGTTTAATAAGTTAAGTTTAAAAGGCACCTATTATGTTGAACTACCCATATTGCCCTTAAATAATCAATTTTTAATTCTCTTTGTACTTCTATCTTCACACTTTGATAACTGAAAGTAGTAATTCATCTCTCTCTCTCTCAAAAACTTGTCTGAAAATCGATCTATAATTTGTTTGAACATAACCTAGTTTTTTTGATAAGTTTACGAGATGTTGTATATGTATAAGAGATTTTGTTACATTGGTTCGAGCTTTTTTGATATGTTTACGAGCTATTTTGTAATTGGCCTGAGTATTGTTTTTAATTTGTTTGAGCTTTTTTACATTGGTACAAGCATTTTTAAACTGCTGCAAACAAGTTTATAATCTTTGACAAAAGAGCTCCCGTAAGAAAAAAACTCGATCCCTTTAAAAAAAAGCTCGATTATGTTAAAAAAAAAAACTCGATCCTTAAAAAAAAAAACTCGATCCCTTACAAAAAAAGCTCGATCATGTATAAAAAAAGCTCGATAATGTACAAAAAAGCTCGATCCCTTTAAAAAAAGCTCAATTCCTCATAAAAAAAGTTCAATCCCTTACAAAAAAAGTTCGATCATGTAAAAAAAAAATGATCGATCCTTAACAAAAAAAGCTCGATCCTTTACAAAAAAAGCTCGATCATATATAAAAAAAGCTCGATCATGTACATAAAAGCTCGATCACTTTTAGAAAAAGTTCGATCCCTTACAAAAAAAGCTCGATTATGTACAAAAAAAAACTCGATCTTTAACAAAAAAAGCTCGAACCCTTACAAAAAAAGCTAGATCATGAACAAAAAAAACTCGATAATGTACAAAAAAACTCGATCCATCATAAAAAAAAAACTCGATCCCTTACAAAATAAACTCGATCATGTAAAAAAAAAAACTTGATCCTTAACAAAAAAAAGCTCGATTCTTTTAACAAAAAAAACTCAGAACTTAATGTTAACTCCATTTTTCATCTTAAAGCTCTGAGCTTTTGTAATTACATTCCAAAAAAATTCGATC
Organism: Dipteronia dyeriana; assembly: GCA_032871835.1. Taxonomy (NCBI): domain Eukaryota; kingdom Viridiplantae; phylum Streptophyta; class Magnoliopsida; order Sapindales; family Sapindaceae; genus Dipteronia; species Dipteronia dyeriana. Next base: position 76,736,986 of record CM065299.1, read on the forward strand.
ATTTTGTAATTAAACCTCCGAGCTCGACCCCCTAATGGGTCTGCGTAGCGCTACTCCGTCGTTGTTCAAATGATTTTCTGGGTTTCAATAAGACTTTCTCTCTCTACTTCACAACTATGTGCACTGTAAAATGAATGAAAGAAATCTGACGTGGAATAACTATTGGGGGTATTTTTATCCGTTCACCATAGTTGGTGCTTTTTAAACATAAGTTATTAAAGCAGTGACAGTGTTGAAATATCACCACAAAAAAATGCCATTTATTTTTTGAACCCTTCATTTTAATACATATTATCTATAAACACTCTGAAATTATTATCTCACCCAATTTATATAAAGATCATATTATTTTTAGAATCAAAGCCTTTTTTAATGATAGCATAATTTACTTTCGGAAATATCTTGAATGTAGGAGTCTTATAAAAGGAATATGTGGAACCGTACATAGATTCAAGTCTTATTGATATCTACAATTATCTTTTAAAAAAATTGTTGATATCTACGATTTAAATAAAATTAGAGTTTGATTAGGGTTTATCGTAAGTTTTTGTTTTTAAAAGATAAGTTTTTTTTTTTAATAAAAGATATAGTTGAAGATATAAGTGTAATTAATGAGTGTATATAATAGTTGGTTTATTTTTAATTAAAATAATTTATTTTTATTGAGATACTTTTGTAATTAAAATTCATAATAAAATATGGGTTTAATAAGAAATTTTACAGGCATCAAGTCGGCACCTATTTTTTAAATTAAAATATGTATAACGGAGTGATTTTAAAAGAGAAATATATATATATATATATAAATGATCGTAAAAAGAAGCTCTCGTTAACTTTATTATGTGATATTTATTCCTTATTTAAAATTATATTATAAAAATTAAAATATTTTTAACTTAATTTAAGATACATTTTTTTTAAATAAAAAAATAACCAATTTTAAAAAAAGTAACATGTGACTCAATATTCGATCGTGTTAAGCCTTGAGTGATCTTTTGACACGTGGCTACTGAAATAAGATATTGTCCAAATTTGATCATTCAACTTCTTTTTTCTCATCGACCAGTACATTTGTTATTTTTTGCAAATCGATTTTTTTTACCTCATCGACCGGGTTCCCTTTCTAAATCCAAATATTTGATACTGTATGAATTGTTAAGGATTTTGAACCAATGATCGTGGAATCGTCATGTCTAATATACAACCATAATTTATAGCAATTAATAACATTTATAGTAACAAAAAAATTAGAGAAAATAAACCAATCACAACACAAAATATAAGTGAATAACCCAAATCGGGATAAAAAACCACCGGTCATCTAGACAACAGAGAAAGATCCACAATATAATAAATTATTACAATCATATACTCTCTCACACCACAACCCCAAATCATTGAGCCTTACAAAGTCCCCAAGGTCACAACCAAGCTTTAGATCATGACTCTCAACTCACAATGCTCACAACATTCTCACCAATAACCCCCCAATATCCCCTAGGTCTCCTTGGAATATCACCCACGGATATCTAATTTGATCCACTGATATTCCATTAGATCCCTCTCCGGATATTCCTATGGGTCTCTACCGAATCTCACCCTCTCTCTCTCTAATGTTAGATCATATTCTTTTTGCTCCACACTAAATAACCTAACTACATGGTCTATTTATACTAGTTATATGGAGTTTAAGATAAAAGGGAATCCTACTGCTAAACGTACAATAATTACTTGCTCCATATAAATGTTATTTCCTATTTAAGATAAGTCTTCTTGTTAAGGAAAAATCATTTTTCTTCAAGTATACGAACTTCCCAAAAGATCACTTTCCTTTTCCGCCAAAGATTTCCCCGTTTCACGCATGCTTATGATTGACTACGATTCGGGTCATGATTGTGCACCCGCTTCCTAAACCATTGCAAGTCACCTGGAATGCACTGCGTTATTTGTTTCTTCAGTTCTTCTGGTCTCAACCCCTCTCAAACAATACCATTCCAACTTCCAAACGTTTCCCACGTCCCTAAGAAGTTCCACATCAGTCGAGTCTTGTCTAGTTAACATTGGTTTCACTTGAGAATATGAGCCAAAACTTAACAATTCTCCCTTTTGCTTGAATTCTCAAAACTTTGTCCATAACCACAATTCTCATCACCGAGAATAAACATACCCTACCATAAGGTATAACCACTTAGGAACGAGCCATCCTAAGATTTTTTTTTTCTTTTGCTTTGTGTTCGTTGTTCCGGCACCATGTCGAAAATAACCTGCTGAAATTGTGATGCAACTCCTCACGTCAAATTACTAGGGAGTACGTCAACCATCGACATATTTATCCACCATACACCTTGTATCACTTTTTGACCAATGTCTTGTGCACAATTATGGAGCACTAACAGCAACATATCATCTTCCATAGCCAGTGGGGAAAAATGGCAAAAGAATAAACATGTCCTTACATCACCTAACGCTGTGAAAGACCTTTCGTCCTTGCATCACATACCTGGTGAAAGATTTACTATTAGAACCGGGAGAGCTTTGCCGGATAAGCCTCACACCACACCAAAGATTTCGAGCGTTAATTTTTTTTTTTAATATTCAATTAGCACCTTGTGTAACCCATATTGGATCTCCATGACTCATACCTGTTGGAACCCCGTTCACCGGTTACGTAGCGGAACTAGGTTTTAAATTTTTTTTATATAAATCATATCTGTATTTGGGACCAGTGAACTTTGGATCGTAATTATTTTTCGGAACCAATACATACAATATGTAAACACGGGAAATTGTAATCAACAAAAATCAGAAGAACATACCAACGTTTGGAGGCTCTTTCACTTTACGATGTGCTCCTGTCTGAACCACTCGATCTTCCTCGCTATCTCCCGGATCTGGTAACTACGTGTGAGCGCGTCACGGTCTTAGGAACTTGAATGGAGAGGATGTAGAGAAATACTTGAAGAAACTCTTTCTTTTCAATTTGGTGTATTGATTTCATGCACACATAAATTGCATCTCATGTAAAAATATATTGACAGATGTGGTTCCATATCTCTAAAAATATTATATATCATATATATATATATATATATATATATAAAACTGCACAAATATATATTTATATCGCCTGCACCAATATAGCCTGCATATGCTTTTTCATCACAAAAAATTTCACGCCTCTGCATGCTTTTTTTTTTTATATATATATTTATATCTATTTCACCTCTACTTGCTTTATCACCTATATATATATATATATACACCAATTTACATCCAAAACAATCTCTTGTATTATAATTTATATATATCTTTTAATTATCTTTTTCAAATATATCTAATATATTAAAAGTGATAATAAGTATTTAAATTTAAACTTAAATTCAAATACTTAGATAAATGATTTAGTAAAATAAAATAATCATATTATTTTATCATCACCTAAATCCATATATCAACTAACAACCTCCATTTAATAGTTAATTAATAATTAATAATTATCAATATAATTAAATAATCTAATCATTTAATTAATTTAACTATTAACATTCATTAATTAAATAATCTCACTATTCAATTAATTTCTGAATATATACGTGTCACTTTTGTAACACAATTAATTGGACAATCCAATTAATTAACTGTGACCCTTGTTACCTAAATCGATCGAGCTAACAAGGGGACCTAATGGACCCACAGTATTTTGAGCTTTAATAATCCTCGGAATCATTAATTAAACTCTTTAATTAATATTTATTGATTATTAACTCCGGTGTTATTCCACTAAAAACCCGAAGCTGCACTCTCTCAACTGTAGACGCTTTTACACAGACCGATACAGCTCGATGTCCATCGATATAGCTATTACACATGGTGTAATCCTCCACAATAGTACATAATTAGAGCTGGGTCATAATGTCCGTTATACCCCTCTAATTACATATATCCTTTAAGTACCGTTGATTCTATAATGAATAATAAATCCTATTTTCTTACGGAACTAGAATGCGCTCATATTGTCCAAGCCCCGAATCAACCCTTAAAGGAACTACCATCTACTTCTCACAAGAAGGAGTGGATTCAACTATTGTGTACAAACCTCCCAGCCACAAGCCAAACCGCAATCCCAACATACGGAGTATATTGATCAGGAAATGCATCTGACCTCACCCATGGTATATCAAAGACCATGATCTAACTTGAAGGAGTCGATAAGACACTCAGGATTAAGATCACCCACATATAGCCATCATTAGTTGATATATATGAATCTCATCGGTAAACGGATCTTGGTGAGAGATTCATATAGATCATGGCCCAGTCCTATATGATCACATCATACAAGGTGCCTCCATTCTCATATCTCCGTATGAATGATTCATGATAGAATCACCGTACATTACGGAATGGACCACAACTATAGATTAACCATAAATAAAGTACCCAGCTTTATTTGCTATCTATGGACTCTTTAGAATGCACGTCTCTTACTGTATCCATCCGTATATGACACTCATATACACAGTTCGAGATTACATCCGGCAATCTTGGATGTTAAATTTATGCACAAGTTATATAATAAACAACACGACAAGAATGTATTGAAATTTTCCTTTTTTTATTTAATAAATCCATTTACAAATTATATCTTTAGGGCATAAACCCCAACAGTACCTATCACCACAAAAAAAAACAAAAAATCTCCTTCATTTCTATTCTTCCTTTCATCAAACCCTACCGAGTTCAAAACGCTTTCAAGACGTGTTTTCTTTTGCTAAACAATACTAGGCAACCATGAATCATCATCCCAATACAACCAAGTCTTCTATACGATCTCCCGTAATAACTTGACACCACCCTCGCCAAATCGTTGCTACCAAGTCCTCCATATGACATCTCGTAAAGACTTGAAACCGCCATCGCTGACCAACGCTCTGATACCAATTGTTAGGGATTTTGAACCGTTGATCACGGAATCGACATGCCTAATATACGCCCATAACTCATTGCAATTAATAATCTATAGCATATAAATAGATTATAGAAAATAAACCAATCACAACACAAGATATACGTGGAAAATCCAAATCGAGGTAAAAAACCACCGCCCGTTAGGACGACAGAGAAAGTTTCACTATATGATAAATTAATGCAACCATATACTCCGGGATTCTCTCTCACACGACAACCCCAAACCACCAACAACTTAGCTTTACATCATGACTCTCAGCTCACAACGCTCATAAGATTCTCAACAAGAACCCTTCAATATCCTGTAGGTCTCCCCTGAATATCACCCACGAATCTCTAATTTGATCTACTGATATTTCCTTAGATCCCTCCCTAGAAATCCCCATGCATCTCTCCCGGATCTCACCCACTCTCTCTGATATTACATGGTGTTCTTTTTGCTCCACACTAAATAACCTAACTACAAGGTCTATTTATGCTAGTTATAAGGAGTTTAAGATAAAAGGAAATCATACTCCTAAACGTACAAGAATTACTTGTTCCACATAAATACTATTTCCTATTTATGATAAGTCTTCTTGTAAGGAGAAATCCTTTTACTTAAAGTATACAAACTTCCCAAACGAACATTTTCATTTTCTGCCAAAGATTTTGCCATTGCACGCATGCTTATGATTGACTACGATACGAGACACGGTTACTCACCAGCTTCCTAAACCGTTGCAAGTCACCTGGAATGCATCGCGTTCTTTGTTTCGTTAGTTCTTCAGGTCTTCAACTCCCCTCAAACAACACCATTCCAACTTCTAAACATTCCCCATGTCTTCAGGAAGCTCTACATCAGTTGAGTCTTGTTTGGTTAACATTGGGTTCACTTGAGAATACGAGCTAAAACTTAACAGTCATCCCATTTGGCTTGAATTCTCAAAACTTTGTCCACAACCACAATTCTCATCATCGAGAACCAATATATGCCACCATAAGGTATAACCACTTAGGAACGAACCATCCTAAGATTTGTTTTTTCTTTTACTTTGTGTTCGTTGTTCTGGAACCATGTCAAAAGTAACCTACTGAAATTGTAGTGCAACTCCTTACATCAGATTACCAGGGAGTTCATCAGCCATCGACATCCTTGTCCACTATACACCTTGCATCACTATCTGACCAATGTCTTATACACAATTATAGACCACTAGCAGCAACATAACCTCTTCCATGGCCAGTGAAGAAAACTGCCATAGGATAAACATGTCCTTACATCATCTAACCTTGTGAAGAACATTCGTCCTTGCATCACATACCTAGTGAAAAACTTGCTACTATAACCGAGAGTGCTTTACCGGATAAGCCCCACACCACACCATAGACTTCGAGCTTTCATTTTTTTTTAATATTCAATTAGCACCTTGTGTAACCCAGATTGGATCTCCATGACTCGTACCTACTGCCACAAGCCAAAAAATAAAAATAAAAAAAATCTCATCCATCTCTATTCTTCCTTTCATCAAACGTTATTGAGTTCGAAGCCGTTTTCAAGTTGTATCTTATTTTCCTAAAAAGTACTAGGCAACCATGAATCATCATCCAAATACCACCAAGTTCTCTATACGATATCCTGTAATAACTTCATATCGCCATCGCCAAACCGTGGCTACCAAGTCCTCTATACGACATACCGTAAAGACTTGAAACCATCATCGCCGTCCAAGGCTCTGATACCAATTGTTAGGGATTTTGAACCGATGATCGCGACATCTTCATGCCTAATATACATCCATAACTCATAGCAATTAATAACGTCTAAAGTAGAAAAATAGATTTGAGAAAATAAACCAATCACAACACAAGATATACGTGGAAAACCCAAATCGAGATAAAAAACCACTGGCCGTCAGGATGACAGAGAAAGTTCAACTATATGATAAATTATTACAACCATATACTCCAAGATTCTCTCTCACAACACAACTCTAAACCACTGATCCTTACCAAGTCTCTAAGGTCACAACCGAGCTTTACATTATGACCCTCAGCTCACAAAGCTCACAAGATTACCCCCTCAATATCCCCAAGTTCTCCCATGAATATCACCCACGGATCTCCAATTTGATTCACTGGTATTCCCTTAGATCCCTCCCCGAATATTTCCAAGGGTCTCTCCCGGATCTCACCCACTTTCTCTGATGTTACATGATGTTCTTTTTGCTCAACACTAAATAACCTAACTACAAGGTCTATTTATACTAGTTATAGGGAGTTTAGGGTAAAAGAAATCCTACTCCTAAATGTATAAGAATTACTTCTTCCACATGAATACAATTTCTTTTTTATGACGAGTCTTCTTGTTAAGAAGAAATCATTTTTCTTCAAGTATACGAACTTCCCAAAGGAACACTTTCCTTTTTCGCCAAAGATTTCCCGGTTTCACGCATGCTTATGATTGACTACGAATCGGGTCACGGTTACACACCCACTTCCTAAACCGTTGCAAGTCTCTTGGAATGCACCACGTTCTTTGTTTCTTCAGTTCTTTTGGTCTTTAACCCCCCTCAAACAACACCATTCCAACTTCCAAACGTTTCCTACGTCTCCAGGAAACTCCACATCAGTTGAGTTTTGTTTGATTAACATTAGGTTCATCTGAGAATACGAACTAAAACCTAACATGAATTACTTTCTTCTTCTTCTGTAAAGTGAAAGTCTTTTATGGCAATTGCAAACTCCGTTGATATAAATAAATTTCATGACAATACCTGGCTTTAATGTCAATAGTAAAATTTTTCTCTATTAACAAATCCTAAATTTATCTCTCTTAAAATATTCTGCTTAATTAATACAAAAAATTGACTTAAATGCATTCTTCTAATAGTAATCTGGTACCCATTGATAAATGGTACCCCATGATAAAATAAAAGGTAATGATCGAAATGGCGCACCCTCCTTTTATGGCCGCGAAGCAGAAAATGACGATAGAAAAAACTGACGTTCAAATTTATTGGATGAGCAAGAAATATATGTTGCTTTTAATTAAGTAAGATAAAAAAAAAAAAGCCTTAGAGATGTTGCTTAAACTATGCGTTTAGATTGACCGTATGTTTATTGTTTAAATAGGCACATGTACAGCAAATGATCTTTCAAAGCTCAGTATAGTGATTAGTAGAGGATTCTAATCCCTAAATATTAGTGTGTGGTGTCGATGTAATTAGTTAATGTATTTGAGGTATATTTATAATATTGGGTTCTAGTGGGCTTTGTTGTAATTAGTTAAAATTGTCTTACTATATAAATGAGTTGTTGGGAGATCTTTTAATCAAAAGGGTTGTTTGTTTTTTCCACTTAAAACTTAATGGATCTGAATTAAATTTATTAAGTTGTTTTTTTTTAAGTGGTCAAACAACTTAGAAAAAAAAAAACTAAATATAAAAAGTAAAAAATACTGACTTTTAACTTAATTCCAAACCACTGGATTGCATTTGATATATTTTCTTCGAAGATTATCCTCCTCAAAATAATATATTTTCATTTTATCGTAATTTTATATTATAAAAATTTATTTATATTAACCTATTACTTATGATAAGTTTGTGAGAGTTTTCACTTTTACCTACAAGGTGTTCGTTGAAATTACTAAGTGAACACAAGAGAAGTGTTGCCGCATCCCTTACAAGTGGTATCTGAGCTTAGGAAATTTTAGGTTGTTTGCAATGGTTAAGAAGGATAGTACATCGTCCAGAAGCTCCGGTGGGGGAAAGTTTGAAGTGAAGTCATTTGATGGGAAATCAAACTTTACATTGTGGCAAATGAAAATGAAACAAGACTTTTATTTCACGGTTGCGGGAGTTGAATCCTAGCCAAAGTATATGATATGAACCTCACCAAGAGCAGTGAGACCCGGAACCAATATATGGTAACGAAAGATCGTTTTCTAATTTCAGATTTATAAAAGAAGAAAATAAAAAAAAGGACCGCAACCCGTTATCTATATGGAGATGAGAACCAACGATATCAAGAAAGTTGTAGACGCCACACTCAAGGATAAGAAAGAAGGTGAGTGATAAGTCAAGGTTTGAACGCCACAAGGTAGAACCTTGATAAGTTCATAGTTCTATGAAGAACCAAAGAGAAAAATTCTCTATAAATTTATTTCAATTCAAAATCTATTCTCAAATTACATCAATTGGTCCCTTTTATACTAAAAATATCTAAGACCTAAAAGGGAATAAATATTAGACAATTAATGCCTTACAATCAGGAAAATAAATGCAAACAACTTTAGAAAAATAAATAAATACTAAACTAGCAACTAGTTGATTTGTTCCTTATTTGGAAAGCTGAATTTGGGGAACAAATCAGCCATTTATTTGGAAAACAAATCAACTCTTTATTTGGGGAAATAAATAAAATAAGGAATATGCTGAAATTGAATTCTCCTCCAACCATACGTCGCCCAAAATATAGGAATTACGTTGAAATTCGGACTCCTCAACTCAAGTCTTCACGCAATAAGATAGATGGCCAAATTTGGAATTTTTGTGATCTGTTTTGGAGGACAGGGTCTTCATATCATATGTAGATCTTGTCTTGGGCTTTCCGAAAACATTTTATAATAGACGATCCGACTTCAGATGCTCTCTATAGAGGTCCACGAAGTTCAGCCCAGATTTGGTCTTCATGTGGGCAGAATTTGGACTTTAGCAACTCGGAATCAGCCCATCATTTAATACTTCTTTGATCCTCTTGCTTCCTTTTAATTGGCCCAATTGGAATATACAATGGTTCCTTTGGTGATGCTTCTTGATTCTCATCATTCCCCCTCTCTTCAAAAGGATTCGTCCTCGAATCTTCACCATAATGTTGTTGATAGCCTGCGACATTTCATCAAAGCCTTGCAAATTAGAAGCAACAACACTAGGCAATGAAGGGTTAATTCCATTAGTACTAAAACATGCCTCTTTGTACAAAAGTGCAATCATTTGCTGATTTGAAAACAAAACCTTTTTAATCTCACTCTCTCTTGTATAAAAACTCACTGGTTTTCTCTATCTTTTTTTCTCATCAGCCTCTTTTTCATTTTCATCTTTTTTTTTTCTTTTTTTGCTATTTCGGACTCTTTTTCTTTTATCTCTCTTTCTTTTGAACTCTCACTCTCACTCTCTTTTTTGGCATCTCTCTCTTTTCTTAAAACTTGATCTTCATACACTTGTTTTGGGGTTAAAGGTACAAGAGTGATTGACTTTTTATTGAGTACAAAGGAGTATCTATTGGTATACCCATCATACGTCACATGCCTATCAAATTGCCATGGTCTCCCTAAAAGGATATGACTCACATTCATTGGTACCACATCACAAAGGACTTCATCTTTGTATTTTCCAATTGAAAACGACACCAACACCTGTTTAGTCACCTTGATTTCCCCACTATCATATTGTAGCTTATAAGGTTTTGGGTGCTTCAAAGTGGCCAAATTCAGTTGCTCCACAAAATAGTGCTAGCCACATTAGTAAAACTCCCTCCATCAATAATCATGCTACATACCTTATCATTAACATGGCAGCGAGTGTGAAAAATATTGTAACGTTGTACCTCATCATCTTCCTTGGCTTGAGCACTAAGAGCCCTTCTTGCCACCCAAAGCTCTCTATACCTATCTCCTCTATTCCCATTCCTAACTCCTCTACCTCCCATTCCAAGTTGAAATCTGTTTGCGCCCACATTAGAAATGCGATCATCCTCCTCTAGGTCAATCCCATAATCATCTTCATAGTCATTCCTATGTGGGTTTCTTTCTATTCGTTCCACCTTAGGAACCCTAATTGGTTGCACCCTTTGTGAATTAGACTCCACCTTATCTATCCTATCATGCACCTCACCAATCTTAATCTCCATTCGGTCCATGTTTTTTTGTATGGCTTTATACAAAAACTTGAGATCTATCGTTTCTGGTGCATCATCAGATAAGTCTCTACTTTTATCACGTGACATATTTGAAACCTGTAAAAAAAAAAATAGTAAGCCTCACAACACTCCCTCACGTGTTTACTCTCAAATATTGTGGCACTCACTCATGTTTTACTCAATTCTTTTGACTTTTACCCTCTGATGAGCTCACACTCTCTTGCTTTTTTTTTTTTTTAATATCAACACACGGAATCAAAAAAAGGAATAGAAAAAAAATTGAAATAAGTTCAACTACACAACATAAAAAAATGTATTTTTTTAGGATCTTTTTTTTTGGACCTCCTTTTTTTTATAACGAATCTGATAAAACTTTTTTTTTGTAACGGCTCTGATTTTTTTTTTAGATCAAATAGAAAAAAAAAATAAACGAAGAAGAACAAGGATAGATTAAACCTGATTTAGAAGCCTAAGCTATGATACCAGCTGATATGAACCTCACCAAGAGCAGTGAGACCCGGAACCAATATATGGTAACGAAAGATCGTTTTCTAATTTCAGATTTATAAAAGAAGAAAATAAAAAAAAAGGACCGCAACCCGTTATCTATATGGAGATAGGAACCAACGGTATCAAGAAAGTTATAGACGCCACACTCAAGGATAAGAAAGAAGGTGAGTGATAAGTCAAGGTTTGAACGCCACAAGGTAGAACCTTGATAAGTTCATAGTTCTATGAAGAACCAAAGAGAAAAATTCTCTATAAATTTATTTCAATTCAAAATCTATTCTCAAATTACATCAATTGGTCCCTTTTATACTAAAAATATCTAAGACCTAAAAGGGAATAAATATTAGACAATTAATGCCTTACAATCAGGAAAATAAATGCAAACAACTTTAGAAAAATAAATAAATACTAAACTAGCAACTAGTTGATTTGTTCCTTATTTGGAAAGCTGAATTTGGGGAACAAATCAGACATTTATTTGGAAAACAAATCAACTCTTTATTTGGGGAAATAAATAAAATAAGGAATATGCTGAAATTGAATTCTCCTCCAACCATACGTCGCCCAAAATATAGGAAATATGTTGAAATTCGGACTCCTCAACTCAAGTCTTCGCGCAATAAGATAGATGGACAAATTTAGACTTTTTGTGATCTGTTTTGGAGGACAGGGTCTTCATATCATATGTAGATCTTGTCTTGGGCTTTCCGAAAACATTTTATAATAGATGATCCGACTTCAGATGCTCTCTATAGAGGTCCACGAAGTTCAGCTCGGATTTGGTCTTCATGTGGGCAGAATTTGGACTTTAGCAACTCGGAATCAGCCCATCATTTAATACTTCTTTGATCCTCTTGCTTCCTTTTAATTGGCCCAATTGGAATATGCAACGGTTCCTTTGGTGATGCTTCTTGATTCTCATCAGTACATTTCAATGGAAACGTGGAAGGTGTTGGATGAGAAGGCTATGAGTTCCATTGAGTTGCATATTTTTGATAACGTTATATGCAATGTCATGGAAGAAAATAGCGCTTAGGAGACATGGGATAAGCATGAGACACTTTATATGGGTAAACCCCTTGTCCAATAAATTGACTCTCAAAGACCAACTCTATAGGTTAAAAATGGAAAGGGAAGAGATGTCAAGGCACACTTGAATAACATTATCCGATGTATTAGCGACTTGATATGGGTTAATGTGTGAAATATGAAGAGGAAGATAAAATTCTCTTGTTGTTGAGATCTTTATCTGATTCCTTCAAGTATTTTCAAACTAGTTTGTAGTTTGGTAAGGAAACTCTCTAATGTGATACGGTTGTTTTCAACATAATTTCTAATGTGAAATTAAACAAGGAAAGTAAAAGGGAAGCTCAAGGGGAAGGACTCCTTGTTACGGAGTCTAGTGAGCGAGATCGAACTCTAGCTCAAGGAAGGAAAGAAGGCCGAGACAAGCTTTATGGCTAATGTGGTATATATCAGAAGATAATGGTGAGCTATTGTCGGTAGCATCGACTAGTTAAGCTTCTGATGCAAGGATTCTTGATTATGGGTGCTCTTTTCACATGTGTGCAAATCGGGATTGGTTTGGCATGTTTGAGTCTCAAAGTGGAGGTAAGGTCCTAATGGGTAACAATGCAACTTGCAAGATCATTGGGATAGGTACAATCAGGATCAAGATGTTTGATGGGGTTATAAAGACTTTAGGTGGTGTGAGACATGTTCTGGATTTAAAGACGGATTTGATATCTCTAGGCACACTTGATAAAAATGGATAACCTTTCACGATAAAGGATGGTGATCAAGGTGTGTAAGGGATCCATGTTAATTATGCAAGGTATAAAATTGGGCAATAAATAGGCTTTTTGGGGAACTCAATTTAGAGGAAGCGGCTATCTCCACGAAAGAAGAAAATTGTAAAGATGACACTCAACTTTGACATTTGAGGCTAGGGCATATGAGTGAGAGTGCATTGTAAGAACTATAAAGGCGATAATTATTGAAAGGCATGAGGTAATGCAATCAAGAGTTTTGCAAGTATTGTGTTAAATGAAAGCAAACCAAAGTGATCTTCAAAGTTCCAAGTGAAGAAAATGGAAGCATGGGGTTGCTTTATTATATACACTTCAATGTGTAGGGGCCCACACCAACTAGATCAAATGGTAGAGCTTGCTACTTTGTTACATTTATATAGTATTTTTCTATAAAATTTTGGGTTTACTTCATGAAGGAGAGAAAGCTGAGGTTTTTGAATGGTTTAAGGAAAGGAAAGTGGATGTGGAGAACCGAACGGGGAGAAAGATCAAGTATTTGAAAAGTGATAAAAGAGCTGAGTACGAAAACAGTAAATTTATTAATTTTTTTCAAAATTGAAGGCATCATAAGACATTTCACTGTGACGAAAAATCCTTAAAAAAAATGGGACACATAGAGGATGAATAGAATGCTCTTGGAGAGAGCTAAGGGCTTTAGGCTTTATATGAGGTCGTCTGATCGTGTAATTTCTACAACAATTTTACGCCCCCGTTTTCTTTTGTTTGCGCTTGTTTCTCAGGTATTTTGGTGTTTTAATCTATTTATTGAGCCTATGTAGGTAATAATCCTTAAATAAGGTGTTTGGGCTTAATTGGAGAAGTTTGTGGCTCAAAAATTAAGAAAATCAAGGTTGGGTGACAAAATTCCAAAGAGCCAGGCTAGTTCCTAGGCTACTTCCAAACTTGCCTGAAGAACTCGCTTGGAAGTAACACAACATTCGAAAAGGTCAAGCTAGTTCCTAGGCTACTTCCAAACTAGCCTGGAAGCCTGCTGGGGTTAATTTCATCTGTTCACCTATTTTGAAGCCTTAAATTCTAGAGACACTATTGAAACCCCATTTTGAGACCTCCTTCATATTTAAGCAGCCAAAGGTGGTTCCCAAGCCACCCACTACCTCCAATCTAAAAATATCTCATGCACACCTCAAATAATCATACCTTTCATAATTTTTCCCACACATCTCCAAATCCCACAGTTGTTGCACATCAAGAGCTTTACTGGAGAGAGAAGAAGTTAGACCAAGCTTGAAGAATGAAGACTCTCTTAGACATCACTTGGGTTATTTTTCTAGGAAAGTTTGGGTTTGGTTCAAAAAGGAGAAATCCGAGGTCTTTTAAAGGTTCAAGGAATGGACTACTGAAGTGGAGAACCAAATGGGGAGAAAGATCAAGTATTTGAGAAGTGAAAATAGATGTGAGTACAAAAATGACAAATTTATTAAAAATTACAAAGTTGAAGGCATTTCAAGACATTACAAGGCATTTCATGGGTTAAATTAACAACACTATTTATTTAAGTTTCGGTTTCATTGGTACCCAAGTATTTCTTTTCCATATTCAAACACTTTAGCGGTTGTTTGTCTTGGCTTGCCGTTTCTCTTGCTCTAGTAAATTTTAATTGCTTTCTTAGATTTCAACTCACAAACTCTCAAACAAACTTGATTTTACACTCTCAAACTTAATTTAATGCTAATTCTAGTTAACTAGTTTTAGCAATTAAAGTTTACCTTTCCAAGTGGAACAAATCTTGCTTTTGCGCTAAAAGAATATTCTATTCGTGCACTTACAATGAGAAAATTTAAACTTCAATTTTCACATCAATAAAATGGTGGTGGTGCTGGGGAGAGGTGCTATTTAATTAGCTAGCTCTAGTTTCTATACAGTTAATTTTATTTTTAGCAGTGTAATTTTGTGAATATTTGATATTTGTTTCTAGTTTTGTTTTTGTTTTGTCTTTCTATTTTTTTTTTTTCAAGGACAATGGAGTTTATGGGAAACACACTTATGATGAGGAAAGAGAAGCAAATCATGAACTTGCTATGAACTTAGCTATTTTAAATCAACAATTGGAGTCGTTCATTTTGGGAAGAGAACACACGGAAGCTATGGATTGCAAGATATGTGGAATTAATGGGCACGAGATATGGAACTGTCCTTTAAAAGACGAAATTTTGGAATTGTCTAAAAAGAAAGATTAAGCATTAAATTCATATAGTCTAGAACCTATGAGCGAGCCACATAGAAATTTCTACAATTCGAGGCCTAACTATAAGCCATTGACAATTCTTACAACCTGGATAAGAGGAATAATCAAGACTTCTCATGCAACTTCAACGAATTCAATACATATGAGTAGCCCATCTCACCATAACAACTAAGAAAACCTTTATTGGAAGATACAGTGCATAGCCTTGCTTAAAGCACTCAAGCTTTTCAATAAAACATTGATTAAAGGATGCAAAATTTAGAGGCCACATTGAGAAAAATTGAAGTGCAAGTTAGGTTGATCGTCGAGGCTATACAGAATTAAGCGAATGAAGAGTTCTCTGAATCATCCAAAGAAAGAAGAGGATACCACCACCCCTTAGAGTGGTGAGATTGTTGATTATAGATGCATTCATGAATTTACTGCTGACGTGCCCAGTGTTGCAGTGGAAGAACTAGAAAATGAGGTGATGAACGAGGAAGTAAAGGTGATGTCCCTGTTAAGAAGCCGCTCATTTACAAGGAACCCTAAGCCTTTCATTCCACCAATTCCGTATCTGGGTCGCCAACACAAAAGCCAAGCTTTATGGGTTGCTTGAACCACTTTTAAACTATATATTAACTTATTCTTGCTCATTGTGATTAGTAATGTGCCAACATCATCAAATATTTCCAAAACCTAATCACACTTAGGTTTGAGACATTGGACTTTGGTTGAGTCATCAAAGCACCCGTCTTGCTGATCAGACCAATTCTACACCTATTTCAGGTCCTCATTTTCTATCATTTGTTTTGTTTTTGAGCAAATTTTGGTTTATAATATGTTTTGTGATCTTTGGTTAGTATTAAACCAGTTATATGGTGTTTGAGCTTAATTGAAGAGTTTTAGAGGTTATAAAGGCTGAAATTGGAAATCTTTATGCAATACACTTAAGTTTTGGGGGCCATATCTCCCTCCTAATATCAAATTGGGGTTTTTTAACACCTATT
This sequence comes from Dipteronia dyeriana, assembly GCA_032871835.1. NCBI lineage: Eukaryota > Viridiplantae > Streptophyta > Magnoliopsida > Sapindales > Sapindaceae > Dipteronia > Dipteronia dyeriana. The sequence goes on from CM065299.1 coordinate 76,753,371, forward strand.
TTTGGAAAGCCTCAGATGTCTACTTTGTAACAGTTTTTACAGATCGCGATTCTGATGTTTTTGGAGGAAATTATGGTCGTTTTTTGTAACGGTACGTAAAGCTGAAAATCTTCACCAGAGGGAATATAAACCTAGATGCGACCTGATCACCAGGTCACTTCTAGGTCTTATTTTTTTCCCGATTTTGCCATTTTCAACCTAAATTTGATGGGCACTTTTATCATTTCACACCCAATTAGTGCCCTAACCTCTTAACTCTATAAATACCCTCATTTTCTCTCTTCTCAAAGGACTTCTTTCACCTCCCGCACCCTAAAACCGATCAAACACAAATCATTTCATCTTTTCCATCTCTTTCATTTTCATAAAATAAGTGAGAGAAATAGCTCCCATGGAGATTTTTCCTCCATAAGGGCTCACTATACATCTTCACCACCCTTTTTACATTTCCTCCACCTAAATTGAGAGCGGATTGTAAGGAGATAGGAGGGTCTTTGACCAATTTCGAGCCAACCATGGAAATGAGCTCTTTGAGGAATTTCTTCAAGGGTTGTATCTCTTTTTACTCAGTCTCTTTGTATTTATTGTTTTCTTAATTGTGTATCCCCACTTTGAAAATTTTGTAAACCTACACTTATGTAATATATGATGATTGTTCTTAAATTCGTTTGGGTTTTGTTCTACTCTTTGTTTATGCATGATTTAAACTCTTATTGTGATATTCATGTATGTGGAGAGTCTAAATTGATATGTGTCCATGAATGGGATTAGGAGTAGAGTAATTTAATATAAGAGTAGTGTAATTTAACAACCCATGATTATTGATTAATTGATGATGACTCAAAATATCATGTATTGAATGATTTGACTACTAGAGCTTTAGCTTTAAAGAGTGGAAAAGGCTTGGTTGATGCATGTATATGCTAAATTAGGTCATGGTTCAATATTCTTGTGCTTAATGGGTCTTTGTATTAAGGCACAATCGCTCTCCCATATCTTAGATTGAGTGATGAATTGAATTTGGTGAATTCCTTAATCAAGACAATGAACCCTTAACTTAATTTGAATGTTCTTAATGAATAAAAACCAACTTTGTTGCACATGTTTGTTTGGTGAGTTTGTTTTCCATTTTGTGCCATCCTAGGGAGATTGACAAAATTGAATCCTTGATACCATCAACCTTTCTCTTGTGCTTGTGTTGCTATATGGATATTTTGAGTGTTTAATGCTTTAACTTGTCTAGCCATCATGTTAATGATTATTGGTTGTATGCTATGAATCGAAAGGAGATGTGTGCAACGTGCTCATATAGATATTCACCGTATATGATCATTAAGGTAGAGATACACGAGGCTGCCGTACAGGTGTAAGTTCCTTATATATTGATTAGCTCATTTCATTGACAAACCACATTGGAGATTAACTTGTAAGGGTAGATCAGGCCTCATTGTTCATGATCAAGCTTCGATGGCATCGTCAAACTCAAGAGCACTTCAAAGGTGTATCACTTATGCTTAACTCTTTGGAGAGACTTAGTTGCACACATACACTCCATTCTCATGCATATTTATTCATCTTGTACTGTGTCTTTTGCTTACATGTGGACATCCCTTTCTTGTCTATTCCTTGCTTGTATGGTGTGTCATTGGTCGTGCTTAAATCCCTTGAAAATCCCTTGAAAAAGCATTTTGGTATGCAAATTTTGGAGCCTCCATGGGACAAGTTTCTCATAAGAGTCTCCTGCGGAAAACTCATCAACTGGTTTCATGAGACGAGACTTTATGGGTCTCTCTCGCGGAGTCACCCATGTAAAGCCCTTCATGCTTCTCCATGGGACACATCTCAATAGGTCCCTCCTGAGAGCCACCCGCGTAAAGCCTTTAAGTCTTTTTCATGAGACATGTCTCCGCGGGTCCCTCCCGTAGAAGACGTAAATTTTGGACAATTTTGTCATTTCCATGTAGCCCATTTTTCCCTCATATAAATTCATCATCTTCTTACATATTTTTCTCTAAGAGTCAAAAAATTATATCTAGTGAGAGAAAGTGTTTTCTTAGTGAGAGAGACTCCTAAGAATCAATCTTTACTCAACCTAACATCATAAGCATCGTCTAATCATAGGACTTCGAGCTTTCTTTGACTAGGTAATGCTAATATGCTCTAGAACTTCCTTGTTCATTATTGATGCCATGTTTGACTATAATAACATCTATTTTCTTAATTAAAAGCATGACTCCTTATTTTATGTTATTTATATCATGCTTGAGTTGTTATTTATCGATTGAGAATACATGTTCAATGATAGCTAGCATTTAGGACCATTTTATCCTCTAGCTAAATCTTTTTGCTTTGCATTTAGATTTTGATATCTAGGATTTGTACTTAATGTCATCTTTTAATATTTAGATAAGCATTTAGTGTAGCCTAGCATTAATTTCTTGTTAGAATATTTCTACATGTTCACATAGGTTGCTATATCTCTTCAGTGAGTTTTAAGCTTTGTGACTAAGTGGATTAGTGCACAAGCTTATTGGTCTAAGATCACTATTAAAGGCCCGTTGGGTAGAGTGAAAGGGTTAGTGACCAAGTACGGTGTGACTTGAGGTCACTAGGTTGTAAACTTTCATTTAAATTGTGAATTTTGAGAACCGTATGTGGCTAGAAAGATAACCCCGTGAGTTTTGTCCAGCTGAAGGGTTTCTCACGTTAAACAAATCTTGTGTTTGTATTATTTTGAACATGTTTAGCACTAATTATGGAGAGCTATGGTAACCCCTGTGACAACCTGCTTCTCCATTGGCCTCATCTTAGCTACTCCTTCCCCTCGAGATAGACCAATTTGGCTTTCCACCATCTCCTTAGAGGCAGACTGGTCTTCCACAGCTCCCTGAGCAATAGACAGGTCTTCATCTACCTCTCTGGAAGCAGGCAAGACCTCTACAATCCTAGGCTGCTGATATTCATCATTTGTGCCTTGGAATGAACCACAAAAACATTATACTTGGAAGTCTACGAATCATAACAACCAAGTTTGCCAACACCTAAGTACTAATTATGTAAATACCAGAACAATAATGAAATGGGATGTGATTCCCTGCTTACCTCAGTAATAAGGGCAGAACCCATGGTGAGCAGAACCTTAGAAAGCAGTGGACTCATTAGGGATAAACCCTTACCAGAACATTAGAGGATGAACCGGTCCAAAACATTATCCTGACCAGTAATTCTCGGTCGGGGTCTAGTACGCTCTCGAGGATAGTCGATGTAGTGACATCAGAGGTCTCAAGACCCCCCACTGCCTGGAGAGGTACTGAAGCAGGCATAGTGGAATGTTAGCAGCAACAGTAGAGGTAGAGGCGACAGTAGTGGAGCTAGTAATAGTAGCAACAGGTATAACAAAGCCCTGACTTCTCACCCTGGTCAATCAGAATATGAATACATCCATTCGAGACATGGGTCTAGATGTGAGAAGTGCCCTAGGAATCCTAACGGGTATGCATCTACCACCTCTCGCCATGACAGGAGGAAGAGGAGACCTATAAATTTGAGCGACAGGGGAACCAGATGGAGAATGAGATATTGGAAGAGTCTGGCTATCAAGCAGGCCGGGTTGCCGCTGAGCTAGTAGTGGAAACACTGAAACTGTATAATCAATAGAGAGTTAGAGTAAGCAAGTGGCAAGCTGAAAATTTGAGTCAACAGAAGCAGAAATATACAACTTACCTGGGGAAGTAGGGGAGATACGTAGATACCGGTTCACCCGGTTGGGATCGTAAGCATCCAAGGTAGAGTACTTCAAATTGATAAAGTTCCGCTCAACGACCGCCTCCAAAATAGCCTTATATTCAGCGGCGAGGGACACTTTCGCCTAGGTTGGCTTAACAATAAATCGGGTGGGAACCTGGTATTCAGTGCACCCGATGAAAACCGAGCTCCCCCATTCTCCACTTATCACAAACAATTCTTCTTACCAGGGATTATCTTTCTAAGTGGCATCGGAGACTACGAAATTAAGGTTGTTTTTTGCTCAGAGGTAAAACTGTCCCTTTGAACCAGGGGAATTGGCAGTAACCTGGAAAAGGAACCCCAACTCGTTCGGTCCCTGTTCCCTATCAACACCATCATTCTCACATTGCTCTTTCCATAACACGAGAAATTACACCAGGTCCCTCCAGAACCCTGGTGTCAGTTGAAGATGGGTGAGTTGTAAGGCATGAATGTTGGAACCCAATTCACTAGTAACACAGCGAAAATCGGTTTTTAATTTTTTTTATACAGGTCGTAAAACAATCTGGAACCAGTGAATTTGGGATCATAATTTTTTTTCGGAACTAATACATATAAAATTATTACAATAATAAACAAATATGTTTATAAAAAATTGTAATCAATATAAAAAAGAAGATTATTATAATCATACCAACGTTTGGAGGCTCCTTCACTTTTCTATGTACTCCTGATCTGTACCACTGATCTTCCTAGCTATTCCTGTGACTGATAACTACGTGTGGTCGGGCCATGTACTTAGGAACTTAGAAAGATAATGAAAAGAGAATAAAAAGAAACTTTTTCTTCTTTGTTTAATGTGCAACACTTGCACGTTTCCAATTGCACACACTTGCAATTTTTAGTGTTTACTTTATTCACTCACAAATGTATTTTTTACAATTCTAAGAGAACTGATAATTTTATATGCGTCTCTCTTCCTTTTTTTAACTCACGCATACACTTGCACAATAGGGCAAGCATTAAAAGCAAATCTCATTTACTGATGCATATATTTGGTGTGTTGACATTCCATTTTTTTTAGAATATATATATTTCCTTTTTAACTGATATCATGTTTTGGTCGGTTTTCAAAGAATATATATCAAATATATATTTCCTCTTTTAAAAACCTTATGGTATCTTTTTATTTAAAAACAAAATCTTCATTTTATTTTAATTAAAAGATACCATCTATTTTGAATTTAAATTCAAAAAATAAATATTTAATTTAAAACCAATCAATCTAATCTTTTTAAATATCATATATCTTTAACGATATTGATTAATATTTTGTTTAATTGATTTGATTTTAATTCAAACTATTTAAATTCAAAAAATTAAATATTTATTTTGACAAAATAAAATAATCATATTATCTTATTTTATTCAAAAAAACAAGTATCAATAAACACCCTCTATTTAGTGATTAATAACATATTTAAATAATTTTAATATTTAATTTATTTAATCACCATTATTCATTTATCAAATAATTTAATTATTCAATTAATTTTTGAATAAATACATGTCACTTTCATAACACAATTAATTAGACAATCTAATTAATTAATTGTCATCCTTGTTACCTAAATCAATCGGGCGAGTAAGGGGACCTAATAGACCCACACTATTTTGAGATCCAATAATCCCATGAATAATTAATTAAAATCTTTAATTAATATTCCTTGATTATTAATTCCGGTGTTATTCCAGTAAAAACCCGAAGCTGCACACTCTCAACAACAGATGCTTTGATACAGACCGATACAACTCGGTGTCCATTGATATAGCTATTACATACGGTTTGATCCTCCATAGTAGCTCATACTGTCTAAGCCACTAATCAACCCTTAAAGGAACTACCATCTACTTATCATAAGAAGGAGTGGATTCCATTATTGTGTACAAATCTTCCCGACCACAAGCCAAACCGTAATCCCAACATACAGATTATATTGATCAGAAAATGCATCTGACCTCACCCATGGTATATCAAAACCACGATCTAACTTGAAGGAATCGATAAGACACTTAGGATTAAAATCACTCACGTATAGCCATCATTAGTTGATATATATGAATCTCATCGGTAAACAGATCTTAGTAAGAGATTCATATAGATCATGGACAAGTCTTATATGATCATATCATACAAGGTACCTCCATTATCATATCTCATATTCATGATAGAATCACCATACATTACGAAATGGACAACAACTATAGATTAACCACAAATAAAGTACCCAGCTTTATTTTCTATCTATGGATTCTTTAGATTGCACCTCTCATACTGTATCCATCCGTATATGACACTCATATACGCAGTTTGAGATTACATCCAATAATCCAGGATGTTAATTTGCACAAGTTATAAAATAAAAAACACAACAAGAATGAATTGAATTTATTTCATTTATTTATTTCATAAATCCATTTACAAATTACTTCTTTCAGACATAAACCCTAACAATCTCCCATTGGCACTAAAGCATGTGAGGCATGCTTCGTAACCCTAGACCATCTAGGTGACTCGAATACACTTTAGTCGGTAAGGTCTTTGTAAATGGATCAGCATGATTGTCTTGTAAGGCTATCTTAGTGGCGATCACATCTCTTTTCTGCACTATCTCTCTAATGAGATGATACTTTCTCTCTATATGCTTCCCTTTCTTATGGCTTCTTGGTTCTTTGGAATTAGCTACAACACCGATGTTATTATAATAAATTATGATTGACTTATCTAGATCTGGAACAACTTCTAGATCACTTAAGAACTTGCAGAGCCAAACTGGCTCTTTAGCTGCTTCACAAGTGGCTACATATTCAGCTTCCATGGTGAAGTCAGTAAGGCAAGATTACTTGATACTTCTGCACACAGTGGCTCCACCACCTACGGTGAATACTGATCCAGACATGGATTTCCAAGAATCTCTATCTGACTGAAAATCAAAGTCAGTGTATCCTAACGGGATCAAATCCTGTCCGGAATACACTAGCATATAGTTTCTCGTTCTCCGAAAATACTTGAGAATAGTCTTGACTGTAATCCAATAATCCAATCCTAGGTTGGATTGGTATCTACTAACTACTCCCACTGCATAGCAGATGTCTGGTCTCGTGCATAACGTAGCATACATGAGATTACCTACTGCCGATGCATAGGGTACACGTCTCATATCCTCAACTTCTTGAGTTTTCTTAGGACACTGTTACTTAGACAAGTGAACTCTATGCTTGGAAGGTAGATTACCTTTCGTGGGGTTCTGCATCAAATTCATACAAGAATCTTGTCGATATATGATGCCTAAGAAAGTTCTTTGAGATTTTTCTTATGATCCCTTATAAGTTGGATCCCTAAAACATAACTCACCTCTCCCAAATCTTTCATTTGGAATTGGCTAGCCAACCAGCCCTTTACATCAGACAACACTCCCACATCATTTCTAATGAGCAAGATATCATCTACGTATAGAACTAAGAAAACTACATTCTTATCAATGATGCGCTTGTAGACACAAGGCTCATCGACGTTTTGCTCAAAGCCATAGGTTTTAATCAATTCATCAAACTTTCTGTTTCAAGATCTAAACGCTTGTTTAAGTCCATAGATGGACATTTGCAGCTTGTAAACCGTTTGCTCTTGATCTGGGGATACGAATCCCTCTGGTTGCATCATATAGATGCTATCGTCAAGATTGCCATTCAAGAATGCAGTTTTGACATCCATTTGCCAAATTTCATAATCGAAATAGACAACAATGGATAAGAGAATCCTAATAGACTTAAACATGTCTACTGGCGAGAAAGTCTACAAGACTTTCTAGATTTATGGCTTTAAGCTATTTCTCTTTATGAGGATCTTCCATTGCATTCTTAAATATCAATGGATCATCTACACTATCAGCAGAGACAACACCTTGTCCCTCGCCAATACCTAAATGGCGTTTATGTTGTCTCACAACCCTCTCACTACCTCTAGGTGGCATTGTATCCTGATTATAAACCATTTGATTCTCAAATGTTTATGGATCAATAACTCTTGTTGATGAAGCACTAATCTCACCAGGCTCCAACTTATTCAATACAATATGAGAACGAGGTTTATGGTCACTAATATAACTGTCCTCAAGAAACGTTGCATTTGTCAATATAAATACTTTGTTATCTTCGGGACTATAAAAGTGTTCACCTCTGGTCTCCTTGAAGTATCCTACAAACAAATAGACCATAGACTTGGAGTCTAGCTTTCCACTTCTGTTCTTCAGCACGTGTGCTGGACACCCCCATTCACGAAAATATCATAAACTAGCTTTACGACCACTCTATAACTCTAAGGGAGTCTTAGGAACATATTTGGATGGCACGACATTCAAAATGTATGCCACTGTTTGTAACGCATATCCCTAGAAGAAATTTGACAATGATAAGAAACTAATCATAGATCTCATAATTTCTATTAGGGTTCTATTTCTTCTCTCCGTTACACCATTTTGATAAGGTGTACCAGGAGTTGTGAGTTGGGAAACTATCCCTTTCTCGACCATGAAGTCTTCAAACTCTTGGTCAAGGTACTCACCTCCACGATGTGATCATAGTGACTTGATAGTCCTACCTAATTGATTCTCAACTTCGGCTAGAAATTCTTTAAACTTTTCAAATGTTTCCGACTTCCGTTGCATTAGGTAGACATATCTATATCTTGAGTAGTCATCTATAAAGGTGACATAATACTCTTAACCACCCCTAGCTTTAACATTCATCGGTCCAAAGATGTCTGTACGTATAAGCTCTAGTGGTTATTTAGCTCTAAGCCATTTTTCCAGTAAAAGGTCTCTTAGTCATCTTACGTTCCAGATAAGATTCGTAGACATGTAAGATGTCAACCTTTAACTCACTTAAAGGTCTACTTTTTACTAGTCTGTCTATCCGGTCAAGGTTTATATGACTAAGCCTTAGATGCCAGAGATACGTGTCATTATCTGGAGAAATTTTATGTCGTTTAGTTTTTGGTTTTTCAACCTTAAACATTTCGGTGTTGAGCAGTGTAGTATGTATTAACGGTCTTAACACAAATAAATAGTTTTTATTAATTCCTGAACAAATATTCAGACCATTCTTTTCAATAATAACAGAATTATTGTTAAAAGAAACAGAATACGATTTTTCTAACAATTTAGAAACGGAAATCAAATTTCGTGTAAATCCAAGAATATAAAAAACATTGTTCAATAATTAAAAACTATTATTATTACAAAATTGCAATCTTATTGTTCCCATTGATTTGGCTGATACGGCATCCCCCGACCCCACCCGCATTGAGAAGGCTCTTTCCTCTAGTTGTGTCCAAGAATCAATCCATTGCAAAAAAGAACAAAAATGGTTAGTGGCCCCCCAAATCAACTATCCAGGGTGAAGAATCATCTTCCACTAAACAAGATTCAAGAACAAGTAAATCATATTAACCTTTCATTTTCTTCTTCTTGGCTATCTTCTCCAGATATTGAGGACGGTTCGTCTATTAGTGCCCAATCTTGTCGTAATGGAAACATTTTCCTTTACCTTGGTCGGTGGAGGCGCCTTTCTTTTTTCTTCGGGCTTTCTTGGATTCAGTCTTACCCTTCGCCTTCCCAGTAGACCTCTTCCTTTTTTTTTTTTAATTGATGAGGAAGATGGTTCAGCAACATTTGCCTCACCGGTCTTGCCCTTGTTGTTTTTAATCAATGACTCATAAATAGCAAGCTCAATAAACAACTGTGTAAGACTGAACTTTAACTTGTTCATCCTGTAGTTGCTCTTAAATTGAAAAGTCGTCAGTATGATGCTTACTTGACTGGGTTCGTCAATGGCCCCGCCATTGACTTCTGCTGGGTTGAAGTAGGACATCATGCTCAAGACATGTTCCCAAACTGGCGTACCTTCCTTCATGCGAGCGAGCATAGCAGAACGAACAGCTTTACGTCAATTTTGCTCTGAGGGCTGGCCGAACATAGCTTGTAATGACTCCATGATTTCGAATGCTGAAGTCATTGCTTCGTGCTTTGTGACAAGCAAGTCTGTCATATAAGCCAACATAAATGTTCGGTTCTTCTCATCAGATGAAACCCATCGCTCGTATGCCTCACTAACAGTTCGTGTGGCATCGGCAGTAGGCGCTGGAGGACATTCATCCTTAAGCTCAAACTTGAGGTCTTTGGTGACCAATATTACATTAATGTTTAGTTTCCACTTAGTGTGGTTATCACCGGTTAATTTGTCGTTTGTGAGAATTTGTAGCAATGCAGAAGATATAAATGCTGAAATAAAAAAAACATTCATTCAGTCAATTACTAAAAACAAGTGCGAAAGCTTTGGCATAAATTTAAACACGATGCATGAACATGTTAACAAACTAGAACTACCCTTAAAAAACAATTACTATGCCACGACAATCCAACATACCACAAAGAAGTGCAGCCTTAGGGTCGGTCAAGTCTTTGCATACCGAGATATTCTCAATCAAATGATATTCTAGAATAACTCTTATTTCATATCATTCAACCATCGTTTATTCAATCAGGTTTTAATTAACAAACTTAATAAAAACCTTCATGAGTGTAACCCACCCTTTCAGATCTAAAGAGCTTAACTTGAGAACTATCGTCTTATGGTCGGTCAATCCCGAAATACCCTCAAAAATCCTATCCATTGGAAAGTCAACCTTGGTATTGATCTTTGTGGAAACTCTCCTTAGGGAGGACGAAAGCAAAGTCGTCATGAGGCTCCACTCGGATCTCACGGTGTTGAACTATTGATAGAGACCGCGGGATATATATATCATATATCCCTCTCCAACTCGCTATTTTATAAATAGGGTTTTCTATTATCCATTAATGCACCTAGACTCTACAAGATCAAACAGCTAACTTTAATCAAGTTATCTAGTGTATTAACTAATTCATTAATAGAAACAAATTCAAATTAACTAATAAATTATTAATGATTTTTAACAATTAAAAATCTAATTTATTAGTGAATAATCTAAGCCTTTGTAAACTTTTTATTATGGTTAGATTATTATGATAGTGTTTACCAAGTTTTAAAAATTAAAACTCTAACACTTTATTCGGTCCATTTATTACTAGGTTCTTAATCATATTAATCCTAATTATAATACATGACCCCATTAATCTAACTTATTAAACTCTTTAATAACTAGATTAATATTTAATGAGAATTACCAAGTTTTTTAACTATTAAAAAAATAATCTCATTTTCATAGCCAATTATGTATTTATCCATTTTAATCACATTAAAAAAATACATAAATTATCAGGCTATGATGCATGTATGACATATCAAATATATTTATGTAGGCACATCTAATCTAAATGACATACGTATGCATGTCAATACTTTTATCATCACATAATATAAAACATGCATGAATTAACCGAGTACTGTGGATTATTTAACCTAAAAATTAAAATCTAAAATTACAAAAATACCCCCAAGGCATTCCTTGGTCTTCTTTTAATTTCTGAGTCTTCCAGTCTTTTTAGGTCACTCCGATTCATCTCATGAATCTTTCTTTGCAATTTTTCCAGTTCTTCAATATAGGTTACATTTCTTTCCTTTTTTTTTTTACATTTACAATACAATAACAGTAGAAAAAAAAAATTATACAACCCATAAAGTCATAAACCCTAAATCCACAGTACCATATAATTAACGATCAATCATGTTTCTTTAAATTAAAAAAAAATATACATACAAAAACATCATGCAGTCAATTTAAATCGTGCCTACACAATCATACATACAGGAGCATCAAAAACCATTTTCTGTTCCGAAAATAAAATTGGCTCTGATACCAACTGTTGGAACCCCGTTCACTAGTAACGCAACGAAAATTGGTTTTTTTTTTATACATATCGTAAAACGATCTAGAACCAGTGAACTTGGGATCATAACTTTTTTCTGGAACTAATACATATAAAATTCTTACAATAATAAATAAATATGTATATACGGAAATTGTAATCAATATAAAGAAGAAGATTAATAGAACCATACCAACGTTTGGAGGCTTATTCTCTTTTCTATATAATCCTGATTTGTACCACTGATCTTTCTAGCTATTCTCGGGACTGATAACTGCGTGTCTGTGTGTCACGTACTCAGAAATTTAGGAGGATAATGAAAGGAGAATAAGAAGAAACTTTTTCTTCTTCGTTTAGTGTGCAATAATTTCACGTTTCCAATTGCACACACTTGTAATTTTTAGTGTCTTATTTACTCGCACAATTTTTTTTTTAATTCTAAAAGAACTGATAATTTTATATGTCTGTGTCTCTCTTCCTTTTTTAAACTCACACATACATTTGCACAACATGGCAAGCATTAAAAGCAAATCTCATTTACTTATGCATGTATTTGGTATGTTGACTTTCCTTTATTTATTTATTTAAAGAATATATATATATATCAAATATATATATATATATATATATATATATATTTTAATTGATATCGTGCTTTGGTCGGTTTTCAAAAAATATAAATCAGATACATATTTCTTCCTTCAAAAACCTGATGATATCTTTTTATTTAAAAATAAAATCTTCATATTTTTTTTAAAGATACCATCCATTTTGAATTTAAACCATTTAATTTAAAACCAATCAATATAAACTTTTAAGATATCATATATCTTTAAAGATATTGATTAATATTTTGTTAAATTAATTTGATTTGAATTCAAACTATTTAAATTTAAAAAATTAAATATTTAATTTGACAAAATAAAATAATCATATTATCTTATTTTATTCAAAAAACAAATATCAACAAACACCCTCCATTTAGTGATTAATAACATAATTAAATAATCATATTATTTAATTTATTTAATCACCATTATTCATTAATCAAATATTCTTATTATTCAATTAATTTCCAAATAAATACGTGTCACTTTCGTAACACAATTAAATGGACAATCCAATTAATTAACCGTGAGCCGTGTTACCTAAATTGATCCGACTAAGAAAGGGACCTAATGGATTCACAATACTGTGAGCTCCGGTAATCCTTTTGTATCATTAATTAAACTCTTTAATTAATATTTCTTGATTATTAACTCTGGTGTTATCCACTAAAAACCCGAAACTGCACTCTCTCAACTGCAGATGCTTTTACACAAACCGATACAACTCGGTGTCCATCGATATAGCTATTACATATGATCTGATCATCCACAGTAGTTCACAATTAGAACTGGGTCATAATATTCGTTATATCCCTCTTATTACATACTTCTTTTAAGTACCGTTGATTCTCTAATGGATAATAAATCTAATTTCCTCACGGAATTAAAAGAGCACTTATACTGTCAAAACCCTGAATCAACCATTAAAGGAACTACCATCTACTTCTCACAAGAAGGAGTTGATTCTATTATTGTGTACAAACCTTCCTAGCCATAAGCCAAACCACAATCCCAACAAACAGAGTATATTGATCAGGAAATGCATCTGACCTCACCCATGGTATATCAAGACCAGTATTTAACCTGAAGGAGTCGATAAGACACTCAGTATTAAGATCACCCATGTATAGCAATCATTTGTTGATATATAAGAATCTCATCGGTAAACGGATATTAGTGAGAGATTCATAAAGATCATGCCCCAGTCCTATATGACTACATCATACAAGGTGCCTCCATTCTCATATCTCATATGAATGATTCAGGATAGAATCACAGTACATTTCAGAATGAACATCAGCTATAGATTAACCACAAATAAAGTACCCAACTTTATTTGCTATCTATGGACTCTTTAGATTGTGCGTCTCATACTGTATCCATTTGTATATGACACTCATATACACAGTTTAAGATTACATCCGGCAATCCAGGATGTTAATATGCATAAGTTATAAAACTAACAACACAACAAGAATGAATTGAACTTTTTATTTTATTTATTTCATAAATCCATTTACAAATTACATCTTTAGGGCATAAACCCCAACAGTGAAGGGCCATACGGAAATAAGGATAGAGAGGCAACCTAACCCTACTCTCAAAAGTGGTGTGGTGGATGGGAAGCACGCTGAATGGAGGGGTTAACACGTCGTAATTCCTACGGGGGATGATGATGGTGATGCTATCTGGAATCCCAAATCTTTTCCTTAGATGATTAATGGACTCAACTATAGTGGTGGGCTCAGGGATGATCCTAAAATCATACGGGAGGGTAAGCACTTGTGACAGTAGCGGCCGTGACCCGACCTCCCACAGCTTCGACCTTGCTTGATTCCCCTTTCAGAATCTCCTTTAACTATCTCGAGCGGGTCATCTAGGTTGTTTGAAAAACCAAACCCAGTGGCGAGGTTCTGATTTGAGTGGTGGCGTTGCAGTTGAGGAACATCACTCTTGCCATTATCCTCTTCCCAAGCTCTCTTCACACGAGCAAGAGTCAGTGAGTCACCTTCCACGAGACGGTCTACGTTGTCGTGGTCGGAATGAGACATGGTGACAATAGAAAGTCGGCTAGAAGAAAACGAAGACTTGAAGAAAATAGAAGAAGATTAAGGATTTTTCTAAGTCCAAAAGCGTGAAAGAGAGTTTTAAAAACGTGGAGAAGACGAAAGAGGGATGAGGTTTAAATAAGCGTAATAGAATAGTAATCAATGACAGAATCATGATCGAAGAGATGAGATTTTCTCCTCGTTGCTTGACACGTGGGCGCTGCATTTAATGAAAGGATCTCTACCCAAATTTTGGTAGCCGCCTGAAAATAGAAAATTTCCCAAACAAACTACAAAATCTGACTCCAACCCCAAATCAATCACCGGTGTTCAAGTTAGAGGGGAATTCTGTTAATAGCCATTTTTGGCAAGTGGTCAAAGGAAAATTTTCCACCTAGTTAGCACCTAGTAGAAAGCATCTCCACACACTGGATAGGTACCAAACATAATGGTTTTCCTCGAAGTACCAGTTCTAGCAAAACTTGGGAATCTTGACATCGTTGTAGGAGCAAGACGAAGCTCCTGCAGCTTCACGGACCACTGGTACCCAAGTATCTTGACACTATTCTGTTATCCTGTCGAGGTACATATCCTACCTTTCTAGCAGAAAGGAAGATGTCCGTAAAGCTCCTAAGAGATTGTAAAGCTCCAACGAGATCGACCAAGCACCTTGCGACCGAAATGGTACCCCTAGGCACCCTACCATCTCCATCGGTCAATCGCCACCTCACCAGGATGGTACCTCAAGATACCTCACCAGTAGACTTGTACTCCGAGGTACTTACCACATCACTAGATCTATGTTTTGAGGTATCACACCACTAACAAAGGAAGACGAATTATTCTCCAAACTGTAAATAAGCTCCACGTACTCACCATCATAATGAAAGAGATCAAAATAGAAACAAACACGTTTTCCGCCAAGATATCCTCCTCCAGCCGATTCTCTATAGTCAATCATATTAAACAGAAAATCCCACCAAATAGTGAAAAAAGATCAAACCGGTGATCTTCTGCTTGTACGCCATGGAAAAACCCTAGCAACTCCATGTATAAATTATTGGGATGATATCGACTGAGAAGAGAAAAAAAAGTGGAGTCCTGAAACCTTAAAAGTTATCATTTGACTCTGCAATTAGGGATAAGCCTAGCCATCGCCATTGAGAGATATGTCCACTTATCGATAGATACGAGTTCTCCACCTCCAATTAGTTAACCAAAAAAGATAGAAATTGAGACATACTACTATATTATTTACTACTTCACTGTACTCATTGTATTGTTCAATAGAAGAATAGTACTTAATCCACCATCTTTCCTTCATTCATTCCGTCCAATTTTCATACGTGTAACCAGTACTAAAGGTATCTACCCAGACCGTGATTTATTGAGGTTGTGGTTTTGAGGGTGTTAGCTGAGAGTCCTCACCTAGAGTAAATTTTTGATTAACACTAATATCACTCAACCATCGTTTATTAATTCAGGTTTTTAATGAGCCAAGTTTAATTAAAACCTTGTGAGTGTAACTCATCATTTCAGATCTCATGAGCTTAACTCAAGAATTTCCGTCTTAGGGTCGGCCAATCCCAAAATATCCTCAGAAATCCTATCAGTTAGGAAGTCAACCTTGGTATTGATCTTTATGGAAACCCTTCTTAGGAACGACGGAAACAAAGCCATCACGGGGACCCACTCGGATCTCACGGTGTTGAACTAATTATTGAGACTGTTGGATATAATGTCATATATCCCTCTCCCACTCACTATTTTACAACAATGGTTTTCTATAGTTGTTAATGCATCTAGATTTCTACAAGATTAAACGGCTAATTTCAATATAGTCATCTAGAGCATTAACCTTTCTTTATTAGAATCTAATTCTAATTAACTAATTAAGTATTGCTCATTTTAGTCACATTAAAACTAAAACACATATTAAAAATGGCTAAAATGCATGTATGACATATCAACATATATATGTGCAGGCATAACAAATTTTAAATGACATGTGTATGCATGGCAATGCTTAATCATCTTATAATTAAAAAATTACATGAGTTGACCGAGTGTAGTTGATTATTTAACCTAAAAAAAATTGGAATCTAATTACAAAAAATATTCCCAAGGCATTCCTTGGTCTTCTTGAAATTTCTGAGTCTTCTAATCTCTTTAGGTCACTCTGATTCATCTCATGAATCCAGAACATGAAATCCACATGGAACGCACTAGGTAACACTTGCCAACTGAACCATGCAACCGAGACACACCTTGCTTGCATACCAACCAACAGTGTTGTGCAAAGCAACATGCGCGATCGTGCAAGATAATGTGTGCAAGTATGAACGATCACACAAATCAATATGCACGGGTATGCAAGACCAATGCAGTAGCCTGTTGCAACCACCTGCGTAACAAGTAGCATAACACCTGCGCAGTAGGTAGTACACCTACCCGTGCATTAACCTGTTTGTCGACTGCGAGCACTAGTCTTCGCTATCTTCTCCAGGTTTTCATAGGTCACATTTTTTTAATACAATAAACAGTAAATAAAAAAAACATTATTCAACCCAGAAACACTCTAAATCCACATCACCATAACAAATTACTATCAACCATATTTTTAAATTAAAAAATTTAATCAAAAACATCATACACCCATAAAAACTGTGCCTACACATTAATACATATCAGGAGCATCAAAATTAATTCTCCTATTCTGAAAAATTGTCTCTGATACCAATTGTTGAGTCCCAGTTTACCAATCGCGCAGCGGGAGGACCTTTTACAAAATTATTTCAAAGAAATACTGCGACCAGTAAACCCTATGATCTATTTTTTACAACTGTATAATAAGAAATCGAAATCAATAGTAAAAGAGAAGAGAATAAAATATTTCTTCATACCTGTGTAAGATGCTCCTTCTTTTTAATTCAATCCGATCCTACTTTAAACCACTTGATCTTCATAGCTTTCTCCTAGGATTGGTAACGACATGTAGGCACGTCATGGTACTCAAGAACAACAGAAGAACACAGAGAACAATTTTTTTTTTCTTTCTTGGCCAAACCACAGAACATTTCTAGTTTATTTTTTTTTTCTTTTCTCTGAAAGCTCAAAACTCTTTTGATCGTATGTTTGTTGGAACCCCGAATAAGTTTTAAAATATTTTATACAGGTCGTAAACGATCTAGGACCAGTGAACTTAATTTTTTAAAACTTATACATACAATATTATTACAATAATAAAATAAATGTGTACATAAGAAATTGAAATCAATAATCAAAAGAAGAGAAGAAATCAATTCTTCATACCTACGTAGGAGGCTCCATCATTTTACGATATACTCATGGTCTGTACCATAGATCTTCCTAGCTATTTCCGTAACTGGTAACTACGTGTGGACATATCATGTACACAGGAACTTTGAAGGATGTTGAAGAGAGAAGAAGAAGAAACTATTTCATCCAAGTATTTCAAAAACACAAAAGCACGAAAATTATTCTAGTTCTTTCTTTACTGTGCACCATGCACACAGTCTAAAATAATATGTTAAAAATGCTCTTTTTTGTGTTTTCTTTTATATCTCTTCTATTTTTAAGCACACCAAAATTGCATCTAATGCAAAAATCATAGTGGCATGTTTTTCTTCTCTCTTTTAATTGATGTTGTGTTAGCTTTTAAAAAAAAAATCAAAATTAATATTCAATTAAAACCAATCAATCTAATCTTTTAAGATATCAAATATAGATCATGGCCAGTCCTATATGATCACATCATACAAGATGCCTTCAGTCACATATCTATATATGAATGATTCAGGATAGAATCACCGTACATTACGGAATAGACCGAAATTATAGATTAACCACAAATAAAGTATCCGGCTTTATTTACTATCTATGGACTCTTTAGATTGCACGTCTCTCACTGTTTCCATCCGCATGTGACACTCATATACACAGTTCGAGATTACATCCGGCAATCTAAGATGTTAATATGCACAAGTTATAAAATAACCAACACAACAAAAATGAATTGAACTATTCTTTTTTATTTAGTCCTTAAATCCATTTACAAATTACATTTTTAGGGCATAAACCCCAACAATGTTTTGGGTTGTGTATCTAGTTTCCAAAAACATATATCATATATATATATATATATATATATATATATATATATTTAATTAAACTATTTTAGTTAAATCTTTTAAGATATCCGATATCTTTAAAGATATTAATTTATAGTTTTTTATTTAAATTCAAACTCTTTAAATTCAAATTTAAATATTTAATTTAACAAAATAAATAATCGTATTATCTTATTTTATTCAAAATCAAATATCAGCTAACACCCTCCATCTAGTGATTAATAACATGATTAAATAATCTTATCATTTAATTTATTTAATCACCATTATTCATTAATTAAATAAACTCGTTATTCAATTAATTCTCGAAAAAATACGTGTCACTTTCGTAACACAATTAATTGGATAATCCAATTAATTAACTATGTCCATTGTTACCTAAAACGATCGGGCTAGCAAGGGGACCTTGTTGACCCACAATATTTTGAGCTCCAATAATCCTTAGAAATAATTAATTAAACTCTTTAATTAATATTTTACGATTATTAACTTCAGTGTTATTCCACTAAAAACCCAAAGCTGCACTCTCTCAATTGTAGATATTTTTACACAAACCAATAACTTTCGGTGTCCATTGAAATAGCTATTACATATGGTATAATCCCCCGCAAGTAGTTCACAATTAGAGCTGGGTCCTAATGTCAGTTATTCCCATCTAATTATTTCTTTCCATTATGTACCATTGATTCTCTAATGAACAATAAATCCTACATTCCTTACAGAATTAGAAGAGCGCTCATATTGTTCAAGCCCCGAATCAACCCTTAAGGGAACTACCATTTACTTCTCGTAAGAAGGAGTGGATTCCACTATTGTGTATAAACTTTTCCAGCCACAAGCCAAATCGCGATCCCAACATACGGAGCATATTGATCGGGAATGCAACTCTGACCTCACGCATGGTACATCAAAGATTATGATATAAACTTAAGGAGTCGATAAGACACTCAGGATTAAGATCACCCATATATAGCCATCAATAGTTGATATATATGAATCTCATCGTTAAACAGATCTTAGTGAGAGATTCAAATAGATCAAAATCCAGTCCTATATGATTGCATCATACAAGGTGCCTTCATTCTCATATCTCCATATGAATGACCTAGGATAGGATCACCGTATACTAAATAATGGACCGCAGCTATAGATTAACAATAAATAAAGTACCCAACTTTACTTGCTATCTACAGGCTCCTTAGATTGCATGTCTCTTACTGTAACCATTAGTATATTACATTCATATACGTAGTTCGAGATTACATCTGGCAATCTTGAATGTTAAATGCACAAGTTATACACACTATATGACATAAGAAGAATGAATTAAACTATTCTTTTATTTATGTTAACATTCCATTTACAAATTATCAGCTTTAAGACATAAACCCCAATAACATGAAAGAAAGAAAGATAAGAGAGCTAGAACCAGGGGGGTCGGTACCTCACTCACATACATTCATAATAAAAGAGATAGGCAAGAGAATGACAATTTTTTGTGTGGTAGAGGCTGACTGACTCAGGGGGAAAAAGCATCACGAATAATCATATACTGAAAAACCCCTAGACAGTATCTAGAGGAGGAGATAAAGACCCTTCCTTATATACACATATATCAAGGTGTGCTCCTGGGAGCTTACAAGAAATTTTAGGGTGGTACAACATAAGTGCTCTGAAGAGCTTACAATAGTAGTTGAATGTTAAATGATACTGGTATGTTCCTGGTATAGGTAATACATGTAAACGAGATGATACCATGATGATGATATCAAAGAGAATCAAGTAAGATGCCTTTTACACTGTTGGCGATACATTCCTAGTGAAAATTGATATGTGTAGTAGATGATCTCATTTTTGGATCCTTTTCTTGTAGAGAGCTTTGTCATATTTTTAGGTTCTAATTGATTGTTGCACACTCCATCAATTCACAATCATAGGGATACTAATTTAGGCATTGATAGAGTTGATATATCATTAATGGCATTGTTAAAGGCCATTAAAGAGTTGATTTATCATTAATGGCGTTATGAATGACCATTAAAGAGTTGAATGATCACTAATGGCGTTGTGAATGACTATTAAAGAATTGACCAATCATTAATGGCGTTATGAAAGGCCATTAAAGAGTTGGCCGATCTTCAATAATGGAGTTGATTATCTCCATTAATGGCATTGTGAACAACCGAAGAGGTCAACTTTCTCTTCCACGTTGCAAAAGGAGAATTTATTGTTTCATTTAAGTCAGGTATGCACAAGGGACCTCTTCTGGATCAAGATATATCAAATTTAGAACAATGCAGATTCAACCAAGGTGGAGATCAACCGGATGCGAATATGATGGAGAAAAGAAAATCTTTTACATTCATACCAAGCAGGGAGCTCATCCCTCAATCTCAAGCTACATCTATAAAAAAACAACAACGAAAAGACATAACAGAAACAGGGTCATAAATTTTACATACCTTGGGAAGCAAGAAAGATTCGAAGGTAGCAATTTACTCTATCAGCATCAAAAGAAGCCGAGGTGGGGTACTTGAGTTTGACATAGGACCCGTCGACAATAGCTTTCAAAATAGACTCTGATTCAGCAGAAAGAGTACTCTTCTCCCATGAAGGCTTGCCACTAAACCGGGAGGGGACCTCGAACTCAGTTCCCTCAATATGGACCGAGTTGCCCCAATCACCACCGACCATGACTCACTCTTCCTTCCAAGAGGTGTCTTTCTTCGTGGCCTCCGGTACCATGAATTTTACGTTGTTCTTTACCCGGGCATAAAATTATCCCTATGGACCAGGGGTTGGTGGCAACTTGGAAGACAAACCTCAGCTCGTCTTGCCCCGATTCACTCATAAAGGTTTTCCTTCTCACATTGCCCCATCCACTACACAAGAAACCCAACCAGAAGCCTTTAAAATCCCAGTCTAAGCTGGACGGGGAGCAAGCTACAAGGCATGGAGCGCTCTACGAAGTGTTGGGTGGAGTGGTAGCCTGACTCCACTATCAAAAGCAGCAATGTGTATCAGAAGCTCACCAAAAAGAGGGTGTACACATCATACCCACCGATGTGGTATGGTGATGGAAATGTTATCTGGGATAAAGAAATTCATCCTCAAATGCCGAATTGAATTAGTCGTGGTGGTGGAGTCTGGAATATACCAAAAATCATAGGGAAAAGAAAGCACTCCTCTTGGTATGCTAGCAGTAACCTCGGCCAAGTCCCCACCAGCCCTGACCTCGCTAGACACCTCGCCCAAGTCCTCCTCAACTATCTCGACCAAAGTGTCAGGTTTGTTTGTGAAGCCAGCTCCACTGGCAACATTCTGATTAGAGCGATGACGTTGAGATGTAGAGACATCACTTACACCACTGTCAACTTTACAAGCCTTCTTCTTGTGAGCGAGACTTGTGAAATCACACCCAATGATCCTATCGACGTTGTCATTTTTGGAAGAAGACACGGTGATAATAGAAGGTTGGAAGAAGACTTAAAGATGGGAGATTAGAGATGAAGATGAAGGTAGCGGAGTGCAAGAAAGATATAGTTTTTTGAATTTTGAAAAAGGAAGCTAAGAAGGCATCAAGAATATGAAGGGGATTTGTGTATAAATAGAAATAAGAACGATAATCAGTGCCAGAAGCATGATCTAAGAGGTAAGATTTTTGGCTAGCAGAAAAGGCAATTTTGATATACGTGGGACGCTAAAATCATTTCATTTTTCAAACGGGTAAATGTTCCCCAGCTCGACACGTGGACCATGCATTTAATGCGTAGATTTTCTCCCAGATTCCGGTAATCAGTTGAAGATGGAAAATTCTTGAAACGTTTCAAGAAACCTAACTCCAACCCCAATCAATCGCTGGTATTCATGACAGGGGGACTTCTGTTAATAGCCATTTTTAGTGAGGGTCCAAAAAGAAATTTTCCTTCTGCTTGATACCGAGTAAAGCCCACTTGGAAGGATCCATATCGGGACTAGGTTCCATACAACCTAGGTACCTCGATACCACTATATGGGAAAAGATCAACATTTCTGTCTCCAAGGTACGTATCCTTGGATACCTCTTACCTGGTACCAAGTCAGCCATTGATACATCCTACTTGGTACCTTGACACTAGGATGTCCGATAGGTACCCAAGTACCATGACACTGTCTCGTAACCCCTCCAAGGTACGTATCCAGCCTGCCTAGTAAGAAAAATACCAACAGAAAAGTGCCAACAAGGTAGAACAAGCGCCACGCCAGTAGACCGGCACATCAAGATACCACGCCACCAAGAAAGGAAGCCAGAATTCTCCTCCAAACAACATAGAATAAAAGAGTTGGCCTTTTCACCATTAAAGTACCATAATGAGACTAAAAAAGGTCAACGGATTTGCCATTTAATCATACTCAAAATCCAACGAAAATATAACATAATCAGTGGGATCTATTCCCGCGCTCAATTAGTTTAAATTTTATGGATTCGATCGATGAAAAATAGAGGGTATAAATATAACATCCCAGTCCTGGGAAAGGATCGAAAAATCTAAGATCAAAGACAATTTTCACCATTTCAAAGAGTTGTTCGCCGTAGAGGAAGTAGACACTTATCGACAGGCACAATTTCACCATCTCTAGTTGTGTTTGTAAGAGAAAGAGATTGAGAGAAAATCCAATGAGATCACTATCACCCCAGTGATCATCGCAACCAATTGTAATCATATTACTTGAATATTTTATAAAACAGTTCCCAGTAACATTCATGCTGCTTCCTTTTCTCTCTTACCTCGCTTCTGCTCTTAAATCCCCTATGTACGAGGTTCCTGCCCCACCACAGCCTATTGGGTTGTGGCTTGAGGGTGTTGATCAAAATTCCACTCCCAAAGTGAATTTTTGGTTAAAAGTTATCTTGAGGACTTTAGAAGTATCCTCATCTAGTCTCTTTGGAATAACCTACAAACAAGCATACTTGTGAATAAGGTTCCAACATTCCACTTTTGTTCTTCATCACATGTACTGGACACCCCATATACAAAAATGTAGCAAACTAGCTTTACGACCATTCCACAACTCAGAGGAATCTTATGAACGGATTTGGATGGAACTATATTCAATATGTAGGCCGCCGATTGTAGTGCATAACAACCAAAAGAGTTTGGTAATGATGAAAAACTAATTATAGTTCTCACCATTTCCATCAAGGTCTTATTTCTCCTCTCTAAAATACCATTTTGCTGTGGTATTCCAGGAGTTATGAGTTGGGATATAATCTCCTGCTCAACCAAGTAGTCTTCAAACTCATGGTCAAGACACTCACTTCGATGATCTGATTGTAGTGTTTTAATTGTTTTGCTTAATTGGTTCTCAACTTCAGCTAGGAATTTTTTGAACTTTTCAAAAGTTTCCGACTTATGTTGTATTAGGCAAACATATCTGTATCTAGAGTAATTAACAATGAAAGTGACATAATACTTGTAATCACTCTTAGCTCTAACATTCACAGGTCTGTAGACATCTAATTATATAAGCTCTAGTGGTTGTGTGGCTTTAAGCTCTTTTCCAATAAAATATCTCTTAGTCATTTTACCTTCTAAACAAGACTCACAGATAGGTAAAGTGTCGATCTTTAACTAACTTAAAAGATCCACCTTTTATTAATCTATCAATCTTATCAAGGTTGATGTAACCAAGTCTTGATGCCAAATATACATTTCATTATGTGGAGAAACTTTTTGTCGCTTGGTTTTAGGTTTTTCAACTTTAAACAATTCAGTATTAAGCAGTGATGTCTGAATTGATGATCTTAAAACATACAAGTTGCCTTCACTCAAACCAGAACTAATATCCAAACCATTTCTAGAAACAATAACTGATTTATTATTAAAAGAATCTGAATATAATTGTTCTAATAATCTGGGTATAGAAATCAAATTTCTAAAAAATCCAGGAATGTAATAAACATTTTTCAAAGAAAGAAAACAACTACTAAATCGAAGTTTGACTTCTCCCACTGTTTGTGCTGAAATGACATCCTTGATCCAACATGCATTGAGAAGGTACCCTCATCTAGCTTTGCCCCAGAATCAGTCCACTGCAAAGAAGAACAAACATGGTTACTGGCCCCTGAATCTACTATCAAAGGAAAAGTATCATCTTCCACTAAACAAGATTCAATGACAAGTAAGTCTGATTTACCTTTCACTTTCTTCTTTTTAGAGAGCACCTCGAGGTACTGGGGACAATTCTGTTTCAAATGTCCAACTATATCGCAATGGAAACATTTTCCCCTTGCTTTGTTAATTATGGTGCTCTTCTTCTTCTTTTGAACTTGCTACTTCTTTTTAGGGTTAGCCTTTGCTTTGCCAGTAGACTTCTTCCTCTTCTTCGAACCAGAAGAGGATGACTTAGTAAAATTTGTTTCACCTGTCTTACTTTTGTTGACCATAAGCATGGAATCAAAGTTTGTGAGCTCATTAAGCAACTGAGCCAAACTAAACTTCAACTTGTTCATCCCATAGTTGCTTTTGAACTGATTAAAACACTTCGGAAGAGTTGCCCAAACATGGCCCAAACATTGACTTTAACTGTATTAAAATGGGATATCATGCCCAGGACATATTCCCGAACTGATGCTCCCTTCTTCATGCGAGCAAGCATTGCAGAACGAATAGCTTCGTGTCGCGTTTACTCAGAAGGTTGTCCAAACATGGCCTGCAATGACTCCATCTTCTCAAATGTTGTAGTCATTGTTTCGTGCTTCGAAACAAACACTTCAGTCATGCTAGCTGGCAAATAAATGTGGGTCTTTTCATCAGCTGAAACCTATTTCTCGTAGACCTCACAAACAGTTCGTACTGTGTTGGCTGCAGGCTGTGGAGGACAGTTCTCCGTAAGCACAAACTTTTGGCCTTTGGTGACCAAGATTGCATTAATGTTATTCTTCCATTTATAAATGTTTTCCCCAATCAATTTATCATTAGCAAGTATTTGAAGTAATACAGATGAAATTACTGAAATAAACATAAATAAAATAAAATTTATTCATTCCATACGATGTTGGAACCTCGTTCACTGGTAGCGCAACTGAAGTAGGATTTCAATTTTTTTATACAAATCATAATCTGGAACCAGGATCGTAATTATTTTCGGAACTCAAACATACAATATGTATACACAGGAAATTGTCATCAATATAATCAAAAAACGAAAATCTTACCAACGTTTGAAGGCTCCTTCACTTTACGATATGCTCTTGTCTGAACCACTCGATCTTCCTCATTATCTCCCGAAACTGGTAACCGTGTGTGGGCGCGTCACGGTTTTAGAAACTTGAATGGAGGATATAGAGAAAAGATTTGAAGAAACTTTTTCTTCTTAATCACTATGCAACACTTGCTTTGAAGACACCGCACAACTGAGCAAAAAACTTTATCTCATTTATGCACCATTGCGTGTGTTTGTGTATGTTTTCATGCAACCCCTATTTGCATCACATGCAAATTCTTAGTTGCACTGATTTTGTCTTTTTCTTTTTAATTGATCCACGCGTATCACTAGTTTGTATCCCATACAAACATTGATTAGTGCCTTGACATAAGTTGATAATCTTTTTTCTTATCTTAAATATTTAAAACATATATATATATATATATATATTGATAAAAATAATCAATTTCAATCTTTTAAGATATCTCATATCTTTAAAGATAGTAATCAATTTGTTTTGAATTCAAACTCTTTAAATTCAAAATTAAATATCTAATTTAATGAAAATAAAATAATCAAATAATCTTATCTTTAAAAATTAAATATCAATCAACACCCACCAACTAATGATTAATTACAAAATTAAATAATCTAATTATTTAATTAACATAGTCATTATCATTCATTAATTAAATAATCTCATTATTCAATTAATTCATGAATAAATACGTGTCACTTTCGTAATACAATTAATTGGACAATCCAATTAATTAACTGTGACCCTTGTTATCTAAATCGATCAGGCTAGCAAGGGGACCTAATGGACCCACAGTATTTTAAGCTCTAATAATCCTTGGAATCATTAATTAAACTCTTTAATTAATATTCCTTGATTATTAACTCCGGTGTTATTTCAATATAAACCCGATGCTGCATTCTCTCAACTGCATATGCTTTTACACAGACCGATACAACTCGGTATCCATCGATCTAGCAATTACACTTGGTGTGATCCTCCACAGTAGTTCATGATTAGAGTTGGGTCATAATATCCGTTATACCCCTCTAATACATGTATCCTTTAAGTATTGTTGATTCTCTAATGAACAATAAATCTTATTTCCTCACGAAATTTGGAGAGCGCTCATTGATTAACACTGAAAAGTGTATGTTTACTAAGGGATAATATCATCATTTTACACTTCCAACATGATTAATTCTCCGATTTAAACATAATTTCGTTTGCTCGCTTAAGTAACTGTGTTGTGTAGTAATCAATGTATTTTTCTTTGTATTTCAGAGGTAATTCGATCAATTCAAAATTATGAAGAAGTCAGATAGCAACACAAACATCGTTTTCAAGTTTAGAATGTCAAAAACCTTAGGAAGGCCACGAAGGGTATTTTTATAGTTTTGACTATTCACTATTCATAGTTGACTTTAACTGTTCCTGATGACGTGGCACATTTCTATTGGACCAAATTGAGAGTGCACTGTACACGCGGCTGCAGAGAATCACATTCCAGAAGTCGCTGCACTATTCATAGTTGACTTTCTAGAAGATTATTGACTGATGATGTGACACAATTCTATTGGCCTGAACTGCGAGTGCACCGAACACGCGGTTGTAGAGAATCACATTCTAGAAGCTGGTGCACTGTTCACTATTCACTTTCACGGATGTGTTTACTATTCATATCACTGTTCACTGTTCACTATTCACTGATGACGAGGTGAAATCTGGACGCTCCATTCTAAATTCATCTTATGGCCAATTTTCATCCGTATTTTGTATAAATAAGGGACCCCTCCCCCTTAACTTGCATATTCTGAATCCATATATGATATTATATTTGTGAAATTCTCTCTCTTTTGTTCTCAAATTCTCAGTTTAAATAAAATAGTTATTTTTTAGTTAAATTATGTCTAACTAATTTTATATTGTTAGGGCCAAAGGCGATACCGTTGGTATGGAAAATATGATTCAATTTTGGTAAGTTTATTATTTTTATGCTTTCTCCCCTCTGATCTTTGTGGAGTTTTTGACTCACTGTAGACAGATATATATTGTCTAGCATGGTGGGTACTTTTACCTATATCTATCAGAGAGTGGTTTCTCCCCTCTAATCTTTGTGGAGTTTTTGACTCAATGTAGACAGACAGATATTGTCTAGCACAGTGAGCACTTTTACCCATATCTATCAAAGAGTGGTTTATCCCCTCTGATCTTTGTGGAGTTTTGACTCACTGTAAACAGACAAATGTTGTCTAGCATAGTAAGTACTTTTACCCATATCTATCAGAGAGTGGTCAGTGGAGTGGAATACCCTCCCATTAATCTGGACTAATTATTAATAATTTGATCATTTTCGAATTACCCACAGTGAATCCCTTAGCCCCAGTTTTAATTTTAATTGATTTTCATTTTTATAACAAGCTTCTTAATTAATCTAGATAATTAATTCTACAAGGACAAGTAAACAACCTCCTTGTGGATCGACCCGGTCTTACCAGTTATTTTATTACTATGACACTCTTATACTTGGGAGTAGGAACACTTCTTTAGGACGTGTCAAGTTTTTTGCACCGCTGCTGATGAGATAAGTCCGCATTTTCTTTATAGAAGTAATTTCTTTTTAATTTTATTTTAGTTTTGCTATTTTTTTTCCTATCTTTTTTGTTCTTAATTTTGTATTCAGTTTTGCATCACTCATCTCAATCATAAACTTCATCCACTTAAAAAAAAAAACACTTGTAATCATTAATCACATTTTTACATTTTACTCTTTCAACTTTTTATTTACATTTTAGCTTAGATCTAGTTTATATTTGCATATAGGTCATTTTAATTTTATTTTTTGTATATCAGTCACTGTAATTATCATATTTTTACTTTAGTCCCTATATTTATAATTATTTACACTTTTGCCCCAACACTTATGCATATTTACATTTACACCCCTAGAATTTTGCATCTTGTTATTTTTATCACTTTTTCTTTTATTTTCTTCATTTTTGTGTATTTCACCTCCTTGAACCCTCATTAAATTTGCATGAGATGTTGGTCTCGAACATCTAGTGGTAGATTAATTAGGAGCTCACAATCACTCATATTCACCAACAACATGGTTGAAAACCCATTTAGACATCCAATGGGAAACAAACCTTTTGCTTTTGACTTTATTCATATTTGCAATTATTATTTTTGTTTTTGTTCGCTTTTACATTTTGAATTTTTACAGGATTAATTTCTAGGTTCAATTTTTGCTTGGTGTGTTTTGCTATATAACCCTTGTTAAGTGGAGGATAACGGTACTCCGTGACAAATCAAGTCGGTTTAATTCAGTTTCCCAAATAATTGATCCCCAAAACAAGGCATAGATGAAATTTTCAAAAACCTGCGAAAACATTTTCCATTGTTGCCCCAAAATGCTCTGAAAAATATTTACAAAGCACGTTCTGAAAGATTACGCTTACTGATGGTAAAAAAAATTCTTGCTGAAATTCGCTGGTTGATCGAAGCTTAGATACTTCTAGCAGGTGAGTCTTCTGATTCATTTATATCTTACATGCCTGGTTTTGGAAGAAGTAACCTTGCAAAAAAAAAATGAACAGCTAAGAAGTTAGGGGTTACTTGTCACAAATGTGCACGTACAACTTGCAGCACACATTGTCGTTCTTTAGGAATGATGTCTAATAATCGGGAAGATAAAATTTTATTCATTAGGCATGGTTTGCATAGGGAGTCATTGGTTATTATCCTAACGACTCTTGATGCACATCCTAGTGGATATGTACAAATGACAATTGACCGATTATGGCCACAATTTCAAAAAGAACATGCACAATATAGTCTTGGGAATCTGACTTTAAACGACTCTGTTTGCCAATTTATAAGAAAATTGAATGTAAAGCATATCCCCGACCCATAGAAGGTGTTGAAACCGTTTCTAGACTTAAAACCAGAGGAAGATGTGAGCCACAATCACAAATACCAGTAAATATTCTTTTGTTTTTATTATCTTTTTCCTTCCGCATTTAATGTATTTTGTAATTATTGTTGTTTACTTTTGATTTTTAAACCATTTGGATCTAATATCATTGACAAATATGCCGCCCTATACATATAGGTGTATCATTGTGTTACCTTTTCGGGATCTATAAATACAAGTATTTGTTTTCCTTTTTGCTTCAAGCACTCATAAACATTCAAAAGAAAATTTCAGAGAGTGCATTAAAGGCGTCACCTTCAACTAAACGATTCACAAACATTTGTGTGCTTGGTGGCACTAATTATGGGAAATACAAAGAGTTTGTTCAGGCTGCAACTCAACTTGTTAAGGTTTTGGCTGAGCGAAAAATACACCTAGTGTACGGAGGAGGTAACTTAGGATTAATGGGGTGTGTTTCACGAGCTGCACGAGACGGAGGTAGTCAAGTTCTGGGTATCATCCTAAAACTTATGGCAGCAACAGACATCATCGGAAAGACAAACGGCGAAGAGCTAGCTATTTCAGGTATGCCTGAAAGATTCACTGTTATGTTACATCATGCTGATGCGTTTATAGCTTTGCCAGGTGGTTTTGGAAACTTAGAAGAAATCTTCACAATGGCATCTTGGACGCAACTACACATCCATGAGAAACCCATAGGATTGTTGAATGTTAATAAATTTTATGATGGTTTGCTTTCATTTTTTGCTTAGAAAATTTATTACATTCCACCTTCAATCCGAAAAATCTTTATCTCTGCCTCAAATCCTCATGAGATGATTGACTAGTTACAAGCTTTTAATTATGAGCCAGATCCTTCAACCTCCAAAATTGATTGGTCCATTGATGAAGAGAACAAGAAACACAGAATTGATCTGAATCTCAGTTTGTGATTGTCTCATTGTTTTTATGCATTTTATTTTCCTTTATTTTGTATTTCTATTGTTGTTTTGCAGGAATTTGTTTTCTTTCAAGTTGTTCAGATGATATCTTCTAAACCTTACCTCTTTCTAAAGACATTAGGGACAATGTCTCATTCTGGTTGGGGGGAGAGGATAGTTGACGCAATAACTTTTGTTTTTCAAAAAAAAAAAAAACCTTCTGACCATTTTTTTTTTGTAAAAATGGCCGAGTAAGGAGATCTTTTAGATACTTCTGAGACGCATCTTTGTAGTTATGATGCGTTTTTTTTCCTCTCTTCTGACAATTCAAATTTATAAACTCTTCATTGTGATATCATTGACTAATCCTTTTATTCATTAAGTCATCTTGAGAATTTTTTCGAACTATTCTGGACACACGCACATTGACACGTGATTATGCGCAGTAAGTTGATATTTTTCGATATTTTATTCTGAAACATCATTCAAGGGTAACAACCGAAGGCAATGGTCTTGTTTAAAAATATATATAGTAATAATAATAATAATAATTTTGTGTGTTTTGACCAAAACTCTTACTTAGTAGCCAGGGATCATGCCTCAGTAAGCATAGGGTGTTCGTGCAAAACTGTGGAGTCTGGATAAGAATAAAGTACAGTTCTGTAGCCTCTTTAACTCGAGCAATTAAGTCCAAAGGGTGCTTCAACACCTAATGCCCTAAGACCAACTGGTTTGGGAGTCATTGACTCAAAGCTAGTTACACGGGTTAAAGAGAAAGCTTAAGGGAATTGTACTTAAAAAAAACACATGCAGTCTGAGTGATTAATACCGTATGAGTGTTTTAACACTTCATGCCCTAAAGCCAACTTTTTTG
Source organism: Dipteronia dyeriana (assembly GCA_032871835.1). NCBI lineage: Eukaryota > Viridiplantae > Streptophyta > Magnoliopsida > Sapindales > Sapindaceae > Dipteronia > Dipteronia dyeriana. The sequence goes on from CM065299.1 coordinate 76,784,743, forward strand.
GGAGTCATTGACCTAAAGCTCACTACATGGATTAAAGATGGAATGTTTGTTTCCAATTTTATTATATTAAAAAAAAAGAATAAAACTGCTACCTAAGGAAAAAGCTCTGATGAGATTTCAGAATGAAAATGTTGTTTGATGTCAATTGAATCTCATAGTTATCGTGTTGATCTTTATTAAGCACAAGAAATTTTGATTGATAACTCAATTGATAACTGGTTGTCAAAGGGTGAGAAAAAAGGTATGAGAGAGTTTGTCTATTTAGTAGTTTAGAGATTTGAATTTGAGTTTTTACTATTTTCGCTTTAACTGCTAGGGACTAGCAATAAGCTGGTTGGGGGGGGGGGGGGGGTGTGATTAACACTAAAAAGTGTATGTTTACTAAGGGATAATATCATCATTTTACACTTCAATTATGATTAATTACCCAATTTAGACATAATTTCATTCGCTCGCTTAAATAAATGTGTTGTGTAGTAATCAGTGAATTTTTCTTTGTATTTCAAAGGTAATTCGATCATTTCAGAATTATGGAGAAGTCAGATGACAAAACAAACATCGTTTTCAAGTTTAGAACGTCAAGAACCTTAAGAAGGCCACGAAGGGTATTTTTGTAATTTTGATTATTCACAGTTTACAGTTGACTTTCACTGTTCACACTTGACTTTCATTGTTCCAAATGATGTGCCACATTCCTATTAGACCAAACTACGCGTGCACTGTACACGCGGTTGCAGAGAATCACATTCTAGAAGTCGGTGCACTGTTTATAGTTGACTTTCTAAAAGATTATTGACCGATGACGTGTCATAATTCTATTGGCCCGAACTGCGAGTGCATCGAACACGCGGCTGCAGAGAATCACATTCTAGAAGCTGGTGCACTGTTCACTATTGACTTTCACGGATGCGTTTACTGTTCACTAATGATGTGGTGAAATCTGGACGCTCTATTCTAAATTCATCCGATGGTCAATTTTCATCCGTATTTTGTATAAATAGGGGACCTCTCCCCTCTAATTTGCATATTCTGAATCCAAATATGATATTAGATTTGTGAAATTCTCTTTCTTTTGTTCTTAAATTCTCAGTTTAAATAAAATATCTATTTTCTAGTTAAATTATGTCTGGCCAATTTTATATAACTAGGCAAAAGGTGATACTGTTGTTATGGAAAATATGAACCAATTTTGGTAATTTTATTATTTTTATGCTTTCTCCCCTCTGATCTTTGTGGAGTTTTTGACGCAATGTAGACAGACAGATATTGTCTGTCTCCAGTGGGTACTTTTACCCATATCTATCAGAGAGTGTTTTCTCCCCTCTGATCTTTGTGGAGTTTTTGACTCACTGTAGACAGACAGATATTGTCTAGCACAATGAGTACTTTTACCCATATATATCAGAGAGTGGTTTATCCCCTCTGATCTTTATTTAGTTTTGACTCACTGTAGACAGACAAATGTTGTCTAGCACAGTGGGTACTTTTACCCACATCTATCAGAGGTGGTCAGTTCAGTGGAGTGGAGTACCCTCCCATAATCTGGACTAAATATTAATAATTGGATCATATTCGAATTACCAACAGTGGATCTCTTAGCCCCAGTTTTAATTTTAATTGATTTACATTTTTATAACAAGCTTCTTAATTAATCTAGATAATTAATTCTACATGGACAAGTGAACAACCTCCCTATGGTTCGGTCTTACCGGGTATTTTATTACTATGACACTCTTATACTTAGGAGTAGAAACACTTCTTTAGGACATGTCACTCATATTGTCGAAGCCCCAAATCAACCCTTAAGGGAACTAGAAACTACTTCTCCCAAGGAGTGGATTTCACTATTGTGTACAAACCTTCTCAGTCACAAGCCAAACCGTAATCCCAACATACGGAGCATATTGATAGGGAACTGCATCCGACCTCACCTATGATATATGAAAGACCACGATCTAACCTGAAGGAGTTGATAAGACACTCAAGATTAAGATCACCCACATATAGCCATCATCAGTTGATATATATGAATCTCGTTGATAAACGGATCTTAGTGAGAGATTCATATAGATCATGTCCCAGTGCTTTATGATCACATCAAACAAGGTGTCTCTATTCCCATATCTCATATGAATGATTCAGGATAGAATCACCGTACATTATGGAATAGACCGCAGCTATAGATTAACGGCAAATAAAGTACCAATCTTTATTTGCTATCTATGAACTCTTTAGATTTAACCTCTCTCACTGTATCCATCTGTATATGACACTTTAATACACAGTTCAAGATTACATCCGGCAATCTTGGATGTTAAATATATGCACAAATTATAAAATAAACAACAAAACAAGAATGAATTGAACTTTACATTTATTTATTTAATAAATCCATTTACAAATTACATCTTTAGGGCGTAAATCCCAACATACATTCATATCACGAGTTAAGATTCGACATAATATTAAACATGATGCATGGACATGTTTAATGAACAAGAATAAACCCTAAAAAAATATGTTTCTATGCCACGACAATCCAACATACCACAAGCAAGTGTCGCCTTAAGGTCGGTCAAGTACTTGCATGTTGGATCGGGACATTCTCAGTCAAATGATACGCCAGAATAATTCTTTATTCTTATATCTAGGGGTGGGCGCGGTTCGGTTTATTTCGGTTTTGAGCAAAACTGAACCGAACCGAAAATATTTCGGTTCATCAAAAATTAAACCGGTTTAAACTGAATAAAAAATGGTAATCTAACTGAACTGAACTGATTTAAATCGGTTCGTTTTGGTTCGGTTCGGTTCATTTCTGTTTTGGGCCAGTTTAATCCCACTCCAACTTTCGTTTCATTATATATTGATTATGCTCTTCAATTTTATACAAGACAGGGTAACAATTTTCCAACCATTTCAAGCATGTTTGACATATAATTAACTGTTAATAGTGACCAAAACAAAAGAATTCATGGTGAACAGCTTTGCGTTTTTGGCCTTTCAAAATTTAACAAAAATTTAACATTCTACATCACAATTTATACCATATCCACAACTTACATATCTTATTACATATATATCAAAAGCTCAACAAATTATCCATAATCCACAGCACATATACAGCCCACAACACATATATTTCTATTTTTTAAAAATGATAAATAACTGTATAACTAGCAACAAGCAACACATCAAAAAAAGGAAATAACCAAAACGACAAGTCCACAACAAATCAGCTTTGGTTGAAGCCTGAATAAATAAAGAAAGAAGAAGAGTTGTAGAAGACAACAACTGACCAAATAAGTAAATCAACAATCAGGTCGTCTGATTCAGACGATTCAGACGAGTTAGATGAGTTGAAGACAAGCAGAATGGAGGAGCTGACGTTGAAGCTTTGGCTGGAGATGAAGGAGACCATATCAGTTAAGTAGAGACCACATCAGTGATCATCGAATGTGAAAAAAAAAAGACAAAAACAAAATTAGAAAAAGAAGAAGAAAATTAGAAAAATAAGAAGACAAGAAGAGAGTGAGTCAAGTGACAAACCTTCTTTGAGGAATTGAGTTGATACGAGCAGAGAGTCAGCTGAGATGACTGGCGAAGATGACCAGATCGGAGATGAGCGACACTCCGATGGAGATGAGCAGCTGAGATGATTGACAAAGATCGGTTGCCAGACGATCGGTTGTTAAATAGTGGAGATGAGCAGTTGAGATGACTGGCAAAGATGACCAGATCAGAAACTAGCGGGGGAGATGACCGATGAAGATAAGTAATTAAGGAGTTGAGGAAGATATGAGAGTCATGAAGATGACAGATGAGCACCGGTCCATGCATCCAGCAAAGGAGAACTGAGAAGTGAGAAGTAGAGCTGAGCAGACAGCAGTGGTCGACCAAAGACTCAAAGAAATGAAAAATGTTAGGGTTAGGGATTTAGTCATTTATGGTTTTTTTTAACTTATATATATATATATATATGTGTGTGTGTGTGTGTGTGTGGTTCAGCGATTCAATCCGGTTTTTGGTAAACCAAACCGGTTTGAACCGATTTTTTTTTTTTTACTTTTTAAACCGATTTGAACCGATTTAATTCGATGAACCGAACCGAACACCCATTTTTTGGTTCAGTTCGAATCGGTTCGGTTCGGTTCAGTTTCGAACCTAATTCCCACCCCAACTTATTTCATTCAACCATCACTTATTTTAGTCAAGATTTTAATTAATCATTTAACTAAATTCGTATGAATGTAACCCATCATTTCAGATCCTCGTGAACTTAACTTGAGAGTTGCTGCTTTAGGGTAAGTCAATCCCAAAATATATTCAGAAATCCTATCCATTAGGAAATCAATCTTGGTATTGATTCTCATGGAAACCTTCCTTGTGGAGGACAAAAACAAAACCATCTCGAGGCCCCACTTGAATTTCATGGCATTGAACTAACGATAGAGACTACGAGATATATTTCATATATCTCTCTCTCAGTCACTATTTTAAGGTTAAGGTTAGATTAACTTAGATTTAACAGTGAAGAGGAATCTAAGTTTCCAGGTTATGTTATTAGAATCTTATCCTATTAACATTTAATAAATTACCCGATTTTTAACTATTAAAAATCTAATTGATTATTGGAATTCTAATCTATGTAAACTTTAAAATAGACAAGAATTAAATATATAAATTTACCATGTTTTAACTATTAAAACTAAATGCATATTATTCAGTCCAATTATTGTTTGGGCATTAATTGAATTAATCCCAGAATATTATTCGGTCTAATTATTATTTGGGCGTTAATTGAATTAATCCCAGTAATGTATTCGGTCTTACTAATCTAACTAATTAAACTTTTTAATAAAAAGATTAGTTACTAATGAGAATTACCAAGTTTTTACTATCAAAAACTAATCTAATTAATAATACCCAATTATGTGAAAAAACCTGTTTTAATCTCATTAAAAAAAAACACATAAATCATAGCAATTATGTATGTATGATATGTTATAATCCAAGTATAGGCATACCTATTCTATATGGCATTCTTATGTATGACAATGCTTAAAAAAAAACAAATCGTCCCATAAATTAAAAATAAAACATATATGAGTTGACAGAGTACGATAGGTTATCTTTCTTAAACAATTCTAATTATAAAAAATAATCTCATACATTCCTTAGTCTTCTTGTAAATCCATGGTCTTCAATATTCTTCAAGCCCACCTCCTTACATATATGGGCTCCCAACCAAGTACAACTTGATTTGCATCAAATGATCCATCACATGGATCGAACCTTAAGGCCCATCACTTGATTTCCAGTAGAGCATATACTGTTCACAAAGCCCACAAGGTGACCTTTCTGCAAGCCTCAAAACCGTAAATACGCGAAGACACACAATAGCCTTGGACGCGTCAAGGCTGTCCATTTGGCTTCCAATGGTTTGCCGTATATCGTACCAAGGCCCAAATTTTAACCTAACATGTAGCCAAGGTCCAAGAATAGCTCAAAACTTCCTTTGCACTTGCGAACACCTAGTTGCAGCAGTGCCAGCCATGCACACACTTGGTGTACGCAACTTATCGGGTGCGGCTGTCGTTTGCATGCATAGGGTAGTTTTTTTCTTGGATTCCTTTCGAACATCACGATCTCCTTCCAATATATATACATACATACATATATATATATATATATTAAAAAACAATTGTCAAGAACAACCATAAAAAAATAGGCTTTCTTAATTATATAGATGATTACAAAAAAAAAACCTATAACCCATTGAACCGTATAATTAACGATCAACCATGTTTATATATATATATATATATATATATATATATATATATATAAAATAAAAAACTATAAGTATATCTGATTGTTCTCTTGAAACATTGATTCTGATTTCAACACCAAGCCTTCAGAGCTATAACCCGCGATCTGATAACTTGTGTGTAGGCATGTCACATATATGAACAGGACTAGACGGAGGTTAAAGAAGAACAAGAAGACAACACTTTGTCCTCTCCTTTTGAATTCGGTTGGCTCCTACAAGAAGAACAAAAGAAAATCATTTTTTTTGCTTTTGGTCGCACCCTCTCTCTCTCTCTCTCTCCTTGTATTGGGTATTTAGGTTATATCAGGATCCTAGGATTTAGTAGTCCAGTCAAAATAGGATTCTAAATCCTATTTTAATTTGGTCACCACTAGGTCTTGAATTTGTGATCTCTAGGATTAAAATAATCTTTATTATTTTAAATCTTTTTGTATTAGTCCTGTTTCGAACCTGTAACCTCCTATTAATAATTAAATAATAAATAATTCTTAATTATTAACATACTAATCAAATAATCTTCATATTTTGTAACACAATTAATTGTACTATCTAATTAATTTAATCGTGACCCTTGTTATCAATAATCTTGAAGGACTAGCCAATAGACCTAATTGATCCATAGTTTTGAGCTACAATAATACTTAGAATTATTAATGAAACTCTTCAATTAATATTTTATGATTATTAACATCAGAGTTACTCAACTAAAAACCCAAGGCGCCACTCTCGAAACTGTAGACGTATTACACAGACTAAAATATCAGTATCCATCGATATAACTTTTACTTATGGTATGATCCCCCACGAGTAGTTCATAATTAGAGACAGGTCATAAAGTTTGTGATACCTTTCTAATTATATCTTTTCCTTTAAGTACCATTGATTCTTTAATGAACAATTTTATCCTGTATTCTATTACGAAAGAAGAAGATCGCTCTTAATTGTTCAAGCCACGAATCAACCCTTAAGAGAACTACTCATTTACTTCTCGTAAGAAGATGTGGGTTCCTCTATTGTGTGCGAACCTTTCTAGGCACAAGCAAAACCGTGACTCCAAGATATGAAGATATTGATCGGGAATATTACTCTGATCTCACACATGGTATGTCAAACGTCATAATCCAACCTGAAGCAGTCAATAAGACACCGAGGATAAAGATCACTCATATACAACCATTGTTTGTCGATACATATGAATCTCTTCATTTAACGGATCTTAATAAGAGATTTATATAGATCGTGGCCTTATCCTGTATGATTTCATCATATAAGGTGCCTCAATTCCCACATTACTACTTGAGTAGTCTAGGATAAAACCACCGTACATTACGGAATGTACCGTACTTGCAGATTAACCATAACAAAGTACCCAGCTTTATTTGATCTCTATGGACTCTTTAGATTGCACGTCTTAAATTGAATTCTTCTGTGTATGACACTCATACACTCAGTTTGAGATTACATCTTGCAATCTTGGATGTTTTGAACATAGGTTATAAGCGTTTGAATGTTAATAAATCAATATTCACAGAATAAAAACTAACTTCTTTTATTTATTTTCATAACATTTACATATTACAAGTTTTAAGGCATAAACAACAACAACTCTAACATCCAAAATCGCCGCCCCCCCCCCCCCCCCCCCCTCCCCGAACAAGTACCAAGATCCCCGATACAATCGAGACTAACTGGATACCAAAATGACCTAGTTCGTCTAACCACATCCAAAGAAGCGGTAAGAGGGTCCAAGAAACCCTCTTGAAGAAATCGAAATGACATAAGTGGTAAAATAGGATCTAGAATCACCATTTATGTCAAAAGAAGACCCGTGAATGATGATGCAAGCCCTAGCAAGAAGACCATCCCAACTGGAGAAGGAACCCCTATAGACGGTAGGGGGTATATGGGCATTAATTGTGCTCAATTTGGTAAGGAAAAGGAAAGATAGGAAATCGACGACACCGACTGAGCTCTATTAATCGGGACCAACAGATGCTTGATGGTCTAGCTCAGTCTTACCAGAGGTCAACTCCAGCCATCACCAAAAACTACCTAGGCAGAAAGAAGAAATAATGGTAAGAAGCGCCTAACAGTGGAAGCGTGGCAGACGTTGGCACTGTCCCCCTATCTAGCTCCACTTGTGAAAGCGACTTTGTTAGCCAACTAAGATCCCTCTGACCACTCAGAACCAAAGAAAATGCCATGAAGTGTGGACACTAGGGCATAGGTGGAACCATCCCGACCCTTCAAGATGTGTATCGCACATATACCGGATGCAAACAAACGGTGGAGATCTCCTAACGGTTATCCCACCTAAAAGAGATACCTCTCATCTACCTACTAGACCAACGACTTAGTACTAGAGCACAACTAGAGGAATCACAACCCTCTAGTGTATGTGCACTGTGGGGCCGGTAATAAGGAACGATGTGGATAGTGTCAAGAAGTCCCATACTAGAGGATCATTCCCACCAACCACATCTTAGAACCCTATAAATACCCTAACCAAGAGAGGGTAAGGGGGTTTGGAGAAGAAACTTTTGGTAAGAGGAAGAAAGTCACTTCTCTTATAGAATGACTAGCCTCACCTATGACGCCATGATTATGTAATCTTTTCAACTATATAATGATTGGTCTTTTTGTCGAGACCCCCATTGTATGAGAGAGAGAGAGATAGAAAAAACTAGTTAGATTTAGTTGTGCATGAATCAATGATAACGAAAACTATCATCTTGTATATTCTTTTATGGATACCTTGCTAGTTTTGCCTTGAGTGTGTATGTGTGAGTTTCGTGACCAACCCTATCACGACTGGTACTAGTACGTTTGGGAACTGGTCTAGGCTAGCCACTAGCATTGCATGGTCTAGTTAGACCATCCGTTACCTATCTAGGTCGAGGTTTGGTATTTATATCGTGCCCGAAAGCATGACCAGGTCACCAGTCGACGCATAGGGACCCCTCCGATAGTGGAGTACCGCTTCATCAGATCTAGGTGTTGTCCAAAAGAAATCTAAATTATGCAACACATTGTAATTTTTTAGTGTTTAGAGAATTAAAAGGAATGTAGAAGAAAAGAGATCAATCATCAAAGCAGAAATATAATAAAACCCATATGCCAAGAAATAAAACCAAACAAAAATAAGTGACAACAATATAAACAAATCAAGTAAAAGAAAAATCACATAATTAATTGATTTCGACACTAAGTAACAAAGCACAAATCATTCGGGTAAAAAATTGTAGTAAAATAAACTCCAAAGTTATTTCAACACAACATAACTTTTTAATCTGTATTTCAATCAATCAAAACATCAACAAAAGAAAACTAAAAAACAATTTTTTACTCGATTTATAATTAAAATTTGCCTTGTTTTGGGTTGATAGGTATCTCACTGTTCGCTTTATTACTTATTAAAATGAGATATATCAATGGCGAGAAAAACACTCTTCCTTCTCTCAAAGTGGTGTCGTCGACAAGGGAAACCGGCCAAGGGTGTGGCAGTGACGGACGGACGACCGAAAAAGGTGCGACGACGATAGACAATGACTGGGGCCGAAACCATTTTTCTCTTTTCTATTTCTCTTTCTTTTTCTCCTTCTTCTTCTCTTTCTTTTCTGCTCGAAATGACAACTGTAACAGAGTAATAAAAACCCATTTTTAGTTATTTTTTAATTTGAATTCTATTTGGGGGCAATTTTACCCAAAATTAGACAAAAATAATGAAAACAATAAAATATAAACCGTTGGTAATAAATAATAAAGCCATAACTTTTTTTTGCTCTTTACGAATTCACTCACACACACACACACACACATATATATATATATATATATATAAACACACACACACACATAACATAAATGAAGATAACTAGTCATCTGGTAAACACGGTAAATCAAAAACTTTCATAAAAGTCATTTCAATTCACGATGCCATCGATGTCACATTTTTTCTCTTGTCAGTTCATCCTAATAATAATAAAAGTTAGGACGAACCATACAAGCCTTTTGATTCATCCAATGGATAAATTGTTTTTGAATTAAATTATGTGTAATGCTAATTTACCTAAATTTGGTGTCCAAATGATGTGGTAACATACTAGTCAATTCATTTATTTGTATTAAATTTACATGATTTAAATGAATGGAAAGAATGTTGTCACATCTTTTGGACACTAGATTTGTATAAAGTAGCATTACTATTAAATTATAACAAGAAAAATTCTCTTCTTAATCGTTAAATATTATGTATTAAACTCTATTTAAATCTTTAATTACTAAATTACGCATATCTCTAATTCTCTATTATCTCCATTCTTTCTCAAACTATCTGAATGGTATATATGTTTATTAAGAAAAAAAAACTTAAAATAAATTCTTTGGTTTCGAATAAAAAAAATTGAAATATGAAAACTTGTTTTGTTGCAACTACATTCGATTAAACTACGAAATTTCTAAAATTTATGAAGAAATTAAAGTTCCCTAGACAGTCAAATACCATGTAAACTTCTTGAAAAAAAATAATTTGTTTGTATAATTCGATTTTTTTTCTTATTGAAAAACACGATAGGATATATGAAAACTTTTTTATTCTGTAAAATTAAAAAAAAAATCTTATCGAAAAACAAAGTATTTGTTCTGAGTTATATTTTTGATATAAATATATATTGTTTGTACAGATCAGTTAAGAAAAAATGTAGTTAGAGAATTAGAAATGTGTATCAGAGAAGAGAAAGCGATAATTAAAGATTTAGGAGAGAGAAGTTTAGTACATAATATTTAATGATTTAGGATAGAGAAATTCTCTTTTTTATAATTTAATTCAAAAGGATTTGATCCTAGAAATAATCCAAATATTATGATGGTTCGCCTTAACTTTTATTATTATTAGGAAGATAGCTATTGCATAGTAAATTAGAAAACTTAAAAAAAATCATTGCAGTTCACAATACATGGATGGAGTACAAAAGAGAGAACATATATATGGTATTAGAAAAATGATATATAATTAAAATCAAGTCATTGCCCAATGGCCATTAAATGATCAACGGATGCTTTATGTTGATAACCATGCTGCCGGTTAAAAAAAGACATTGTAAAGTAGTGGAAATAGTGAGAAATTACACCTTTTTTTTGGTGAGTTATAGTGATATCATCGGTTTAATAAGTTAAGTTTAAAAGGTACATATTATGGTGAACTACCCATATTGTCCATAAATAATCAATTTTTAATTCTCTTTGTACTTCCATTTCCACACTTTGATCATTGAAAGTAGTAACTCCTCTCTCTCTCAAAAAACTTATTTGAAAATCAATATACAATTTGTCTGAGCATGATCCAGATTTTTTTTTATAAATTTACGAGTTGTTGTATATGTGTAAGAGATTTTGTTACATTGGTTCGAGTTTTTTTTGATATGTTTACGAGCTTTTTTGTAATTTGTCTGAGTATTTTTTTTTTTAATTTGTCTGAGCTTTTTTACAGTGGTACAAGCATTTTTAAACTGTTGCAAACAAGTTTATAATTTTAGGCAAAAAAACTCGGACCCTTTAGAAAAATGCTTGAACCCTTAAGAAAAAAGTTTGATCCCTCACAAAAAAAGTTCGATCATGTAAAACAAAAAAAAAATCGATCCATAACAAAAAAAGTTCGATCTCTTACAAAATAAACTCGATCCCTTATATAAAAAAAGCTCGATCATGTACAAAAAAATCTCGATCTCTTTAAAAAAAGCTCGATCCTTAACAAAAAAGATCGATCCCTTACAAAAAAAAGTTCGATCCCTTAGAAAAAAAACTCGATCATGTAAAACAAAAAAAAATCTTGATCTTTAACAAAAAAAGGTCGATCCCTCACAAAAAAAGCTCAGTCATGTATAAAAAAAGCTCGATCATGTACAAAAAAGCTTGATCCCTTTAAAAATAAATCTCGATCCCTTACAAAATAAGCTCGATCATGTATAAATAAAAAATAAAATAAAAAACTCGATCCTTAACAAAAAAAGATCGATCCCTTACAAAAAAAACTTGATCATGTACAAAAAAAACTTGATCATGTACAAAAAAACTCGATCCCTCACAAAAAATCTCGGTCATATACAAAAAAAAACACTCGAATCATGTACAAAAAAGCTCGATCCCTCACAAAATAAACTCGATCATGTAAAAAAAAAAAGTTCAATCCTTAACGAAAAAACCTTGATCCCATACAAATAAAAAATTGATTCCTTAAAAAAAAAGCTCGATCATGTACAAAAAAACTCGATCCCTAACAAAAAAGTTCGGTCCCTTACAAAAAAAAAAACTCGATCCTCAACAAAAAAAAACTTTATCCCTTACAAAAAAAACTCGCCCTGTTTTTAAGAAAGGCTCGAAATGTTTCAAAAAGTTTCAAAAACCAAAATATTCATCTTCGTCAACACACAACAGATCAAATAAAAAAAAAACTCTAGAGGCGCTGCCCCCTGCCACCCTCCCCCCCCCCCCCCCCCCACGAGTTGACTCGGCAGCTCGACCACCACAAGCTCGGCAGGGAGCTCAATCCTCAAATGTGTCTGCGTAGCGCCACTCCATCGCCGTTCAAATAATTGTCTAGGTTTCAACGAGACTTTATCTCTATACTTCAAAACTCTGTCACTATAAAATGAATGAAAGAAATATGATGTAGAACAACTATTGAGGGTATTTTTATCCGTTCACCATAATTGATGCCTTTAAAATATAAGTTATTAAAGCAATGACAGTGTTAAAATGTCACCACTAAAAGTGCAATTTATTTTTTGAACCATTATTGGGTTGTGGCCCGTAACCCTTGTAAGTATACTTTCCATTGCATCTTCCTCCTTTTGTATAGGTTAGACCTCTCTCCACTTTTTTATTTTTCCGATATAGGATGTGAGATTGAATTTCCATTAACATTGATATAACATAATGAATTTCCATTTGAAAACTTTTTTAACATATTATTGGATATAAACATAGGGAATATTGTTATTAAAAGAAAAAAGAATTGGATCATTATTTAAAATGAATCGTCTAATTGTGGATTCAATTACATCACATCTCTATATATATATACTTTTCTTAATCTTCTATATTCTGTGGAATGTGAATGCAATAATATGTACATATACTAATAAACCATCGAATCTCATTCAAATATTATTCTTCTTTTATCTTGGTCATAGAGTAATTGCTTATAACCATTGTTATATTCAATCTCACATAACACATCGAATAAATAAGAGAAGTGAAGAGTGGTCTTAACCTATATAAAAAGGAGAATAATGCAACAGAAATTATATCTACATGGACAAGGGTTATGGGTCATGACCTAATACTCGTCCATTCTCTTTTAAACATTTCATTTTTATAAATGAAGTGTAATTTTTTTTAACAAAAATTTTAAAATTACATATATATATATATATATGGAAACGTCGGTTTGAATCGGAACTGTCGGTTCCAGTTCGGTTCGAACTGGATGGTTCCTTAAGTAAAGGAACCAGAACCACCCCTGTACCGGTTCCGGTTCTGGTTTTTGCCGGGCGGTTCTGGACCGAATCGGTGTCAAGTCTATATGTTGATCGTCCCACAAACTTCCAGCTAATTATTTTTGGAATCACTATAATTTAAAGCTTGTGATATCAGTTTCTTTCTATTGTACTGACGACGAACGAAATGCCAAACTTTATTCTGCATTTTCTCACCGAAAATGTTTTAAGAGTTCACTCAGAGGAAACCCAAAAATATAGATACCATAATATCAGCACTTTTTATCCGTCATTAATGTATTGCGATGATGAATTGATATTAGAGAGATTTAAGGGTCAAAATTAAACAACGCTAACATAAAATCAGACATTCTCCTCCATGTATTCACCAGAAGCAGAATCCGACGAAAACATCAAACTCTAATGCAAGTTACAACAATAATAACAAAAACCCTAGTTATTATTAGAGCACATCTGTTGTAAAAATTGAGAAGTCGCCTCATTACAATTAATGTAGTAGAGTTAAAGAGGAGGACAAACAAAACCAGGAGGTGGAGTCTTTCCACATGTTAACAAGGCCTGAAAAGCCATAGGAATGAAGATATTCATGTTAAGAAACTTGATTCTTATGGCGATGCAAAGACAAACGGCTGCTTCCATCTCCATCATCCCTTGTATCACTGGACAACAAACATTCTCAACTGGGTCCCCAAACCCAATATGCACCAAACCACCAAGCACATCCACACAAAGCCCAAGCTTCATCACATTTATCGAACAACTTGGATGAGGAGGTGGAAGAAAAGTTCCAGGCGGACAACCTCCTCCACCGGTAGAACATCCTCCTCCTCCGGGCAAACTACCTCCTCCTCCTCCATGTGAACCACCTCCTCCAGGCGAACTACCTCCACCTCCTGGAGAAGTACCTCCTCCAGGCGAACCGCCACCTCCTCCTCCTCCTCCTCCTCCCCCTCCACCTCTACCGCCACCGCCACCGCCACCACCACCACCGTCACCGCCACCTCCACCTCCACCTCCACCTGCTTCACTGCCACCACCACCTCCCCCGCCAGTAGGTTTAATATGCAGAGGGTTTGTAATAGGAGGTCCAATTATAACTGGCGGTGATCTTTTTGGTGGGGTCGGGTGAGGAATTTTCGGTTCATGAGTCGGAGGGCAGTTGTGTGGTGGTGGATGTGGTGGAATACAAGCAACACAAGCATACATTGGTGGCATTGACATTGGCATAAAAATCATGAAGATGAAGAACTTAGCTGTAACCTTTGAACCCATGGCTTAGGGTTCCCGAAAAGGTTACTTGCTGTACTATATTCTTTTTGGGTTTTGATGGATTTTATGAATAGGATTTATATATATAGCTGAATTTGATGTGTAACTCGTGACTTTCTTTCTCTATAACATGGAAGCAAAAACTAGCTAGGACTATGGAAACAAGTTACATGAAAATGCGAAAGCTAATAATATGAATTCCAAGAACTGTTACTGCGAAATTAAATTTGAGAATTTAGAGTGTTCTTGCTGTCCATTACAATTTTCAAGATCCATCCGTGAATATTGTGCCTCAGTTCAATCCCTGAAGTTTGGTTTCAGAACTACTCAGTTTCACAGATCTCCAGAACTTTCATCTCCTTGTTTTGTTTTCCATATGTCTTTCTCTTTGCTTGTTATAGTCCCTTGCTTTATGGGTTCATTTCCTTTAAGATGCGTTTCGAAAGTATTTTACAAGCTAACTTGGTGGGTAAACAACGTGCATTTTGTAAATATATCAAATATCTGTTCGAGTTACCGCATATAATAGGATAAAAAAAATGTATTTTAAAAGCTAAAGAATAAAATTTCATATATCCGGTAGTCGAGTCAGATAGCGATTAGGTTTCACAGATGTTAAATTATTTTTGAGTTGCTTTACGAAGATGAACATGTGAGCTTCCTGTTTTCTTTGGCAATTTTCATTTTTGTTAACTATATACTTTATTAATCAAGAAGATGTACTGCATACAAACACCACCACTGTAATTGGTTAAGAATAACCACATTCCCACAATCTGTTCCCAAAGACTTGTTTGTCTTGTGAATAAGAAAATTTAAAATAGGTTTGATAAAACTGAAATTAGTTTTTTTAAAAAATTAATAGTTCCAATTTTCGAGTTTAATCTTTCTCTTGCAGGTTAAATCAAAAGAAAAATGATGACAAAAATGTAAAATAATAAAAAAACAAACTTTATGATGTTTTTAATTCCTTCAGTCGAAATGAAGTTCTGTATCAGCTCAAAAGCATGTTCCAATTTCAATTCGACAAATATCTTTCTCTGTATCACCTCAAAAGCATGTACTTCTTTTTAGCTTTTAGATTTTATTTTTATTTTTATTATTTAGTCATTTGCATCTATATATGCAGTATGAATTTTAATCAGGGCATTTGAATATATTAAATTCGTTATTATATGAAAAAAAAACTGAAAAATTAAGATCATAGCAAAATAGTTTATTTAGATAAAATAAAATAAATATAACATTTACTTAGATGAATTAAATAATTTTACAGTAAAAAAGAAATAAAAATAAAAAAATATCAAAAAATAAATAACAAGACGAAAAACAACACAAGTAATGAAAAAAAATTAAAAGAATAAATTACAATCCAATTTTATAATAAAAAAATTTGTTTTGCATTTATATTGAATTCAATTTAAATTTTTATAAAAATAATTTACTATTAACTGTAGCTAGACATGTTTTTAACTTTTTATTCTTCAAATTATTGATAAATTATTGATTTATTGGTTCTTAATAAATTAAAACTATAAAATAAAGAAAAATAGTAAGGAAAAAAAATGAATTATAGTAATATATTGACTATTTAAATTCAATAAAGTAAAATCTGAGATTTTAGAGTTCATTGATTGGACTTGTTAGGTATGTTAAATTAAAACTATTGAAAACAATAAAAATCCAAAATAATAATATATAATTTAATATAAAATAAAATTGAATTGAGTAAACACAAATTAATTGTAGTTAAAAACGACGGAATAAAGAAAATGAATCGGAAAAGATGGTAAAATAAATAAGACAAAAAAAATGAGAATATGAAATTGAATTAAAATAGACACATAAAAAATTGAATCAAAGAAGTACAAAAATGGGCCATGAACCGAACACCTCTTAGTACAAAAAGGTGATCCACTACCAATTATTCTAATATCAATCTTTAATTAATATGTTTATATGTTAATAAATTTTATGATGGTTTACTTTCATTTATTGATCATGCTCAGAAAAATTATTACATTCCATCTTCAATCCGAAAAATCTTTATCTTTGTCCCAAATCCTCACGAGCTGATTGACCAGTTACAAACTTTTAATTATGAGCCAGATCCTTCAAACTCCAAAATTCATTGGTCCATTGATGAAGAGAACAAGAAACGCAAAATTGATCTGAATCACAGTTTGTAATTGTCTCATGGTTTTTATGCATTTTTTTTCCTTTATTTTGTATTTCTTTTTTTGTTTTGCAGAATTTTGTTTTCTTTCAAGTTGTTCAGATGATATCTTCTAAACCTTACCTCTTCTAAAGACATTAGGGACAATGTCTCATTCTGGTTGGGGGGAGAGGATAGTTAATGTAATAACTTTTGTTTTTCAAAAAAAAAAAAACCTTCTGACCATTTTTTTTTTGTAAAGATGAACGAGTAAGGAGATCTTTAAGATACTTCTGAGACGCATCTTTGTAGTTATGATGCATTTTTTTCCCTCTCTTCTGACAATTCAAATTTATAAACTCTTCATTGTGATATCATTGACTAATCCTTTTATTCATTAAGTCATCTTGAGAAATTTTTCGAACTATTCTGGACACACGCATATTGACACGTGATTATGTGCAGTAAGTTGAGATTTTCCTATATTTTGTTCTGAAACATCATTTAAGGGTAACAACCGAAGGCAATGGTCTTGTTTAAAAAAAATATAGTAATAATAATAATAATAATTTTGTATGTTTTGACCAAAACTCTTACTTAGTAGCCGGGGCTCATGCCTTAGTAAGCATAGGGTGTTCGTGCAAAACTGTGGAGTCTGGATAAGAATAAAGTGCAGTTCTGTAGCCAATTTAACTCGAGAAATTAAGTCCGAAGGGTGCTTCAACACCTAATGCCCTAAGACCAACTGGTTTGGGAGTCATTGACCCAAAGCTCGTTACACGGGTTAAAGAGAAAGCTTAAGGGAATTGTACTTAAATAAAAAAACATATGCAGTCCGAGTGATTAAACCCGTAGAAGTTTTTTAACACTTAATGCCCTAAAGCCAACTGGTTTGAGAGTCATTGGCCTAAAGCTCGCTACATGGATTAAAGATGGAATGTTTGTTTCCAATTTTATTATATTAAAAAAAAGAATAAAACTGCTACCTAAGGAAAAAGCTCTGATGAGATTTCAGAATGAAAATATTGTTTGATGTCAATTGAATCTCATAGTTATCGTGTTGATCTTAATTAAGCACAAGAAAGTTTGATTGATAACTCAATTGATAACTGGTTGTCAAAAGGTGAGAAAAGAGGTATAAAAGAGTTTGTCTATTTAGTAGTTTAGAGATTTGAATTTGAGTTTTTACTATTTTCGCTTTAGCTGCTAGGGACTAGCAATAAGCTGGTTGGGGGGGGGGGGGGGGGTGTGATTAACACTAAAAAGTGTATGTTTACTAAGGGATAATATCATCATTTTACACTTCCAATATGATTAATTCCCCAATTTACACATAATTTCGTTCGCTCGCTTAAATAAATGTGTTGTGTAGTAATCAGTGTATTTTTTTTTATATTTAAGAGGTAATTCGATCAATTCAGAATTATGGAGAAGTCAGATGGCAAAATAAACATCGTTTTCAAGTTTATAACATCAAAAACCTTAGGAAGGCCATGAAGGGTATTTTTATAATTTTGATTATTCACAGTTCACAGTTGACTTTCACTGTTCCTAATGACGTGCCACATTCCTATTGGACCAAACTACGCGTGCACTGTACACGCGGTTGCAGAGAATCACATTCTAGAAGTCGGTGCACTGTTCATAGTTGACTTTCTAGAAGATTATTGACCGAGAATGTGGCATAATTCTATTGGCCCGAACTGCGAGTGCATTGAACACGCGGCTGCAGAGAATCACATTCTAGAAGCTGGTGCACTGTTCACTATTGACTTTCACGGATGCGTTTACTGTTCACTGATGACGTGGTGAAATCTGGACGCTCCATTCTAAATTCATCCGATGGTCAATTTTCATCCATATTTTTTATAAATAGGGGACCTCTCCCCTCTAATTTGCATATTCTGAATCCAAATATGATATTAGATTTGTGAAATTCTCTCTCTTTTGTTCTTAAATTCTCAGTTTAAATAAAATATCTATTTTCTAGTTAAATTATGTCTGGCCAATTTTTAATAGCTTGGGGCAAAGGTGATACTGTTGGTATGGAAAATATGAACCAATTTTGGTAAGTTTATTATTTTTATGCTTTCTCCCCTCTGATCTTTGTCGAATTTTTGACGCACTGTAGACAGACAGATATTGTCTGTCTACAGTGGGTACTTTTACCCATATCTATCAGAGAGTGGTTTCTCCCATCTGATCTTTGTGGAGTTTTTGACTCACTGTAGACAGACAGATATTGTCTAGCACAATGAGTACTTTTACCCATATATATCAGAGAGCAGTTTATCCCCTCTGATCTTTGTGGAGTTTTGACTCACTGTAGACAGACAAATGTTGTCTAGCACAGTGGGTACTTTTACCCACATCAATCAGAGAGTGGTCAGTGGAGTGGAATACCCTCCCATAATCTGGACTAAATATTAATAATGGGATCATATTTGAATTACCAACAGTGGATCTCTTAGCCCCAGTTTTAATTTTAATTGATTTACATTTTTATAACAAGCTTCTTAATTAATCTAGATAATTAATTCTACAAGGACAAGTGAACAACCTCCCTATGGTTCGACCCGGTCTTACCGATTATTTTATTACTATGACACTCTTATACTTAGGAGTAGAAACACTTCTTTAGGACATGTCACTCATATTGTCCAAGCCCCGAATCATCCCTTAAGGGAACTAGCATCTACTTCTCACAAAGAGTGGATTCCACTATTATGTACAAACCTTCTCAGCTACAAGCCAAACTGTAATCCCAACATACAGAGCATATTGATAGGGAACTGCATCCGAACTCACCTATGATATATGAAAGACCACGATCTAACCTGAAAGAGTTGATAAGACACTCAAGATTAAGATCACCCACATATAGCCATCATCAGTTGATATATATGAATCTCGTCGATAAACGGATCTTGGTGAGAGATTCTTATAGATCATGTCCTAGTGCTATATGATCACATCATACAAGGTGTCTTTATTCCCATATCTCATATGAATGATTCAGGATAGAATCACCGTACATTACGGAATAGACCGCAGCTATAGATTAACGGCAAATAAAGTACCAATCTTTATTTGCTATCTATGGACTCTTTAGATTTAACCTCTCTCACTGTATCCATCTGTATATGACACTCATATACAAATTTCAAGATTACATCCGGCAATCTTGGATGTTAAATAAATGCACAAATTATAAAATAAACAACAAAACAAGAATGAATTGAACTTTACATTTATTTATTTAATAAATCCATTTACAAATTACATCTTTAGGGCGTAAACCCCAACATACATTCATATCACGAGTTAAGATTCGACATAATATTAAACATGATGCATGAACATGTTTAATGAACAAGAATAAACCCCAAAAAAATATGTTTCTATGCCACGACAATCCAACATACCACAAGCAAGTGTCGCCTTAAGGTCGGTAAAGTACTTGCATGTTGGATCGGGACATTCTTAGTCGAATGATACACCAGAATAATTCTTTATTCTTATATCTAGGGGTGGGTGCGGTTCGGTTTAGTTCGGTTTTGAGCAAAACTGAACTGAACCAAAAATATTTTGGTTCATCAAAAATTAAACCGGTTTAAACTTGATAAAAAATGGTAATCTAACTGAACTGAACTGAACTGATTTAAATCTATTCGTTTCGGTTCGTTCGGTTCATTTCGGTTTTGGGCCAGTTTAATCCCACTCCAACTTTCGTTTCATTATATATTGATTATGCTCTTCAATTTTATGCAAGACAGGGCAACAATTTTCCAACCATTTCAAGCATGTTGGATATATAATTAACTGTTAATAGTGACCAAAACAAAAGAATTCATGGTGAATAGCTTGGTGTTTTTAGCCTTTCAAAATTTAACAAAAATTTAACATTCTACATCACAATTTATACCATATCCACAACCTACATCACTTATTACATATATATATCAAAAGCTCAACAAATTATCCATAATCCAAAGCACATATACAGCCCACAACACATATATTTCTATTTTTTAAAAATGATAAATAACTATATAACTAGCAACAAGCAACACATCAGAAAAAGGAAATAACCAAAACGACAAGTCCACAACAAATAAGCTTGGTTGAAGCCTGAATAAATAAATAAAGAAGAAGAGTTGTAGAAGACAACAACTAACCAAATAAGTAAATCGGCAATCAGGCCGTCTGATTCAGACGATTCAGACGAGTTAGATGAGTAGAAGACAAACAGAATGGAGGAGCTGACGTTGAAGTTTGGCTGGAGATGAAGGAGACCATATCAGTTAAGTAGAGACCACTTCAAGGATCATCGAATTTGAAAAACAAAAACAAAAACAAAATTAGAAAAATAAGAAGAAAATTAGAAAAATAAGAAGACAAGAAGAGAGTGAGTCGAGTGACAAACCTTCTTTGAGGAATTGAGTTTATACGAGCAGAGAGTCAGCTGAGATGACTGGCGAAGATGACCAAATCGGAGATGAACGACACTCCGATAGAAATGAGCAGCTGAGATGATTGACAAAGATCGGTTGCTAGACGATCGGTTGTTAAATAGTGGAGATGAGCAGTTGAGATGACTGGCAAAGATGACCAGATCAGAAACTAGCGGGGGAGATGACCGATGAAGATAAGTAATTGAGAAGTTGAGGAAGAGATGAGAGTCATGAAGTTGACAGATGAGCACTGGTCCATGCATTTAGCGAAGGAGAACTGAGAAGTAAGAAGTAGAGTTGGAGAAGTGAGCTGAGCAGACAGCAGTGGTCGACCAAAGACTCGAAGAAATGAAAAATGTTAGGGTTAGGGATTTAATCATTTATGGTTTTTTTTAACTTATATATATATATATATATATATATATATGTGTGTGTGTGTATGTGTGTGTGTGTGTGTGTGTGTGTGTGTGTGTGTGTGGTTCAGCGGTTCAATCCGGTTTTTGGTAAACCAAATCGATTTGAACCGATATTTTTTTGTTTTAAACTTTTTAAACCGATTTAATTCAATGAACAGAACCGAACACCTATTTTTTGGTTCAGTTCGAATCGGTTCGGTTCGGTTCGGTTTCGAACCTAGTGCCCACCCCAACTTATATCATTCAACCCTCGCTTATTTTAGTCAAGATTTTAATTAATCATTTAACTAAATTCGTATGAATGTAACCCATCATTTCAGATCCTCATGAACTTGAGAGTTGCTGCTTTAGGGTAAGCCAATCCCAAAATATATTCAGAAATCCTACCCATTAGGAAATCAATCTTGGTATTGATTCTCGTGGAAACCTTCCTTGTGGAGAACAAAAGCAAAACCATATCGAGACCCCACTTGAATTTAACGGCGTTGAACTAACGATGGAGACTACGAGATATATTTCATATATATCTCTCTCAGTCACTATTTTAAGGTTAAGGTTAGATTAACTTAGATTTAACAGTGAAGAGGAATCTAAGTTTCCAGGTTATGTTATTAGAATCTTATCCTATTAACATTTAATAAATTACCAAATTTTAAACTATTAAAAATCTAATTGATTATTGGAATTCTAATCTATGTAAACTTTAAAATAGACAAGAATTTAATATATAAATTTACCATGTTTTAACTATTAAAACTAAATGCATATTATTCAGTCCAATTATTATTTGGGCATTAATTGAATTAATCCCAGAATATTATTCGGTCTAATTATTAATTGGGCGTTAATTGAATTAATCCCAATAATGTATTGGGTCTTACTAATCTAACTAATTAAACTTTTTAATAAATAGATTAGTTACTAATGAGAATTACCGAGTTTTTACTCTCAAAAACTAATCTCATTAATAATACCCAATTATGTGAAAAAACCTGTTTTAATCTCATTAAAAAGAAACACATAAATCATAGCAATTATGTATGTATGATATGTTATAATCCAAGTATAGGCATACCTAATCTATATGGCATTCTTATGTATGACAATGCTTAAAAAAAATACAAATCGTCCCATAAATTAAAATTAAAACATACATGAGTTGACCGAGTACGATGAGTTATCTATCTTAAACAATTCTAATTATAAAAAATAATCTCATACATTCCTTAGTCTTCTTGTAAATCCATGGTCTTCAATATTCTTCAAGCCCACCTCCTTACATAAATGGGCTCCCAACCAAGTACAACTTGATTTGCATCAAGTGATCCATCACATGGATCGAACCTTAAGGCCCATCACTTGATTTCCAGTAGAGCATATACTGTTCAAGAAGCCCACAAGGTGACCTTTCTGCAAGCCTCAAAACCGCAAATACGTGAAGACACACAATAGCCTTGGACGTGTCAAGGCTGTCCATTTGGCTTCCAATGGTTTGTCGTATATCGTACCAAGGCCTAAATGTTAACCTAACATGTAGCCAAGGTCCAAGAATAGCTCAAAACTTCCTTTGTACTTGCGAACACCCAGTTGCAGCAGCGCCAGCCATGCACACACTTGGTGTACGCAGCTTGTCGGGTGCGTCTGCCGTTTGCACGCATAGTGTAGATTTTTTCTTGGAATCCTTTCGAACTTCACGATCTCCTTTGCAACATATATATATATTAAAAAACAATTGTCAAGAACAACCATAAAAAAATAGGATTTCTTAATTACATAGATGATTACAAGAAAAAAAAACCTATAATCCATCGAACCGTATAATTAGCGATCAACCGTGTTTATATATATATATATATATATATATAACCAATCTTTGTACATACACATAAAAAAAACTTTAAGTATATCTGATTGTTCTCTTGAAACATTGATTCTGATTTCAACACCAAGCCTTCAGAGCTATAACCCCGTGATCTGATAACTTTTGTGTAGCCATGTCACGGATATGAACAGAACTAGACGTAGGTTACAGAAGAACAAGAAGACAACACTTTGTCCTCTCCTTTTGAATTCGGTTGGCTCCTACAAGAAGAACAAAAGAAAATCATTTTTTTTTGTCGCACCCTTTCTCTCTCTCTCCTTGTATTGGGTATTTAGGTTATATCAGGATCCTAGGATTTAGTAGTCCAGTCAAAATAGGATTCTAAATCCTATTTTAATTTGGTCACCACTAGGTCTTGAATTTGTGATCTCTAGGATTAAAATAATCTTTATTATTTTAAATCTTTTTGTAGTAGTCCTGTTTCGAACCTGTAACCTCCTATTAATAATTAAATAATAAATAATTCTTAATTATTAACATACTAATCAAATAATCTTCATATTTTGTAACACAATTAATTGTTCTATCTAATTAATTTAATAGTGACCCTTGTTATCAATAATCTTAACGGACTAGCCAAGAGACCTAATGGATCCATAGTTTTGAGCTACAATAATACTTAGAAATATTACTTAAACTCTTCAATTAATATTTCATGATTATTAACATCAGAGTTACTCCACTAAAAACCAAGGCAGCACTCTCGAAATTGTAGACGTATTACACAGACTGAAATATCAGTATCCATCGATATAACTTTTACTTATGGTATGATCCCCCACGAGTAGTTCATAATTAGAGCCAGGTCATAAAGTCTGTGATACTTTTCTAATTATATCTTTTCCTTTAAGTACCATTGATTCTCTAATGAATAATTTTATCTTGTATTCTATTACGAAAGAAGAAGATCGCTCTTAATTGTTCAAGCCATGAATCAACACTTAAGAGAACTACTCATTTACTTCTCGTAAGAAAAAGTGAGTTCCTCTATTGTGTGCGAACCTTTCTAGGCACAAGCAAAACCGTGACTCTAAGATATGAAGATATTGATTGGGAATATTACTCTGATCTCACACATGGTATGTCAAAAGTCACAATCCAACCTGAAGCAGTCAGTAAGACACTGAGGATAAAGATCACTCATATACAACCATCATTTGTCGATACATATGAATCTCTTCATTTAACGGATCTTAGTAAGATATTTATATAGATCGTGGCCCTATCCTGTATGATTTCATCAAATAAGGTGCCTCAATTCCCACATTACTACTTGAGTAGTCTAGGATAAGACCACTGTACATTACAGAATGGACCGTAACTGCAGATTAACCATAAACAAAGTATCCAGCTTTATTTGATCTCTACGGGCTCTTTAGATTGCACGTCTTAAACTGAATTCTTCTGTGTATGACACTCATACACTCAGCTTGAGATTACATTTTGCAATCTTGGATGTTTTGAACATAGGCTATAAGCGTTTGAATGTTAATAAATCAATATTCACAGAATAAAAACTAACTTCTTTTATTTATTTCTCATAACATTTACGTATTACAAGTTCTAAGGCATAAACAACAACAACTCTAACATCCAATATCGCCCCACCCCGAACAAGTACCAAGATCCCCGATACAATCGAGACTAACTGGGATACCAAAATGACCTAGTTCGTCTAACCATATCCAAAGAAGCGGTAAGAGGGTCCTAGAAACCCTCTTGAAGAAATCGAAATGACCTAAGAGGTAAAATAGGATCTAGAATCGCCATTTATGTCAAAAAAGGACCCGTGAATGACGATGCAAGCCCTAGCAAGAAGGCCATCCCAACCAGAGAAGGAACCCCTATAGATGGTAGGGGGTATATGGGCATTAATTGTGCTCAATTTGGCAAGGAAAAGGAAAGATAGGAAATCGACGACACCGACTGAGCTCTGTTAATCGGGACCAACAGATGCTTGATGATCTAGCTCAGTCTTACCAAAGGTCAACTCTAGCCATCACCAAATGAGAACTTGAGTTCCAGCAGGAAAAAAAAAGATCCAAAAACTACCTAGGCAGAAAGAAGAAATAATGGGAAGAAGCGCCAAACAGTGGAAGCGTGGCAAACGTTGGCACTGTCCCCCTATCTAGCTCCACTTGTGAAAGCGACTTTGTTAGTCAACGAAGATCCCCTGACCACTCAGAACCAAAGAAAATGCCATGAAGTGTGGACACTAGGGCATATGTGGAACCATCCCGACCCTTCGAGATGTGTATCGCGCATATACCGGATGCAAACAAATGGTGGAGATCTCCTAACGGTTATCCCACCTAAAAGAGAGACCTCTCACCTACCTACTGGACCAACGACTCAACACTAGAGCATAACTAGAGGAATCACAACCCTCTAGTGTATGTGCACTGTGGGGCCGGTAATAAGAAACGATGTGGATAGTGTCAAGAAGTCCCATACTAAAGGATCTTTCCCACCAACCACATCTTAGAACTCTATAAATACCCTAACCAAGAGAGGGTAAGGGGGTTGGGAGGAGAAACTTTTGGCAAGAGGAAGAAAGTCATTTCTCTTATAGAATGACTAGCCTCACCTATGACGCCATGATTATGTAATCTTTTCAACTATATAATGATTGGTCTTCTTGTCGAGACCCCCATTGTATGAGAGTGAGAAAAAAAAAACTAGTGAGAATTACTTGTGCATGAATCAATGATAACGAAAACTATCATATTGTATATTCTTGTATGGATACCTTACTAGTTTCGCCTTGAATGTGTATGTGTGAGTTTCGTGACCAACCCTATCACGACTGGTACTAGTACGTTTGGAACTGATCTAGGCTAGCCACTAGCATTGAATGGTCCAGTTAGACCATCAGTTACCTATCTAGGTCGAGGTTTGTTATTTATATCGTGCCCGAAAGCATGACCAGGTCACCAGTTGACGCACAGGGACCCCTCCGATAGTGGAGTACCGCTTCATCAGATCTAGGTGTTGTCCAAAAGAAATCTAAATTATGCAACACACATTGTAATTTTTTAGTGTTTAGAGAATTAAGAGGAATGTAGAAGAAAAGAGATCAATCATCAAAGCAGAACTATAATCAAACCCACATGCCTAGAAATAAAACCAAACAAAAATAAGTGACAACAATATAAACAAATCAAGTAAAAGAAAAATCACAGAATTAATTGATTTCGACACTAAGTGACAAAGCACAAATCATTCGAGTAAAAAACTGTAGTAAAATAAACTCCAAAGTTATTTCAACACAACATAACTTTTTAATCTGTATTTCAATCAATCAAAACAGCAACAAAAGAAAACTAAAAAACAATTTTTTACTCGATTTATAATTAAAATTTGCCTTGTTTTGGGTGGATAGGTATCTCACTGTTCGCTTTATTACTTATTAAAATGAGATATATCAATGGCGAGAAAAACACTCCTCCTTCTCTCAAAGTGGTGTCGTCGACAAGGGAAACCGGCCAAGGGTGTTGCAGTGACGGACGACCGACAAAGGTGCGACGACGATAGACAATGACTAGGGCCGAAACCATTTTTCTTTTTTCTTTTTCTCTTTCTTTTTCTCCTTCTTCTTCTCTTTCTTTTCTGTTCGTAATGACAACTGTAACAGAGTAATGAAACCATTTTTAGTTAATTTTTAATTTGAATTCTATTTGGGGGCAATTTTACCCAAAATTAGACAAAAATAATGAAAACAATAAAATATAAACCGTTGGCAATAAATAATAAAGCCATAATTTTTTTTTGTTCTTTACGAATTCACTCACACATATATATAAACACACACACACATAACATATATGAAGATAACTAGTCATCTGGTAAACAAGGTAAATCAAAAACGTTCATAAAAGTCATTTCAATTCACGATGCCATCGATGTCACATTTTTTCTCTTGTCAGTTCATCCTAATAATAATAAAAGTTAGGACAAACCATACAAGCCTTTTAATTCATCTAATGGATAAATTGTTTTTGAATTAAATTATGTGTAATGCTAATTTACCTAAATTTGGTGTTCAAATGATGTGGCAACATACTAGTCAATTCATTTAATTGTATCAAATTTACATGATTTAAATGAATGGAAAGAATGTTGACACATCATTTGAACACCAGATTTGTACAAAGTAGCATTACTATTAAATTATAAGAAGAAAAATTCTCTTCTTAATCATTAATTATTATGTATTAAACTCTATTTCCTAAATATTTAATTACCAAATTACGCATATCTCTAATTCTCTATTATCTCCATTCTTTCTCAACCTATCTCAATGGTATATATGTTTATTAAGAAAAAAAACATAAAATAAATACTTTGGTTTCGAATAAAAAAATTTGAAATATAACAACTTGTTTTGTTGCAACTATATTCGATTAAACTATAAAATTTCTAAAATTAGTGAAGAAATTAAAGTTCCCTATACAGTCAAATACCATGTAAACTTCTTGAAAAAAAAAATTTGTTTGTATATTTCGATTTTTTTTCTTATTGAAAAACACGATAGGATATATGAAAACTTTTTTATTTTGTATAATTAAAAAAAAAAATCTTATTGAAAAACAAAGTATTTGTTCTGAGTTTTATTTTTGATATAAATATATATTGTTTGTACAGATCAGTTGAGAAAGAATGTAGTTAGAGAATTAGAGATGTGTATCAGAGAAGAGAAAGCGATAATTAAAGATTTAGGAGAGAGAAGTTTAATACATAATATTTAATGATTTAGGATAGAGAAATTCTCATTTTTATAATTTAATTCAAAAGGATTTGATCCTAGAAATAATCCAAATATTATGATGGTTCGTCTTAATTTTTATTATTATTAGGAAGATAGCAATTGCATAGTAAATTAGAAAACTTAAAAAAGATCATTTTAATTCACGATATATGGACGGAATACAAAAGAGAGAACATATATATGGTATTAGAAAATTGATAAATAATTAAAATCAAGTCATTGCCCAATGGCCATTAAATGATCAACGGATGCTTTATGTTGATAACCATGCTGCCGGTTAAAAAAAGACATTGTAAAGTAGTGGAAATAGTGAGAAATTACATCTTTTTTTTTGGTGAGTTATAGTGATATCATCGGTTTAATAAGTTAAGTTTAAAAGGTACATATTATGGTGAACTACCCATATTGTCCATAAATAATCAATTTTTAATTCTCTTTGTACTTCTATTTCCACACTTTGATCATTGAAAGTAGTAACTCCTCTCTCTCTCCAAAAAACTTATCTGAAAATCGATATACAATTTGTCTGAGCATGATCCAGTTTATTTTTATAAGTTTACGAATTGTTGTATATATGTCAGAGATTTTGTTACATTGGTTCGAGATTTTTTTTGATATGTTTACGAGCTATTTTGTAATTTGTCTAAGTATTTTTTTAAATTTGTCTGAGCTTTTTTACCGTGGTATAAGCATTTTTAAACTGTTGCAAACAAGTTAATAATTTTAGGCAAAAAAGCTCAGACCATTAAGAAAAATGCTTGAACCCTTAAAAAAAAAGTTTGATCGCTCACAAAAAAAGTTCGATCATGTAAAACAAAAAAAAAAACTAGATCCATAACAAAAAAAGTTTGATCCCTTACAAAATAAACTCGATCCCTTATATTATAAAAGCTCGATCATGTACAAAAAAAGCTCGATCCCTTTAAAAAAAGCTCGATCCCTTTAAAAAAAACTCGATCCTTAACCAAAAAAGATCGACCCCTTACAAAAAAAAAAGTTTAATCCCTTAAAAAAAAACTCGATCATGTAAAACAAGAAAATCTCGATCCTTAACAAAAAAAGTTCGATACCTTACAAAAAAAACACGATCGTGTAAAACAAAAAAAAATCTTGATCCTTAACAAAAAAAAGGTCGATTCTTTAAAAAAAAAGGTCGGTCATGTATAAAAAAAACTCGATCATGTACAAAAAAGCTTGATCCCATTAAAAAAAAAGCTCGATCCTTAACGAAAAAAACTCGATCCCTTAAAAAAAGAAACTCGATCATATACAAAAAAACTCGATCCCTCACAAAAAAGCTCGGTCATATACAAAAAAAAAACACTCGATCATGTACAACAAAGCTCGATCCCTTACAAAAAAAGCTTGATCCCGCACAAAATAAGCTCGATCCCTCACAAAATAAGCTCAATCATGTATAAAAAAAAAGTTCGATCCTTCACAAAAAAACCTCGATCCCATACAAAAAAAAATCGATTCCTTACCAAAAAAAAAATCGATCATGTACAAAAAAACTCGATCCCTAACAAGAAAGTTCGATTCCTTACAAAAAAAAAAAGCTCAATCCTCAACAAAAAAAACTCGATCTTTAATAAAAAAAACTCGATTATGTACAAAAAAAAAGTTTGATCCCTTACAAAAAAAGCTCGCCATGTTTTTAAAAAATGATCGAAATGTTTCAAAAAGTTTCAAAAACCAAAATATTCATCTTCGTCAACACACAACAGATCAAATTAAAAAAAAACTCTAGGGGCGCTGACCCCCACCCCCCCCACACGAGTTGACTGGGCAGCTCGACCACAGCAAGCTCGCGCGGGGAGCTTAACCATCGAATGTGTCTACGTAGCGTCACTACGTCGCCGTTCAAATAATTGTCTGAGTTTCAACGAGACTTTATCTCTCTACTTCTAAACTTTGTTCACCATAATTGATGCCTTTAAAATATAAGTTATTAAAGCAATAACAGTGTTAAAATATCATCACTAAAAGTGTCATTTATTTTTTGAACCATTATTGGGTTGTGGCCCATAACCCTTGTAAGTATACTTTCCATTGCATCTTCCTACTTTTGTATAGGTTAGACCTCTCTCCACTTTTTTTATTTATCCGATGTTGGATGTGAGATTGAATTTTCATTAACATTGATATAACATAATGAATTTCCATTTGAAAACTTTTTTAACATATTATTGGATATAAACAAAAGGAATATTGTTATTAAAAGAAAAAAGAATTGGATCATTATTTAAAAGGAATCGTCTAATTGTGGATTCAATTACATCACATCTCTCTCTCTCTCTCTCTCTCTCTCTCTCTCTCTCTCTCTCTCTCTATATATATATATATATATATATATATATACTTTTCTTAATCTTCTATATTCTGTGGAATGTGAATGCAATAATATGTATCATTTTTTTAAAATATACATATACTAATAAACCATCGAATATCATTCAAATATTATTCTTCTTTTATCTTGGTCATAGAGTAATTGCTTATAACCATTGTTATATTCAATCTCACATCACACATCGAATAAATAAGAGAAATGAAGAGGGGTCTTAACCTATATAAAAAGGAAAATAATGCAACAGAAATTATATCTACATGGACAAGGGTTATGGGTCATGACCTAATACTCGTCCATTCTCTTTTAAACATTTCATTTTTATAAATGAAGTGTAATTTTTTAAAAAAAAAAATTAAAAATTACATATATATATGGAAATGTCGGTTTGAATCGGAACTGTCGGTTCCAGCTCGGTTCGAACTGGATGGTTCCTTAAGTAAAGGAACCAGAACCGCCCCTGTACAGGTTTCGGTTCTGGTTTTTGCCTGGCAGTTCTGGACCGAATCGGTGTCAAGTCTATATGTTGATAGTCCCACAAACTTCCAGCTAATTATTTTTGGAATCACTATAATTTAAAGCTTGTGATATCAGTTTCTTTCTATTGTACTGACGACGAACGAAATGCCAAACTTTATTCTGCATTTTCTCACCGAAAATGTTTTAAGAGTTCACTCAGAGGAAACCCTAAAATATAGATACCACAATATCAGCACTTTTTATCTGTCATTAATGTATTGCGATGATGAATTGATATTAGAGAGATTTAAGGGTCAAAATTAAACAACGGTAAAATAAAATCAGACAGTCTCCTCCATGTATACCACTTCACCAGAAGCAGAATCCGACGAAAACATCAAACTCTAATGCAAGTTACAACAATAATAACAAAAACCCTAGTTATTATTAGAGCACGTCTGTTGTAAAAATTGAGAAGTCGCCTCATTACAATTAATGTAGTAGAGTTAAAGAGGAGGACAAACAAAACCAGGAGGTGGAGTCTTTCCACATGTTAACAAGGCCTGAAAAGCCATAGGAATGAAGATATTCATGTTAAGAAACTTGATTCTTATGGCGATGCAAAGACAAACGGCTGCTTCCATCTCCATCATCCCTTGTATCACTGGACAACAAACATTCTCAACTGGGTCCCCAAACCCAATATGCACCAAACCACCAAGCACATCCACACAAAGCCCAAGCTTCATCACATTTATCGAACAACTTGGATGAGGAGGTGGAAGAAAAGTTCCAGGCGGACAACCTCCTCCACCGGTAGAACATCCTCCTCCTCCGGGCAAACTACCTCCTCCTCCTCCATGTGAACCACCTCCTCCAGGCGAACTACCTCCACCTCCTGGAGAAGTACCTCCTCCAGGCGAACCGCCACCTCCTCCTCCTCCTCCTCCTCCCCCTCCACCTCTACCGCCACCGCCACCGCCACCACCACCACCGTCACCGCCACCTCCACCTCCACCTCCACCTGCTTCACTGCCACCACCACCTCCCCCGCCAGTAGGTTTAATATGCAGAGGGTTTGTAATAGGAGGTCCAATTATAACTGGCGGTGATCTTTTTGGTGGGGTCGGGTGAGGAATTTTCGGTTCATGAGTCGGAGGGCAGTTGTGTGGTGGTGGATGTAGTGGAATACAAGCAACACAAGCATACATTGGTGGCATTGACATTGGCATAAAAATCATGAAGATGAAGAACTTAGCTGTAACCTTTGAACCCATGGCTTAGGGTTCCCGAAAAGGTTACTTGCTGTACTATATTCTTTTTGGGTTTTGATGGATTTTATGAATAGGATTTATATATATAGCTGAATTTGATGTGTAACTCGTGACTTTCTTTCTCTATAACATGGAAGCAAAAACTAGCTAGGACTATGGAAACAAGTTACATGAAAATGCGAAAGCTAATAATATGAATTCCAAGAACTGTTACTGCGAAATTAAATTTGAGAATTTAGAGTGTTCTTGCTGTCCATTACAATTTTCAAGATCCATCCGTGAATATTGTGCCTCAGTTCAATCCCTGAAGTTTGGTTTCAGAACTACTCAGTTTCACAGATCTCCAGAACTTTCATCTCCTTGTTTTGTTTTCCATATGTCTTTCTCTTTGCTTGTTATAGTCCCTTGCTTTATGGGTTCATTTCCTTTAAGATGCGTTTCGAAAGTATTTTACAAGCTAACTTGGTGGGTAAACAACGTGCATTTTGTAAATATATCAAATATCTGTTCGAGTTACCGCATATAATAGGATAAAAAAAATGTATTTTAAAAGCTAAAGAATAAAATTTCATATATCCGGTAGTCGAGTCAGATAGCGATTAGGTTTCACAGATGTTAAATTATTTTTGAGTTGCTTTACGAAGATGAACATGTGAGCTTCCTGTTTTCTTTGGCAATTTTCATTTTTGTTAACTATATACTTTATTAATCAAGAAGATGTACTGCATACAAACACCACCACTGTAATTGGTTAAGAATAACCACATTCCCACAATCTGTTCCCAAAGACTTGTTTGTCTTGTGAATAAGAAAATTTAAAATAGGTTTGATAAAACTGAAATTAGTTTTTTTAAAAAATTAATAGTTCCAATTTTCGAGTTTAATCTTTCTCTTGCAGGTTAAATCAAAAGAAAAATGATGACAAAAATGTAAAAAAAAAAAAAAAAAAACTTTATGATGTTTTTAATTCCTTAAGTCGAAATGAAGTTCTGTATCAGCTCAAAAGCATGTTCCAATTTCAATTCGGCAAATATCTTTCTCTGTATCACCTCAAAAGCATGTACTTCTTTTTCGCTTTTAGCTTTTAGCTTTTATTTTTATTATTTAGTCATTTGCATCTATATATGCAGTATGAATTTTAATCAGGGCATTTGAATATATTAAATTCGTTATTATATGAAAAAAAAAATGAAAAATTAAGATCATAGCAAATAGTTTATTTAGATAAAATAAAATAAATATAACATTTACTTAGATGAATTAAATAATTTTACAGTAAAAAAGAAATAAAAATAAAAAAATATCAAAAAATAAATAATAAGACGAAAAACAACACAAGTAATGAAAAAAAATTAAAAGAATAAATTACAATCCAATTTTATAATAAAAAAAATTGTTTTGCATTTATATTGAATTCAATTTAAATTTTTACAAAAATAATTTACTATTAACTGTAGCTAGATATGTTTTTAACTTTTTATTCTTCAAATTATTGATAAATTATTGATTTATTGGTTCTTAATAAATTAAAACTATAAAATAAGGAAAAATAGTAAGGAAAAATAAAATGAATTATAGTAATATATTGACTATTTTAATTCAATAAAGTAAAATCTGAGATTTTAGAGTTCATTGATTGGACTTGTTAGGTATGTTAAATTAAAACTATTAAAAACAATAAAAATCCAAAATAATAATATATAATTTAATATAAAATAAAATTGAATTAAGTAAACACAAATTAATTGTAGTTAAAAACGACGGAATAAAGAAAATGAATCGGAAAAGATGGTAAAATAAATAAGACAAATAAAATGAGAAGATGAAATTGAATTAAAATAGACACATAAAAATTTGAATTAAAGAAGTACAAAAATGGGCCATGAACCGAATACCTCTTAGTACAAAAAGGTGATCCACTACCAATTATTCTAATATCAATCTTTAATTAATATGTTTATATGTTAATAAATTTTATGATGGTTTGTTTTCATTTATTGATCATGCTCAGAAAAATTATTACATTCCTACTTCAATCCGAAAAATCTTTATCTTTGTCTCAAATCCTCACGAGCTGATTGACCAGTTACAAACTTTTAATTATGAGCCAGATCCTTCAAACTCCAAAATTCATTGGTCCATTGATGAAGAGAACAAGAAACGTAAAATTGATCTGAATCTCAGTTTGTAATTGTCTCATGGTTTTTATGCATTTTTTTTCCCTTTATTTTGTATTTCTTTTGTTGTTTTGCAGAATTTTGTTTTCTTTCAAGTTGTTCAGATGATATCTTCTAAACCTTACCTCTTCTAAAGACATTAGTGACAATGTCTCATTCTGGTTGGGGGGAGAGGATAGTTGATGTAATAACTTTTGTTTTTCAAAAAAAAAAAAAACCTTCTGACCATTTTTTTTTTTTGTAAAGATGGCCGAGTAAGGAGATCTTTAAGATACTTCTGAGACGCATCTTTGTAGTTATGATGCATTTTTTTCCCTCTCTTCTGACAATTCAAATTTATAAACTCTTCATTGTGATATCATTGACTAATCCTTTTATTCATTAAGTCATCTTGAGAAATTTTTCGAACTATTCTGGACACACGCATATTGACACGTGATTATGTGCAGTAAGTTGAGATTTTCCTATATTTTGTTCTGAAACATCATTCAAGGGTAGCAACCGAAGGCAATGGTCTTATTTAAAAAAATATATAGTAATAATAATAATAATAATTTTGTGTGTTTTGACCAAAACTCTTACTTAGTAGCCGGGGCTCATGCCTAAGTAAGCATAGGGTGTTCGTGCAAAACTGTGGAGTCTGGATAAGAATAAAGTGCAGTTCTGTAGCCTCTTTAACTCGAGCAATTAAGTCCGAAGGGTGCTTCAACACCTAATGCCCTAAGACCAACTGGTTTGGGAGTTATTGACCCAAAGCTAGTTACATGGGTTAAAGAGAAAGCTTAAGGGAATTGTACTTAAAAAAAAACATATGCAGTCCGAGTGATTAAACCCGTAGAAGTGTTTTAACACTTAATGCCCTAAAGCCAACTGGTTTGGGAGTCATTGGCCTAAAGCTCGCTACATGGATTAAAGATGGAATGTTTGTTTCCAATTTTATTATATTAAAAAAAAAGAATAAAACTGCTACCTAAGGAAAAAGCTCTGATGAGATTTCAGAATGAAAATGTTGTTTGATGTCAATTGAATCTCATAGTTATCGTGTTGATCTTTATTAAGCACAAGAAAGTTTGATTGATAACTCAATTGATAACTGGTTGTCAAAAGGTGAGAAAAGAGGTATAAGAGAGTTTGTCTATTTAGTAGT
The DNA here is from genome assembly GCA_032871835.1 of Dipteronia dyeriana. NCBI lineage: Eukaryota > Viridiplantae > Streptophyta > Magnoliopsida > Sapindales > Sapindaceae > Dipteronia > Dipteronia dyeriana. The sequence goes on from CM065299.1 coordinate 76,820,441, forward strand.
TTAGAGATTTGAATTTGAGTTTTTACTATTTTCGCTTTAGTTGCTAGGGACTAGCAATAAGCTGGTTGGGGGGGGGGGGGGGGGGGGGTGTGATTTACACTAAAAAGTGTATGTTTACTAAGGGATAATATCATCATTTTACACTTCCAATATGATTAATTCCCCAATTTAGACATAATTTCGTTCGCTCGCTTAAATAAATGTGTTGTGTAGTAATCAGTGTATTTTTTTTTGTATTTCAGAGGTAATTCGATCAATTCAAAATTATGGAGAAGTCAGATGGAAAAACAAACATCGTTTTCAAATTTAGAACATCAAAAACCTTAGGAAGGCCACGAAGGGTATTTTTATAATTTTGATTATTCACAGTTCACAGTTGACTTTCACTGTTCCTGATGACGTGCCACATTCCTATTGGACCAAACTACGCGTGCACTGTACACGCGGTTGCAGAGAATCGCATTCTAGAAGTCGGTGCACTGTTCATACTTGACTTTCTAGAAGATTATTGACCGAGGATGTGGCATAATTCTATTGGCCCGAACTGCGAGTGCATTGAACACGCGGCTGCAGAGAATCACATTCTAGAAGCTGGTGCACTGTTCACTATTGACTTTCACGGATGCGTTTACTGTTCACTGATGACGTGGTGAAATCTGGACGCTCCATTCTAAATTCATCCGATGGTCAATTTTCATCCATATTTTGTATAAATAGGGGACCTCTCCCCTCTAATTTGCATATTCTGAATCCAAAGATGATATTAGATTTGTGAAATTCTCTCTCTTTTGTTCTTAAATTCTCAGTTTAAATAAAATCTCTATTTTCTAGTTAAATTATGTCTGGCCAATTTTATATAGCTTGGGCCAAAGGTGATACTGTTGGTACGGAAAATATGAACCAATTTTGGTAAGATTATTATTTTTATGCTTTCTGCTCTCTGATCTTTGTCGAATTTTTGACGCACTGTAGACAGACAGATATTGTCTGTCTACAGTGGGTACTTTTACCCATATCTATCAGAGAGTGGTTTCTCCCATCTGATCTTTGTGGAGTTTTTGACACACTGTAGACAGACAGACATTGTCTAGCACAATGAGTACTTTTACCCATATATATCAGAGAGCGGTTTATCCCCTCTGATCTTTGTGGAGTTTTGACTCACTGTAGACAGACAAATGTTGTCTAGCACAATGGGTACTTTTACCCACATCTATCAGAGAGTGGTCAGTGGAGTGGAATACCCTCCCATAATCTGGACTAAATATTAATAATTGGATCATATTTGAATTACCAACAGTGGATCTGTTAGCCCCAGTTTTAATTTTAATTGATTTACATTTTTATAACAAGCTTCTTAATTAATCTAGATAATTAATCTAGATAATTAATTTTACAAGGACAAGTGAACAACCTCCCTATGGTTCGACCCGGTCTTACCGATTATTTTATTACTATGACACTCTTATACTTAGGAGTAGAAACACTTCTTTAGGACATGTCACTCATATTGTCCAAGCCCCGAATCATCCCTTAAGGGAACTAGCATCTACTTCTCACAAAGAGTGGATTCCACTATTGTGTACAAACCTTCTCAGCTACAAGCCAAACTGTAATCCCAACATACAGAGCATATTGATAGGGAACTGCATCCGACCTCACCTATGATATGTGAAAGACCACGATCTAACCTGAAAGAGTTGATAAGACACTCAAGATTAAGATCACCCACATATAGCCATCATCAGTTGATATATATGAATCTCGTCGATAAACGGATCTTGGTGAGAGATTCATATAGATCATGTCCTAGTGCTATATGATCACATCATACAAGGTGTCTCTATTCCCATATCTCATATGAATGATTCAGGATAGAATCACCGTACATTACGGAATAGACCGCAACTATAGATTAACGGCAAATAAAGTACCAATCTTTATTTGCTATCTATGGACTCTTTAGATTTAACCTCTCTCACTGTATCCATCTGTATATGACACTCATATACACAGTTCAAGATTACATCCGGCAATCTTGGATGTTAAATATATGCACAAATTATAAAATAAACAACAAAACAAGAATGAATTGAACTTTACATTTATTTATTTAATAAATCCATTAACAAATTACATCTTTAGGGTGTAAACCCCAACATACATTCATATCACGAGTTAAGATTCAACATAATATTAAACAAGATGCATGAACATGTTTAATGAACGAGAATAAACCCTAAAAAAATATGTTTCTATGCCACGAAATCCAATATACCACAAGCAAGTGTCGCCTTAAGGTCGGTAAAGTACTTGCATGTTGGATCGGGACATTCTTAGTCGAATGATACACCAGAATAATTCTTTATTCTTATATCTAGGGGTGGGCGCGGTTCGGTTTAGTTCGGTTTTGAGCAAAACTGAACTAAACCGAAAATATTTTGGTTCATCAAAAATTAAACCGGTTTAAACTTAATAAAAAATGGTAATCTAACTGAACTGAACTGAACTGATTTAAATCGGTTCGTTTCTGTTCGGTTTTGGGCCAGTTTAATCCCACTCCAACCTTCGTTTCATTATATATTGATTATGCCCTTCAATTTTATGCAAGACAGGGCAACAATTTTCCAACCATTTCAAGCATGTTGGACATATAATTAACTGTCAATAGTGACCAAAACAAAGAATTCATGGTGAATAGCTTGGTGTTTTTGGTCTTTCAAAATTTAACAAAAATTTAACATTCTACATCACAATTTATACCATATCCACAACCTACATCACTTATTACATATATATATCAAAAGCTCAACAAATTATCCATAATCCACAGCACATATACAGCCCACAACACATATATTTCTATTTTTTAAAAATGATAAATAATTGTATAACTAGCAACAAGCAACACATCAGAAAAAGGAAATAACCAAAACGACAAGTCCACAACAAATAAGCTTTGGTTGAAGCCTGAATAAATAAATAAAGAAGAAGAGTTGTAGAAGACAACAACTAACCAAATAAGTAAATCAGCAATCAGGCCGTCTGATTCAGACGATTCAGACGAGTTAAATGAGTAGAAGACAAACAAAATGGAGGAGCTGATGTTGAAGTTTGGCTGGAGATGAAGGAGACCATATCAGTTAAGTAGAGACCACATCAGTGATCATCGAATGTGAAAAAAAAGACAAAAACAAAATTAGAAAAAAAAGAAGAAAATTAGAAAAATAAGAAGACAAGAAGAGAGTGAGTCGAGTGACAAACCTTCTTTGAGGAATTGAGTTTATACGAGCAGAGAGTCAGCTGAGATGACTGGTGAAGATGACCAAATCGGAGATGAGCGACACTCCGATAGAGATGAGCAGCTGAGATGATTGACAAAGATCGGTTGCTAGATGATCGGTTGTTAAATAGTGGAGATGAGCAGTTGAGATGACTGGCAAAGATGACCAGATCAGAAACTAGCGGGGGAGATGACCGATGAAGAAAAGTAATGGAGGAGTTGAGGAAGAGATGAGAGTCATGGAGATGACAGATGAGCACCGGTCCATGCATCCAGCGAAGGAAAGCTGAGAAGTAAGAAGTAGAGCTGGAGAAGTGAGCTGAGCAGACAGCAGTGGTCGACCAAAGACTCGAAGAAATGAAAAATGTTAGGGTTAGGGATTTAGTCATTTATGGTTTTTTTTAACTTATATATATATATATATATGTGTGTGTGTGTGTGTGTGTGTGTGTGTGTGTGTGTGTGTGTGTGTGTGTGTGTGTGGTTCAGCGGTTCAATCCGGTTTTTGGTAAACCAAACCAGTTTGAACCGATTTTTTTTTTGTTTTAAACTTTTTAAACCGATTTGAACCGATTTAATTCAATGAACCGAACCGAAGACCCATTTTTTGGTTCAGTTCGAATCGGTTCGGTTCGGTTCGGTTTCGAACCTAGTGCCCACCCCAACTTATATCATTCAACACTCGCTTATTTTAGTCAAGATTTTAATTAATCATTTAACTAAATTCGTATGAATGTAACCCATCATTTTAGATCCTCATGAACTTAACTTGAGAGTTGCTGATTTAGGGTAAGCCAATCCCAAAATATATTCAGAAATCCTACCCATTAGGAAATCAATCTTGGTAATGATTCTCGTGGAAACCTTCTTTATGGAGAACAAAAGCAAAACCATCTCGAGACCCCACTTGATTTTAACGGCGTTGAACTAACGATGGAGACTACGAGATATATTTCATATATATCTCTCTTAGTCACTATTTTAAGGTTAAGGTTAGATTAACTTAGATTTAACAGTGAAGAGGAATCTAAGTTTCCAGGTTATGTTATTAGAATCTTATCCTATTAACATTTAATAAATTACCAGATTTTTAACTATTAAAAATCTAATTGATTATTGGAATTCTAATCTATGTAAACTTTAAAATAGACAAGAATTTAATATATAAATTTACCATGTTTTAACTATTAAAACTAAATGCATATTATTCAGTCCAATTATTATTTGGGCATTAATTGAATTAATCCCAGAATATTATTCGGTCTAGTTATTAATTGGGCGTTAATTGAATTAATCCCAGTAATGTATTGGGTCTTACTAATCTAACTAATTAAACATTTTAATAAAAATATTAGTTACTAATGAGAATTACCGAGTATTTACTCTCAAAAACTAATCTCATTAATAATACCCAATTATGTGAAAAAACCTGTTTTAATCTCATTAAAAAGAAACACATAAATCATAGCAATTATGTATGTATGATATGTTATAATCCAAGTATAGGCATACCTAATCTATATGGCATTCTTATGTATGACAATGCTTAAAAAAAATACAAATCGTCCCATAAATTAAAATTAAAACATACATGAGTTGACCGAGTACGATGAGTTATCTATCTTAAACAATTCTAATTATAAAAAATAATCTCATACATTCCTTAGTCTTCTTGTAAATCCATGGTCTTTAATATTCTTCAAGCCCACCTCCTTACATAAATGGGCTCCCAACCAAGTACAACTTGATTTGCATCAAGTGATCCATCACATGGATCGAACCTTAAGGCCCATCACTTGATTTCCGATAGAGCATATACTGTTCACGAAGCCCACAAGGTGACCTATCTGCAAGCCTCAAAACCACAAATACGCGAAGACACACAATAGCCTTGGACGCGTCAAGGCTGTCCATTTGGCTTCCAATGGTTTGTCGTATATCGTACCAAGGCCTAAATGTTAACCTAACATGTAGCCAAGGTCCAAGAATAGCTCAAAACTTCCTTTGTACTTGCGAAATCCCAGTTGCAGCAGCGCCAGCCATGCACACACTTGGTGTACGCAACTTGTCGGGTGCGGCTGCCGTTTGCACGCATAGTGTAGTTTTTTTCTTAGAATCCTTTCGAACATCACGATCTCCTTCGCAACATATATATATATATATATATATATATATATATATTAAAAAACAATTGTCAAGAACAACCATAAAAAAATAGGATTTCTTAATTACATAGATGATTACAAGAAAAAAAAACCTATAATCCATCGAACCGTATAATTAACGATCAACCATGTTTATATATATATATATATATATATATAACCAATCTTTGTACATACACATAAAAAAAACTTTAAGTATATCTGATTGTTCTCATGAAACATTGATTCTGATTTCAACACCAAGCCTTCAGAGCTATAACCCGTGATCTGATAACTTTTGTGTAGGCATGTCACGGATATAAACAGAACTAGACGTAGGTTACAGAAGAACAAGAAGACAACACTTTGTCCTCTCCTTTTGAATTCGGTTGGCTCCTACAAGAAGAACAAAAGAAAATCATTTTTTTTTGTCGCACCCTTTCTCTCTCTCTCCTTGTATTGGGTATTTAGGTTATATCAGGATCCTAGGATTTAGTAGTCCAGTTAAAATAGGATTCTAAATCCTATTTTAATTTGGTCACCACTAGGTCTTGAATTTGTGATCTCTAGGATTAAAATAATCTTTATTATTTTAAATCTTTTTGTAGTAGTCCTGTTTCGAACCTGTAACCTCCTATTAATAATTAAATAATAAATAATTCTTAATTATTAACATACTAATCAAATAATCTTCATATTTTGTAACACAATTAATTATACTATCTAATTAATTTAATCGTGACCCTTGTTATCATTAATCTTAAAGGACTAGCCAAGAGACCTAATGGATCCATAGTTTTGAGCTACAATAATACTTAGAAATATTAATTAAACTCTTTAATTAATATTTCATGATTATTAACATCAGAGTTACTCCACTAAAAACCAAGGCAACACTCTCGAAACTGTAGACGTATTACACAGACTGAAATATCAGTATCCATCGATATAACTTTTACTTATGGTATGATCCCCCACGAGTAGTTCATAATTAGAGCCAGGTCATAAAGTCTATGATACCTTTCTAATTATATCTTTTCCTTTAAGTACCATTGATTCTCTAATGAATAATTTTATCCTGTATTCTATTACGAAAGAAGAAGATCGCTCTTAATTGTTCAAGCCAAGAATCAACCCTTAAGAGAACTACTCATTTACTTCTCGTAAGAAAAAGTGAGTTCCTCTATTGTGTGCGAACCTTTCTAGGCACAAGCAAAACCGTGACTCCAAAATATGAAGATATTGATTGGGAATATTACTCTGATCTCACACATGGTATGTCAAAAGTCACAATCCAACCTGAAGCAGTCTGTAAGACACTGAGGATAAAGATCACTCATATACAACCATTATTTGTCGATACATATGAATCTCTTCATTTAACGGATCTTAGTAAGATATTTATATAGATCGTGGCCCTATCCTGTATGATTTCATCATATAAGGTGCCTCAATTCCCACATTACTACTTGAGTAGTCTAGGATAAGACCACTGTACATTACAGAATGGACCGCAACTCGACCACAACAAGCTCGCGCGGGGAGCTCAACCATCGAATGTGTCTACGTAGCGCCACTCCGTCGCCGTTCAAATAATTGTCTGGGTTTCAACGAGACTTTATCTCTCTACTTCAAAACTCTGTTCACCATAATTGATGCCTTTAAAACATAAGTTATTAAATCAATAACAGTGTTAAAATATCACCACTAAAAGTGCCATTTATTTTTTAAACCATTATTGGGTTGTGGCCCATAACCCTTGTAAGTATACTTTCCATTGCATCTTCCTCCTTTTGTATAGGTTAGACCTCTCTCCACTTTTTTTATTTATCCGATGTTGGATGTGAGATTGAATTTTCATTAACATTGATATAACATAATGAATTTCCATTTGAAAACTTTTTTAACATATTATTGGATATAAACAAAGGGAATATTGTTATTAAAAGAAAAAAGAATTGGATCATTATTTAAAAGGAATCGTCTAATTGTGGATTCAATTACAACACATCTCTCTCTCTCTCTCTCTCTCTCTCTCTCTCTCTCTCTATATATATATATATATATATATATATATACTTTTCTTAATCTTCTATATTCTGTGGAATGTGAATGCAATAATATGTATCATTTTTTTAAAATATACATATACTAATAAACCATCGAATATCATTCAAATATTATTCTTCTTTTATCTTGGTCATAGAGTAATTGCTTATAACCATTGTTATATTCAATCTCACATCACACATCGAATAAATAAGAGAAATGAAGAGGGGTCTTAACCTATATAAAAAGGAAAATAATGCAACAGAAATTATATCTACATGGACAAGGGTTATGGGTCATGACCTAATACTCGTCCATTATCTTTTAAACATTTCATTTTTATAAATGAAGTGTAATTTTTTTAAAAAAAAAATTAAAAATTACATATATATATGGAAATGTCGGTTTGAATCGGAACTGTCGGTTCCAGCTCGGTTCGAACTGGATGGTTCCTTAAGTAAAGGAACCAGAACCGCCCCTGTACAGGTTTCGGTTCTGGTTTTTGCCGGGCAGTTCTGGACCGAATCGGTGTCAAGTCTATATGTTGATAGTCCCACAAACTTCCAGCTAATTATTTTTGGAATCACTATAATTTAAAGCTTGTGATATCAGTTTCTTTCTATTGTACTGACGACGAACGAAATGCCAAACTTTATTCTGCATTTTCTCACCGAAAATGTTTTAAGAGTTCACTCAGAGGAAACCCTAAAATATAGATACCACAATATCAGCACTTTTTATCTGTCATTAATGTATTGCGATGATGAATTGATATTAGAGAGATTTAAGGGTCAAAATTAAACAACGGTAAAATAAAATCAGACAGTCTCCTCCATGTATACCACTTCACCAGAAGCAGAATCCGACGAAAACATCAAACTCTAATGCAAGTTACAACAATAATAACAAAAACCCTAGTTATTATTAGAGCACGTCTGTTGTAAAAATTGAGAAGTCGCCTCATTACAATTAATGTAGTAGAGTTAAAGAGGAGGACAAACAAAACCAGGAGGTGGAGTCTTTCCACATGTTAACAAGGCCTGAAAAGCCATAGGAATGAAGATATTCATGTTAAGAAACTTGATTCTTATGGCGATGCAAAGACAAACGGCTGCTTCCATCTCCATCATCCCTTGTATCACTGGACAACAAACATTCTCAACTGGGTCCCCAAACCCAATATGCACCAAACCACCAAGCACATCCACACAAAGCCCAAGCTTCATCACATTTATCGAACAACTTGGATGAGGAGGTGGAAGAAAAGTTCCAGGCGGACAACCTCCTCCACCGGTAGAACATCCTCCTCCTCCGGGCAAACTACCTCCTCCTCCTCCATGTGAACCACCTCCTCCAGGCGAACTACCTCCACCTCCTGGAGAAGTACCTCCTCCAGGCGAACCGCCACCTCCTCCTCCTCCTCCTCCTCCCCCTCCACCTCTACCGCCACCGCCACCGCCACCACCACCACCGTCACCGCCACCTCCACCTCCACCTCCACCTGCTTCACTGCCACCACCACCTCCCCCGCCAGTAGGTTTAATATGCAGAGGGTTTGTAATAGGAGGTCCAATTATAACTGGCGGTGATCTTTTTGGTGGGGTCGGGTGAGGAATTTTCGGTTCATGAGTCGGAGGGCAGTTGTGTGGTGGTGGATGTGGTGGAATACAAGCAACACAAGCATACATTGGTGGCATTGACATTGGCATAAAAATCATGAAGATGAAGAACTTAGCTGTAACCTTTGAACCCATGGCTTAGGGTTCCCGAAAAGGTTACTTGCTGTACTATATTCTTTTTGGGTTTTGATGGATTTTATGAATAGGATTTATATATATAGCTGAATTTGATGTGTAACTCGTGACTTTCTTTCTCTATAACATGGAAGCAAAAACTAGCTAGGACTATGGAAACAAGTTACATGAAAATGCGAAAGCTAATAATATGAATTCCAAGAACTGTTACTGCGAAATTAAATTTGAGAATTTAGAGTGTTCTTGCTGTCCATTACAATTTTCAAGATCCATCCGTGAATATTGTGCCTCAGTTCAATCCCTGAAGTTTGGTTTCAGAACTACTCAGTTTCACAGATCTCCAGAACTTTCATCTCCTTGTTTTGTTTTCCATATGTCTTTCTCTTTGCTTGTTATAGTCCCTTGCTTTATGGGTTCATTTCCTTTAAGATGCGTTTCGAAAGTATTTTACAAGCTAACTTGGTGGGTAAACAACGTGCATTTTGTAAATATATCAAATATCTGTTCGAGTTACCGTATATAATAGGATAAAAAAAATGTATTTTAAAAGCTAAAGAATAAAATTTCATATATCCGGTAGTCGAGTCAAATAGCGATTAGGTTTCACAGATGTTAAATTATTTTTGAGTTGCTTTACGAAGATGAACATGTGAGCTTCCTGTTTTCTATGGCAATTTTCATTTTTGTTAACTATATACTTTATTAATCAAGAAGATGTACTGCATACAAACACCACCACTGTAATTGGTTAAGAATAACCACATTCCCACAATCTGTTCCCAAAGACTTGTTTGTCTTGTGAATAAGAAAATTTAAAATAGGTTTGATAAAACTGAAATTAGTTTTTTTTAAAAATTAATAGTTCCAATTTTCGAGTTTAATCTTTCTCTTGCAGGTTAAATCAAAAGAAAAATGATGACAAAAATGTAAAATAAAAAAAAAACAAACTTTATGATGTTTTTAATTCCTTAAGTCGAAATGAAGTTCTGTATCAGCTCAAAAGCATGTTCCAATTTCAATTCGACAAATATCTTTCTCTGTATCACCTCAAAAGCATGTACTTCTTTTTAGCTTTTAGATTTTATTTTTATTTTTATTATTTAGTCATTTGCATCTATATATGCAGTATGAATTTTAATCAGGGCATTTGAATATATTAAATTCGTTATTATATGAAAAAAAAAACTGAAAAATTAAGATCATAGCAAATAGTTTATTTAGATAAAATAAAATAAATATAACATTTACTTAGATGAATTAAATAATTTTACAGTAAAAAAGAAATAAAAATAAAAAAATATCAAAAAATAAATAATAAGACGAAAAACAACACAAGTAATGAAAAAAAATTAAAAGAATAAATTACAATCCAATTTTATAATAAAAAAAATTGTTTTGCATTTATATTGAATTCAATTTAAATTTTTACAAAAATAATTTACTATTAACTGTAGCTAGACATGTTTTTAACTTTTTATTCTTTAAATTATTGATAAATTATTGATTTATTGGTTCTTAATAAATTAAAACTATAAAATAAAGAAAAATAGTAAGGAAAAATAAAATGAATTATAGTAATATATTGACTATTTAAATTCAATAAAGTAAAATCTGAGATTTTAGAGTTCATTGATTGGACTTGTTAGGTATGTTAAATTAAAACTATAAAAAATAATAAAAATCCAAAATAATAATATATAATTTAATATAAAATAAAATTGAATTAAGTAAACACAAATTAATTGTAGTTAAAAACGACGGAATAAAGAAAATGAATCGGAAAAGATGGTAAAATGAATAAGACAAAAAAAAATGAGAAGATGAAATTGAATTAAAATAGACACATAAAAAATTGAATCAAAGAAGTACAAAAATGGGCCATGAACCGAACACCTCTTAGTACAAAAAGGTGATCCACTACCAATTATTCCAATATCAATCTTTAATTAATATGTTTATATACAATATACATAAAAAATTGAGGTAGGATACGTTCTATATATATATGAATTCATCTTTCATTTCAGTTTATTGTGTATTTCATATTTTGTATTAAAAGGTTGATTTAACGGATAAGGTGGCACTAGTCACTGTATACCTCCCATTTTTTTATTTTTTTTTAAGAAATATTATATAAATTTAAAATTTTCGGATAAATACTCAAACATGATGTAGTAGATGTACGAGGGATATATTACCATATCAATGTAAAATAATCATTAATACCTTGTTTGGTGTATTATATATATTTTTCATGTTTTAAATTTCCTCGCATAGTTAAAATTTATCGACAAAAAAAATTCCGACTGCAAAACGTTAAACAAGTTTTAATTAACACAAATCATGATCATATAGGATACATCTCTACCGCTCTACAAAGATATGTTACTTTATATAACTAGTTGCCATGTGGATTCATGTTAATCCACCCGCCACTTCCATTTTGTTCACTCCATCTAATTTTTCAAGTGCTTACAATATACTTTATTTATAGGATACTTTATTTATAGGGTTAGACCAGTGGTTAATCTAAGAATTATAGATACATTTAAATTTCAATCCTCAATTTGAGAACACAATTTTAAATAATAAATTAAATTGATTTAATTTTACCCTTATTTATTTATTTATTTATTAATATATATATATATATATATATATATATATATATATATATATAAAGCGGTTCTCTCATTAGAGATCCTTTATTTTAATTTTGGTAATGACCACTATAAAATCATATTCATTTTTATGAGTTTTGAAATGATTTTTTTTATAGATGATATGTTCAATGAAATCTACCTATTAATAAAATTTAAGATTTTTTCAAACACTACAACTATTTTTCTGGAATTTTCCTATATTTCGCCTATTTTTCGTTGCCTTTAAATTTAACAAAATCAGGATAAATAGTAGTGCTTGAAAAATTCTCAAATTTTTTCAAATTTTATTCATAGGCAGATTTCATTGAACATATCATCAACAACAAAAAATCATATCAAAATTCATAGAAATGGATGTGATTTCAGGATGGTCCTTACCGAAATTAAAATAAGGGACCCCTTATGAGAGAACCAATATCTCTCATAAGGGGTCCCTTATTTTAATTTCAGTAAGAACTTTGATGAAATTACATCCATTTCTATGAATTTTGATATGATTTTTTGTTGTTGATGATATGTTCAATGAAATCTGCCTATGAATAAAATTTGAAAAAATTTAAAAATTTTTCAAGAACTACAATTATTTTTCTTAAATTTTCCTATATTTCTCCAATTTTCCGATACCTTCATATTTATCAAAATTGGGATAAATTGTTGTAGCACTTAAAAAATTCTTAAATTTTATAGATAGGTATATTTCTTTAAACTTGTCTTTAATAACAAAAAATTCATATCAAAATTCATTAAAATCTATATGATTTCATCAAGGTTATTATTGAAAATAAAATAAAGGATGCCTTCATATTTATCAAAATTGAGATAAATTGTTGTAGTACTTAAAAATTTCTTATGTATATTTCATTAAACTTATCATCAATAAAAAAAAATCATATCAAAATTCATTAAAATCAATATGATTTTATCAATGTTATTACTGAAAATAAAATAAATAATTCATAATTATAAAAGAACCACTATATATATATATATATATATATATATATATATATATATATATATATATATATATAATCGATTACAATTTAATTGCTTGACTCAAAAATATTACCGAAATAATGAGTATTAATAGTGAAATTTGGCTAGGAGTCAAAGAGAAATTTTTCACTTCCCCGCCACAAGTCAAAACCCATAATCGACAATCATGAAAGCCCGGATAGACCATAAAGCCACTCCGCAGGAGCAGGGAAGGCCGACTTGGCTTCACAACAAACAAAAAACAAGTTAGGCGCGACCAGGACGAGCCCCCACATGAATACTGGAGCTCGGGCTTCTCCAGACCACTTATCGGGGAACCCCGACTTTGAGGTCGAGCTCCTCAACCGCCCAGTGAATGCCAAGAGAAGTTTCCAAGCTCAAGAGACATTCGAAAGAAGCCCGTCAACCTCTCCAGAAGCTCGTTGTCCTTGCAGGACATAAAAGAATAATAACGCCTAAATCTACACTACCCCGGCTACCTCCCAGGAATGTCTACAGGAACACCTCGAGCCCCTAAGGGGTCAGGAAAAATCCATCTCAAGCTTCTAAGAACAGAGTCGGAGCAGGGATCTACCTCGCTCTATGGGGCAACAGGCAGCTAGCTGGGTGACCTTCATGAAGAACCATGTCGCGATAACATACAAGATCATATCTAGGAGATAACCATCATTAATCCCGTATACGTGCGAGCCAAGAGTTTGATTCCAAAAAGGAAACAAACTCATTCACATTAATTGTTTCCGCTATTTACTCGAGGTCAACTACTTTTAAATGAAGGATCCCACCCGGTAAGGAAAAAACGGATTCAAAGGATTGTGGTAGGATATCACCAAATTCAAACCAACTTGGACCATATATAAATAGGGTCAAGCAAGATACATAGAGATATATACAGAAAGATATACATAGAAGCAGAGAGAAGAGAAAAAGAAAAGAAAAGGGGAAGGCCTAAATTCTGTATTCAGAACACCACATTTGTTTCCACTATTCGACAGGCACAGAGTTGCCACCATCCTAGATCTTAGAGAGACTGCGAGCATATAAGAGAGTGATTTGTATTTTAAAGCAAGTATCAATAATAAAAGCTCTCATTTACTGTTACTACGATCCAGCCTCTCGTTTACCTCTCACAGGTCAGGTATCAATGGTACCGACCCCGGTCACCACTTTCGTGGTAGTGGTCTCGAGGGTGTTAATAGAAATTTCTCATCCCGAGCAAATTTCCCGTTAACACTTTCTGGCTCCATCTATGGGAAACTCTCACACCAACATCTTTGTACATTCGAAAAGTTTGTTATTTCATAATAATCATGAGTCTCCGCTCCTCACAGGGGCAACAGAGCACATCAGAACAACCTTCTGCTACGTCGACATGAAAGGTCCCGAGGAAAGAGAGAAAATCCGGGCTCCATTGCCAGGTTCCCACCTAGCCAGCTACTGTGCGGGCTCTGGATACTCCTCTGGGAAGTCAGGTCGAGCTTGACCAATAAGCGGCGGCCTTCGTAGAAAACGTCCGCCTTCGACTACTCGCTGAGGGTATCGCTATCCAACAAGCGGGTCTCTGCAATCAAGGAGAGTCAAGCACGCCTGGGGTTAGGCAACCCCTGCCTTCGATTGCCTGGGACCTACCCCTCAAGAATCAGCTCGTAATAGAATGGGGTTCCCAACCTCGATCCGGGATAGGCTAGGGCCCATGCCCCACGTGTTGGAACCCCGTTCTGCGGTTACACAGCGGAATTAGGTTTTAAATTTTTTAATACAGATCTTAATCTATATCTATAACCAGTGAACTTGGTATCGTAATAATTTTTCGGAACTAATACATACAATATGTAAACACATGAAATTGTAATCAATAAAAATCAGAAGAAGAAAATCTTACCAACGTTTGGAGGCTCCTTTACTTTTCGATATGCTCCTGTCTGAACCACTCGATCTTCCTCGCTATCTCCCGGGATTGGTAATTGCGTGTGGGCACGTCACGATCTCAAGAACTTGAATGGAGGATGTAGAGAGATTTGAAGAAACTCATTCTTCTATGTGTTTCTAAAACACACAAAACATAAAACAATATATATATTTCTAAAGCTTGCTTCTCTCTTCACAAATATATATCTTATATATATAGAAAAACCCATGCCTGCTTATGCTTTTTCTTTGACAAATATATATATCTAACTATTGCCTTGCATTTTCAAAAATCAGTTCACGCACTGCTTCACTATATCTATATATAGCTTGCCTTGTTTTTTTGTATATATATATATATATATATATATATCAACTAACTACTCACGCCAACTCTTGTTTTTCACAAATATATATATATATATAACTGTTTTTACTTCTACACACCCACTTTGCATCCAATGCAATATCTTGTGTTATTAATTTATATATATATTTTAATTATCCTTTTCAAATATATCTAATATATTAAAAGTGATCATAAGTATTTTAAATTTAAACTTAAATTTAAATACTTAGATAAACGATTTAGTAAAATAAAATAATCTCATTATTTTATCTTCACCTAAATCCATATATCAATTAACACACTCCAATTAATAGTTAATTCATAATTCATAATTATCAATATAATTAAATAATCTAATTATTTAATTAATTTAATTATTAACATTCATTAATTAAATAATCTCATTATTCAATTAATTCCCGAAAATATAGGTCACTTTCGTAACACAATTGATTGGACAATTCAATTAATTTACCGTGACCCTTGTTACCTAAATCGATCGGACTAGCAAGGGGACCTAATGGACCCACAGTATTTTGAGCTCCAATAATCCTCGGAATCATTAATTAAACTCTTTAATTAATATTCCTTGATTATTAACTCCGATGTTATTCCTCTAAAAACCCGAAGCTGCACTCTCTCAACTGTAGACGATGTTACACAGACCGATACAACTCGGTGTCCATCGATATAGCTATTACATATGGTGTGATCCTCAACAGTAGTTCATAATTAGAGCTGGGTCATAATGTCCGTTATACCCCTCTAATTACATATATCCTTTAAGTACCATTGATTCTATAATGAACAATAAATCCTATTTTCTCACGGAATTAAGAGAGTGTTCATATTGTCCAATCCCCGAATCAACCCCTTAAGGGAACTACCATCTACTTCTCACCAGAAGGAGTGGATTCCACTATTGTGTACAAATCTTCCCAGCCACAAGCCAAACCGCATTCCCAACATACGGAGTATATTGATCAGGAAATGCATCTGACCTCACCCATAGTATATCAAAGACTACAATTTAACCTAAAGGAGTCGATAAGACACTCAGGATTAAGATCACCCACATATAGCCATCATTAGTTGATATATATGAATCTCATCGGTAAATGGATCTTGGTAAGAGATTCATATAGATCATGCCCCAGTCCTATATGATCACATCATACAAGGTGCCTCCATTCTCATATCTCATATGAATGATTCAAGATAGAATCATCGTACATTACGGAATGGACCATAACTATAGATTAATCACAAATAAAATACCTAGCTATATTTGCTATCTATGGATTCTTTAGATTGCACGTCTCTTATTGTATCCATCTGTATATGACACTCATATACACAGTTTGAGATTACATCCGGCAATCTTGGATGTTAAATATATACACAAGTTATAAAAAAAAGCAGCATAACAATAATGAATTGAACTTTTCCTTTTATTTATTTAATAAATCCATTTACAAATTACATCTTTAGGGCATAAACCCTAACAATCTCCCACTTGCACTAAAGCATGTGAGGTTTGTCTCGTATCCCTAGACCATCTAGGTGACCCAAAAACACTTTAGCCAATAAGGTCTTTGTAAATGGATTTGCATGATTGTCTTGTGAGGCTATCTTTGTGACGATCACATGTCCTCTCTACATTGTCCCTCTAATGAGATGATATTTTCTCTCCATATGCTTCCCTTTTTTGTGGCTTCTTAGTTCTGTGGAATTAGCTACAGCACCACTGTTATCACAATAAATTGTGATGGGCATATTCAAATCTGGAACAACTTCCAGATCACACAAGAACTTACGGAGCCAAACAGCCTCTTTAGCAGCTTCACAAGCAGCTACATGTTCGGCTTCCATGATGTAGTCAGCAATGCAAGATTGCTTGATACTTCTCCACATAATGGCTCCACCATCCAGGGTGAATACTGATCCAGACGTGGATTTCCTAGAATCCCTGTCTGATTGAAAATCAGAATCTGTGTATCCAAATGGGATCAAATCCTGCCCGGAATACACTAGCATATAGTCTCTCGTTCTTCGAAGATACTTAAGAATTGTCTTGACAACAACCCAATGATCCAATCCTGGGTTGGACTGGTCTCTGCTGACTACTCCTACTGCATAGCAGATGTCCGATCTCGTGCATAACATAGCATACATGAGACTATCTACTGTCGATGCATAGGGTACACGTTTCATATCCTCAACTTCTTGAGGTGTCTTAGGACACTGTTCCTTAGACAAATTAACTCCATGCCTAGAAGATAAATTACCTTTCTTGGAGTTTTGCATCATATCCTCAACTTCTTGAGGTGTCTTAGGACACTGTTCCTTAGACAAATTAACTCCATGCCTAGAAGACAAATTACCTTTCTTGGAGTTTTGCATCAAAAATCGCACAAGAATCTTATCGATATATGATGCCTGAGACAGTGCTATGAGTTTGTTCTTACAATTCCTTATAAGCTAGATCCTAAGAACATAACTCGTCTCTCCGAAATCTTTCATTTGGAATTGGCTAGCCAGTCAGCCCTTTACATCATACAACATTCCCAATGAGTAGGATATCATCTACGTATAGGACTAAGAAAACTACTTTCTTATCAATGATGCGTTTGTAGACACAAGGCTCATCGACATTCTGCTCGAAGCTATAGGTTTTGATCACATCATCAAACATAATGTTCCAAGATCTAGATGCTTGCTTAAGTCCATAGATGGACCTTTACAACTTGTAAACCTTTTGCTCTTGATTTGGAGACACGAATCCCTCTAGTTGCATCATATAGATGCTCTTATCAAGATTGTCATTCAAGAATGCAGTCTTGACGTCCATTTGCCAAATTTCATTATCGAAATAGACAACAATGGATAAGAGAATCCTAATAGACTTAAACATGGCTACTGACGAGAATGTCTCTTTATAATCGACCCCCTCTTTCTGGGTATAACCCTTGGCCACTAGCCTTACCTTGAAGGTCTCTACCTTCCCATCTACTCTTTTCTTTCTTTTGTAGATCCATTTACACACTATGGGTTTTACTCATCCGGTAAGTCTACAAGATTCCAGACTAAGTTAGAGTACATGGACTCAATCTTGAGATTCATGGCTTTAAGCCATTCCTCTTTATCATGATCTTCCATTGCATTCTTAAATGTCAATGGATCATCAACACTATCAGCATAGACAACATCTTGTCCCTCACTATACCTAAATAGCGTTCAGGTTGTCTCACAACCCTCTCACTACGTCTAGGTGGTAGTATATCTTGATCAGGAACCATATGACTCTCATATGTTTATGGAACAACAACTCTTGTTGATGAAACACTAGTCTCATCAGGCTCCAACTCATTTAATACAATCTTGGAACGAGGTTTATAGTCACTAATGTAATTATCCTCAAGAAACATTGCATTTGTCGATACAAATACTTTGTTATCTTCAGGACTATAGAAGTGTCCACATCTGGTCTCCTTGGAGTATCCTACAAACAGGCAGACCACAGACTTGGAGTCTAGCTTTCCAGTTTTGTTCTTCAGCACGTGTTCTGGACATCCCCATATACGAAAATATTGTAAACTAGCTTTACGACCATTCCACAACTCTAGGGGAGTCTTAGGAACAGATTTGGATTGCACCACATTCAAAATGTATACCGTTGTTTGTAACGCATATACCTAGAAGGAATTTGGTAATGATGAGAAACTAATCATAGATCTCACCATTTCCATTAGGGTTCTGTTTTCCTCTCTGCTACACCATTTTACTGAGGTGTACCAGGAGCTGTGAGTTGGGAAATTATCCTGTGCTCGACCATAAAGTCTTCAAACTCTTGGTCAATGTACTCATCTCCACGATCCGATTGCAGTGACTTGATAGTTCTACCTAATTGATTCTCAACTTCAGCTCGAAATTCTTTGAACATTTCAAATGTTTCCGACTTTCGTTGCATTAGGTAGACATATTCGTATCTTGAGTAGTCATCTATAAAGGTGACATAATACTTATAACCACCCCTAGCTTTAACATTCATCGGTCCGTAGACGTCTGTATATATAAGCTCTAGTTGTTCTTTAGCTCTAAGCCCTTTTCCATTAAAAGGACTCTTAGTCATCTTACCTTCCAGACAAGATTCGCAGACAGGTAAGGTGCCAACCTTTAACTCACTTAAAGGTCCGCTTTTTACTAGTCTGTCTATCCGGTCAAGGTTGATATGACCAAGCCTTAGATGCCAGAGATACGTGTCATTATCTGGAGAAATCTTATGTCGTTTAGTTTTTGGTTTTTCAACCTTAAACATTTCGGTGTTGTGCAGTGTAGTATGTATTAACGGTTTTAACACATACAAATTGTTTTCATTAATTCCTGAACAAATATTCAGACCATTCTTTCCAATAATAACAGACTTATTATTAAAAGAAACAAAATATTTTTGTTCTAACAACTTAGAAACAGAAATCAATTCCGTGTAAATCCAGGAATATAAAATACATTGTCCAACAGTATATAATTATTACAAAAACGTAATATAATTATGCCCACTACTCGTGCCGACATGACATCCCCTGACCCTATATGCATTGAGAAGGCTCCCTCCTCTAGCTGTGTCCAAGAATCAGTTCATTGTAAAGAAGAACAAACATGATTAGTGGCCCATGAATCAACTATCCAGGGTGAAGAATCATCTTCCACTAAACATGACATAAGAACAAGTAAATCATATTTACCTTTCTTGGACTTCTTCTTTCTTTGGGCTTTCTTGGGTTTGGGCTTACCCTTCGCTTGTATGCCTCTCGAACAGTTCGTGTGGCATTGGCAGCAGGCGCTGGAGGACATTCCTCATTAAGCACAAACTTGAGGTCTTTGGTGACCAATATTGCATTAATGTTAAGTTTCCACTTAGTGTAGTTATCACCAGTTAATATGTCGTTTACGAGAATTTGAAGTAATGCAGAAGACATTATTGCTGAAATAAATAAAACATTCATTCAGTCATTTATTTAAAACAAGTGCGAGTGTTTTGGTATAAATTTAAACATGATGCATGAAAATGTTTAACAAACTAGAACTACCCTAAAAATAGTTATTATACCACGACAATCCAACATACCACAAAGAAGTGCCACCTTAGGGTCGGTCAAATCTTTGCATGTCGGACCATTCAACCATCGTTTATTCAACCATACCATTCAACCATCGTTTATTCAGTCAGGTTTTTAATTAACAAACTTAATCAAAACCTTCGTGAGTGTAACCCACCATTTCAGATCTCACGAGCTTAACTCGAGAATTGCCGCCTTAGAGTCGGTCAATCCCGAACTACCCTCAGAAATCCTATCCGTTAGGAAGTCAACCTTGGTATTGACCTTTGTGGAAACCCTCCTTAGGGAGGACGAAAGCAAAGCCGTCACGAGGCCTCACTCAGATCTCACGGTGTTGAACTAATGATAGAGGCCGTAGGATATATATGTCATATATCCCTCTCCCACTCACTATTTTAAAATTAGGGTTTTCTATTACCCGTTAATGCACCTAGACTCTACAAGATTAAACGACTAACTTTAATCAAGTTATCTAGTGCATTAACTAATTAGAACCAAATTCTAATTAACTAATAAATTATTAATGATTTTTAACAATTAAAAATCTAATCTATTAGTAAATAATCTAAGCCTTTGTAAACTATTTACTAGGGTTAGATTATTATTTTAGTGTTTATCAAGTTTAAACTATTAAAACCCTAACACTTTATTTGGATCATTTATTATTAGGTAATTAATCATATTAATCCTAATTGCAATAAATAACCCTATTAATCTAACTTATTAAACTCTTTAATAACTAGATTAACATTAATGAGAATTGTCAAGTTTGCTAACCATTAAAAAACTAATCTCATTATTCATAGCCAATTATGTATATTGTCCATTTTAATCACATGAAAAAAATACATAAAATATCAAGCTATGATGCATGTATGACATATCAAATATATTTGTGTAGGCACATCTAATTTAAATGACATATGTATGTATGGCAATGCTTTTATCATCACATAATATAAAGCATACATGAATTGACCGAGTACTGTGGATTATTTAACCTAAAAATTGGAATCTAAAATTACAAAAATTTCCCAAGGCATTCCTTGGTCTTCTAGTAACTTCAGATATCTTTCAATCTCTTCAGGTCACTCCAATTCATCTCATGAATCCATCTTCACGATTTTTCCAAGTCTTCAATATAGGTTTCAATTTTTTTTTTTTTTTTACAATACAATAACAGTAAATATATATATATATATATATATATATATAAACAAAAATAATAATAATAATACAACCCATAAACCCTAAATCCACAGTACCATATAATTAACGATCAATCATGTTTTTGTAAATTTTTAAAAAATATATAAATATAAAAACATCATACAGTCAATTTAAATTGTGCCTACACAATTCATACATACAGGAGCATCGAAAACAATTTCCTGTTCCGAAATATAAATTGGATCTGATACCAATTGTTGGAACCCCATTCACCAGTTACGCAACGGAACTAGGTTTTAAAATTTTTAATACAGATCTTAATCTGTATCTATGACCAGTGAACTTGGAATCGTAATTATTTTTTCAGAACTAATACATACAATATGTAAACACAGGAAATTGTAATCAACAAAAATCAGAAGAAGAAAATCTTACCAACGTTTGGAGGCTCCTTCACTTTTCGATATGCTCCTGTTTGAACCACTCGATCTTCTTCGCTATCTCCCGGGATTGGTAACTGCGTGTGGGCGCGTCACGATCTCAGAAACTTGAATGAAAGATGTAGAGAGATTTGAAGAAAATCTTTCTTCTATGTATTTCAAAAACACACAAAACATAAAACAATATATATATATATTTCTAAAGCTTGCTTATCTCTTCACAAATATATATATATATATATATATATATATATATATATATATATATATATATATATATATCTCTGACTATTGCCTTGCTTTTTCAAAAATCAGTTCACGCACTGCGCTTGCCTTGTTTTTTTGGTATATATATATATATATATATATATATATCAACTAACTACTCACACCTGCACTTGTTTTTCACACACACATATATATATATATATATATATATATATATATATATATATATATATATATATTTGTTTTTACTTCTACACACCCACTTTACATCCAATGCAATCTCTACACACCCACTTTGCATCCAATGCAATCTCTTGTGATATTAATTGATATATATCTTTTAATTATCCTTTTCAAATATATCTAATTTATTAAAAGTGATCATAAGTATTTTAAAATTAAACTTAAATTTAAATACTTAGATAAATGATTTAGTAAAATAAAATAATCTCATTATTTTATCTTCACCTAAATCCATATATCAATTAACACCCTCCAATTAATAGTTAATTCATAATTCATAATTATCAAATAATTAAATAATATAATTATTTAATTAATTTAACTATTAACATTCAATAATTAAATAATCTCATTATTCAATTAATTTCCGAAAATATACGTGTCACTTTCGTAACACAATTAATTGGACAATTCAATTAATTTACCGTAACCCTTGTTACCTAAATCGATCGGGCTATCAAGGGGACCTAATGGACCCAAAGTATTTTGAGCTTCAATAATCATCGGAATCATTAATTAAACTCTTTAATTAATATTCCTTGATTGATAACTCCGGTGTTATTACACTAAAAACCTGAAGCTGCACTCTCTCAACTGTAGACGCTTTTACACAGACCGATACAACCCGATGTCCATCGATATAGCTATTACATATGGTGTGATCCTCAACAGTAGTTCATAATTAAAGTTAGGTCATAATGTCCGTTATACCCCTCTTATTACATATATCCTTTAAGTACCATTGATTCTATAATGAACAATAAATCCTATTTTCTCACGGAATTAAGAGAGCGCTCATATTGTCCAAGCCCCGAATCAACCCTTAAGGGAACTACCATCTACTTCTCATAAGAATGAGTGGATTCCACTATTGTGTACAAACCTTCCCAGCCACAAGCCAAACCGCAATCCCAATATACGGAGTATATTGATCAGGAAATGCATCTGACCTCACTCATAGTATATCAAAGACTACAATTTAACCTGAAGGAGTCGATAAGACACTCAGGATTAAGATCACCCACATATAGCCATCATTAGTTGATATATATGAATCTCATTGGTAAACGGATCTTGGTGAGAGATTCATATAGATCATGGTCCAGTCCTATATGATCACATCATACAAGGTGCCTCCATCCCCATATCTCATATGAATTATCCAAGATAGAATCATCGTAAATTAAGGAATGGACCTTAACTATAGATTAACCACAAATAAAGTACCCAGCTTTATTTGCTATCTATGGACTCTTTAGATTGCACGTCTCATACTGTATCCATCCGTATATGACACTCATATACACAGTTCGATATTACATCCGGTAATCTTGGATGTTAAATATATGCACAAGTTATAAAATAAACAACATAACAAGAATGAATTGAACTTTTCCTTTTATTTATTTAATAAATCCATTTATAAATTACATCTTTAGGGCATGAACCCCAACACCACGTTCCCAAAAAGCTGCCACGCTACCTACCAAGGCAAGTCAAATCGGCATCGGACATCTTTCCCAGTGAGCGGGAAGCATTTCTCCACCCAACGACTTCAAGGAAAGAAGCCCGGGGTAGAGAATAAGAAAGTCAACAAAGCCACCGAGCGGACCCCCTCTGAAGAAGGAACCGGGTAGAGGTCGCCAGTTCGTTAGAGGCATCTGATGGTGAGAAATCTGAGATCAACTCAAGGAAATTCGAAAGAAAACGTCTAAAGGACCAGTTGACAGAACTTCAGAAGAAGTTCCAACTGGTGAAGAAGGGAAAATACAAGGAGGACAAGAAAGATCCTCTAAGTGAAATGAATGCCCCCTTCACCAGATGGGTCCGGGAGGTAGAGATTCTGCCTAATTTCAAAATGCCAACTGACAGGTTCTCTGAGACTGAAGATCCCCTAAGCCATTTAGAGAGCTTCGTTCAACAGATGGAGGTCCAGAACACAATCAGGGCAGCTATGTGTCGAATGTTCTCCACTACACTCACGGATTACGCTAAAACCTGGTTTAGGAAACTACCTTCAGGTAGCAAGGATTCCTTCACCAAGTTATCAACTGAATTCTGCTCATAATTCCAGGGAGTTAAGCCCCGATTGAAGGACCCAATCCATTTATAATACGTGATCCAGGAGAGAGGGGAAACCCTCCGAGCTTATGTCTAGCGTTTTCACAAGGAGGTCATCCAGATGAGGGTCTTCACCGAGAAAGAAACCCTCGCCAACTTCAGAAGGAACCTGTGGGTGGGAAAACTTTTCCGATCTTTTGCTAAGAGACCTCCAGAAACCTACCAAGAAGCTTATGATCGGGCTCTAGAGCAGATTGAGGTCGACGAACAGCTCAAGGCCAAGATGGAACACGACGATATGAGAGTCGTAAAGCGACAAACAAGAACAAACCCCCTAATAAATCAACATACCATTTCCCTCTCTTTCAACCCAGATCAGAAAGGTATCAAGATAAGCGAGCTCCTCCTCAAGCTTCATCACCTCCCAGGACAGTGGCCCCTATAGCTAGCGATGAGAGATGGTACGACTATTACACTGCCTTAAATGCATCCTGAGAAACAGTCTACCTCGCCATTCGGGATAAGGGTTAGTTACAGAAGCCCGCTCTCATGAAAGCCCCGGTCGATAAGAGAAATCGTTATAAATATTGTGACTTTCATGAGGACGTAGGGCACAACACTTCAGAATGCTACAACCTGTGGAACCAGATTAAGGCTTTGATAAGGGGAGGATGCTTGGTAGAATTCTTACAACAAGTCAGGGAGAACATTAAGACTGGAAGGGGGGTGCAAGCCGAGATCCGAGAACATGCCGAGAAAAGAAAGGGAGAGCAGGCGGACCTGATGCAACAGATTTAGATAATACATACTATCAGCGGGGGGCCCACTCTTGCCGGTACCTCCAACAGTTCTAGGAAAAACCATACGAGGAAGGTCCCTCGTAAGGATGAGGGACGGGATGTCTTCAAGGTTGACTAGAGACCCACCGACCCCTCCCAGCTGTCACATATCATTTCACCGAAGTAGATGTCTATAACACCGTGCAGCCTCATGATGACCCTATGGTCATCACGGTACAAATTGCCAACTTCGTGGTGCACCGTGTTCTAGTCGACACAGGTAGCAGCGTCGACGTCCTGTTCAAAGATACATTGGAAAAGCTAAACTTGAAACAGTGGTGTTACAGTAGTTGCACTACTCCATTATATGGGTTCACCGGGGACTCAATCACACCCGTAGGATCAAAAATCCTACCAGTGATCATTGGAGCCGCACCTCTCCAGCAAAATATCATAACCGACTTCGTGGTGGTGGATACCCCATCGGTCTACAATGCAATATTAGGGAGGCCATTTCTATCATCCTTGAAAGGGGTCCTATTTACCATAACATCCTGAAGTTCCTAGTAAGAGACAAGGTGGGGGAAGTTCGGGGTGATCAGCAAGCAGCTAGAAGATGCTACGCAGTGTCGGCCAACCGAGCAGCGCTAGCAAAACAACTCGCCCATTCGACGACGATCCAAGGTAGGATAACCCCTGCACTAAACTTGAAAGATGCGGGTTCCACCGATTACCCCAAAGAAGGCCTTGTGGTGCCCGACATGGAAGAACAGAGAAGGGAATAGGCCAACGGCCATCCAGTGGATAAGTTAGAAGAGATTCCTGTCCGAATAGGCGATCGCTTGAAGGTCGTCAAGATCAAAGCTACCCTTGAGCCAGGAATGAAAGTGGGTTTGATTAGGCTCCTCACAGAGTTCAACGACATTTTTGCTTGGAGTCATACTTAGATGCCGGGGATTTCGATTACATTAGCTGCACATCGACTGGCGGTGAAACCAACCTTCAAACCTATTAAACAGAAAAGGCACCACTTCAACACTGAAAGAAATGTGGCGGTTCAGGAAGAGGTGGATAAACTAACCCAGGCAGGCTTCATTCGAGAAGCCCGTTACCCCGAGTGGATCGCCAACATAGTCATGGTCACAAAGGCAAATGAGAAGTGGCGTATGTGTGTAGATTACACCGACCTCAACCGGGGATGCCCGAAGGACAGTTTCCCTTTGCCAAAAATTGATCAGCTGGTCGATTCCACCTCTGGGAACAAGCTCCAAAGCTTTATGGATGCGTTTTTCAGCTATAATCAGATTATGATGCATCCCGCGGACCAGGAAAAGACCAGTTTCATCACTGCGTAAGGCCTGTACTGCTACAAGGTGATGCCTTTCGAGCTCAAAAACTTTAGAGCTACTTACCAGCTGTTAGTCAATCAGGTGTTCAAGCCCGAAATCGGAAGGTCGATGGAGGTGTACATTGACAAAATGATCACTAAATCTTCAACCTCAGGAGGCCACCTGGACGACCTTCGTAGGACCTTCATGATCCTAAGGGAAAACTAGATGAAGTTGAACCCTTCCAAATACACCTTTGGGGTAACTGCGGGGAAGTTTCCGGGCTTCATGGTCCATGAGAGAGGCATAGAGGCTAACCCAAAAAATATCATGGCTATCCTGGATCTAGAATCCCCCACATCTCTTAAACAAGTTCAAGCCTTGACCGGACAGGTAGCAGCGCTCAATAGGTTCATCTCTCAGTCTACCGACAAGTGCCTGCCATTCTTCAAAGCTATCAAGCAGGGGAGAAACATGAAATGGGATCAGGAGAGCGAACAAGCTTTCCAAGCTTTGAAATGATACCTAACAAGCCCTCCACTGCTGGTTAAGCCAAATCTTGGAGAAGAGCTCCAAATATACTTGGACGTTTTAGAAACCGCCGTGACCGGGGCTTTGGTCAAGGAATGCGGGGATAGGATCCAACGACCTATTTACTATGTGAGTCACACTCTAACCAAGCCCAAAAAGAATTATACTCTATTGGAGAAGCTCGCTTATACCTTGGTGACCTCGGTAAGGAATCTTCGTCCCTATTTCCATGCTCATTCAATAGCAGTGGTGACCGACAAACCCCTCCGTCAATTCTTACAAAGGCCGGATGTTTCCGAAAGGCTAGTTCTATGGGCCCTAGAGCTTACCCAGTTTGATTTAAAGTATAAGCCTAGGACCGCGATAATAGCTCAGGCACTAGCGGACTTTGTAGCAGAGCTCCAATACCTTCAGGCCAGGTAACCCCCACTGTAACAGATATAACCCTTGAGAGGTTTCTAGAATCTGACAACTGGCCGGAAGGCTGCGAGTCGTGGGCTTTCTACACTGATAGAGCTTCCGGGAAATCTAGGGGAGAAGCGGGCATAGTCCTCATCAACCTAGAAGGAACTGAGTAATGTCACTGTTTCAGGTTTGAATTTAAAGCTAGGAACAATAAGGCGGAGTACGAAGCCTTTCTAGCTGGAATAAAGGCAGCCATAGAACTCGGGGTTGATTACCCGAATATCAAGAGCGACTCTTCACTCGTGGTCAACCAAGTCTCCTGGGATTATCAGGAAACAAGGGATAATATGATCGCTTACCTGAAATTGGTTCAACAACTCAAGAGCAGATTGAAGGGATTTTGAATCGAGCAGATACCTCGACAGCTAAATCATCGGGCTGACGTCCTTGCCAAGATAGCTGTATATAGTGGCAAGACCTTACCTCACAGAGTCCCTCTTCAAGTAATCCCCTTACCTAGAATTATGACAGGTAAAGAAGTTTATACCTTAGACCGACAACCATGCTAGATTGATCCAATAGTGGAGTATCTACAGGATGGAAAACTCCCCGGGGAGCCCGACCAAGCTAGAAGAGTCAAAAGGCTCTCGGTCTGGTAATGTATTGTGGATGGACATTTATACCGAAAGGGATCTCTTCCCCTGCTCCGATGTCTACACCATGAAGACGCTAAGTGGGCATTGAGAGAGGTTCATTCTGGGGAATGCGGGAACCATATTGGTGGAGAGGCTTTGGCATATCAGGTTCTCCGCATGGGGTATTATTTACCGACCATCCATCAAGATGCTAAGAACTTGGTGTAAACCTGCGAGGCATGCCAGAAGACCGCAAACTTGAGTCACCTCCCTCCGGAGCGTTTGTCATCTCTTAGCTCACCATACCCCTTTTCAATGTGGAGAGTCAATTTGATTGGACCGCTTTCTACAGCTCCAGGACAGGCCAATCACACTATCGTAGCAATTGACTATTTCACAAGATGGGATGAAGCCAGACCACTCTCCCAGATATCAGAAGAAAACACAACAAGATTCATCAAGACTAATGTAGTGTGTAGGTTCGGAACCACCCCCCTTGCCTTCATAGCTGACCTCGAAAAACGGTTCGATAATGGCCGATTCAGAGATTTCTGCTAAGGCTTGGGAATCGACCTTTGTTTTGCTTCGGTAGCCCACCCTCAGACCAATGGTCTAGTGGAATCCACGAACAAAACCATTAAAAAGTTGTTAAAGAAAAATCTACAACAGAAGAAAGGCAGATGGGTAGAGGAGCTTTCCAAGGTCCTCTGAGGTTACCGCATTACAAGGAGAACAACTACTATCCTACCTATAGAGCACAAGTTGACCTCCATTAGAGTCCAACATTTCGAACTAGGGAGCAATGAAAGTAAGCTTAAAGCTAGCTTGGACCTCTTGGAGGAAAAACAAGATTGAATAGCCGAGAATGTAGCAATCTACCAAAGCAGGATTGCCAGGTACTTCAACAGGAGGGTTAAAGCCTAAAATTTCAAAGAATGGGATCTAGTTCTCAGGAATGTAATGTTGAATACCAAGAAGAGGTCAGACGGGGTCCTAGGGACCAACTAGGAAGGACCATACCTAATAAAGATGGTGATCCGTAATGGGGCATACAAGCTTGAGGATATGAATGGTCGACTCATCGACCATACTTGGAATGCAGATCACCTAAGGTTATTCTACCCTGGAACAGGGGACTCAGGAGCAGGCGGCCTCCGACTACTTTTTTTTTTCTTTGACAATAATGTACTCTATCCTCCATATCAATAAAGCCTGCTTTTCTTGTTTACTCCTTCTTCAACTATGTCCTACAATGATTTGGATATACATGGAAAATTCGACATTATCACCTCAAGACCAGGGGTAAGCCGGGGAAGCCCCCCCGCCACTCCTGATGCCTCGGCATGGCACTACCCCTGCCAAGAAAGGTCTGAGTGTAAGAGCATAATTGCCATCCAGATCTCGAGACCAGAAAATAGCTAGATAGCCCTCCTGATGCCTTGGTCGGGCTACCACCCCCAAGAAGGATCTAAGTGTAAGAGCATAGTTGCCATCCAGATCTCGAGACCAGGAAATAGTTGGATAGCCCTCCTGATGTCTTGGTCGGGCTACCACCCCCAAGAAGGATCTGAGTGTAAGAGCATAGTTGCCATCCAAATCTCGAGACTAGGAAATAGCTAAATAGCCCTTCTGATGCCTTGGTCGGGCTACCACCCCCAAGAAAGGTCTGAGTGTAAGACCATAGTTTCCATCCAGATCTCGAGACCAGGAAATAGCTAGATAGCCCTCCTGATGCCTTGGTCGGGCTACCACCCCTAGGAAAGACTCGAATTTAAGAACACGGAAACCTTCTCGATCCCTAGCTTAAAAATGGGGACTAGACAGTTCTTTACTTAATGCCTTGCTTGGGCTACAACCCTCTAAAAGGGTTCAGGGATAGAGGGCTCGATTTACTTTAAATATACCAGTTAGTTCTGGTTACTAGCCCTCCTTGATACGTGGTTACTCACTATAATAGGCCTATAATCAAACAAGGGGACTATCGACTAAAGAAGTTGAGCTGGGAGATTCGGTGGTCAGGAAGCCCGACGCTAACTGTCTGTTTTCACACTTAAACAGTTTACTTATATTGTTGTTCCACCAAGATAGTTTGTTTCGCTATAAATGTTGGACCTAGAGGAGATCAAGTAAGTACATGCAAGTCGGAGTGAGAGTTAGATCTAAAATTGAAGCTTTATTATTAAGTGAGGGGGCATATCCCCCAACAAGGATACAGTAAGCAAGGAGCCCAATCCCTGATTCCGGGCTACAAAAAAAAAGAATAAAATGACAAAAGGTCAAACACGGTTAAAAATTGGATGCCCACCCTCTTTTTCGGGCATTCAAAAAATGGGAGAGAACTCAAACTTCTTCGTATTCCTAAGGACCTCCCACCTCCTCTTCTACAGAGTGAACCTCGCTCCATGCTCCCCTCTCCGATCATAACACATCCTGATTAGCGGCACCTACTGCCTCCACCACCTCCACTTGCGATCCGCCCCGACTGCTTCGGGATCAATAGGATCCTCCTCCATGGCTTCATTTATCACCGCCATAACCTTGGGCGGTATGGCTGCATCAAGAAGGTTGGCCACTGATTCAGGTATAATCCTGCCTTCTGTTGACTCCACTCCTAAGAGCATTGTGGGGGAATCTCGGGCTTCAGCAAGGTTTCCTTCTAGCTCCTCAGACTGGACCCCCTCAAGGATTCTCTAGGACCAGACGCTATGAAGGTTGGAATAGGAGGAGGCAGATCTGGCACCTCCAACCGCTTCCAAGCTTCCTCCCCAGTATAACCAATTCCATCATTTTTAGGGTGAGACATCTCTACAGCCTGTGACATAACCTCTTCTCTATCCCAGCCAGTGATACTGGAGAGATCAAATGGGGGAGGAAGGGCTACTGCAACCTGATAGGAGGCATAAAAATACCCCTCGTTAAAAGAGGCTTCCACCTCGGCCTGGAGCTGGGTAATTTGAGCCTGCAAAGCTTGGTTCTCGACATCCAGAGCCTTCGTCTCTCCTTTTCAGTCATCCCGCTAGCTAGCTCGTTACTTCGATCGAAGAGTTTTCTGATCAAAAGCCCGCTTCAACCTCTCATGGTCACACTGGAGCTTAGCTAGCTGTGTTTCCATCACTGTTGGCTAGAGGTCATCTCCCGGACCAAGGCTTGAGCCCGCGCAAGCAACCCCATGGCTCGCTCACCCTCAGCCTCAGCCTTGGCTGATCGATCGTAGAGGGAGGCCACCTGATGTCCTATGGCTACCTGAAACTTGAAGGCCTGTAAAGGAAATTCATGTTAGAAAATGATAAATCAAGCTACTAAACGAAGAAGTAAAAGCGACGATTACCTCTGCTAGAAGAGTAGACCCTTTAGTAATCATGATTTCCATGGACATCGAGGTCATCCTAGAAAGCCCTCCGCCTGGACAGGATGCAACGAATTGCTTCAGTACCTCATCCTGACCCGCCGAGCCCAATTGTTGGTGGGGGTGAGAAAGGGCGACCTCAGGAGTATTGACCTCGGGCTCCTTGGGAACCTAGACTGCCCGGGATACAGTTGGATCAGCAGAAAGGGATAATGTGACTGGGGAAGCATCGTTTGAAGTAGAAACTACTGGTGATGGGGCAATAATGGACTTATCAGCAGCTTAGGAGGCGGGACCTCCTCGGTTTAGAGCCTTTGTAGCCCGAGACGTAAGGATAGCCATCTTAGACTTCACCTTAGAAGGTTTTGGAGCAGGAGTAAGCAAGGTAGCAGCCTTAATGGTTGACCCCCCCTTCTTCGAAGCGGCAGAGAGAGCTCCCGGGGATGATCTGGAAGGAGAAAGATAGGTTCTTTCTTACCAGGCTTCGCGAGAAGCTAGAGCAACAACAAACACTGTTAAAAAAAAGGGGGGAACCATCCGTAGGTACTTGTGAGGAGTAGTGTCGGAGATCCGTAGGTACTTGTTCACTCTATGGGGTCGAAGGGGTCAGCAGTTGGAAACTTCAAATTTAAGTAATTTCGAGGTAGGATGGTCTTCAGCAGAACTTTAAACTCAGCGGGCAAGGAATCTCGATCCCATGAGGGTTTATAACTAAAAGTGGTGGGAACCTCGAGCTCATTCCTACAGACGAATACAGAGCTCCCCCAGTCTCCCCCCACCAGTAACCACTCATCTTTCCAGGTGGGGTCTTTCCTTGAAGCCCCGGGGATGATAAAGTTGAACTTGTTCTTGGCCTTGGCATAGAATTGGCCTCGAGGTCATAGCCAAGCTACCTATCTGGAAAAGAAAGGTGAGCTCCTCAGCCCTGGGCACCCTAGTTACATTGCTCATCTCACATTGCTCCCTCCATAACATAAGGAATCTGACTAGATGCCTCCAGAAGCCAAGCGTCAGTTGGAACGGAGCCAGCTGAAGGGCATGAGAGCTCGTCGAAGAGTATGGTGAAGAGGGAGCCTCACCCCGCTCTCGAAAGCTAAGACGTGGATAGGAAGTACTCCTTTGGGCGGGCTAAAAATGTCATAATTCCTATGGGGGACAGTGAGGGAAACGGTGTCAGGAATACAGTATTTATCCCGAAGACGGCTAGTCGACGGTGGAATCAGGGATGAACTTGGGTTCGAAAGGAAGGGTCACCACTGAAGGAAGCTCCGCCACTGTAACCTAAACCTTCCCAGCAGCGTCGAATCTCTCCCCGACATCAGAATCCTAGTTAACTAGGTTTAGAGGGTTGTCGGGCTGGTTCGAGAAGTCTGAGCCAAAAAAGACGTTCCTACTAGAATGGCGGCGCTGGCGGACCGGGGAAGATTACTCATCACTCAAAATTCCTCACACCCATTTATGAGGACCTATGTTAGGGCCTCCGGTATCCTTATCCAAGGCGTTGATATTGTTAGAGGAAGTCGACATTAATGGGTAAGAAGAACTTGAAAATAAGCGGAAGACAGAGGGAAATCGGCAGAGAAAATCAGGAAAGAAGAAATCTAAAAATGTGAGATTTGAGAAAGTGTGAAGAAAGTGACAATAAGGCCGGGTTTAAATAGAGGATTAAGGGTAATGATATTGGCGATAACCTCGGGAAGATCACCTGGAGCCACGGAGGGAGCCGTATTGCAGCCGTTTTTCTTCGAATAAAACACTGTTTCAAATTCATATGTTGGATAATTAATGAGAAGATTTCGCTTTCATTAATTATTTTTATAGCGAAAAACTTTCTCAATTAAACAAGGAATCTGACTCCAACCCCAACTCTACCACCGGTGTTCAAGTCAGAGGGGACTTCTGTTAATAGTAAAATTTTGTCAAGGGTCAAAGAGAAATTTTTCACTTCCCCGCCACAAGTCGAAACCCATAATCGACAATCATGAAAGCCCGGATAGACCATAAAACCACCCCGCAGGAGCAAGGAAGGCTGACTCGGCTTCACAACTAACAGAAAACAAGCTAGGTGCGACCAGAACGAGCCCCCACAAGAATACTGGAGCTCGGGCTTCTCTAGGCCACCTATCGGGGAACCCCGACTTTGAGGTCAAGCTCCTCAGCCGCCCCGTGAATGCCAGGAGAAGTCTCCAAGCTCAAGAGACATTCGAGAGAAGCCCGCCAACCTCTCCAAAAACCCGTTGTCCTTACTAGACATAAAAGAAGAATCACGCCTAAATCTGCACTACCCCGGCTACCTCCTAGGAATGTCTACAGGAACACCTCAAGCCCCTAAGGGTCAGAGAAAATACATCTCAAGCTTCTAAGAACAGAGTCACAGCAGGGATCTACCTCGCTCTACGGGGCAACAGACAGCTAGTTGGGTGACCTCCATGAAGAACCATGCCGCGATAACATACAAGATCATATCTAGGAGATAACCATCATTAATCACGTATACGTGCGAGCCAAGAGTTTGATTCCAAAAAGGAAACAAACTCATTCACGTTAATTGTTTCCGCTATTTACTCGGGGTCAACCACTTTTAAATGAAGGATCCCGCCCGATAAGAAGGAAACGGATTCAAAGGATCATTGCGGGATATCAGCAAATTCAAAACAACTTGGATCATATATAGGGCCAAGCAGGATACATAGAGATAATGAAAGATATACATATAAGCAGAGAGAAGAGAAAAAGAAAAGAAAAGAAAAGAAAAGAAAAGAAAAGAAAAGAAAAGAAAAGGGGAAGACCTAAATTCTGTATTCAGAACACGGTCACCTTTGTTTCCACTATTCGACAGGCACAGAGTTGCCACCGCCTTAGATCTTAGAGAGACTGTGAACATATAAAAGACTGATTTGTATTTTAAAGCAAGTATCAATAATAAAAGCTCTCATTTACTGTTACTGTGATCCAGCTTCTCGTTTACCTCTCAACAGGTCTGGTATCAATGGTACCGATCCCGACCACCACTTTTGTGGTAGTGATCTCGAAGGTATTAATAGAAATTTCTCATCCCGAATAAATTTTCCGTTAACAATGAGTTTTATCATCCAACCACACTATTAACGCAAGCAGGCCTCCGGTTCTCCACTACTTTCAAAAGCGGATTTCAAACAACAAAAAAACAAAAAAAGCAATTGGTCTTGAGTGTTGTTGATCACAAATTAAGCTGGTACGAAGGCATTGGCCACGCAGAAAAACAAAAAAGGAAAACCTACATAACATTATTACATGAATTAGCTGGTTCATGCACGTTACCATTTTTTTTATTCCATAAACGTGGCTTTTGGCTAGTAGTGGGACCTCCTAACTTTACGTGGTCTGTGTCCTGTGGTGACAACTGGAGTTGGCTTGCTATGGTTAATGGTACGATTACTTTCTTGGAAGATTAAACTTCAATATTATTATTGGAATGTTATTATAAGATTTTTTTTGATACTTGATTGACACGTGACAATAAAATATTTTATAAAAATAAAGTAACCGGTTATTTTCAATTAACTAGTTACTATCAAATTATTTTATTATAAAAATATAATAATATAATTTATTTTAATTTAAATAATTTTAAATGATAATTAGATAAAGATTATGAATATCTTTACAATAATCTTTTTGGATTTAAATAAATATGTGATAATTTTTATTATTTAAATTCGTATTTAATTTAATATAAAATTTATAATATAATATATTTAAATCAGTCAAAATAGATTTATTTTATATTTTAAACTATTAATATTTTAAGAAAATAAATACAAAAATTAATTCTTAGAATATTTTTGATGTACTATAATTTGGAATTAATATTTATTTGATTTAATTTTATAAAATATTTGTAACATAAGAATTTTTAAATTAAAATTTCATTTTAAATATTTTTAATTATTTTTATTATTTTTTTTATAAAATAAATTACATGTAAAATATTTTTTGTATAATGTAATAAAATTTGGATAAAAAGCTATAATTTCGATGTATGTTGTAATAATTTCAATTTTGTACCAAATGTTCAGTGATGCAACAATAAAGTCGTAGCTTGTAACAACTTTACTGTAGTATGTAATAACTCGATTTACATGGGTAACAAAATATATGTATTTTGTAACAAGTTTCACATAGAAAGTTGTAGTTAAAATGTTTATGGTAACAATTTCACATTGGTTTGATATATAACAAAAAAATTGTAAGTTGTAACAATGTTGTCGTATCACGTAACAACTCATTTTATATAGGTAACAAAATATTCGTACTATGTAACAAGTTTTACATATAAAATTTTAATTAAGATATACGTGGTAACGATTTAATGTTGTAACAAACTTATCATGATGTTTAACAATAAATTCGTAGATCGTAACAACATTGACGTAGAAAGTAATAACTCGATTTATATGGGTAACAAAATATATATGTTTTGTAATAAGTTTTGCGTAGAAAGTTGTAGTTAAAATATTTGTTGTAACAATTTCACGTTGGTTTGATATTGAACGAAAAAATTGTAAGTTGTAACAACGTTGTCGTGTCATGTAACAACTTATTTTATATGGGTAACAAAATATTCATGCCATGTAACAAGTTTTAAATACAAAATTTTAATTAAAATGTACGTGGTAACGATTTAATGTTGTAACAAACCTATCATGATGTGTAACAATAAATTCATAACTCGTAACAACTTTGACGTAAAATGTAACAACTCGATTTATATGGGTAACAAAATATGTGTTTTGTAACAAGTTTCGCGTAAAAAGTTGTAGTCAAAATATTTGTGGTAACAATTTCACGTTGGTTTGACGTGTAACAAAAAAATTATAAGTTGTAACAACAATATCGTATCATGTAACAACCCATTTTATATGGGTAACAAAATATTCATACTATGTAACAAGTTTTACATACAAAATTTTAATTAAGATGTACTCGGTAACGATTTAATATTGTAACAAACCTATCATGATAAGTAACAATAAATTCATAGTTCGTAACAACTTTGACGTAACATGTAACAATTCGATTTATATGGGTAACAAAATATTTGTGTTTTGTAACAAGTTTCGTGTAGAAAGCTGTAGTTAAAATATTTGTGTTAACAATTTCACGTTGGTTTGATGTGTACTGAAAAAATTGTAAGTTGTAAAAACGTTGTCGTATCATGTAACAACTCATTTTATATAGTTAATAAAATATTCATACAATGTAACAAGTTTTACATACAAAATTTTAATTAAGATGTACGTGGTAACGATTTAATGTTGTAACAAACTTATCATGATGTGTAATTGTTATAGGGATTTTTTGATAGCATGCCAAGTCAGGATGATTAGATATGCGATCAATTCAAGACAATTAATAGATGATCTCAATGCCAAGTCAAGATTACTTAAGATGGTCGGGGAAGCTAACCAATCGGACACAAAGAACCTGATCGAGGAAACTAGCCGATCGGGTAAAGAGGACTTAGTCGGGACCATCCGATCGGGATAAAAGAAGTCTGATCGGGATCAGACAATTAGTCAGTTGGATAACACCTGGGAGATATTAAAGGCAACTACAACTCAAATACGAAGAAGAATGATCTTACTCAAACAAGGATTCTAGAGTCGCACTCCAATAAGGAAATATCTTTATTTCCTCTTCAATATTAGAGAATTCTATTCAGGAAATATTTCAAATCTTCCAGAAGGATAAACTCCAAAACAGGAAAGAAGACAAAGACGATTTCGACAAGTAACCAATTCTAATTAAATACTACCATATTTCCTTATTTGTATAACAATTATTAGGGTTCTATACACATATAAATAGACTCATAATCACACTGTAAAATATATACAAAAAAGATATATAAGGAGACATACACGAGAACACATAGAAAAGATACATAAAAAGATAGAGAGATACACCAAAAAGGAGAGATTGAGTGTGTAATCATTATATTATAGTGGATTCTTCTCGCCGTCAACGGCAACTGTGGATGTTTCCCCACCTTGAGGTTTTACCACGCAAACTTATGTGTGCATATTTTTCTTCTTTTTCTATTTTCTCCATAACATCTTCAACAATCTACAACAACCTGTTAGACGTGTGATCAATCCTACACGATCCAAAAATAACCTTCAACAACTGGCACTAGAAGGAGAGGTGCGTGCATAGAAATCAACTTCGAGGAACCAACATAAATAGACGAAACACCGAGATACTCTAGCAAGCCTAAAAAGTAAGGGTGTTAGGGGGTGAATTATTTGTTTTATCAACATCAGATTATACGTAAGCAAGCAAATTCGTAAACAGAGTTCTAAAAAAAAAAACTTGTGAAGCAGCAACTTGACAAATGACAGAGATCGAAGCGAGTCTTCAAATAATGTTGATACCCCACATACTGATAATGATCCTGACACGATAAACACCAACACTGCTAGAGGAAGCCTGCCCTCAGTGACTCCAACTTTAACTGGACAAGCTGTAATAACCTCCACAAACACTCCCCTATTTATTTCCCTATATGCATTCAAGCAGGTCCAAGAGTCTGTGCGGAGAGTCATTGAAGACGCCGCAAGATAGGGAATCAATATAACAACAATTACAAATTTGACATCGCCATATCAAATGTCTACACCTATGTTGGCCAAGACCCTAAGGTAAGTTCTGAAATAACAGTCGTGACCCCAGGCGCGCCCCTCAAGTCTAGTAGAGAAAGAGTGGGCCATCATGGAAAAGGGGAGCGACCCCAAATGGGAGATAACGGAATTATCGGACAGGGGAGACAATATCGGTATCAATCAGATTTTGAGTCAGATAAAATTTACAGAGGTGTTCAGAGGCGGGACCGATCTAGCTTGTCAGACTACAGCAACCGACCACCCCGCAGTTTTAGGATTATGCTCGATAGCAAGAGTGTAATATTGTAATTGACAATCTTTTCATATTAATAAAGCGATTTCCTGTTTAACAAATCTTATAGCATTTATATTTTAATAATTATAATTGTCAAAAGTAAATAATCATAAGGTCAAAAGACTATGAGAAAAGAAGAATTGTTCATACATCTAGATATGTATGAGGTAGACACAATTCTTTAGTCAGTCTTGAATAACATTCACAACTTAAGATAACAGGTTGGGCGTCTTTATCATGTCAAAGTTGTAGATTCCTTTGCTAGCATTTGAGTGGGATCAAATGTGTTATGATGAGTCTAAAATCATCAAAGTGTGGTGTCTTTGGGTAAAAGAATCTAGTGCACTGGGTGCATTGAATATGATCAAAATGAAAAACTTTATCTAGAACCTTCAATGGATAAAAGTTTTCATTTGAAGACAATCGAAGAGTCTATCTCAATCTTGAGATAAATGATGGACTTATGGTTGCAAGTGTTATCATTTGAGCTATCAATGAGTACGATTATATAGCATAGTCTATCCTCGATAGTTTGGTGGTATTCATTTGTTAATCGACAGAGGACTTCATTTATAGATATGGACATTGTGGCTCCATTTATTGAATGAGAGTAGAATACCATCATATGGATGTTTTGAGGTATTGGATATTAAATCTTAATGTTAGTTTTCAATAGTATCTATTGAAACATTGCTTCTGGACAAGTCAAAATATCCAAGTTCAAAATGTGGTCATATGAGTAAATATGGTAACATAGAGAGCTATAGACGGTCTATGAGCTCTTGGCGATTACTGGTATTCTTCACGAGGATACACTTTCTCCAATAAGGTTGTCTAGGGTACGAATGAGTAACATCAACTTATTCTATCCTTATTTAAGAGTTCAATTTTAGTTCTTTAGTGGAATGAACTAAAATTAAATAGATTGGACCTAAGTGAATCATTTGTTGATTGTGATTGGGTTGTGTCTATTGGAGATTAAATTTAGATAGCCAGCCAAGATCCTCATTCCACACGAACTTGTATGAATCACTTGATATATTCTACCGAACCAATTTAGGGGTTCATTTAGAATTGTATTAAGGCATGTTAACTTGTTTCTTTTTGTAATAATAGGTCTAGTTCACATGTGGACTTTTTATTAAGGTCTAATGGATTTAATAAAATAAGAAAAATAATATATGGCCCATATATATGTGTTGGGCGGCAAGGCAATTTAGAATAGCTTAATTATATTATTTTTATTTTATTATTTAATTAAATAGAAATTAATTAATGTGTTGATTAATTAATTATTTAATTAAAAGTCAAAATATTTTTCTATTAGGAGATGGTCTCCTAAATATTATACTGTTGTTGGTAGTATAATTAATATTAAAGACTATATTTGATAGGTAGATAAATAAAAGGAATTATTTATCTAATCAAATTAGGAAGTCATTAATATGGTTACAAATACACTATTGAGTTGGATTATGAGTCTTGGTGTAGGAAAGAATTCCATTTGGAAAAGGATTCTTAACCACCAAATAAATCCACCTAAGGATAGGATTATTAACCACCAAGTAAATCCTTCTTAGGAGAGGATTTGGTCTCCTATATATATATTGTAAATTTCGACCAAGTATGAGTTTTTTGGTGTGAGAAGTTGTTTTTTATTTGTTTTTTTTATTGTTATAAAAAAAAACTTCGTCCAACTCATTGTGTGAAGAATTCGGCCAAGTATAGAGAAAAGAGGGAACGTTTTTTTTTATTTTTGATAGTACACTAGTATCATTTGCATCAAAAGGGTTTTGTGTACAACATCGAATCAAGGTTCACACGAGTTTCAATCAAATTGATTGATAATTCAAAAGTGACCGGACTTTCTTGGTTTTTCTCTTGGAGGATTATTGTGACTAACAAAGAAGAAGATTTTGTTTGTTTCCATTCTCAGGTATACAATTTAAAGAAAGAGAACCCACACTCCTAGGTGATTCACTTTTGTGATTGGATTGGAAGATCTTGCGGATTCAATTCGACGCTAGTTCAATCGTCACAAAAAAGAAAGGGTATGATACTTTTTATATACATCAATTAATCTAGGGTTAAGGTTCTTGTTTTTAAAAGGGAAAAAGTTTTTTATATACGCAAACCCTAATTTCTAATTTTCTCACGCTTCTGTTGCGTTTTGAACCGTTTTTTCCCTATAATTGGTATCGGAGTCTGGTTATACCCTTGATTAATTGATGTATGTGTTCGTGAATCTTTTTCTTTTTTTGTATATATGCATGTTTTAGAAAGAGATGACACTCTAGGTATTCACATATATATATTTACATTGGAATGTATGGATATATATATATATATATATATATATATATATATATATATGTTTTATATGTGGTTTGTTATTGCTCAATTTTGGTCATAGAATTTCAATGTATTTTGTTTTGGGATTGTAACAAGAAGGGTGGTCTATCATCGCCATAATTTCCTTCTTGGTAGTTGCTAAGTTTTTTTTATTTTGTTGTTGTAATAATAAAAAAAAAACTGTACTATTGTAATAAAAAAAAATTGCAGTATTTATTTATTTATAATTCTTCTGTAATACATTCAAGTATCGAAGACTCGGAGGTTTGAAGAATTGCAAGCAGCCGGAACTAGTTTGGGACAGTGCGTATGAAGAGCACGCAACCACGTTTGTTATGGCATGGGCTGCGCACGGCAGCCCTTTGGTAGCCATGGGCTGTGCATGGCAGCCCTATATGGGTTTGTGGCATGCGCATGCCCATGGAAAAGGGGCCAAGGGTGTGCACGCCCATGGGAGACAGCCGAGAGAGTTCGGTCGACGAAGGTTGCCTGAAGACTTGTTCACCAAGAAAGGAGTTCTTGTATTCCAAGATATATGTAATTTACTTGTTTTTCTAAGGTGGACCAAAATTGTAGCTATTTATATTTTTGTAAATATTGCAATGTTTGTCATTGTTTGATAACATGTCATATAGAATAGGAGTGCCACTCATATATCTCTTTTGGTATGAACATGCATTGAATGGTTTAAGTATCTAAATTGGCATCTAGATAACTTGGTAAATCATTCTTTGGAATTCAATCACACGCCTTAAACAATTGAGTGGGAGAATGTGTTTTGGAACACCTACGGCCTCCAAGTTTAGTTGAGCTTTATGTTTCGTGAATAACCTCCCAAGAGGTATTCATGAATAGAATTTAGCAAGATACTTTCTTACAATGATAGACTAGACAATTAGCCCAAACGATATCTACTCTCAAAGGGGGGATATTCGTGAGGGATTATATTGAAGGTCGATAACTTGATAACACACTTAATGTAATTTTATTAATATCCTCCCAAGAGTTCTTGTTAACAAAATTGTAAGGCTAAAATAGAAAACGTTGGTTGTTATGTTAATAATTAGGTGGGACCTTGTCCAACTAGTAAATGGTGCGTACTCTGAAAGGAGGTGTGACATTTATGAGTGTTGGATCACCGTTGATTTTTACGATTGAATTATATTATTTAATTCAAGATAAATATTAAAAAGTGCCATATCATGATTGTTTACTTATATAATTTTTGTTATTAAAAAGAAATCATGACCCCATCCCTAATCAATATCCTAAAAGATAATACTTTAACTGATGATAATTATGTCACATGGAAAAGGAATATTGGGTTGTTGTTGCAAGCTGAAAAGTATAAGTTCATTCTGTATATTCCTTAACCACCAAACTAATGAATCTAACTCAGGAAGCAAAGAGATGAGTATCAGTAGTGGAAGTCTTCAGATGAGATGGCTAAATGTACGTTACATTATGGCCATCATCTCCGACATGTTGCAACAGCAACATGAAAGAATGGAGACTGTTGCCGATATAATTATATCTCTAGAGGAGATGTTTGATATGAGGTCTAGGATGACTAAGAGAGAGAGGTAGTGATTGCTTTTATGAATCTTAGGACAAAACCTGGACAGGGTGTGAAAGATCACCTGAAAAAAGTCATAGCATATCTCAACATTGCTGATCTGAATGGTGCTAAGATAGATGGTGAGACCAAAATTGACATGATTGTCAACTCACTATCAGATTCCTTTGATCAATTCAAGTTGGACTACAACTTGAATAATAAGGAATACACCTTGCAAAGCCTGATACAAGATGTTCAAAGCGCGGAAAAAATCCTTGTGAAAGGCAAGGGTCAAGAGATTCATATGCTTGGTAAGTTGCTACTGTTAAAGACCCATAAGAAGGTCAAGAGACAACAGAAGAAAAAACAACTTGAGCCTTCTTAGAAGGAGACCAAGAAAGTAACCAAGATCAAAGGAA
This sequence comes from Dipteronia dyeriana, assembly GCA_032871835.1. Lineage (NCBI taxonomy): Eukaryota > Viridiplantae > Streptophyta > Magnoliopsida > Sapindales > Sapindaceae > Dipteronia > Dipteronia dyeriana. Next base: position 76,863,141 of record CM065299.1, read on the forward strand.
AGTGTTTCTTTTGTGGTGAAAAGGGTCAAAGGAATAGACTGAATAAGAATGAATTCAACATGCATTTAGGCAATAGAACGTTGGTGCCTACTAGTGTAGTGGGAGATATTAGAATCAATTTTGATTCTTATAGGCATTTAGTTTTAATAAACGTTTGTTATGTACCACAATTCAAGAGGAATTTAATTTCGGTCTCTTATCTAAATAAATTTGGATATTCGGTTACTTTTAATAAAGGTTTTATTATTAGTAAGAATAACAAATTTTTTTGCAAAGGTACATTGAAAAACGGTTTATTCTATTTACATGGAAATATCTCTCACTTGTTAGACACGAAATCAACGGAAACTAATCATAAAAGAGTAAAATTATCAAAAGATGAAACCTACCTATGGCATTTGCACTTAGGTCATATTAACCTTAATAGGATTAAAAGTTTGGTAAGTGACGGACCTCTAAGTGACTTAAAGGTTGATGATCTACCAACTTGTGAATCTTGTTTGGAAGGTAAAATGACCAAAAGGTCATTTACGACCAAAGGCACAAGAGCCATCAAATGTTTAGGATTGATACACACTAATGTGTGTGGACCTATGCGCATTCAAGATAGAGGTGGATATGAGTACTTCATCACTTTCACGGATGATCACTCAAGATTTGGCTATGTGTATCTCATGAGACATAAGTCGGATGCTTTTGATATGTTCAAAGCATTTAAAGCTGAAGTAGAAAATCAGCTTGAGAAACGTATAAAAGTCTTGAGGTCCGATCGTGATGAAGAATATCTATCAGGTGAGTTTCAGCAATATCTTATTGATAATGGAATAATTTCTCAGTTTTCTACACATGTACACCTCAACAAAATGGGGTGGCAGAAAGGAGAAATAGAACTCTTTTGGATATGGTTAGGTCTATGTTGAGTTATTCAACGCTCCCTAATTCTTTTTGGGGATATGCTTTACAAACTGCAATGTACATTCTAAACGATGTACCTCTAAGTCGGTTCCTAAAACATCGCATGAGTTGTGGACCGGGCGAAAGCCTAGTTTACAACACTTAAAGATATTTGGATGTCCTACGCACGAGTTCAAAGGAAAGACAAAAAAGATGGAGTCCTGTTCAGAAACATGCATATTTGTAGGGAATCTAAAAGAAACAAAAGGATATTATTTTTATAGTCCTTCAGATCTTAAAGTAGTTGTTTCGACAAATGCTAAATTTCTGGAAAAGGACTTTATGAATAATTTTATGCCTAAAAGTAGAATTGTCATGAATGAACTTTTAGGAAATACAATTCCACAAGACGTTTCGCAACCAAGCCCAATTGTAAGTTCCGTACCAACACAAGATCAACAATCTACCAAACCTCATTGTAGTGGGAGGGTTGTTAGACAACCCGAGAGATACATCGGTCTAGGAGAATCTGTAGAGAATCTTCCGGACGACGATAATCCCTATACGTAAAAGGAAGCAATGGAAGATGTTGATTGTAGCCATTGGCAAAAAGGCAATGCAGTACAAAATTGAATCTATGTTCAAAAACAAAGTCATGTCTCTTGTAGACTTGCCTAAAGAGATAAAACCCATCGGGTGCAAGTGGGTATACAAGAGGAAAAGACGAATGGATGAAAATGTGGAAACCTTTAAAGCTAGATTGGTAGCTAAAGGTTATACACAGAAGGAAGGTACCGATTATGAAGAAACCTTCTCTCATGTGACCATGCTTAAATCCATTATGATACTCTTATCCATTGCGACATCTCTAGAAAATTGTAGCTAAAATATTTGTGGTATCAATTTTACGTTGGTTTGATCAGTAACAATAAAGTTATAGGTGTTAATAACGTTTTTTTAAACAACAAATTTATTAAGAAAAGTCAAGAAGGCTGAGAACCAAAACAGAATCCAGGAGCCAAAGCTATAAAAAAAATAGTATCCAAGAAAAATCAAGTATCACGAACACTACAACACTGAATACAATAGAGCAATGATTACAAACAAAACAGGGAAAGGAAAATTGGTCAGAACTCTCCCTGAGCCACTGCATAAGCCAACCGCAAATGAATTTGCACCGCAACCCATTTTATATGGATAACAAAATATCCGTATTATGTAACAAGTTTTACATAAAAAAATGTAATTAAGATATATGTGGTAACGATTTAACGCTATAATAAATATGTTGTTAAATGTAATTATTAAAATATAAATATAACAACTTTAAGGTAGAATGTTAACAACTCATTTTATTTCAATATATATTCAAACTATATAACATGTTTTCTGTATAGTTGTAAATATATTCTTTATGGTAACAATTTCACGTTGTATAAAACACCGTTGTTATGTTTTTATTTAAAGAAAAGTAAAACAATAATATTTATAGGTTCCGATTAATATTATAAATTTATAATGTAATTTTCTTTAATAAAATATTTATAATAAAATCATTTATTTAATTTGTCAAATTAAATAATTATATATATATATATATATATATATATATATATTGACCTCATTTTAATTAAATAGTTTCACATTACTATAAATATATGAGGCTAATAGAGTCCCATTGAAATTGTTATTATCAATGCTATTGTTAGTAATGTATAGCTATGAAATAAATAAATTATAACTAATTAATATAATTTCTTTCATTATAGTCATTAATACTTTATTATTTGTCAAATATTATATTTTTAATATGTATATTACTTATTCTATGTCGTGAATTTTTATATCACATTATTGTTTTAAGAAATTATCAATAAATTTTTATTTAAATTCATATATTATTCTATTATATACATTATTGTAATATTTTTACTATGTCTTATGGATGAAATTATAGTTATAGATCATCCCACAGATGATACATCTTATTTTGTGTTAGATGAATGTTTAGTTAACTGCAATTGAAATTATTACTATTAATACTTTGGTAATGTAGGACTTCCTAAACTTTAATATAATATTTTTACATTATTTCCACTGAAATTATTACTTTTAAGAGTAATACCATTGTTATTGTGATATCAGTGACTAACTATTAAATTAACTATAAATTAAGATTATTTAATATAATTTCTTATAATAGACATATGATTAAGTACATGAAATACCTTAAAACAATAAAATAAATAAATTAAATTGTTATTGGTGAAATCTAAACAATGGTGAGTCAGCATAACTATCCAAAAAACAAGAGAGTTGAAGATACCATGTCATCAAGGTACAACATCCTTGAACCCACCTACAATTACAAAAGAAGATCTCAGGTCGGGATTATCAGAATGGTCGGGCCAGAACCTTAGAACAGGCCCAAACCCCAGGTCGGGATGAGTAAAGGTTTGGTCGGGGTTTTCGTAGATGGTTAGTAGATCAACATGTGGATATTATCGAATACATACAGAAAGAGTCTTACTCCAACAAGGTGTATCAATGCACACTTTGAGAAGGAAGCGAATTTCCTTATTGATGCCAGAGTCTAAATTAGGCAAGAAGTCCAATGCGAGAAGAACATGAAACAGGAAAGAAGGGTAAAAGGACTCAAACACGTCAATTCCACTTACTTGTATAGCACATATTAGGTATCTATGCAAGTATAAATAGACCTTAATAGCACCCACAAAAATAGAAGGAGAATATATAGAGAGAGCACGAGAGATTGAGTGTGTAATTATTACAATATAGTGAATTTCTTCTCACCGTCACTGACAACTGTGGATGTTTTCCCGTATTGGGGTTTTACCACGTAAAATCTTTGTGTTCTCCTTAATTCTTTAATTGTTCATAATTAGTAATTGTGTGATCTCATATATACTTTGTTCGACGTGTGATCGATCCAAAAAACCCCGTCAACAATTGGCGCTAAAAAGAGGGGCTGAACCTCCGGTATTTTAACTAGCCAGCGATTTGGTCATACAAGGCAAAAATTATTGTTTCCAGCAATGACAGAAATTCATCCCCACACAACATTGGTGGTTTGCAGGAGGTAAACATCGTGGACGCTAATGCACCAGTAATTGATCCACCTCCAAGAACTCCACCATCAAACAGACAGGATACCATCACAACCACGGGCTTGACTGCAAAATTATCTCCAGATGCGTTCAGGCAAGTTCAAGAATCCCTGCAGAGAGTCATTGATGATGTCGCTAGACAGGGAATTAGCATAACGGCAACTGCAAATCTAAGTTTGCCATACCAGCTCTTTACACCCGTGGTAGCTCAAGGACCCAAGGCGTGCTCTGAAATCGTGATAACTGCTCTAGGCGCACCCTAAAAATCTAGAAGAGATAGGGCGGAAAATGGGACAAAAGAGAGTGTTCACATAGAAGAAACAACCCACATCAGGATAGAAGGATTGAGGAACGTGAGGGGACAAGCTCACGCGAGGATACCGCAGTTATGTTCATCTTCACTTAAATTGGATCAAGGCTTCTTTCTACCTTGAGGCAAAGAAAATATGAAAGGCTAAAAGATTATTTAACCAGGTTTTCGCAGGAGGCATCAGAAGTTCAGGATCCCAACAATGTTTCAGTAGTATCCGCATTTATAAACAGCTTGCAACACAGTCACCTAACCTTGAACTTAAGACAGCGGGGACCGACCACATATGCGAGCATGATAGATTATGTCAGGGGATACGCCATGGCAGAAAAAGAACAAATTTCCCACATGGGAGAGTTCATACATGGGGGCCGTCCTTCTAGCTGTCAAAAGAGCCAAGAAGGTGGTTTGAAAAATAATGGAAAGAATGACCCGAAGAGCAACGGAGGAAAAGGAAAAGATGGGAAAAAAGATGATGATAGAACATGGAGGAACTCGAGGTGCCCGTACACCAACTATACCCCGTTAGCCAAAAAACAGGAGGAAATCCTAAATATAATAGAAGACAAAAACTTATATAAAAACCCCCTGAGCCAATCAAATTTCGCCAGAATAAATAATACAAAGTACTGCCGAATCCACCAAGAAAATGGTCACGAAACCTTCAAATGTTACAAACTCAGGGATTGCATTGAATCTGGGAAGGTCACCTCACTTATATCATCCTCAGAGAAGGGGAGGATCTACAAAAGGGTACCAACATAGGGGATCAGGACAAGAGTTATAAGAGCCCAAAGAAAGACTCAGATAGTAGGGCAATCAACACCATCTTCGGTGGCCTCAATACTGGAAGAAGTAGCAAGAAAGGATGTCTGAAGTTAGGGAAGCCATGAACAACCAAAGAAGTATGGAGGTGAATCATCTAGGTCCTGATCGAAAAAAAAAGTAAAGTAAGGATGGGGGCCGATAACTTTCACTGAAGCAGTCGCACACGACTCGGAGGTCAGACCAAATGATGCGATTGTTGTGTTAGCTCGTATTGGGCACAAGCAAGTAAAGCGAATCCTGATTGACAATGGTAGTTCAGCAGATATTTTGAGCATAGAGGCGTTCGACCAACTCGGGCTACAGAAGAATGATCTCCAACCATTAAAGGTCTCATTGAGGGGCTTCAGAGGAACCGAAGTCAAAGCGTTGGGAACTGTTAAACTACTAGTAGAAGCTGGAAGCTTTCCTTGTACAAAGACAGTACTGTTGGATTTCATGATCGTAAATGTTGAGAATTGACCATATAACGTCTACTAGGCCGACCCTTCCTAAACAAAATAAAAGCAGTAACTGCAACCTATGCGCTCATGGTGAAATTTTTGACCGAAACTGGTGTAGGGATTATGAAAAGCTCACAGAAATGGGCTAAGAAAGCAAATCTCATCGTATAAAGAGAAAAGGCAGAATCATGGGTAATTCAGGTGGAGACTGTCGAAAAAGGATAAGACCTAAAAGCATATCCAACAGAGGCGAATGCCAAAACCCCGATCGGGTTTGACCTAGACCCGAGGGAGGCAACACCAGAGAGTAACAAAGGCCCGAAGGAACCAACTATGGAAGTTTCCATTAGCAACGATGATCCGAAGAAGACTGTTAGGTTGGCGTTTAAACTGACGAAGCTTAACGAAGGCAAGATGGTCGAACTATTAAAGGAATACAAGGACGTGTTTGCTTGGGAGCACGCGGATATGCCAGGGATCGATCCAAGAACGATTTCACATTATTTAGCAGTAAATCTCGATCAGAAACCAGTTATCCAAAATAGGAGACGTTTTAACCCAGAGAGAAGCAAGGCAATCTAAGAAGAGGTGGACAAGCTATTAGCTGCAAAATCTATTTGAGAGGTGAAATATCCCAACTGGGTCGCCAACCTAGTCCTAGTAAAAAAGAAAAATGGCCAGTGGAGGATGTGTGTGGACTTCACCGACCTGAACAAAGCATGCCTGAAAGATAGCTTCCCTTTGCCTCGAATCGACCAATTGATAGATACAACAACCGGACACGAACGGTTAAGTTTCATGGATGTATATTCAGGTTACAACCATATCAGAATGTTCTAACGAGATGAGGAGAAAACTTCATTTACAACTGACCAGGGGTTGTATTGCGATAAGGTCATGCCGTTTGGATTAAAGAATGCTTGGGCGACTTACCAAAGGCTGGTGAATAAAATGTTTGCTCGACAGATTAACAGGAATATGGAGTTATATGAAGACGACATGCTAACCAAAAGTGTAACGTCCGGAGACCATCCAGCAGACTTAAAGGAAACATTTGAAGTACTGCGAAAATATGAGATGAAGTTAAACTCAAAGAAATGCGTATTCGGAGTACCATCAGACAGGTTCCTAGGATTTCAAGTTCACCAAAGAGGAATCAAAGTTAACCCATAGAAGATAAGAGCCTTGTAAGAAATGAGATCTCCCAAGACATTGAAGGAAATCCAAAGGCTGACGGGTTACTTAGAGTCTTTAAACCGATTCATAAGTAAATTAACAGACAAATGCCTACCATTCTTCAAGACAATTAAGCAAGGAAAAGGGGTAGAATGGAATAATGAGTGCGAGCAAGCGTTCGAAAAAATCAAAGAACATTTGGGAAAAGCTCCGATATTATCTAAACCCCTTGAGTGGGAAGTGCGTTATCTTTACCTATCCAGTACAAAAAAAATGACAGGATCGATACTGCTCAGATTGGAAGAGGGAACGCAGAAACCTGTATACTATACCAGTAAAGCTCTGTTACCTGCGGAGATAAGATACTCTCCAGCTGAACAAATGGCTTTGGCCCTAGTAACAGTAGCTAGAAAGCTGAGGCCATACTTTCAAGCTCATAAAATTGAAGTGTATACTGATTGTCCCTTGAAGCAGATTATATCAAAGCCTGAGGTGTCAGAATGGCTGATTAAATGGGCAGTAGAACTAAGTGAGTTTGACATAGTCTACTCGCCAAAAGAGCGATCAAGGGACAGGTTGTAGCGAATCTGGTTGTGGAGTTCACTGAGCCGAATAGTGAGGTGATCAGGATGTTAAGATACAAGGATTTGTTTTCTTGGAAACTGCATATAGATGGATCGTCAAACACGCATGGCAGTGGAGCAGGTATAGTTATATCCACACCGGAAGATGACAGGTGGAATGGGCCTTGCGATTTGACTACAAAGCCAGTAATAATATGGCAGAGTATGAGGTGTTCCTGGCAGGCCTTAGGGTGTGCACGGCACTAGGAGTGGATGAGTTGGAAATATTCAATGATTCACATGTGGTAGTCAATCAAGTTCTGAACGAATACCAAGCCAAGGATAACAACATGGCTGCATATTTAACCATAACCAAGACACTCCTAGAAAGGTTCAGAGCATACAGAATCACCCAAATCCCGATGGAGGAAAATGAGAAAGCGGATGCATTGTCAAAGTTGGCATCAGCTACCAGTGTATGGTCAAAAATGATCCCGACCGACCTCATGCAAAAGCTGAGTATCAAGAACTAAAATCAAGCCGAAGCATCGAGGGTGAAAGTAATCGAGGAGTAACAAATTACCTGGATGACCCCGATCAAAGGATATTTAGAGAAGGGGGAACTCCCGATGGAGACAACTGAAGCGAAGTGTCTCAAATATAGAGCCACAAGATATTCGATGATAGAAGAAGAGCTATACAGAAGAGGGTTCTCCAAAACCCTTCAAAAATGTGTGGACCTGATCAGAGGTAAGCAAATATTAGAAAGCATCCACAAAGGAGTCTGTGGGAACCACTCGGGTGGCAAAAGCTTGGCACATAAAACGTTCATGCAAGGTTTTTACTTGTCGAATCTGTTTGAAGATGAGCAATTTGTCGCAAACAAATGCACCGGCTGTCAAAAGGTAGCTAATGACATCCGAAGACCACCTGAGCAATTGAAAATTTTGACATCACCGTGGTTGTTCATTATGTGGGGAATAGATCTGATTGATCCGATGTCAACTACAACTAAAGGAGGGGCAAAGCATGCTATAGTGGTCATCGAATACTTTACGAAATGGGTCGAAGCGGAAGCACTAGTACATATCACCGAGGCTAACACGACCAATTTTATAAAGAAGAATATCATTTATCGGTTCAGAATCCCCGAGACTATAATCACAGATAATGGAACTCAATTTGATAGTGATAATTTTTGAAATATGTGCCAAGACTTCGGGATAAAGAACTACTACGCTACGCCAGCTCACCCTCAAACTAATGGCCAAACAGAGGCGGTAAACAAAATAATCAAGCATACTCTGAAGGTGAAGCTTGAGAGAAGGAAAGGAAACTGGACAGATAAATTACACGAAGTCTTATGGTCCTATCGAACTACATAAAGGACTTTAACAGGGGAAACACCCTACTCGTTGGCATTTGAGATGAAAACGGTAATTCCAGTTGAGATAACTCATAAGTCTCCTAGGGCACAACTCTTCAATCCCGAAGGAAAGGTGGAGATGTTAAAACAAGACTTGGACGAGTTGGAAAAGAGAAGAGATATGTCCAGGGTGAGAAATGCCGCCTACCAACAGAGGATATCAAGGCATTATAACTCGCATGTCAAGATAAGAAGATTCCAGCTCGGAGACCTAGTTCTGAGGAGGGTGACGTTCAATACAAAGGATAAGTTCGCAGGCTCGCTAGCTAACAAATGGGAATGACCATACCAGGTGGTCGGGATAATAGGACATGGAGCATATCAACTTTCCCGACTATAGGGAACCGAGCTTCCTAGGCCATGCAATACGTAATATTTAAAGATCTTCTATCCATAAGAAGATTCTTATTTTCACTTTTATTATTTATTTCCATAATGTAAGCTTTAAATTATTATTTGCTAATTATCTTTTATCTTCTCAGAAATTAAAAAAAAATCCATAGGGGGTGCGACTATAAATATCAAGAGTTGTGTTCGAAACCAAGTATTCACTCATAAGACCATTTATAGGATACCTCAGATAATCGGTTAAAGACCGATAGGGATCCCGAAGGGCCAAGTGAGGGGGCCGAAAGTATTAGTCGTCAAGACAATGTACACTCACCGAAACTAGCTGGGTGCATATGAAGCACTGGTAGGTCGCCTTCTGGTACATAAACTCGATGGGATGAGCCAAGAATTGGATAAGGCGAGAATCCTACCTGTAAGATAAGGCAGATACATCCATAGATGCTTATAAAGATGGTGGGACAAGTTACACCTTATAACAACGAATCTTGATCAACAGACTGTCGGGAGACGTCCCAACGACCTTGTTGACCGATAAAAGACAAAAATCTATAAATATAAACTACACAGTTGGTTTACAAACGAACACTGCTCAACGTAAAGATATACAGCAAGCGATCAGGAGCAACCAGAACTCGAGCCGGAAAATGCAATTTGATCACCAAAAATATGGTAAACAAATCGATCATTACATAACGACGCAGGCTTAGAAAGTTTGGTTATCAATCCTAAACAATCGGTATACAAGTAGTTCTGCTTAGCCTAACTCATAATCATCAACCTGACATAGGTCAGCATGCATAGTTCGGGTTGAGATAAAAAAGAATTCAAGCATAAGAAACCACACACCAAAAATGGTAAACATCTTGAAAATTCACGAAAAAGGAAAAAATATACATTAATTGTCATGATCAGTCAGGTGTTACAAATGTAAATACACGTAAAAGAGAAAGAGCCACAAAAAGCAGAAATGTATTAGTTGTTCCCAACAATGGAGGAACCCCCGAGATCGGAGGGAGGAACATTATCATCTTCATTAAAATCTCCAAAATCTGGCCAGGAAATGTCGTCATCAAGATCAGCAGATACGAAAGGTGAATTATCTACGTCGGAAGAATGACCGATGTCAACCCCTTTGGTCAAAACGCCACTATCCTGGTCAGCCTGAAAAGACATAAGAGATACCTTCGAAGGAAGCTCAAGATGCATGGGGAGGGAATTCTTTCAAATAGATCTACAATAGGCCTTCTACGGAACCCGTTGATTCTTGATCGCCTCCAGGGACTCTTTCTGGTGCTTAGATATTATCCGGTCCCATTTCAAGCGGGTCTCTTTTGAAGATGTCTTCTTTGCACTAAATAACGTCCTAGCAGTTGCCAGACCTCTTTCAAACTCCCTCAGCAGCGTAGCATCAAAAGCAGGGGACCTCTTAAACCGGTCAACATTTTGGACTTCGAGGTCCAACCTGGCTTCGTGTGAGAGGAATTTTCTACTGACTTGCTGCTACTTCAAGTCTTTAGCAAGATGCTCATAATGAAGCCTAGCTTCCTAAGACGCCTGCTGCACCTCCAGCATCTTCTGTGGCAAGGGAATCCTGGGAAACTTGAGCCTCTTCCATAGCTTTCTTCACTGTTGTCGCGGCCAAGATGGCTCTCGACTCGAGTTCAGCACTCCGCAGTTCAGCCTAAGCAACCCTCTTCTCCAACCCAATATTCATTGTAGTGAGTTCCCTAAGAGCATCACTAGATGCAGCGACTTTATTATGAACATTCATGAGTGTTTTTATTATAGCCATCTCGGTTACTGTATGTGCCATCAGCTTCTCTGCCTATTGGCTAGCTTTGAAAGCACTGGCAGCAGAAGACTTTAAAACCTCATCTTTCTAAGTGAGAGCCAACTTTAGCTGAGAAATCTCAGTGGCCTGTTTATTTTTCTCAGAGATTGCTCGAGTGAACGCTTCCGCTGCCTGTAAAAATCGACGAAAGACAGGTTAGATAGACATAAGGATTGGGAGAAAAGCATTCAATATGGTGGAAAGACTTACAAAAATGCCATTATTGAATATCATATGGACTCGCTCAAAATCTACGGCGTCTGTGACGTCTTTCCAGTATCCTTCGCCAATATATCCAACCTAGATGACATCGAGCGAAGAATGGAAAGGGGGTCGGTCTGAGAATTCCTGGATGATGGGAATTGATAGAGCTCAGCAGTAGAAACAACATAAGCATATTGATCCAGAGAAGATGAAAGAATAATACAATCAGCAGGAGTTGAGGTCTTCGAGATCCTAAGACCTTCCCTAGGAAGAGCATCAAAGGTAGCAACTTGGGGGCCTTCGCCATTATAAATTTGATCTTTGACAGCAACAGGCATATTGGAAGGGGCTCCAATAGGCTCACTTATCTCGATATCTCCCTTAAACTATATAACTGCTTCTTTCCTTTGTTCAAAAATAGAACGGAGAGCCTGTTCCTCAGACAGATCAAGGAGGCTTTCGTAAGCTATCTTTTCCTTCTCAACAGGACCACCTTTATCATCTTCAGAATCAATAAAATTTATTTGACGTCATAGAGTAAACTGCGTAAGAGCATCCTTAGGGCAGCAACGAGGTGGCACAACTGTAACCTCGAAAGACTCATTAAGAGGGAGCACCTGGTCTGTAATTTTGATCTATTCAGATGAAACGTTAGACAGATTTAACTTACCCTGATCACTTGTTCTCTTGGATCGTAATTTTCACGATATAAGGTCGAAACTGTCTCACGGTCTTCCTCTTTCTCCTACAAGATGATCGGATTGACCACCGATGGAGGAAAAGTTGGAGTAGCCTCAGATGCAAGACTTGTTCTCATGCGAAGGGCATCAGGTACAGATGACCCTTCAGCGGTCTCAGCAACCTTATGGTTCGGAGCCTTGACTGTCAGATCTACTTCATGTGATTTCTCCTTTTACGAATCTTCCCTTCCTGATGCTCCTTTTCAGATCTATCATGATCACGTCTTCCACGGTCAGATGCTTCAGAACTAGACCTAACCCGACCGACCCTTTCTTTGGAACGACCCTGATGGTCACTTTAAGATCGGAGAGGATAACGATCACTCGTACCAACGTGTTCAAAGGGGACGTCAGAAGAATGGCGATCAGATTCATACATATGCTCCACCAGATCATGTTTAGGTGGAGCAATCCTTGAGCAACCTGATCGGCTGCGGCCTTTCTACTAACCCGATCAATATGCTTGGCTATCTCAGCTTGATCACCTGCGACGATGTTCACATTGTACAATGAAAGGGAAAAAGTGCCAATCCACTATTAACAATCAGCGTAGAGGAAAAGTATGTAAGACAGTTTACATAAAATAAAGCAAGAATGACTCACATCGTCTACGACGAGCAAAAATCGCGGGGAAAAAGCCCTGCCTTGAGCAAGTCTGCTTCAATATAAAGAAAACGGTGATCCCTTTCCTCCCAGAAAGTCTCAGCCGCTTTGGCAACTGTATCAGTCTGGCTCTTGGTCAGGGAAGAGGAAGTTTTGTTCCAATGTTCAGGATTGCATAAATATCTTGGAACCCTGTTTCGTATCAAACCTTGTGCGGGGTCAACAATGACTACTTCACTCCAGTCACCTCCAACAATGAACCAGTTGTTCTTCCAATACTTATTTGAGAAGGGGAATCCCTATACGAACCCCTTATGATCTTTATCAGAGGGAGGTACAGCCTTCCCCTTATATCCATGAGGGACCCACATGCTTTGAGATGTGGATTGAAGGTAGAAGGTTCCTCCATCGTCTGAACGGTTCAGTGTATAAAAAACACGGATCTCTTATGGGGTCGGGAGTTATTTTGCCCTAAGTTTTTTCCATAAATGCCCTAAGCTGACTAACACTCAGTAAGAATTAGGAGTTAGTTGGGCACCGACCGATAAAAGGTTGAAGAGAGAGAGTGACCCTCGAAGATAACATGGCTCCGTATATAGCAACTGCACTGGGGGGAGGGTTCCACACAGTCCGATCTCCGCTACAGTATAACTTCTATGCACTGGTCAAATCAAATCGATCCTTAAACTTTATTAGTTCAACCTCAGTCACAACATTTATCTCTTAATCAAATGAACAGGGATTATCGGCGCTGAACCTCAACATCGAGGCTTGTCGCTCCCGCGGTACATCCTTCATTTTAAGAACTTGTGAGGATATCTTCAGGTCAATCGTCACGTGAATAGACTCTTTAGGATAGTGGTAGTCCACTTGAAGCTTCCTTACTTTGACATATCTATACAAACATCAACCGAATTGGAGTTAGAGAGAACAGAAGGGAATGGGGCAAGCTATAGAGTAATCCATATTTAATGTGGTAAGTTGATAAGTAGAAGGAAGATGCCCACAAAGAATGGACTCTAGCCTAGCGATATTCTTATTATCACTAGCCTCGATGGCAGGAAGATGAAGTTCAAAATATCGATGGCGAAGAACAGGATCCATACCTTGAAAAGCGTTTCAAAGGAAAAAGAGGTTATGGATTGTTTTCTGATAAAAAATGGAATATCGAGTTGCAAAAAGAGAAGTACAATGTCACAAGACCATATATACCAGCCAGTGACGTCACCAGGTAAGGCATGCGTCTTTAGCCGAAAGAGGGGGTAGGTGCATCAGAATCGAAAACCATGTGCCGTTTGAATTTCAAAAATGATGCACAATGATTTGATCAGCCAAAAATTGCATGGTGAGTAACTGTAGCGCATTAAAAGGCATTTATGGACTACAAAACAAGAATGATAGGGTAAATTAAACACACGAACCAGAACGCAGGCAACCATTTATCCGACCCTATGTGTTTAAGGGGGTGTCGTTATTGGTGAAATCTGAAGAATAGTGAGTCAGCATAACTATCAAAAAAACAAGAGAGTTGAAGATACCACGTCATCAAGGGACAACATCCCTGAACCCACCTACAATTACAAAAAAAGATCTCATAAACCCCAGGTCGGGATTATCAGGATGGTCAGGCCAAAACCTCAAAACCCCAGTTCAGGATAAGGTCCCTGGTCGGGACTGAATCATTGGTCGGGATGAGTATAGGTTTGGTCTGGTTTGGTTTTCGTAGATGGTCAGTAGATCAACACATGGATATTATCGAATATATACAGAAAGAGTCTTACTCCAGCAAGGTGTCTCGAAGCACACTTTAAAAAGGAAGCGAATTTCCTTATTGATGCTAGAGTCTAAATTAGTCAAGAAGTCTGATACGAGAAGAACATGAAACAGGAAAGAATGATAAAACGACTCAAACACGTCAATTCCACTTACTTGTATAGCACCCATAAAAAAAGGAGACTATATAGAGAGAGCATGAGAGATTGAGTGTGTAATTATTACAATATAATGAATTTCTTCTTGCCGTCACCGGCAACCGTGGATGTTTCCCTGTATTGGGGTTTAACCACGTAAAACCTTTATGTTCTCTTTAATTCTTTAATTGTTCATAATTAGTAATCATATGATCTCATATATACTTTGTTCGACGTGTGATCAATTCAAAAATCCCCGTCAACATAAACAATGTAAATTCGGATTGATTAAGGTTTTGATATACATTATTTTTTTAAAAATACAATATATCACTTTTTTTCCTCTATTATTGCCTTTTTATTTTCTAGTTTTGAAACAACCAAGAATATACAAAGAAAAAACTCTAAACCCCACATCAAATCACATTAAATGTACTAAAAAAAATACATGGAATACAGTAAACTAACAAAATAAATAAATTAAACATTACACATTCAGACTATTTAAGATTTTGATATATGTAATTTGTTTAAGTACAATACATCAGTTTTTCCCTATTATTGTATTTTTTTTTCTTAGTTTTGAAACAACCAAGACCAGAAGAAAAAAAAACCCTAAACCTCACATCAAATCACATTGAATACTGCTAAAAAAAAATTACATAGAACACAGTAAAACAACAAAATAAATAAATTAAAAAATATAAATTCAGACCATTTAAGATTTTGATATACATAATTTGTTTTATACACAATATATAAGTTCTTTTCCCTATTATTGTATATTTTTTCTTAGTTTTTAAACTACCATGACCTGAAGAAGAAAAAAACCCTAAACGTCTCATCAAATCACATTGAATTCTACTAAAAAAAGAAAAAACACGTGGAATATAGTAAAACAACAAAATAAATAAATTAAACATTGCAAATTTGGAATATTTAAGGTTTTGATATATATCTGCTTTTTTAAGTAAAATACATCAATATTTTTTTCTATTTTATTGTATATTTTTCCTTAGTTTTGAAACAACCAAGAACAGAAGAAAAAAAAATCATAAACCTCACATTGAATACTATTATAGAAAAATACATAGAATACAGTAAAACAAATAAATAAATCAATTAAACAATGTAAATTTGGACTGATTAATGTTTTGATATACATTAATTTTTTTAAGTACAATACTCAATTTTTATCCCTATTATTGCTTTTGTTTTCTTAGTTTAGAAACAACCAATTCCAGGAGGAAAAAAAAAACCTTAAACATCATATCAAATCATATTGAATACTGCTAAAAAAAATTATATGGAATACAGTAAAACAACAATATAAATTAATTAAACAATGTGAATTCGAAATGTTTAAGGTTTTGATATACATCAGTTTTTTTAAGTACAATACATCAGTTTTTTTCTCTATTATTGCATATTGTTTCATAATTTTGAAACTACCAAGGTTAGCAGAAGAAAAACCCTAAACCTCATATCAAATAGTATTGAATATTGCTCCAAAAAAAAATACATAGAATACAGTAAAATAGCAACATAAATCAATTAAACAATGCAAAACTTGAAGTTTAAAAAACCATCACATGATTTTCATTAAGAGACGGACAAAGTACCTCTTTTTGAAGCCACACAGTGTCAGATAGAAAAACAATGAATATTCTTCAATAAATCAATGAGCAAACACTACCTTCAAGACTCTTTTTAGGATTCTAGAGTGGGTGAAGATGAATGAAAGCAAATTTGGTTCAGGGTTCTTTTAGAATTAAAAAACAAAGGATGAAGATGAAAGAATTGGGAAGGTAAATTTCATGGTTTTTTTTTCTTTTATCGTGATGTTAATTTAATAACGGTTTAATTCTCTCTCTCTCTCTCTTTTTTTTAATATTCCATTATTAGTTGTATACTTTCTTATCTCTTGCGATTATTATTTTTTTGAAAAGAAAAAAAAAAGAAACCGGTTGAAATGGTTTTAAGTTTTTACTGTAATAACCAACATTAATTTTAAATTTTAATAACATCCATTGGATTTGTTTTTATCAAATCCAATTGTTATTATTAAGTCCAATAACGTTATTGGACCTGTAAGGTAGTATGACCCATGTGATAATATAAGGGATATAATTGATTTAGTTATATGTTTTTTTTAAATGTCTAATTTTTACTCATTTATCCATTTTTCATTGGACTGCCCACTATGTTTTGAAAAACCACTCAATTTAATCCTTCCATTAGTCAACCGTTACTCAACTTTAACGGTTTCAAGGGTATTTTTATCTTTAAACAAAGACATACCACATGTCAACACAAAGATCAATGGAAAAAAATAAACATTTATATAATACTAATAGAATTAATATTATAAATATAAATTTTAAAAAATTATAAATTAAATAAAAATTAAATAAGAAAAACAAATCTCGACCATGGAATTGGAATTGGATCAAATTGGAGTCTCCATCATTGACCAACACTTCCTTCCAATATCAACCGAACGAAATAATGATGGAGATTTCTCTCCATTCCAATCTCCACCATCGATCAAAAGAAAAACGAAAAAAAAATTCATCATCATCGACCTTCAAGCTGCCATTATCATCAGCCTTCAATAAAATAAAACTGATTATTTCTCCCTTCCAATTTTTTTTCCTTTCTTTTTCTCGGGTCTCAAACACATTTCTTACCAGACAAATCTTATTGAGAACCAAATTGAAATCTTCATGAGAATCAAACCTTCCTTAACTAAAAATATCTTCCTGAGAACCACACCGACACACAAATCATCATCAGCATACCTAAATGGAAATCAATTAACAAAAAAAAAAAATTGATCTAGTGAACCAGACCGAAACCTAGAACCCTCACCGATCACCATCGGCCCATAAACAAACCTTCACTCCTAAACCGCCATCGAATCAAATCTTCAATCGAATCAAACCCCATAACCATCACCCACCAAAACCTAGAACCATCACCGATCACGATCGAATCCATATTGACAACCAAAAGAAAATCAATCCAACAATCTTAAAAAAAAAAACAATTCACCAAATAAAAAACATGAATAACCAAACCCTTGCAACCCACAAACACACCACCACCACCATCAACCACTCACTGTCAACCACCTTGAACCCGAGAAAGAAGAAGAATGTGATGATGAAATAGAATGAGAAAGAAGAGATCGGCACTCGATTTGGGTTTGGGTTTGGTTTTGGTTTGAAATGATTTAGATTTGATTTGAGATTGATTTCATGGAGGGGTTTTGGGTGGCTTTTATTTAATGGTGGACAATGATGATGATGCATGATGCGGTGGTAATGTGTTGATAAGTAGATGCTTGAGTTTGGTCTGATGATGATGCCCGATGCTTGATGCGATGATGATAATGTAGATAGTTGTTTAAAAAAAATCTCAAAGAAAAATTAAATTTATTATTTATTTTTTTTAAAGAAATTAAAGGGACTGGGGTAAAGATGTCATTTTATTTTTTCTATAACTGTTGACTACCAAAGTTCTGGTAAGAGGGATCAAAATGAGTGGTTTTTTAAAACATAGGGTTCAATCTAGTGAAAAATGGATAAATGAGTAAAAAATAGACATTTCAAAAAAAAAATATGGACTAAATCAATAATATCCCATAATATAATGGTGATAAAGCTGAATCTCAATCATGTGATTTGTGCTGTGACCATCTCTTCATGAACTAAGGGTTCGTTTGACACACCGTACTATATCGGATAGTATTGGATTATACTGGAATGGATTATATTGTACTGGATTGGATTTTATTAGTATAGTGTTTGGTTTGGATTATAGTGGATTGTATTATTGTTGTGTTTGGTGATGTATTGTATTAGATTGTATTAAATTTTAAATTATTAAAAATTATATTATAAAAATTAAAATTAATTGATTTATGAAAAAGATAAATAAATATATATATATATATATATATATATATATAATTCTATCTTATAACAAATCCATTTTCCCCTTTCTCACGATTTATCAGATCCCTTTCTGGTTTCTCTCCTCTCATCGTCGTTTCACCAAACCCACCATCGTTTCTCTTTCTCTCCTCTCACCGCACCTGCCTTCGTCTTATTCTCCTTCTCCTTCCGTCGCCACAACCTTCGTCATCTTCTCCTTATGCCGCGACGGTGGGTCATCTTCTCCTTCCGCTGCCGCGATTCTCTCTGTCTCTCTTCCTCTCTGCTGATGTGTGTGTGGACTGAAATGGTTTGCGTGTGGATTTGGTGGTGGTTTGGAGTGGATGTTTTTGAGTTTGGACGGATGTGGTGGTGGTGGTGGTTTAGGTGTGATTTGGTTCGAGGGTTTGGTTTGGGGGTGGATGTGGTGTTGATGTTTCTGGGTTTATGAAAGATGAAGTTTGTTTATAATTTCAGTTTATGAATTTTTCTGGAAAGAAAATGAAAGAAAAAAAAAATATGGGTTTCTAGAAGATAAAGCTTGTTTATAATTTGAGTTTATGAATTTTTCTAGAAAGAAAATGAAAAAAAAAAAAAACATCATACTAATACAACGTAAACCCATCTCTCAGTTATGCATTAACTAATACAATTAGAGGTGAATTACGTGTTGTTCACATTATTTAGTCTAATACAAAGGACCATCCAAACACCTATATTGTATTAGAATACACCCTAATACAATATTATACAGGCAAACAAACGTGAAACAAACGTGCCCTAATAGAAATGTACTATGTATCTCCACCTTGACTTTTAAGGCTTTCTCAAAGAATGGATTTTGGATGAAGTTTCAAATTTATTTATTTATTATTATTATTAATTTTTTTTTTTTTTTTGCAATATCATACGGATAACTAAAACATTATTCAACTTTCTCCCAATTTGGTTGAGAAGAATTTTTTCTTTTTTTCTTACCTAGAATCAGTCCTATCTACTATCATGGAATGTGATTTGGTGGCAAAAAAACGTTCGTTGAATATGACAATTTCAAAGATTGGAGTCCACATAATAATATCAAAGTCATAAAAATCATTTAGGTAACATTAGATTTTGGGTCGACAAAGTTCTATCTGCAAAGTATTAAAAAATGATATTACTGTTGTTTCTTCCTCTGATTTTTTTTTTTTTGGGCATAGTTTTCGGTCCCTTGGTCTCATGATCAGATGAACCCTTCGTGTATTAAATGCAGGCCAGTTAAACAATTTTTTGACAGAAATTAACTTTAAAATATTTCCAAGAAAACAATGTATATTTAAATCAAATCGATCGATCTTACAGAGAATGGATGAATACAGTAAGTTACAACATGATTGCTGGAATCTTTTCTTCTACCAATAATTACCGGTAGACGTTAATATTGGACAACATTAGTTCATGTGCAAGAGGGTCCGAGCAAACTATCATATTCTAAATTTGTATACAAAGCCGAAGTCCTCATCAATGATGATTCTTCAAAATGTTTTTTCATTCGGTTATTAGAATATTCTGTCCAACAATGACAAGATAACCGAACCTTCATTGATCATGATACAAACAATACCCCAAACCATAATGCTACATCCGTGTTGAATTTAATAATGAATTTTTTTGAATATTCATTAAATTTTATTTATGGATTACTAAGAATAATGAAATAAACTTATGAATAAAAATTAAAAAAAAATTGAACAATAAAATTATTAAATTCCATTTTTCCAACGTTTCACCCTATTTTCTAATGCTTCATATTCACAAAAATTGAAAAAATATATATAATAATTTTAGTGCACAAAAATAATTTTAAATTATCTTATTTAAAATAATCTATATAAATGATCTTTTCAATGCGAAATAACTTTTTTTAATATACGATATCATATTTTTGAAACGTTCCAAATTCTAAATTTTTGTATCCTAAAGAATTTGAAATGTTCCACTGACGTTTACATTTTTTTTAATATACGTACCAATGGTAATATATGCACATGTGGTGATGGTAATGACTCGAATCGAAAAATTGTCCCGTTAAATGAAACCACTTTTTATAAAGTATCTATTCATCTACCAAATATTTTTTTTGAAGCCTTTTCCATTAGTAGGATTCGAACAGTTGATATAAGAGTCATTTGCTTAAACTTTAAGCTCATCCATTAACCAACTAAGCTACGCTCCAAACCATATTAGACGGTATTAACGTTTACCATTTTAGATGAACAAAAAAGGATTTTGACTTGTAGTAAATAATAAATAACATATGTGTTGTAATGAGTTCATAGCCTTGATGGAAGAATGAATTAATTTTATGGAAATAGTACCTGATGAGCGTGTCTCAAATACAACTTAGGGGGTGAATGAATTGTTAATTGATTATTACCGATTTTTCGATTAGTCAATATTAATCACGATTAACCCAACACAAACAAACAACAAAAATTAAGTAAAGATGTGAAAAGTAAAGAATACTTGTTTTTTACGTGGAAACCCTCCAACTGGGAAAAATCATAGGACTAGCTATGCTAGCTACTTAAGCCACATAAATTCACTATATGAAATGAAGATTACACCATCAAGTGATACACGGACTCTCACATGCGATAACCTCAGGCTATGGACACAACCACTCACCATTTTTAGTTCAATCCCTGATGATATCCCCCGATCCACTACTCTTGGCGTGAGCACCTTATAATCTACCCGAAGGCTTTTTATAGTAGCTCTTGGCAAAATGCTTGCCAATCAACCCTTGGTTGCAAGACTTTACTTGCTTGTGCAACTTCACCTAGATGCCACAAGACTTTGACTCTATAAAGAGAATTAAAGGTCTAAGTGAATATATGACAATATCCAAAATGCCTAACTAGGTGTTATAATGTAATTCAACAACCTAGTTATCAAACACTGTCCACATGCCCATACATGAGGTCTCAACTACATGTAGAGAGAAACTCTAGCAACCTAATTGTGAATTAAATTCATATGATCATTCAATAAAGGTTCACTAGATAAATAAACATTAATCTATCAACCTAATCATCAACCAATTTCACACGAATGTTCAACGGTTAGCTATTTAGAAAAAATCAACCTAAACATGCTAGCTATCACAAACAAACACAATCATATTATTAAGACTCATAAATATGTACAATACAGAGAGTCTAGGTATTTAATCAAGGAATAAATGTCTAATCTAGAGTAAGAAGAATAATAAATGATATTTAATGAAGTTCTAACTTACCTAGTCATGAAACCAGGAAGACTCATACTCAAATGATGTTGAATGATGCAAGATGAAGATGGTTTTGGGTTTGGAGAGTTAAAGAAGCAATCTTGGTGCTTTTGTAGGAAAATAAACACACGGCAGAAGCGAAAGATTTGATTGGTACATTTAAAAAAAAAATCCTTTAAAAGAAAGAACATTAACCCTTGATTAATTAACATATAAATAAAAAGTATCGTACCTTTTTCACATGACGATTGTGTTAGATTTTAGTTTGTGTTGGCATGAATTCCATATCGAAATGATGTTTACTTGTAATGACTTAGTTGTTTCGGTTCATGATGATTCAAGCTTCAAGGAAGAAGAAACAACAAGTCAACGCAAGTTCTAAGTCTTCAAAGAGAAAGGATGCAATTTGTTTCTACAAAGGTATACTAAGACCTTATCTTTCTCTTACAAGGCTTAGGCACACACACACATATCATACATTTGTGTCCCTGCATCGTTGTGCACCTTTATTGGCACACACATACAATTCATTCATATGTGTCCCTACATCGTTGTGCACCATGTATAACACATTCACACACTTTAAGATGAATGCTCATGCATTGGTTTAGAAATAACATGTTTTGGAATATGCATGATTGGAAACTATCTCTATATAGTTTGTATTCTAGTGTGAATTGTGTTTGTGTGTGTATATGTTTGTATAACATGGATATTGAACTTGGATTTAGTCTTAAATCATTCTTGATTGAGTTCCGGTCATTTCGGTTACTCATACTATTGATTTCAAGTTCAAAGTCAAAAGATAGTACACTTTCAACTCATGTTTCATACATTGTCTTTGTCTTCGTATATCGAGTCGAATTATTATTTTCTGGGTTGAGTATCTTATATATCCATGTCCGTGTGAGAGTTACGGTTCGTAATCCACAAACGGATTAGAATTCCAAGTTTGGAGGCCGGAGAACGGTCGAAAAACGCGAAGGAAGATCAAAGGAGAAAGAAGCAAGCAAACACTTCTTTCCCGAGATGGCGCGTGGCCATCTCGGGGTAGAAGGCTTGCTGCCCCAAGATTCCCATGTGCCATCTCAGGCAGCAAGCTTGCTTGGCTTCATTTTTTCCCTCTTGGTCATTTCACATGT
The DNA here is from genome assembly GCA_032871835.1 of Dipteronia dyeriana. Classification (NCBI taxonomy): domain Eukaryota; kingdom Viridiplantae; phylum Streptophyta; class Magnoliopsida; order Sapindales; family Sapindaceae; genus Dipteronia; species Dipteronia dyeriana. The sequence continues at coordinate 76,885,896 of CM065299.1, forward strand.
CCAAGTCTCCCACTCCTTTATAAACTCTTTCCCTCTCACATTTCATTCTAAGAAGAAATTCAAATCAAGTGTGCAGAATTTTTCTCTCTAAATTTTCTCACCTTCGAAACACCATAACTTCTTCATTAGAACTCCTATTTGAGTGATTCAAAGTTGAGAGTGTTCATCTATTCATCCTCCATCTTTTCTCTGAAGGTTTGAGTTAATTTTACTGCTGTTCTTGGTGTCTAATCGTACAAAAACGGGACTGCACCTAGATCAACTAAGGTATTGATTTTCTCTCTAAGTTTTCTTTTAAAACTTGGTCAATTGCCTTGGGTTTTCTTCTTCTACATATATTTGTATATTGTGAGTGTTTTTATTTGTGTTATGAACAATTTCAAAGCTAGTTTGAGTTTCAATTGAAATCATTCATGTTGAGTTAGGTTTTTATTTTGCCTATGTTATCACATGTTTGAGATTGTATTGTGCTAGCTTTGATTCTAGGACTATTTGATGATATTTGATTGTTTGATTTTGTAAAAAATAGTTCTTCACATGTATTAGGCTCTCTTGGCCGAATTTCTCACATAATACATGTGCTTATGTTCTTTTGAGCTATTCATGTGATGTGTTGAATCTATGATTAAGAATATGCTCTAGAACTTATGCTTAGATCTATTTGACTTTGTCATATGATTTTAGCATGTTTTAGGTTTTTGTGATTTAAACTTGATCTTGTGATTTGTTAATCATATCTTGTGATTCAAGTTTAGATATATGCATGAATCTAGTTTGTGATTAATGTTGATCATATCTTACATAATCGAGATTGACTACTCATGCATGATGAACTAGACTATATGTGATTTGTGCATTCATTTTCATGTCTAGTATTTTCTATAAGATGTTTTGATCATAGCATTCTATATTGCGTGCTTGTTAGCGTTTCGCATTCATGAACACCTAGATGCCTTGTGAGAATGAAGTCTTGTCAATAGGTGTGAGACCTATGGTGTTGAGCAAGAAGTCTTGGCAAGAGGTGTGAAGCATCAGATTGTCGAGCAAGGAAGTCTTGGCTAGAGGTGTGAAGCCTTGGATAGTCGAGCAAGAAGTCTTGCCTAGAGTTGGGAGAACTCGGATAGGTGAGCAAGGAAGTCTCGACTAGAGTCGGGAAGACTCGGATAGTTGAGAAAGAAGTCTTGCCTTGGGTTGTGAAGATCCGGATAAGGTGAGCAAGGAAGTCTTGACAAGAGGTGTGAAGCTTCGGATTGTTAAGCATAGGGCGACAACTTCTTGAGTAGGTAGAAGGGTAGTTTCTAGGTGAAGAGGTCACTTGAGAGATTGTACTTGTCTTATCTACTAGTGGATTTTGTTGCCGGTGGCTGCTAGCCTGTGGATATTTCCTCTTCGGAGATTCACCACGTTATATCTTGTGTCAACTTTTCTCTATCCCTATCTCTCTAATATTTGTATTATGGATATAACTCTTTATGTATGTTGACTTCCTCTTTATAATATTGATTGTGTATGTGTTACAATACTTGTTTGTATCACACTTTACTTGTCTTTATATATTGATTAATTGTCTTTAATTAATATATATATATATTGTGATACAAGCAATCTAGAGGGACCAACTTTTGTTTGTTTCTAAGGGAGTCGAAAAAGGTGCCTAAATTCACACCCCCCCCCCCTCTCTAGGTTAGCCTTGAGCATTTAACCGTGATTGTATTTTCAATTGGTATCAGAGCAGGACACTAGATTACACTTAGTGTGAGTCCAGTGTGATACTTTCACAGTTTTTGTAAGGCGTTTGAAGTCATGGGTTTGCAAGATGATGTAATGGCGGAAGGAGCCTCAAATACTAGGCCACCATTACTTCGTGGCACTAACTATGGGTATTGGAAGTTGAGGATGAAAGCCTACATCCACTCTATTGATGAAAGGGCTTGGATGGTAGTGGAAGAAGGTTATAGTCCTCCTACCAAGGTTTTAGATGATGGAACCATGATACTCAAGCCAATGAGTGAATGGACAACAAATGAGTTTGAGGTTGTAAAATGGCACCATCGTGCTATGAATGCCATCTTTGGAGGATTTGATGGGCATCAATTCTCCTACATCCAAAACCTTGAATCTGTAAAGGAAGCTTGGGATACTCTCCAAGTTACTAATGAAGGAACCTTAACGGTGAAGAAATCGAGACTTCAAATGTTGGCATCACAATTTGAAGGTTTAAGTATGGGTGAGGAAGAAAAGTTTGAAGACTTCCAATTTCGGCTTCTTAACATAGCTAACCAATGTCAAGCACTTGGAGTACCTATCTCAAAAGAGCGTATTAATTGGAAAATACTTAGGTCTCTTCCTAAGAGATTTAAATCAAAGGTGACGGTCATTGAGGAAAGCAAGGATGTGGATAGTATGAACATCGATGAGTTGCTTGGGTCTCTCCAAACTTATAAGATGTGCTTGAAGCCAAAGATCAAGAGTAAGGGAATTGCTCTCAATGCTATTGAGAAGGAGAGTGATGATGAAAATGAAGAAATGGCACTCTTGGTTAGAAGGTTCAAGAAGTTTCTAAAGAAGAATGCCAAAACTAAAGGCAAGTCTTCTAAGGAAAAAGGAGTCAAGAGAATATCATCTCCAAGGATTGTGAAGAATAGTCAAGCCATGAACAAGAAAGAGGTTCAATGTTATAATTGTCAAGGCTTTGGTCACTTTGCTAGTGAGTGCACCAAGAAGCCATCTAAGAAAGACAAGAAAGGCAAAGTGTTGGCGGCTACTTGGAGTGATGATAATTCTAGTGACAATGAGAGATCTAGTAGTGAGTCTTCAAGTGATGAAGAGTCGGTGAGCAACTTTGTAGCTCTAACGGCTTCTTATTCTTCACTAGATATTGGTAGTACAATATCTTTGAACAAGAATCTTGATGCAAATCATTATGGATGCTCTAGTTCCATTCCTACTAATCTTGAGTAGTTGAAAAAGATAAAAAAATCTTGAAGAAGCTAGAGACAATGCTCAAAGAGAAGTAGTTGAGAAGGATGATTTGATCAAGAAGCAACTAGATGAGTTTGTGGTTGTTACTCATAGACTTCTTGGTGAAAAAGGTGATATTATGAAGAAGTTTAGAGAACTTGAAATGATTAACCTTGAGAAGGATAATGTGATATCTTCTTTGAAGAAGAGAGAACAAGAATTGATGGAAGAGATAGACACGGCTAAGGAGGCTATCAAGGATTTAGTGAATGATTCGGTTAGTGTGTCTAGTGTTAGAAATCTCGTTAACTCTCATAGTGGTAAAGACGACTTGGTAGTTGAAGAGGAGCTCTTGGAAGCACCACTTCCTAGACACTTTGATGAAGTCATGATTGATAAGAAACCACACAAGAAGTGAAGATCAAAAGCCAAGAAGAAATTGGCGAACAAGGTATCTTTGCAAACTCCTAGTGAAGCTAGTTCAACTCCAAAAGGTACAATCTCATCTTTTATTCCAATTTGCCATTATTGCAACACAATAGGTCACATTAAGCCTAGGAGTTATAAATATATTGAAAAATGCAAATTAGGAAATGAATCTAAGGATAAGGAGATTAAACTTCAACTTGAACATGCTAAGGCCTTGAAAGTTGAGAAACATGATAATTTTGCTAAGCATGAGAAAAAGTTATGGAGTAGAAAGAATTTTAATCTTGTTCAACTTGACAAAGCTTGTGTTAAAAATGTTAAGGAAGAGTGTGTTAATGATATTCTTGTTAATCAAGTCATTGAAGGACTTTACTCTAGATTTAACATTGTTGTCAATGATGATATTGGAAATGTTTGTGTAGGTACACCCAAGAACAAGTGGTTCAAGGGTGAGTGCTCTTATCACTAATATAAGAAGCACATGTGAGATAGCTTTGAGGCTATATATCAATTGTGTTGAGAATTCTTGCTTGCTAGCTTTGAATACTCCATGTATTGATATGAACTTGGTTATCTCACATCATGATTGTTATGATGGTCAAAATTTGTTGATTAACTTTGAAGAAGTTATTTTGTTATATGTGTTGATTGAGTTGAGATATTATGCTTTTTATACTCTTGTTGTGAAACATCGTCAACTTGGTGTCATGAGGACATTCAATGCAAGAGTGCTCATAAAAAGGGCGAAAGTATGATATTTGGTGAATATAATATGCAAAAAGGTATTTCTATACTCTAATGCATATTCTCTTAGATATTCATCTTTTGACTCAATTTTTGACATACATCTCATAGCATGTCATATTAGAGAATTTTGTATGGTATACATATGGTTCTCATTGACATTTGCTATTTTAGGATCTAATAGTGATATTGTTCACATTGATCTTAACTTTGATGATTGTTTGTGTATAGTATATTGAGTGGCATTACTTTTAAAAATATGAGCTTCATATTCTTTGAAAGCTACTCATTAGATAAGTAATGATATTGAATAAGTCTCTACTTATTGCGCTTAGATCATTTGCTTATGAGCCATAAAATTTTGGTTTTCTAAAAATTGCACCTTGCTTCTTTTATATGTTTTGCTAGTAGGTTGAGTTTACTAATATGTAAACATTGGATACATCTTGAAGTTTTTATGCTTAAGTACATTTAAAATGACCTATGGTTAGTATCCATTTTGCTTCGGCAATGACATAGAACTCAACGAGCACCTTCATGAAAAGGGCTACATACCTTGGTTGTGAATGCTACCCAATGTTGGAAAGAGCTTCACCATTGTGATGAGTGAAAGTCGTCATGAAGTGAATTTTTGTTTATGTAAAAAAAAAGTTGGAAAAATCAAAGAAGTGTTGAAATGAAATCAATAAAAAAAAATCTTTGATTCAAAACCTAAAAATAAAAGGAGGAAGGCTTAAAAAGGAGTTTAGTTGAAAATCAAATGAGCTCGGGTTGAAAAACAGAAATGGGATGACGAGCCACATGCACTCACATACTTATATGTTGAAAATCTATTCTCTTAAAAGCAACAAATTCTGGATGATAATCGGTTTGACTGTTTATGGAAAAAGCTTATGATGAATAGTTATTGGAAATTGTTTGCATGTTGATTATCAAACTACTTCTTGATATATTTGAAGCATATCTCTCACACACACACTTTGTTTATGAGTATGATGATATCTTTGCAATTGTTGAAGAATTATGAGAGAACTTGAAAAAATCTTTGTGTATCTCTCTTAGCATATGAAGCTTATTTTGTTGATATTTCTTCAAATTGCTTGAATGTGTGAATGTATGAACTTCCTTGTGAACCTTATGCTATTATGAATCTTAATCATGACATTTATCGAGGGGGAACATTGTATGCTAGACATTGTTCTCTTTTATGATATGTTCACATGCTTCATTTTGTTACATGTTGGCATATTTTGACTTAATGATACTTGTAAGATATTACTCACTATCTGTCTTGCATGATGATTCATTCTTAAGTCATATGTCATTGTTTTATATTTCACTCACTTTTGTATGTTTATAGCATCTTATTTCACAAGAACAAATGAAAAGAACTAAAGTTACCGGAAGTGGAAATCAATTGAATCCCATTGTGAAAGCCAAGTCAACCTCAAAGAGATCCAAAGCTTCAAGGTGAAAGGATTTAGGGATCTTTGCAACTAAGAAGATATTTCAAGAGAGAGGCATTGACTTAGGTAAATGTAAAGATTCTTATGTTCTTAAATGCATTAAGGATAGAAATTGGGAATCTTAGGTGAGCATGCTAGGAATAGTGAATGTCACTATTGTTACAGAATTTTATCATGAATATAGAGAGAGTGCCACCTTATTGGATGCTTTGATGGATGTTAGGGGTGTTGTGTTTAGAGTTAACCCGGTAAACATTAACAAATTTCTTGGGCTATCTAGTGATATTGATTCAAACTTTCTAGATGTTGATATCATTGAGAATCTTAATATCATGGATAGAATTCTATGTGACAATGCTTCTTTTGAGTGGAAAGGTAGAGCATATATTAGTCAACATGAGTTAACTAAGGCAAGTGCATTTTGGCATCTTTTCATTTGCACAAATATTATTGGATCTTCGAATTCAACCGAGTTGAATAAAGACAAGATCAAAATAGTATATGCCTTAGTGACTAATCAACCTATAAACCTTGGGGATTTGCTTATGTTTTATTTGGATAATGCGGCTTTCTCAACTAGAAGAGATAAGAAGCTTGCATTACCGGGGTTTATAACTTCTTTGTGTTTAGCTCGTGGTGTTCAAAGTAGTGGAGATGATATGTTGGTACAACCCTTGAAAAAGTATAGTGATAAATGTGTGTCATACATGTCATATAAGGATAAGGGTAAGACATGTGATACTTATGGACTTTTTAGTTCACAAGTTGATTGTCAAGAGACTAGCATAAACATTCTTCTGGATTGGGCTTTGCATTTGAAGAAGAAGGTTGATGAGCTTAGTGCTATAGTTGAAAAACAAGATGCTAGAATAAAAGAGTTGGAGGAGTGTATTGCATCAAGTTTAAGAACACCTCTCAAGCATTATGTTAGGTCAACTACACACACATCTTTCTTTGGTGGATCTAGTAGCTAGTATTTGAGTCTCATGGTATGTTTCTTTCCTTTTGGCATCATTTCATGTCAAAAAGGGGGAGAAAGAGTTGTTATGAATTACTAGTTACTTAGTTTCCTTTTTATGTTGTTTTTGTGAACTTTTGGACTTTCAATGGCTTGTAATAATTAGTCTTAAGATTTTGTTAAGAATTCTTGTATTTGGCATGTACTGAGGGGGAGATACATGTATTTGTGGACTTAATTGTATATTCTTATCCATATTATATGTTGCCATTTGTTGTTTTTCTCTTGTATAAGCATTGAGCTTTGAGATGATTTGTAGGTTGCTTCAAGAGAATATCAAGATGAAATTCAAGAGTTGGTGAAGATTAGTTATAGGAATCTTTCTCATTGTAATGTGAGGAAGTGTTTTTGTGACCTATCTTCATTTTTATATTTGTAGTAAATGTATAGGTGTTTTGACATGGAATTTGCCAAAGGGGGAGATTGTTAGGTTTTAGTTTGTGTTGGCATGAATTCCATATCAAAATGATGTTTACTTGTAATGATTTAGTTGTTTAGGTTCATGATGATTCAAGCTTCAAGGAAGAAGAAACAAGTCAAAGCAAGTTCTAAGTCTTCAAAGATAAAGGATGCAATTTGTTTCTACAAAGGTATACTAAGATCTTATCTTTCTCTTACAAGGCTTAGGCACACACACACATATCATATATTTGTGTCCCTACATCGTTGTGCACCTTTATTGGTACACACATACAATTCATTCATATGTGTCCCTGCATCGTTGTGCACCATGTATAACACATTCACACACTTTAAGATGAATGCTCATGCATTGGTTTGGAAATAACATGTTTTGGAATATGCATGATTGGAAACTATCTCTATGTAGTTTGCATTCTAGTGTGAATTGTGTTTGTGTGTGTATATGTTTGTATAACATGGATATTGAACTTGGATTTAGTCTTAAATCATTCTTGATTGAGTTCCGGTCATTTCGGTTACTCATACTATTGATTTCAAGTTCAAAGTCAAAAGATAGTACACTTTCAACTCATGTTTCATACATTGTCTTCGTCTTCGTATATCGAGTCGAATTATTATTTTCTGGGTTGATTATCTTATATGTCCATGTCCATGTGAGAGTTATGGTTTGTAATCCACAAACGGATTTGATTCCCGAGTTCGGAGGCCGGAGAACGGTCGAAGAACTAGAAGGAAGGTCGAAGGAGAAAGAAGCAAGCAAACACTTCTTTCCCGAGATGGCACGTGGCCATCTCGGGGCAGAAGGCTTGCTGCCCTGAGATGCCCACACGCCATCTCGGACAGCAAGCTTGCTTGGCTTCATTTTTCCCCTCTTGGTCATTTTACATGTCCAAGTCTCCCACTCCTTTATAAACTCTTTCCCTCTCACATTTCATTCTAAGAAGAAATTCAAATCAAGTGTGCAGAATTTTTCTCTCTAAATTTTCTCACCTTCGAAACACCATAACTTCTTCATTGGAACTCCGATTTGAGTGATTCAAAGTTGAGAGTGTTCATCTATTCATCCTCCATCTTTTCTCTGATGGTTTGAGTTAATTTTGCTGCTGTTCTTGGTGTCTAATCTTACAAAAATGGGACTGCACCTAGATCAACTAAGGTATTGATTTTCTCTCTAAGTTTTCTTTTAAAACTTGGTCAATTGCCTTGGGTTTTCTTCTTCTACATATATTTGTATATTGTGAGTGTTTTGATTTGTGTTTTGATCAATTTCAAAGTTAGGTTGAGTTTCAATTGTAATCATTCATGTCGAGTTAGGTTTTTATTTTGCCTATGTTATCACATGTTTGAGATTGTATTGTGCTAGCTTTGATTCTAGGACTATTTGATGATATTTGATTGTTTGATTTTGTAAAAAATAGTTCTTCACATGTATTAGGCTCTCTTGGCCGAATTTCTCACATAATACATGTGCTTATGTTCTTTTGAGCTATTCATGTGATGTGTTGAATCTATGATTAAGAATATGCTCTAGAACTTATGCTTAGATCTATTTGACTTTGTCATATGATTTTAGCATGTTTTAGGTTTTTGTGATTTAAACTTGATCTTGTGATTTGTTGATCATATCTTGTGATTCAAGTTTAGATATATGCATGAATCTAGTTTGTGATTAATGTTGATCATATCTTACATAATCTAGATTGACTACTCATGCATGATGAACTAGACTATATGTGATTTGTGCATTCATGTTCATGTCTAGTATTTTCTATAGGATGTTTTGATCATAGCATTCTATGTTGCGTGCTTGTTTACGTTTTGCATTCATGAACACCTAGATGCCTTGTAAGAAGGAAGTCTTGACAATAGGTGTGAGCCTATGGTGTTGAGCAAGAAGTCTTGGCAAGAGGTGTGAAGCATCGGATTATCGAGTAAGGAAGTCTTGGCTAGAGGTGTGAAGCCTGGGATAGTCGAGCAAGAAGTCTTGCCTAGAGTTGGGAGAACTCAGATTGGTGAGCAAGGAAGTCTTGACTAGAGTCTGAAAGACTCGGATATTTGAGCAAGAAGTCTTGCCTTGGGTTGTGAAGATCCGGATAAGGTGAGCAAGGAAGTCTTGACAAAAGGTGTGAAGCCTCAGATTTTTGAGCATAGGGCGACAACTTCTAGAGTAGGATAGGAGGGTAGTTTCTAGGTGAAGAGGTCACTTGAGAGATTGTACTTGTCTTATCTACTAGTGGATTTTGTTTGCCGGTGGCTGCTAGCCCGTGGATATTTCCTCTTCGGAGATTCACCACGTTATATCTTGTGTCAACTTTTCTCTATCCCTATCTCTCTAATATTTGTATTGTGGATAGAACTCTTTATGTATGTTGACTTCCTCTTTATAATATAGATTGTGTATGTGTTACAGTTACTTGTTTGTATCACACTTTATTTGTGTTTATATATTGATTAATTATCTTTAATTAATATATATATTGTGATACAAGCAATCTAGAGGGACAAACTTTTGTTTGTGTCTAAGGGATTCAAAAAAGGTGCCTAACATATTCACCCCCCCCCCCCCATAGGTTAGCCTTGAGCATTTAACCGTGATTGTATTTTCATATTGATGTTACGTCGAATTGAATTCGTAAGATCTTTCAATCCAATCAGGAACGTGAATGACCTAGAAAGGTTAACTCCCTTTCTTTGAATTGTATACCTAAGGATGGAAAACAAACAAAACCCTTTTCTTTTGTTAATCACAATAATCCTCCTTGAGAAAAACGAAGAACTTTTGGTCACTTGTGAATTCTCAATCTACTGATTGAAACTCGCGTGAACCCGATTAGATGTTGTATACAAAACCTTTCTATGTAAAGGCTACTAGTGCACTATAAAAAACAAAAACGTTCCCTCTTTTCTCTATGCTTGGCCGAATTCTTCACACTCTATTCTTTTGAGTTGATCGAATTTTCTCTAGAGCAAAACTAAAATTCTCTCTCTCAAAATTCTAGGTCTTGGCCAAATTCTCTTTCAAGATTTTAATCTTGGCCGAAGTCTCTCTCTTGACAACTATGGTTGGCCGAATTGCATGATAGGAGTATATATAGTTGGCCAAAATGCTCACACAATAAAGATTTCTATTTCACCAAGACTCCTATCAACTTTCGGAATTCTACCATATTCCTATTCATTAGTTTATTATCCAATAATAAATTATTGAATATAAATTAATTGTGACTTTATCAAAATTTCATAATTTGACCAATTGTCAATTAGAGTTTTGATAGACATCAAAGACTTCCTAATTTTACTAGATAAATAAAAGAATTTTATTTATCTACTTATCAAAAAAAGTCTTTGATACTTATCGTATTATCAACAATAGTATGACACTAGAAGACGTTCACCTACTTAGAAAAAGATTTTGACTTTTAATTAAATAATTAAATAATTAATTTTTATTTAATCAAATAAAAAATTAAAACAATAAATTATACTAATTATTTAAGCCATGCCGCTCAAGTATATATTTATAGACAATATATTGTTTTTCCATTTATTAATTCCACTGGAGTTTAATAAAAAGTCCACATATGAACTACACCCATTCTTACTAAAAAAGAAATAAGTCCACATGCATTTAATTAATACATTAATGTAATTTAAATAGCCGATTTAAATAAAATGTACAAATTATATTCTTAATGTAATGGAATACTAATCACACCCTATTAGGGCCGCCCAAGGATTCCCACAACCTTGGCCTATCATTCCAGGTACTTGAAGAGTTACCTTGTATCCTAATCACACATGACTGCAAGTCTCCAAAAATTTTGGATTTCGAAATCCAAAAATAATTCTTGACGGACCCAGAATTTATCCGGCATAATACATCAAGTGATCCATACAAGTTTGTGTGGATTGAGGATCTTGGCGGGCTATCTAAATTTAAGCTCCAATAGACATAACCTAATCATAATCAACAAATGATTCACTTAGGTTCGATCTATTAATTTTAGTTCATTCCACTAAATAACTAAAATTGACCTCTTAAATAAAGATAGAATAGTTAATATTTCTCATTCTTACCCTAGACAACCTTATTGGACTCATATGACCACGTTTGAAACTTAGATATTTTGATTTGTCCAGAAGCCATATTTCAATAGACACTATTGAAAACTTAACGTTAAGTTTTAATATCCAATACCTTAAAATATCCATATGATGATATTCTACTCACATTTAATAAATAAAGTCACAATGTCCATATCTATAAATGAAGTCCTCTATCGATTAACAAATATATACCACCAAACTACCGATGATAGACTATGCTATGTAATCATACTCATTGATAGCTAAAATGATAACATTTGTAGCCATACGTTCATCATTTATCTTACGATTGAGATAGACTCTCTAATTGTCCTCAAGTGAGATATTTTATCCATTGACGATTCTGGATAAAGTATTTCACTATGATCTTATTCAATACACCTAGTGCACTAGATTCTTTTACCCAAAGACACGACACTTTGATGATTTAAGACTCATCATAACACATTTGATCCCAATCAAATGCTAGCAAAAAGAATCTATAACTTTAATAAGGTAAAGGCGTCCAACCTTTATCTTAAGTTGTGAATGTTGTTCAAGACTAAATAAAGAATTGTATCTACCTCATACATATCTAGATGTATGAACAATTTTTCTTTTTTCATAGTTTTTTGACCTTATGATTATTTAATTTTGACAGTTATTATAATTAAGCTATAAATTTTATAAGATTTGTTAAACTAAAAATCACTTTATTAATATGAAAAGATTTTCAAATACATCATTACACTCTTACTATTGAGAATAATCCTAACAGCTTTCTCTTACTAAGGGGACTTTTTCTCTTTCTAAGATCTGAAAATTTTGAGTTCTAGGTCGATATGGAGAAGATGACACATATAAAGGGTCCAACTAAACTATGATATTTTGGAAAGTTTTTAAACAATTCCAGCGAAGTGCGCACCTATGTACTGCATATAGAGGGCGCACGAATAGTGCACACCTGCAGAAAAAATAATTTCCTGAAAATGAGCACCTATGTGTAGTGCATAGTGTGCGCACGAATAGCAATGATTTGTGCACTTTGTTCACACTTCATAACCGCGTATATGCATGGCAGTGCATAAGCTTGATATTCGAGCGTATCAAAACATGACCAAACGACATAAAAAATTATCGTATGTTATATCGTTGGAAAGGTATGGAAGTCTAATTTCTACTCCAAATTACATAATGAAATTTTGATGTGTGTAGAAAGAGTTATGGTCAAAAGAGTGACCAAAGGTTAGACTTAGACGACAATAAGATGCTCAAACTCATGGTCTAAGAATAAGACCACGTGACCTAAAACCAAACCAAGAGAATAACAGGACCTTATCAAGTGGTCAACCATCGCACTAAAACAAGCACATTATCATGCATGCACGGACGTTTTCGATCAATCATCAAAAAATGAAGTACACCACATAAAATCACACTTAAATCTAAGAACAAAGTACAAGTGTGATTGTGAGGAGAATTCACACATGAGCAATAAGATACAAATGAATGTCAATACAAATGCATGTAAGTGTGTTTACACCTAAACTCTTCAAGAGACAAAAGTCAAGTGAATATACATTTCGCTCTTGAAGTCACAGAGATGTTTGGAATCTTGTCAACAAGAATCTAAGCTACCCATTACAAGATCATTCCCAATGTGGTTTGTCAAGAAATAAGCCAATTATAAAATAAGGATCCTTACAATCTCCCTCTTTGGCTATTTCTTTGGTTATTTCATGATAAAATCACCACTCACAAAAACTCCTCACAAAACAATGAAAAAGCTATTGTCCATGGTCACTTCTACATTGTAAAAGAGATACCTAGAATCTAAATCTTCAATTTCTTCAATCTTCTTATAGAATATCATACCTGCAACACAATAGCAAAGAAAACACTTTCTAAAACCAAGTGCATGTGAGGTGAACAAACATAAAAAGTATTTGCACTCAAAAACAATAAAACAATACAATGTAATGCATGTGCAATGCACCCCCTAAAAGGTTACTCTCTCTCAAGACTTTTCCCTCAAAGCATAAACAATGTTGCCCCTATATTTCTCAAGACTTCTCCCACTTTTTGTCAAGAGTTAGGCAAATGAGCTCCCCCTATCGGATTGTTTTAGAAATGAGAGCTATTAGCACAAATACATTGCATAATCATGTACATAAATTTTATACAACTTAAGCAATTGAGAAATATTCAAGGAGTTTTATTTAAAGAAAAATGTGTGAAATTATTGCTTTGCATGCAAGACATATAGCATCGATGTTCAAGCAACGGTATTTGACAAATCAAACATCAAAAGAGTTTCCAAAATAATTCGAACCAATTTGTACCATTTTATCATAAGCAAACAATATACAGTTTCCAAAAAATTTGTAAGATAGAGCAACTATATCAATCTTTAAAGGCAAACCAAGACATGGATATAAAGATCCCATTTGATTTTTCCTGATAAAATATCTATATGATAGTTCTAGGGAAAATCGTGCAATAGAAGCGTGAAATTAATTAAAATTAGGGTTTGGTATAAATAAAAAATTTCTCTTTTTAATAACAAGAACCTTAACCCTAGATTAATTGATGTATATAAAAAGTGTCGTACATTTTTCTCGTGACGATTGAACTAGCGCCGAATTGAATCCGTAAGATCTTCCAATCCAATCACAAACGTGAATCACCTAGAAGTATGAGCTCCCTTTCTTTAAATTGTATTCCTGATTATGGAAACAAACAAAATCTTTCTCTTTGTTAGTCACAATAATCCTCCAAGAAGAAAACAAAGAATGTTAGATCACTTGTGAATTATCAATCAATTTGATTGAAACTCGTGTGAACCTTGATTCGATGTTGTACATAAAACCTTTTAATGTAAATGTTACTAGTGTACTATCGAAAACTAAACATTCTTTCTTCCTTTTCTTCTTTGTCGAATCTCACACTATTTCTTAGAGTTTATCGAATTTTGTCTAAAGCAAAAACAACATTTTCTCCCAAAATTCTTATGGTGACCAAATTCTGGATTTACTAGGTGACCAAGAATCCTTTTCCAAAAAGAATTTTTTCTTATACCAAGACTCCTAATCCAACCCAAATAGTATATTTGTAACCATATTAAAGATTTCTTAAAATCAATAACTTAATTTAAAAATCATAATTTGCTAAATTCTTGAAGAGAGAGATGCTCCTCCTTCTCTCTAGAATTCTTTGCTACCTCTTTCTAATCGCAGCCCATTTTCATGGTGGATTCTTCTCTATCCATGGCTTCCTCACCTAAACACTCATCTCTTCCATGCTTAGGTTCTATCAACCCTTCTTCTCCTTCCATGAATCCCTCTCCTAAACATCCATCTCTTCCTTGCCTTGGTTCCAAAAGGCTTTCTACCCCCAACTCTTTGGTCCACTCACCCGGTTTTACCATGGAAAATCCACCATTCCCGGATGCACCCATCTCCTTCCTTGCAAAACTGACTTTTTCCCTCCCTCCATATAGTTTCTTCAGCTGGAGTTTCTTCCATTTTAAAAGCTAATGACTCTATTGAGTACAGCAATGAGTTTTCCAAAAAAGGGCATTGTTCTAACATACCCAAGCTCGTTTTAAATAATGCTATCAACCATGCAAGAACTGGCCATAGTACTCTCAATAGAGCCGTTGTTGCTGAAGGTAAAGGGGTCCTATCTAGCAGCCCACAAACCTCAACTATTGCAGCCAATTTAGGCAACAATTGAGGTTTTGAAGATTCATGTTGTGTTGCACATCTCAAGAACGAGTTGGGGAAGAAGAAAGGGACCATGGATTAATGTAATAGGTTTGAAAAGCCTGCATTTCCAAACAAGAAAGTCATGGAAAACTGAAACCCCTAATTTTTAGAATCATGATATTAAATGCTTTAAATGTTAAGGCAGGGGTCACAAAGCAAATCAGTGCTCGAATAGGCAGGTTTTGGTGATGCGGGATAATGGAGAAATTGAGACCGATAACGAAGAAGATGAATTGAAGTCCATGTATCCATTAAAGGATTCCTCTAAGGAGTAATATTTAGCCCCTGATGCATTGACATTAGTGGTAAAGAGAGCGTTGAGCTTGCAAACGAAGAATGAAGATGAATTTTAACGAGAGAACAACTTTCACACTAGATGTTATGTCAAAGACAAGGTATGTAGTGTAATTATTG